>OX638217.1:15664098-16914098 GCA_951805285.1 Thymelicus acteon
CAAAGCAAAAATATGTGACGACATTAGTTACAAATTAATGTGATCACTCTTTTAATGCAAATATATGTTTGCCGTTTACTAATTCTGTAAGCATTTGCATTGATTCCTCAATCATATAGATAAATATATTATGACGTTCAATAGTTGAGAAAACTCACCGCGGTGTTACATATTGTGAGAATAAGTGCTGTGCCTCACCGGGACGCCAAGGCGATGTCGCCGGCAACGTATCCAAACAGTTTATATTGAAATGCATGGCGGCTACCTCACTTGGCGACGGTGTGGCAATGTAGCCAATTTGGAAGCGTAACCACATAACGGCTCCCTGAGTGAAGACTGGCTACGTCCACTCCTGACATCATAATCGAACTGACTGAAGAGAAGTAGCAGAGCCCTACCTCACCGGGACGCCATGGCGACGTCGCCGGCGTAGTTGCCACGGCTACCTTTGGCGTTCGAAGGTAGCCAAAAGAGCAGATTACCCTCTGTCAGTCAGTTTTCTCAGGTCTCATGTATTTTTTAAATTATTTATATAAATTGACTATTTCGTCCCAAAATCTTATTTTTAAATTGCGGTCGGAATAATCAGTTCTTGCGGTATCCCATAAACATGGACGATTTTGTATTTCTGCAATAAACCTTTCTGTATCGAAACTCATTATTGAAAAATGGAACCGTGTTAAGTGAAAAACATAAGAATAATAAATAAAATAGTTTTGTAAAAAAACACGCGTGCGCGTCCGTCTTGGCAGCCGGTTTGGACACTGAGTGAGTGAGATGCACCTGTACATTTTACTGGCGACGTCGCCAGCTCGCTACGCTTCCAAATTAGCGACGTTGCCAAACCGTCGCAGCTGCCTAATGCAATGTCTGACCGCAAATAAAAGTATTTTAGGAAAATGTAACAAGAACACAGAGTAGTGTACTAGTAGAGGATATGCAATAAAAGAAAGATAAAAAAAAACATATGAGATTTTTTGATGGGTTTAGAAGGACCATACATAGGCAGTCGGGACAGTTAGTTTTTTTACGCTGTCGGTTTTGTTTTTTTTTTAACTATTTTTTTTTACACTTTTTAGTTAGGATTCATTGACTTCTTATTATTATCATATTAGGATTATAAGACGGTAAAATTCGCAATGTTGTTATTTCAGGGAGTTAGTAAATTAACGAGAACGGTTGTTTAACCAATTTTAAATCGTTACATATCCTAAGCTGTCACTTAAAATTAAAAATGATGAAACGAACCTAAAAATAATTTTTGAATACCTAATACCTATTAAGCGATACCTCACTTGACGTAGGTCGTCAAATTTTTTTTTCATTTAGACAATAGGTGTCTGGTTGTCCCTGTGGTTTTTGATTATTGTCATGTCTTTAACCCACTTGTTACGGATATCACTTTTTTCGACAGAAATTGCTGATTTTTTGTAATATGTGTAGTAAAGATGGACATAAGAAGAAAAAAATAGTAAAAAAATTCTAACTTTTCTGGAAAGCCTGGAAAATGGCGTTTGATATACGGAACGCTAGTAATATGTACTACCGTAAATTGCATGTTTGTCGGCATTTATTCATAGTGAGTTTTAGTTTCATTTTATTCAATAATGTACAACATAGACAGTTTATTTATAATGTTTATTTTTGTATGTCATATATTTATCAATTTTTCATCATATTAATTTATCAATCACCTTAAATCTATGTTATAACTATATCAAAGATAACAAAAAATGGGCGTATTTTTACGAATTTATCAATTTTGTTCAAATCGGAATTGTCGAAACTATGTAAATGAGACATTATCCACGTAAATCTGTCTCTCGACTATGCATTGGAATCTATTGGCATACCACAGTCAGAGAATTTTCCCAATACATCTTCTAGGTAACACAACATATCCGCTGCAGAGAAATTCAGTTACAGTCACATTGCCTTCGTTGTTCTTTTGAGTAACATACAGATTTGTGTAATCAACCAAGATCTGTATTACTGCATCATAGAATAGAGAGATAAAAAAATACTTGCGTTTGTTTGTTTTTTACACCCTGCATATCAACCCATTTTTTTTTACTGGTCGAATATCTCTAGAACGCTAAGTATAAGGTTTGTTCTTTTCTACCCTCTTTGCAGTTCTTTGTGAAAGAGGTGGAGTAATACTAACTGAGCTGCTGGAAGGCATAGGCATACCTAATCTTGCTCGCTTAGGTACCTGAATTATGGGTATAAGACCTTCCTCATCATTGCTATCGCTATCGTCTGATGTATCGCAACCGGTAGCCATGGCTTCGGCCCTCAGATGAGAGTCCGGCAGGTTTTGCAATGACACTATATTTTCATCGGTGCATTTTTTTGAGGGGGGGGAGGGGGATTGTAATAGAATCTGACACTGGTTCATGTTCGTTGCTTTCTAACGCTTCAAGAATTTCATTCAGTCAATATTTTACTTTTTGGCCTGAAATGACAAAACACGGTAGTACATATTACTATCGTTTGATATACGGATCACGATTTTTATCGTAAATATTATGAAAGGTAATGAAATAAAATCCATAAACAAATGACTAGCGAATAATGAGAACATTCTAATCTATCATATTACCACAAGGAAATTTTTGATTACATTCAATTTATATTATTTACTCACCTTGAAACATTCATGTCGAAAATGCACAATTTATAGATGCTTATAGAATTTACTATATTTAAACAACACGAGCACTAATCACTTATAATTACAGAGAAATCATTCAGCTATCACAAGAAATTAACAATTATTTGTGTAACTAAACTCATTTTCTAAAATAATTTTTAATCCTCATTGATCCGTATAACAAACGATAGTAACAAATGGGTTAATGACACTCGCAAGGTTAAGGCGTATCGATTGATATAAGATACATCAAAATCGGTCAAGCCGTTTGATCTCTATAATGCCACATACGAACAAACATACATACATAGACTGATAAACACATTACCCTCCTTTGCGTCGCGCAGTCGGGCAAATGTATAAAAATAATAAAAGATTTACGTCAGATATTTTTGCCAACTATTGAACGTCATATATTAATGCATATGAAACAATGTAAATGCTTACAGAAACGTAGAATTAGTAAATGGCAAACATTTATTTGTACTCCAAGAGTGATCACATTATATTGTAACTAATGTCGTCACATATTTTTGCTTTAGAACGTCATACATTTATCTATGATTGAAGAATAAATGTAAATGCTTACAGAAACGTAGAATTAGTAAACGGCAAACATTTATATTTGTACTCCAAGAGTGATCACATTATTTTGTAACTAATGTCGTCACATATTTTTGCTTTAGAACGTCATACATTTATCTATGATAGAAGAATAAATGTAAATGCTTACAGAAGCATAGAATTAGTGAACAGCAAAAATATATTTGCACTCTAAGAGTGATCACATTATTTTGTGACTAATGTCGTCACATATTTTTGCTTTGGGCGGTTGTCACAATTATTTGATGTACTTTTTTTATCAGATAATTTTGTCGTCACTTTAATATGCTGTCTATGAATATCAGATATTTTTGCTGCGTCCGTGCAGACAGATATTATTGAACGCATCTTGGGGTAGATATTATTGCTGACGTGCCCATAGTAATATATTTATGCTCGTGACTGTACATAGTCAGTGAATAAATGGCTGTTGTTCTGATCTGCCGCGTATTATTCTGTTGCCCTACTAATACACTACAGTGGCGCAGTCGGTATTTAATTTCTATCCGTTAAAATGTCCATCGGGAAGTTAAGTGAATTTAACCTTAATACGGGTTCGTGGTCGACGTATATTGAGCGTATGGAACAGTACTTTTTGGTGAACGAAGTTAAAAACGACCTACGTGTACCGACATTGATCGCTTGCGTCGGAGATGCTACCTACGAGCTTATGGTCGATCTGTGTAATCCTAAGAAGCCGGCGGACGTGAAATACGATGACCTCATACTCCTCGTGCGGAAACACGTCCAGCCTACACCGTCAGTTCTCGCAGAGAGATACAAGTTTAGAAAGAGAACCCAGAACTCGGATGAGACGGTTACGCAATTTGCGACGGCGTTAAAACACCTGGCCCGATCTTGTAATTTTAAAAGTAATTTAGATGAAAATCTCCGGGACCAATTCGTTTGTGGACTACGAAGCGAAACTATACGTCAACGGCTATTTTGTAAAGAAAACGTTACGTATTCTACTGCATTCAGCGAGGCCGTGAGCTTAGAAGCGGCGATGAATGATGCGGCGGCTATGGAACAGCGGTCGGGAGACGAGGAGGCTCCGGTGCACGCGTTGCACGCGGCGCGAGGCAGGACGCCGGCGGGCAGAGGGGCAGGGGCGGGGCGCGCCGATGGTCGCAGCGACCGGGGGCGGCGGCCGCGACCCGGGGCCGACGCCGGGAATTCAACCTACGGGAACACTCGGTTCACAACGAGTTGCCAGTGCTGCGGGGCCAAGGACCACAGCATGAAGACTTGCAAGTTCGCGTCCTACGTGTGTCAGGTCTGCCTGAAGCGGGGTCATCTGAGGAGAGTGTGTCCTAATTTGCGAAGCGAGGAGAGAAGAGTATTCAGGTTGGATTGCGGTGAAGCGGAGTGTGGTGCAGACGAGGACGTGGAAGAGGGGAGCCGCGCGGGCGACGGGGGCGAGGGGGCCATCGGGCTGTACATGGTGCGGCTCGGCGGTGGTGGCAGCCGCGAGCCCGTGCTGGCTGACGTCATCGTCGCGGGTCACCGGCTACGAATGCACGTAGACACGGGGTCGCCGATAGCCTGTATTAGTGAAGACACCTACGGACGACTTTTTGCGAGGAACGTACCGCTAAACAAGGACAATCTAAAGTTAAAAGGATATGACGGAAACGTTATTACGTCCCTCGGTTATGCGAACGTGTTAGTGTCTCACGGTGGTGTTACAAAAAACCTTAAACTGTACGTAATACGTAAGGGAGGCGTCCCACTACTAGGTCGGGAGTGGCTCAAGGAGCTGAATATTAACGTGATGGTGGTGAATTCGTTGCTAACGGCAAAGAGTGATTCCAAATCCGTCGGTGACGAGCGCGCTCGGTTCGATCTAGAGTCGCTAGTAAACAGGTACCCGTCAGTGTTCAGTGGCGAGCTGGGCCGGCTGCGGGGCGAGCGGGCTGCGTTGCGGCTGCGCGCGGGCGCACAGCCCGTGTACCGGCGCGCGCGCCCGCTGCCGCTTGCGTTGCGCCCGCGCGTCGACGCAGAGCTGCGGCGCATGGAGAACGCTGGTATTATTTCTCCTGTTACCGCTTCCGAATGGGCTTCGTGCCTAGTAGTAGTGCTCAAAAGTAATGGGGCGTTGCGAATATGCGGGGATTACAAGAGCACCGTTAATCCCTCTTTGGAAGTAGATAGGTATCCGCTTCCTCGTGCCGAATGTTTATTCAATAACTTAAGTGGGGGTAAACGGTTTTCTAAAATAGATCTATCGGAGGCATACAGCCAGATCGAGTTGGACGATTCGAAACTCGTAACCGTCGTAAATACACACCGAGGCCTTTATGTTTACAATAGACTGGTGTATGGGTTAGCTTCGGCCCCATCGATTTTTCAACGAATTATTGAACGTTTATTTGTAGGCATCCCCCATGTGTCTATTTTTTTAGATGATATATTAATAACAGGATTAACGGAGCAGGAGCACATTAAAAATTTATACGCGGTTTTCGATAAACTTTCAAATTCGGGTCTCACCGTTCGCAAAGAAAAATGTACTTTTTTTTCAAAAGAAGTGTCTTATTTAGGTTTCGTAATAACTGAAAATGGAATTCGCACGGACAAAAATAAAATTAAAGCAGTATTAAAAGCACCACGGCCAGGTAATATTACCGAATTAAAGTCTTTTATTGGAATGATAAATTTTTATTCAAAATTTATAAAAAACCTTTCATTAATTATTTCGCCATTGTATAAATTATTAAAAAAGGATACTCCGTGGAGGTGGTCGAAGGAACACCAGCTAGCTTTCGATGAAATTAAATTAGCGTTAACGCAATGTCCGGTGCTCATACATTACAGTGCAGATTTGCCTTTAATATTATGTTGCGACGCGAGCGCGCGCGGCGTCGGCGCCGTGCTCACGCACGACACGGCGGCCGGCGAGCGACCCGTGTCGTACGCGTCCCGCACGCTCACTCCGGCCGAGACTAACTACAGTCAGGTGCAACGAGAAGCGCTTGCGATCGTGTTTGGTGTGAAAAAATTCCATTCTTATTTATATGGACGTAAATTTATATTGCGAACGGATCATCAACCGCTGGTGACCATTTTCGGTTCAAAAAAAGATATACCGCACACGGCCGCGGGACGGTTAGTGCGTTGGGCTATTTTATTGTCGGGCTACCAGTACGAGATACAATACGTGCGTTCATCCGCTAATAGGGCTGACGCGTTGTCTAGATTACCATTAGATGAAAAGGATGAGTTTAAGCAGGACGATGAGACGACCTACATTCGATTTATAGAAAATAATTTTCCCGTAGATTCTAAGGAGTTGCAAATAGAAACAGGTAAAGATAAAAATTTGTGTCAAGTTATTGGCTTTGTACGATCGGGGTGGCCGGTATCAGGAGCAGTTCGACCTGAGTTAGAAATTTTCTATAGGAGACGTGATGAATTATTTGTTGAGGGGGGCTGTCTCATGTGGGGATGTCGGGTAGTAGTGCCGGTCACGCTTCGGGCTAAAGTGCTAAATGAGATACACGGGTCACATTTAGGTGTAGTAAAATGTAAGGGACTGGCACGGAGTTATGTCTGGTGGCCAGGTCTGGATTTAGATTTAGAAAGTATGTGTAATGCGTGTAAAACATGTTCCGTTACGGCGGACATGCCGAGCAAGCATCCCGTCATACCTTGGCCGTGTACATCGAAACCGTTCGAAAGGATACATATTGATTTTTTTTCATTTCGTGACCTAACATATTTAGTAGTCGTCGATAGCTATTCGAAGTGGTTAGAAGTAATATTTATGAGCACGACGACCGCTAACAATACCATAATTAAATTAAGAGAATTATTTTCTCGGTTTGGAATTCCAAAAAAACTTGTTTCCGACAATGGGCCACCGTTTGGAAGTGAGGAGTTTGCGTCATTTTTAAACAAAAATGGCGTTAAGCACGTTACTTCCCCACCATACCATCCCCCCTCGAATGGCGAAGCTGAAAACGCCGTTCGTACCGTAAAGAGGGCTCTTCAGAAGGCGGTCGTTGAAAACGTGTCTATTAATTCTTTTTTACAAAGATTTCTTTTAGATTACCGGAATAGTGTTCATTGCACAACGGGTGAATCACCCGCTAAGCGGATGCTAGGACATCAGATTAGGTCACGACTGGATCTCATTAAACAAGATTTAGTTGAGAATGTATCAGAACGTCTCGCGCACAGGGCTCAAGGTAAGGGGGGGTTAGAAAGGCACTGGGAAGTAGGAGATCGCGTGTGGGCTCGGGACTATAGGAGGAATGGTAAATGGTTAGAAGCGGGTGTAAAAAATGTTAAAGGGCGTAATATGTATGAAGTGGAAACTGAAGAGGGATTAACGTGGGTTCGTCATGCCGACCAGCTGCGTAGATGTTCGGCGGTGCCGACGACTGCCGCGGCGGCGGGGGGCGAGGACACCGGGGCGGCCGCGGCGACCCGCTCGCCCCGATCTCCCCGCTCTCCCCCGTCTCCCCACTCGTCCGCGCTCGCCGCACCAGAAAGAATGTCAAGTAAGTCGACGGTGACTTGTTTACCGGCGGCTCTGGATGCAACCAATGTAGGCGAACCGTCTGTTACAGATGTCGGGTTAGGTAGTACTAACAGTAAGCGTACACGGAGACCTGTGGAACGTTACGGCTTTGACAATTAAGTTTTAATTTTTTATTATTTAAGGAAAGATTTTCATCACATTGAAATGAATGACAGGCATACTTTTTTTTTGTATTGTAGATATACTTACACGGTCTTGTAGCATATTGATTTTTTATTATGTTCTATAATTGTGGGGGGGATAATGGGGTGTAAACCTTTAATAAATGTAACATGTGGGTAGGTGATTCGTACGTACATAGTCAGTGAATAAATGGCTGTTGTTCTGATCTGCCGCGTATTATTCTGTTGCCCTACTAATACACTACAGTTTTGAACAATCTTACTGATTTTCAGCTTGTTGGGAATTTATGCACCTTCGAATGTCTAAATTGACCGGACTACTAGCTTAATTAGTCAGTATTTGATCTGCTTTATGACAATAGGTCTGCATACATTTTTATAATTTCGTTGATCTATCTAATTAAAATCGATTCGAGACCCTTATGTATTGCTTTTACATTTTGCTTATTAAGATTTATTTTACACTTGTACTACTACTACTGTACTACTGTATACTTTGCAATAACCCTTATAACCTTATATCTATTATAAGTATTATTATGTCTTCTGTTCTTATATTGAACTATTGTGGTCAAAGTAAAATCCAACTTGTTTTGCTGATTTCCTTTTGTCGCTCAACCTGCTAGCCCTTTGAGGATCTACCGCAAACGTGCGTACAGACCATCAAAAAGATTGTGCAGAGTTATATATTGCACCGTATCATCATCATAATAAAACTGTAACCGATTGATGTCTGTTTATAGAAGAAAAACTATACAAGGAGTATTTATTAACGCAATAGGGAGGTAATGCGTTAATAATAATGATTCTTAGATTTTTTGTATGTTTATCGGTTTGTCGATTAAGTAGGCATGGACGAAATGTTAATTAAAAGTTTTGTCGTATTTCAATCGGAACACAATTAAAAAAAATCTGTCAATTTCAAGAATCTATTGTGTCTGAGTTCTAAAATCCAAGTAATCCAAGTAATTTTACTAGTGTAACTTTGAACACGATAATTTCTCCTATGGTCGCTGGCCTTTAAAAATTATGCTGACGTTGCAATATCAGTGATACGTACAGGATTCAAACTGGAAGGATCAAAAAACATGCATACAAATTTTCATATTTATAATATAATGTTAGTAGGATACATTTAAAGTACATTTCCGGCTCAAGTTCTCCCAACACGTTCCAGTGAGAAATCCTTTTAACCTGCGAACTAGCCCTTTGAGCTCGCACCATCGACCACAAATATTTGTACGTATGTCTAAAGGACTGACCCTCTAAGAATAATTGTATGGAACGAACAAAATGTTTTGGTGCTTCTTGTTTTAAATTTTATTTTACATCGGTAGAGATCTGATTCGAATTACTTACATCGAATAAAAAAAATAGTAATATTTTATGTACTTTAGGTTTTAAATATTAATACTTCCATTTTAAAATATTCAGCTTTATGTATTTTTTGTCTTTAGTATGTACAGTCACCTGCAGAGAAAAGTAACCCATCTGTTTACAACGCAACAGGCAACGGAAACGTTGCTGTTGTTCGTATATTTATAAACAGAGTGGTTACTTTTCTCTGCAGGTTACTGTACCTTGTGTGATAACATAATTATACTCTCTGTAACATGCTGTAAGATGTTTATTATCGTTTTATTTGCGGGTCTATGTCGAATATTCCGCTGAACGACGGCTGATTTAACTGTATTCATGGTACAATTTCACATGGGCAGTCATCGAAAATTTAACGTGAAATTAAACATAATATACGTACTTGCCAAATTACACCAAAGAAAATGTCTGCGCTGTTACGTGAATCGCATGTGGTCTCACGTGGACGACTTCTCCAGTATACAATATTAATCTATGTGGACGACATTTAATCAGTAACTAATTTTGTGTCTTAATACTTGTGCTGAGATCTACGGAACCTCACCTCGTAGCCCATTTATCATAGTTCGAGACGATTGATCCAACACGTAGGATAATAACCGTAACCGTAGACCATCGTATACCATCCGCGTACACCATAGTAAGATCTAGCCAGTATAATGTCCGCCTTGGTGAATACTCGTAATTTTATTAACCTAAAATTACTTTATAGATACATATCTATCTCTAATATATAAAATTCTCGTGTCACGCTTTTTTGAAGTTGAACTCCTAGTGCATATCGGCTAGGGTGGAGAATCGGACATCTATTTTTCATTCCCCTACCCCTAAAAATTTTTGGCAGAACAACGTTTGCCCGGTCAGCTAGTAATGTTATAAACATTACCCACTGAGGAACTTTATTGCAAAATATTGTTCAAGCACAAAATAAATATTGCGGCTTTTCTTAACAACTCAAATTACAAGTCCTTTATTAAGAACTCAAATAAAAATTTAATTCCGCGAGCGCCACTAAATATGTATTATTAGAATCAAAGCACACGGGATGAGTTGGAAGTTGGTTCGTCCGGAGCGCGGTTTCACAAAATATGCAGTGCGGGCGCGTTTCCGAACGTACTCGTACCTTTGCATATTACATGAACCAACTTCAACGGTGTCTTCAATATTTTAGCGTGGGAAATTCTTTGTCTGATATTTCAAATATATTTTCTTTAAGCGCACTTTCAAGATTATTTTGAAGTCCAGGTGGATCAGAGCTTGGTTCTGGATGGGTTTTTAAAGAGGTGATCTAGCTTAGTTTACAGCTGCTAAAATAATAATTTAATCTGTGGCTTGAAGTAACTTGATTGGCTGACGTTCTAACGTTGGCAGCTGACTGCTGTTGTCTAATGAAAAATTGTGCATAGAATATTGTTTTTATTTCGTACAAAATTTCGTATAATATATTAACACAGAACAATTAATAGTACTTATAAAAGCAAAAGCAACAACCCATAATTTGTCCCACTGCTGGGCTCGGGGTCTCCTCTAACAATGTGAGGGGTATATTAGCCATAGCCTACCACGCTGGCCAAGTGCGGATTGGTAGACTTCACACACCTTTGAGAACTTTATGGACAACTCTCCGGTGTGCAGGTTTCCTCATGATGTTTTCCTTCACCGAAGCAAGTGATAATTAACTTGTAATACGCACATAATATTTGAAAATTAGAGGTGCGTGCCAGGGTTTGAACTCCGGCCCCTGCGTTCGGGAGACCAACGTTCTAACCGCTAGGCTACCACTGCTTTTTTACTAACTGCTTTTTTACTTTTAATAGTACTTATACTAAGTATTAATTCAAACGCAACATAATTACCATAGTGGTAAATCAAAATAAATATAAAAATAATCGGTAAACCATCCAAGTGTCTCGCGCGATATCTCGGGAGCCTGAGGCACCCGGTCATAGATCACGACTTGTGCCCCAAAGCGTACTCTTAGTAGCGTGAAGAATGCCTATCCAATATATAATAGCCTCCTGACTACTGAAAGCACTTTTTTTCGAATTTCTCAGTGAAAGTTTTGTAGGTGGTAAAGTTTGTTGTAAGTATATGTGGAAAAATACCTAAAAAAATCCTGCTCTGGAAAATCCAGATTTTCACTATGTCCTTTGTATAAGACAAAAGGTGAGTATGAAGTTGTACTATGTGTAGGACATAAAAACATTTATGTTTTGCTTTATCGTTAAATAGTAATATTACATTAAAAAAAAACAATAAATAATAGAAAATTAAGATTTAATTTGTGAACACTTATTTTTAAATAAAAATAATCATGTCTTCGGGCCTCTTAATGCGTTCATAAGCTTTACGTTGCTTGGACCACCTTTCGCACTCGTCCGTATTTTCATCAGAGTACCGCGATGACAACATTAGCACAGATTTATTATCAAGCCACATTGTTGCTGCTAACTTTTTATCACTGCGTACCTGGCTTGTTCCACGAGTTTCCTTCTTAAAAACCTTTTCATCCATAAAGACGCAATCACTTGGGATTCTGTTTCTCAATATGGTACCTGTACCATAAAAGCCACGCCGCATCAGCTCATCACATAACTTCACCGTTGTAAAATATCTGTCAAAGAATAATTTATGCCCTGGTACCAATGACCGTGTTAAATACAAAACTGCCGCCTCGCCTAAACCAAATCCCTGTCCTATTAAATCTGGAAAAGTTGTTTCTCCTTAGTATACAACCATGTCACAAACGATACCATCAGGAGTAGCCAGAACAAAGACTTTTAAACCAACCGCCAACCGGGTTAGGTTTATTAGGACAGTATTGACGCATTTTGCACTGTCCAGAAAAAGGTATAATCATTTCGTCAACGCACATATGATCCGAGCGCTCTTGTTCTAAACAACCCATTAATATACGTTCAAAAATAGGACGAATTTTCCAAATTTTGCAAATTCACCTGTCTTCCTCCAAGACATCTTGATCATACACACATTTTAGCGGCGTTCTTATGGCATAAAATCGACTACGAGTCATTGAATTGGAAACTGTCGGTACTCTCCATTTTTGCATCCATTACATATCTATTTTGGGGTATTGCAATGTTGATATAACCATGGTTATGCCGATATAAACTTTGAATTCTCTAATTGAAAGACCTAAGGTCTTTCCACTAAACAAAATCTCAGTCCTATTCGTACATTTTACTATTTTCTACAGTATATTATCATCTATGTACTGGTCAATATATCTAGCATAATCTCAACTTTACGTATGTTTTGGTAAGTATGCCGGTTGTTGAAGACACCTATCTTCTGGTTCAAAATTATATTCCGTCCAACAGTTTTGACGACCTTCATGTGGCAACGTTAATGACCGGGTCAGTAACCTATTTCTTGCTCTTGATGACCTACCTCCTCGTCTGCGAACTCGAACACGTACTCTACCAGCCCTCTCGGAATTCACCGATAACACTGGCGATGGTGGCTTCAAGAGGCTGTTCATCATCATCATCCGATGAACTATTTGAACTTTCCGATATAAGATTGTAATCATTTTGTGATGGCAAGCTAGGATCATTGTCAGATACATCCGAATCACCCTCAAAGTCTGACTGATTTAGAATTTTGGTGATCTGTTCATCTAATAATACTGAAACAAAATATATATATATATTTGTATTAAACCCCCTTTCGTAAACTTTATATTGTATACATCAAAGAATTAATAAATCAGTAAAATAGAGGTAACATTTGCAATGTACTATACGTAGGACATATGGAGCGAGAACATAAAAATCTTAATAGTCGGACATTGTACTATGCAAAGGACATCAACCAAACACGTGGTATGGCATGAAGGTTATTGCACAATTTAGAAAAATAAATCATTTTATCTTTGTTTCACTAAATATTCTTTGAAATTAATACTCATTAGCGATGTTATTCACATTATTTATCATGACTCATCTGTTGAAAGTCCGCTGAGCGGACTTTGTTTACATATCCCCGAATGTTGAGCGTCCGCTCAAAGGACACGAAAACGATGACATCATCGTCATAAAAACGTGTTTACGTTTTGGTCGAGTGTGGTTTATAAATAGAATCGTACTCCTACATGCTAATGAGTAATCGTTTATGAATGAAGTGGCTGTTCTTGTCAAGTGTAAACATTAGAAGTCTATGAAACATAACAAGTTGAAAGGGCAATGAACCTAGTTGGCATACCTACAAGTCCGCCATTTTGAAAAAACCTCGATTCGGCGGCCAGTGATGAAACACGTGTCAATCGATAGACAAAATGATTATGATCAAAAAGTATTTAGTGATGAAATGTCGTAAGTGATATACTTTCTGAGATATTTGAGTTCAAAACCGAAGGAAAATAAAGTAAAAAAAACTTCATTTCAACGAACATTGATAGAACATATGTTAATCGATAGGCTTAATGATTACGATTAAAAAGTATTCAGTGATGAAATGTCGTAAGTCATATACTTTCTGAGATATTTGAGTTCAAAACCCTAGAAAAATAACGCAAAAATACTTGGTTTCAGCGGACATTGATAAAACATGTGTCAATTGATAGGCTAAATGATTACAATTAAAAAGTATTCAGAGATGAAATGTTGTAAGTTATATACTTCCTAAGATATTTGAGTTCAAAACCGTACAAAAATAATGCAATAAAAATTATCATTTACTTCTTTTGAATTTATTGGGTCAATAATGAAAAAAATGGTTGTCTGTAAAGTCGGTTTACGGACGGTAGTTTAACGTGACAACGTCATGACAAAGCTCCGCTCCGCCCCACCCTGCTCCGCTCCGCCACGCTCCTCTACTACGATCTCCACTCTACTACGATCGACTACGGCTCGCCTACGGCATTGGCTACGATACGCCGATCGTAGCCGATAGTGCCTCACTCTCGCTTTTGCCGCTCTCTCGCTCGCGGAACGCGACATTTTTTCATAGATGCGCCCGGCGCTCATCGTTTTAATACACGTTATGACGTCGATATTTGTGCTGCATGGGTACTTGATTTATTAATAACGGGTAGGTTTGAATTAAAAAAAAAGCAAAGCGAACTACTACGTTGTTTTATAAATAATTTATTTGCCACCAGCGGCTACAGCTTTGGCAACTCTAAACCAAAAGTTAAAATTCATTATTGGCTTCGTTTTCTATATCATGTCTGACAATCACTGAATCTAAAAATTCCGCTGGTGATAAAGGCAATGTTTCCTGGTGTCGAGCCCATGCCAAGAACCATATAACACACATTATATGGGAACAACAGGACAAGGTTCTTTTTCCACTATGCATGAACAGTATCGAGCGTACCATCCCGCGATTTTATCTCTACCCTTCAGTTGTATATTTGACGAATTTGTTTAATTTTTATAATACATAACGTAACTGAGGTAAGGAAAAAAGTGACGGGTACACTTCAATTGCTGTATCGCCATAAACACTTCTTACCGTTTAAGACCAAAATTATGTTGGTGCAGGCTCTGGTCATCCCTCACCTTGATTATGCTGATGTGTGTTGTACAGATTTGTCAGAGGAACTTCTGAGTAAATCGGAGCGCCTTCTTAATAACTGTATTAGATATATCTTCGGCTTACGTAAGTATGACCATATTTCCCAGTTCCATTCCTAACTTAAATGGCTACCCATTTGACATAGGCGAAACTTCAGAATTCTCTCAACATTTTATGCTATTTTGAATAATGTGTCTTCTCCTGTTTATTTAAAGGAAACCTATATCACTGCTTAATTCGGGAATTCCTTCACAATACAGTTAATACTGTTCTGGAACTCCATGCTTGTAGACATCAAAAAATCATAAGACTACCAAAAGCTCCTTCAAGAATCACGTCCGGCAGCACTACCTGAAGCAATTAAAATGTCGTCGACCGTGGTCTTCAACCAGATGTTATATATACGTATTTATAAATATTTATGTATTTAATATAATAATATAATATGTATAATAAAAAAAACTACAAATGTTTTATTTTTGTACGGGTTCGAACTCAAATATCTCAGAAAGTATATCACTTACGACATTTTATCACTGAATACTTTTTGATCGTAATCACTAGTCTATCGATTAACACCTGTTTTATAGATATCCGCCGAAACAAAGTTTTTTACTTTATTTTTCTATGGTTTTGAACTCAAATATCTCAGAAAGTATATCACTTACGACAATTCATCACTGAATACTTTTTGATCATAATCATTTACTCTATCGATTGACACATTTTTCATCACTGGCCGCCGAAACGAGGTTTTTTCAAAATGGCGGACTTGTAGGTATGCCAGGCTCCATACAAAAATGTTGGAAGCCCTTTACGTTAGACTCAAGTGGCGTTTGCCGACGGCACTTGAGAAGTAAAATAAACGTATTAGCACTTAAGCCACTTGGTTTGTGTTATATTTAATAAAGACGATACTTAAACAAGATGTAAGATTGTATTAAAAGTATAACATTACATCCAGCGATCGTTTTATTTCGATGTAATTAAAAATTAAAAGTTTTTTTTTAGGTAACCCATTTTAATTCTCGTATATAATTTACAATACAGTTCAAAGTAAAGTGAAGTGTAAGAAATTACATAAAAAAATATGTGTTCTTGATACATTTTATTGGATTTTACGAAATTCCAAGTAGATTACGAGAAAACTGAGTCATTCCGAACCTAAGTATAAAAAATTCGCGCGCAAACCCCTGTCTGTTGAAAGTCCGCTCAGGGGACTCAACACTTGAGTGTCATATTACATAAAATGGCGTCAACTGTTGATCGGTTAGAAAGGATTTTACTTACTGTTTCTGCGACGTGAGCGCACCTCTCCACTTGTCGACGCCATTTTGCTACTAATGATAGATGTCGCTGAGCCAGGACACTTGTTTGTAGTACAAGAAACAATTAATAGATGTCGCTACGTTACTTTCGAAGTGTAAATGTGCCTTGTATTTCGCCGATATTTTTTTTAAGTCAATGTACTATGAGTAGTACGAGGGCGGTCAGGAGGTTATACAATATACTACTCGCAATAGCTGTATTATACTCGTATTACTAAATTGAAACGATCGTAGCAGTAGACGTTCATAGAGTAGATACCACGTGTCTCGAACTTTCTTTCGGTCAGCTGATGTTCAAGGACTATCATGAGCTATGGCTATGGGTGGAACTATTACTAACATGAGATTTTTATTGGCGTTGACATTTGCATTGCTTGACCATGTCCATAAGTGATGCTGCCTACCTACAATCATTATAGTCTATATATAAGAGTTATACTCTTTATCTGCCCAACAGACTATAAAAAATATGTTTAAAGTAAAATCTACACATACCTACTCATAATATGTTGTACACACAAACCACATGCAATGACGAGATTGCACTTGAGACTTAATTTCATTTCCTAATACACGGTGCTCCTATTTGCACACCATCCATCCATGTTTGCGAGCAACCGCATTCATTTCGCTCAACAGACGCTCCATATTTTCCTTTTGTCTAGACGAAATCTTAGCGAATATTTAAGTAGTTTAAGTTTAATTTCAGAGCTACACTCTAACAGGGGACGAAAAATGTCGCAAGGGTATCTACGGATATCTATACTAATATATAAAGAGGAAAGATTTGATTTTTTGTTTGCATTGAATAGGCTCCGAAACTACTGAACCGATTTCAAAAATTCTTTCACTGTTGGGAAGCTACGCTATCCCCGAGTAACATATGCTATATTATATTTTCAAAAAAATTAGGGATCCTTAATAAAACTCCAATAATGTAACCCAAGGTGTATAAGAATAAGAAAACCGAAGCAAAGCGAGGGCGGTTACTCGTCTGCTATAAAATTCGCGACGGGCTCTCCCGTCACGTCACTTTTTCTAATGCCCGTTAGAACACTTCGGACTTTCAAAATTGTTTTACTATAAATTAGTAAAATCTAATTTTTTGCTACTATTTGATTAAGGTAGTCATTTAAAGCGGCGGTTGTATATTGTGTGTTAGCAGTTTAAAAATTCAAAAATGTTCGACGGTAAAAATTAGGGCAGTAAAATATTTAAAAACGTGTATGTCAATAAAATTATTGAGCTGTAAAATAAATGTAGCTAGCAGTTCCGACAGTTAAAAAAAAACAAAACTAGTTGGTAACAAATCTTAGCATATTTTAATGGGGAACCATCATACTACATATTATAACTCCATCAAACCCAAATGATTCACCATGGGGATGGATCTGGATGGATGGGATCTAGCACTCAGCAGCATGCAAGCAAGCATGCAACATGTAGCTAGCATGTTTTCTGTCACGGTTCCGGCGATGCGGGGCTCCAGCGGTCCCACGCGAGCTTATCGTCGCAGATGCTTTCAACCCTCACCACCGCAGCTTCCGCTTGCTGGCCGGCTTGGTTGTGGCTGGTGGCTGGTGGTGTGGTGCTTCGCTCCTATACTCCTACGTGGACTCACATTACACTAGGAGAAGGTCAGACAAGACTACGTGGAGTCGGTTTTGCAGCGATTCGTTTCTGTCGACACTAATAAACGTTACAGTTAACGTTAACAGGTTACCGCGCTCTGTGAACTGCCGAACTGATTATCGAGCTGCCAATTCCATCATTTTTACCGCCCATTCAGTTATTGCACAGACCGAATAATTTTGAACTGATTGAAATATCTGACCATTTTTCTATTTATTACTGTTCATGTTTTACTGAAACTATTTATGAACCGCCGAAAATTAACGAACTGCCCGTTTATTTTTACAAGTAAAAGATAGTTGTCATCTACTTCTTCATAGTAACTTCTCAAATATTTATAGAACAGTCGCAAAAATATGTTCCCTTTGAATATGCTTCATAATATTGTGTAATTATATTTTTATGTCATTCACACAAACAAATTTTGGTTATCTTTTTCGAATTGCGAAAAAAAGTATACAAATGGATACCAAAGAAAACAAAAATAATACCACATGAATTACTATTATGAAACTTAGGATATTATTCAGCCTAATTAAGTTAAGAACAACTAACTTAGTTCTCATCATTCGTTGCAATACTGTTGATGCTAACAGACAAACAATACCATTTTAGAGTTTAGTAAATATGATCACGATAAAGATACATCACGATATTTGTTGTTCACGTAATATTTTATAATACGATTTATCAGAAATCTCAAGCTACAGAAATGCGAGCTAACCATACAATACCTACCTATAATAATATTCAATAGAGTTGTAAGGCACAAAACGCAACATTATTGCAGATTCGTATAGGGAGGCGATATCTTCAAATTGCTCATGTAAGACGAAATTAACCCTGGGCCACATTAACACAGATAAGTCGGCGAGCTCATTTGCGAGCCTTCCGGCTGCGCTCGTTACATCTTGATATTCTTTACCCCTTCACCGATACCGCACCGCACCGCACCACATGAGCAATAAATGGCGCGGAAGACCCGCTATCGTACAACCCGATATCTTCCATCCGAATTAATTTCAGAACGTCGAGAAACGAAGTTAGTTCGCGGACTTGTTATTTCTACGTGCAACCGAGCGAACACGCGAGTTCTAATCGCGAAGAGTTGCAGAGTAAAATCGCGACCCGTAATTACCATAACGCGCCTTTCGAAGATATGTGGAGAATCTTAATGGTACGGTGGTTCCGTAAATAATGGGCTCTTATGGGAAAGTTGGTAAGAGCACTGTTTCGAATGTAATTTTAAGGGCCTCGCTGTCTCACGTGCTTTTAAAATAATGACTTGCTAAATGCGTAGCGTTCATTTTGGTTACGTCTTAAATTATGTAGGCAGGTGTGATTACGTGGGGATTTATCATATTTGTCATGATAAGTAAGATACAAAAATAAATAAATTTAAGGGGTGCAAGTGGATGTCAAAGGAAAACGATTAACGCAAGTTGCAGTTATCCATAAATTAAGACAATCTTTGAATTATGTGCGCCGCATACCGTCTCTCTCGTACTCCGCGTCTTTTAGTCTGGGGGTAATTAACAACTGCGGTTGCTCGTTATCTCGCATAATGCTGAGATAAAAGCAATTGCAATGTAAACAAAAAACCGTTGGAGATGAAACTGGATTCATATTGAATATAATTGTGTATTTAATTCATAAATCGTAAAAAAATTGTTAAAATATAAGTGTGATTTATACACCTTCGTTTTAGAAATATGCTTAAGGAACGTATCGATGTTTCGTTTCTTTCTTCAATAGTAATTTCAGAGATAAGGTTTAATTGATTTATACATGACATAATAAATATATCAGTCGATAAATATACATAAATAAATATATATAATAAATATAAATAATATAAATATCTATGATTATATTTTCTATACTAATATATAAAGAGGAAAGATTTGATTTTTTTGTTTGCATTGAATAGGCTCCGAAACTACTGAACCGATTTGAAAAATTCTTTCACTGTTAGGAAGCTACACTATCCCCGGGTGACATAGGCTATATTATATTTTCATAAAAATTAGGGATCCTTAATAAAACTCCAATAATGTAACCCAAAGTGTAAAAAAATAAGAAAACCGAAGCAAAGCGAGGGCGGTTACTCGTATTTTATAAATAGGTATCATTTACAGAGGACATTTAATTTGCTACGACACTTTCCTAATTCGACTCTCAAATACCAAATTAATTTATACAACACGTACATATAGGTACTCGGAAGAAATAAAATATGAGTCATATTCTATTTGTGTTTGTATGTCATTATTCTACAATAGTTCTACTTTATCTTGGTATTTACAAACCTCTAAAAACCGAATAAAAAGTATAAAACATTAATCTAAACTAAAGCAGAACGCAAACGCAAATAGTTCACGGTCACAATCTGTATTACAGTATTAGCTTTCCGCAAACATCCGCATGTGCACGCTGCATTGTTCCATTCAAATCTCCGCCAACTGCTCACTGAATACATTTTAAAACGTCTCGGGTTATTCAGGAAACGATATGTACCTGCGCCTTAGTACAATGAACACGTTCCCGACACAGCCACTGTAAATTAGCCACCAAAAACGATCTCATTTTCCACCCCAGCGCTGCGGCTAATATTGTCTCGCACTTGAAATATGCAGTCTTACCTGTGGCAGCCGGCGAATGCACTGTAATTGTTGAATATACTGCATCGTTTAATCCCGGCTACATCTTCGGGAATGTTCGAGAAGCAGCCAAGATTTGCAGGCAGTCTGCGGCTGTGAGACTTGGCCTGGGGCTGGCGCTGGTTTAATAGGCGGCTTAGCTCCATCCCGGTTTTCTTGATGCCTCGTATTAACTATAAACAAGTCCGCGGCATCTGAATTGTATCAATTGAATTCATTTTCATGTCGCGTTTAATTGAAATCTTGTATGTCTGATTTTATATTACAGTGCAGTTTGCTCAGAGCTTCTGGAAGAGAAAAAGTCATTATAAAGTTTTGTGACCCACTTATATACGAAGTAATTTTATGTGAAATTGGTAAAAAAAATCCTAAATATTGAAAATCGTAAGCATAAAGTCGTTTAATCTTTAAATGCACCAAAGCTAACTTTTCTAGTGATTACTTTCTACGAAATCCTCTCGAACAGCAGGACTCGCACTTAACCTTTTTAAGTTAACAAACTCCCAAAACTTCTTCCTTAACCCCGAACTCGCTACTGTAAACAGCCGTCAGCGTCGTCAGTGAAATTGCAAAAATGTAAAAGAGCTAATGTTTGCTCACCTTAAACCCCTTCCCGACCCCACGTGCTGGCGTGACGAGCCGGATAAAAGGCTTTAATACACCCTCATGCCTTATTACGAAACTTGAAAAAGACAACAATATAGATCCAATGTGTCGCGGGCCGTCGCAATCATACGCGCATCAAAGGTTGCGCGCCCGAGCTAGCAAAGTGTGGAGATGCCTGCAGCACCGTTTTGTATCGTTCTGTATGGAAATGCCGAGTCAAAGGGCTACGCGTTATGAGATCTGGAACAATATGGATTGTTACAATCCCGTTTCCTTCATATGTGAGGAAATGGTATTTGAATGTTTAATGAGAAGTCCTCGCTTGTGTAATAAATTTGAATTCCTTGCCAGTCTATCGAAACACTTGGCTCTTATCTGCTATCTTTATAGTGACTGTGCTTTGATCTTTCAACTAGTGATGATATGAAATCAGTTTTTACATTAAACGTCATAACAACTAACTATAACCCAGAAGAAATATTTCTTTACTAGTGTCAATTTAATTTCATAGTCAATCTTTTACTAGCCGTTTTGACGTGATAACGTCTATTAAAACTATGAGCGCCGGGTGCATCTATGAAAAAATGTAGCGTTCCGCGAGCGAGAGAGCGGTAAAAGCGAGAGAGAGGCACTATCGGCTACGATCGGCGTATCGTAGCCGATGCCGTAGGCGATCGTAGTTGAGTGGAGCGGAGCGGGGCGGGGCGGAGCGGAGCGGGGGGGGAACGGAATGGATCGGGGCGGGGCGGAGCGGAGCGGAGCTTTGTCATGACGTTGTCACGTTAAACTACCGTCCGTAAAATCATACTACCTGCGTATTCAACATGAAAAACCAAATGTTATTTTTTAAAACCCTAAAATTAAAATACTAAAAATATCCTATTATGGTAGTGAAAAGATCGTGCTCCACACAAGTATGACCCGAAACATATCAAGCAGTCATTACCGCCCTCTGAAAAATCTCGGGAAGCTGTTTTGCAAGTCAAAACTCCTTGACGGTTACGTGTGAGTCCTGCAGAGTGCCTGAGGTGGCAACTGTGTCGCCTATCGTATACCTTAATGTATTGATACAGAATGATTCCAAGTTATTTATTTTGTAATCCTTTTCAAGAAATCTGTACGATTTGTTTTTAAAAATTTGTATGAGGATGCTTCACAAAATTAATATTGTGTTCTACAAGCACATTAGGTTCATTTTTTCGTGAACAATTTGCAATAATCAGTAAAATAATATTTAAACAATATTATATAACTTATTACGTGTACATAGGAGCCGATGAGCAGTGATAGCCTAGTTGTTAGAACGTTGGTTTCCGGAACGAAGGGGCCCGAGTTCAAAGCCTGGCACGCACCTCTAATTTTCAAATATTATGTGCGTATTAGAAGTTAATTATCACTTGCTTCGGTGAAGGAAAACATCGTGAGGAAACTTGCACACCGGAGAGTTCTCCATAAAGTTCTCATAGGTGTGTGATGTCTACCAATCCGCACTTGTCCAGCGTGGTAGACTTGGCCTAATACCCCTCACATTGTGACAGGAGACCCCTACACCAGCAGTGGGACAATTATGGGTTGTTGCTTTGCATTGTTTTTTTTACCTCTAGGTAGTGAATGGATTAAAAATAGTTAAGTTTTTCTTACTTAAAGAATAATATGGTGTGCAATTTTATTAGGAGTAATAAATAAATCGTATAAATTATCTCACATATTTTAAACAACTCATACTCGTGTACAAATAAATTTATCAACTTCACTTATAGAATCGTCCTTGTAGTCCTACTAACATATCACGTACACAGGCAACACAGACTTCCTAACATTTCTTTCTAGTAAGTAAAGAAAAAGCGCATATAAGATTCAAAGTTCTGTTAGATAAAATAGTACTTTTTATTTTTCTTTAGCTTAGTTGAATGGTTGTAAAATGTCAGGAGTCTCAAGTAATCATAAGTACATTAGAGTTTTAATGCAAAAATGCGCGCATTATAAAGTCAAAGGTGTTTGCGGAGTATGCAGAGCGCACACCTGCCGCCGCGACATTTACACGCACATAAATCACGCCCGACCCGACGTCACTGCCAGATATCGTTACTCAGTTAGAAACTGGTAAGTCATATGCAAATACGCAATAAAAAATACCCCAATTAGTCCTAGTTTATGGCTGGTATATGTATAGAAACGAATACAATTTTTGAAATTAATACAAAATTTATTGTAATATATAAGTACTATTATTTTTCTGTTTGAAGCAGTCATAGCCCGGCGACTTACGTCGATCGTAAGCGATCGACAAAGTTAAACAGCGGGCGCAGTTGGTAGTTGGATGGGTGACCGCTAGTGACAAAAATTTCTTGAGCGCTTCCGTGCTTCGGAGGGCACGTAAAGCCGTCGGTCCCAGTTTTTATCGTTAGATAACAGTCGGTAAGCCATGTCGGAGGCCTTCGAGCGGCATGAAAACTTCCGGCAATTGGGTTGGCCACTAACCCCTCCACCAATCCGCACTGGAGCAGCGTGGTGGAGTATGCTCTAGGCCTCCTCAAGAGGAGAGACCCGTGCTCCGTAGTGGGCCGTTAATGGGTTGAAGCCAAATTATTTTTCTGTGTTAATATTGTGATTTTTAAATACAGAACACTATCACTTACAACGAATATATCGATAAGCGGAATCGCCTCCAAATTATTTCTATATTTTAAAGCTTCGATACCTGTTTTTACAAACTTTTTTTACAACAATACTTTATGTATTGTTGTAAAAGATTAGTTACGTAACTGAAACCTTCGAAATAAACAAAATGAATAAGCATTATATTGATTCCTTGAGTTTGACCTTTAAAAGTTACAGTTGGTTAAGTACCTGTGCGAACTTACGAATACTGAATCAATATTTTCAGAGCGTCAATAACAAAAGACCGAAACCACTGCAAAGCTTTTTAAAGCACCTTTTTTTAGTCAATTAGTTATTTACCTAAATAAATTATGTTACAGAACTTACTCGTACAGCTTTGAAACAAATTGTTTCTAAATTTTAAATTTTGATTTCAATGGTACGACTAGGTTGAGTATTTGTTTCACCCACAGAGTTGCACCGCAAGTGTTGCTTTCTTAGCTTCGACTCATAGCTCGATTACTACCATGAGCAATATTTTGAACTTGAATCTCTTTTTTTACATGAAATAATTTAGTGCTTGACAACAATCCCACCTGATGGTAAGTGGCGATGACGTCCAAGATGCTGAATGCACTAACTTAATAAATGCCTGATATTCAGATGGCAGGATTGAGTCCGTCTTTAGGCGCTTAGTGTCCACCAAAACATGGTCCTCGTAAACGATGGAAAATATTCCCGTCGAAAATTGAAAAACAAAATTGTATAACACGCCCGGAATCAAGTCGACGTTTACCTCTTTGACCAGTTAACGGACAACACAGGGCTAGACTGTTAGAGGTGTTGAAGAGAATTCGAATTAAGTAATTATATATTTAGACCAGGGCTAAACTGTTAGAGGTGTCGAAGAGAATTCTAATTATATATGTTGCATGCACTTTGACCTAAATCTCATGATCGCTAAGTGCCGTTAGAATACTGTTTTCTTAAGGAAGTTAGCTTAATTGATGTAAAAATATTCGAACTAACAAACTTCATATGTCAATATTTTCTTGTTTCGTAATTTTTACAGCGTGATTATTCAGTCGTCGGGTTTTAGTTTTTGAACTTATTCTACCTACTGAATTATTGTTCTTGTGGCAGTGTCTAGTGTAGTACTAGTTAGTCCTAGTGCAACGTTACTTAGTATTTCATCACATAAACTTGGGCAGGTTTAACTACAGCATTGATAAAATTCCAATCTCCATGGTTCTAACTATTCAGCTAAAGGTTCGTGGATGATTTTCATTCCACGCAGCGTGCGTCTATCCTCACATCGTTAAGACGACGTGTACGCCATTACTCGAAATTATTCCCACATCCGACGCATTCACCGCAAATTGACATTCAATCAGTGTCGCGACATTGTTTCCCTATCAATCCTTATTGGGAGTTGGCACACGCGCTCCGCCGATATGCCGCCATCAAATCGCAATTTGTTTATGAAAATTTATTGTATTTGCCATTACCGCATGCGGATTCTTTTCCTACGGGAGCGACCCCAGAACGAAATCACCTTATTCAATTCCCTTTTTGCATACATCACACACAGCGTCTTCAGAGGGGAACATCGCAGTTTTTGTCTGAACACGTGAATCGCGTTTGGGACGCGTGTTCTCTTCTTATTAGTCTGGATTGCGTATACGTTTTTCGCAAATCGCCCGCGGGGTGTACACCTTACTTGGCTGAGTATTCCTTGTTCGGAAAACGATGTTTCAAAATTTTCTGTCGCATAATTTAAAGCGTTGCGTGAAATTAATCTGATATTCATAACTTGTTTTTTTTTATTATTTACATGTTATTGAAAGTTTTGATATTTAAGCTCGTATTATGATATCTGAATTTTAGCTTTGCTTTTTAATATACCTAACTTTATGCTCGCAAATCAAGTTAAACAGACCTTGTTAGTTAAGTTTTCTCTGTAAGTGACATGTATTATTTCTTTGAGAAAATAAATGTCTCAAACCAGGAATTTCGAGATTGTTACTAATCTATACTAATGTATAAAGAGGAAAGATTTGATTTTTTGTTTGCATTGAATAGGCTCCAAAACTACTGAACCGATTTCAAAAATTATTTCACTGTTGGGAAGCTACACTATCCCCGAGTAACATAGGCTATATTATATTTTCAAAAAAAATAGGGATCCTTAATAAAACTCTAATAAGTTGTAAAAAAAATAAGAAAACCGAAGCAAAGCGAGGGCGGTTACTAGTTTATAATATTTTAAGAGCTGGCCGGTTGAAGTCACAATGTATTTGTATTTACATTGGCATTGTTATTATAATTGTAGAGCAACGTTTGCCAGGCCAGATAGTATTATATAACGTATAAAATATATTAAGCATAACATAAAATTATTTATATCTTTTTGCACAGTCAAATCGACAGCTAATACCGTGAGATATCACCAATGCAATGACACCTATCTATCACTGAGACACGCAAATAAGGTGAAGACCGCGGAAAATTTCCAATTCTAAATTCCGCGGAATCATTTATCAGGACGGAATTAGCGCGTCGCACATGAGCCGTCGATGTCAAGCGCGATCTGCGATATGACACCGCTTCCCTTCTGTTTCGAGGATTTGGGAAAAGAATTGTCGCATATATCACCGTTAATAGGGTGAGGAGAGAGCACTACTTATGCGTAATGCGACAAGGAAACATGCTATTCTATTCCAATGCACGAAGACCCGAGTTTTCGTCTTTATAATAAAGAGGATAAGAGTGAAAATTAAGAAAGATTCGGGTCGTGGTGACTTGCAACTGAACGTACTCATACGCTCAGAGCTGGATTTTCAATTGCCATAAATATATGAGAGCAGTCAGCCGAGCGACTCAATAATAGCGACATTAACATTCGTCCAAGCTTTCTGGTAGTTCGACTGTGGCAATGTATCATAAATTTCACCAATTCTATTTGATGTATTAATAATACATGAGATAGTTTTAGATACACGTTTCTGAACTTTACCGTCCGTGAACAGTTTGTTTCTTTTTGGAATTTTAACGTCATGGATGAAATTTCCAATGAAAATGTCATTAATTTTAAAAGGAAAATAGTTAATCTTAAATAAATGACCAATGTATAAAATAACATTCAGTACTTAACCTCAAAATGAAGCAATGGCTTCGAGCGGCACAAAACAATTAAGCACGGTTTGAATATTCGAAACGGTTTAAAAACACCAAGTGGTTAAACGGTTGTTGTGACGTAAAAACATGACATTTACCCCTTTTGACATAACGATAATGCAGCGGGATGGCTAACGATAATGCACCGACGCGGTCGTAAACACGACGAAACGACTGCGTAAAAAGCAACGTCTTCAGTAAACATCTTGTTAATATAGACAGGCGATGTCTCCAATGCTGCCAAAATTACGGCAAATACCTAGAGAACTTAAGACGGTGTTAAGAAAATACAGCTCGGTTTTTTCAAAATGCAAAATACATGTTGAATTTTTAAAAGCACTTAGTAATTCAAGTTATTTATGTACATATGTGTACAAGAGTAACGTATAAAGTAAGAATATAAAATATGTGCATGGTATTTTATACTTACGGAATAAACAGAATTTTATTCAAATTTTAGTAAATCATAAGTTACTTTGTTAATGACAAAAATCTGTATTTAATATATTGAATATATCTTACCTTGGTAACGTAAGTTTTTTTAAAGGAAATATTTAATTTAATTGGAATTATTTATAACTTTTTTATTCTTTTATTCTAAGTTTCAACAAAATAAACCTAAGGAGGTTTATTAATACCATTTTACAGTAAAGCGGGAGCAATCTCAATATTTATACAAACTCTTGCAGTCTCCCGGACTTACTTCACATACCGAGCCACTCTTTATGCAGTTTAATACAAATTCATTCCGTACGCTCAAAGCGGGCGCAAATCAGCCGAAGATTATGCTAAATTCTCCTAAGTATTATATTCCGTACGTACGCAGCATACATAAACAGAGTTTATCAAGCCCCTTGCTAAAAACTTGTTATATTTTCAACACATGATTATGTAAAAGAATTCTGAGATTCCGCGGTGCGAGGGAATGAAAATGTGTGTCGTTAAGATGCGAGATCTCGCCGATTTGCATCGCGGCTGCCACAATACAGGGTATTAGCAGCAATATGTCTACTTTCAGCGGAGAGTGTGTGATTTCTTTCTCTGTTTTTACTTACAAATACATTGGGGTAGAATTTACCAAAATTGCGTAGGAAAAAAACGCAGAGTGAAGTCTTTATACACATTCCGTTTGAGTATAATATAGTGAATCGTCGTAGCTATCTTAGCAGATCTGAGACGACAACACAATTATAACTTAAACAAATTGTCTACCCATCGTTAAATTACAGAAACACCATACTAATATTTCAAAAACGGCACGAAACAGATAAAAAATTAACTGAACACAACAAAAAGTCAAATTTTCCAAGTCGGCAAACGACTTCCTCGTCAAGTTAATAACACAAAACAAATTACCGTCGAAATCTCCGAGCAGCGGTGAAACAATTAATCAAAACATTCGGCCGTTGGAAAAAATTAAGGGAATAATCCTTCCCAGTCGTGGAATGGCATTATTATTATTTAAATCTTGGAGACTTGCGCGATATAGATATAAGTCTGCAATAACCCATTTAGGAGGATAAGAAAAAGGGATGGTAGTCATTAGCATATAATGACAGTAATTAAAATACACAAATAGAGCTATAAAGAAGGCCCGGCGTTGAAGGGTTGTCTTCATCATCCGAGAGAGAATTTATACATGGCAAATATTTTCGCTGCGGCTCAGGCAGCCGCTGGAAGTAAGAACGGCATTGTTTAATTTATTAATTAATGGACCCACCACCGCGACGATGACGGTGGATTGTGGAATGATTCAATTTAATACGCATCGAATTAATGATTTGGATGACATGTTCAATAATGATATACATATTCATCAGAATTATGATTTATAATTATTCTTCAAAGGTGAATGTACGCATAACGAATGTAATGTGTAGCTAAACTAAGCGAATCTTTAAAGTGTGTATGAGCATTGAGCATAGTGTGAGTGTGAACAAGTGTATTCTTGGATATCTGTGATGAGACGATTTCACTCTTTCTACCGGCAATGCGTCGGTGATGCTTTTTGAAATTAGGTAGATACTCTGCTCGCGTTACCACTTACTTTCAGGGGATTCGTCTACCCGTTTGTCGACTCTTTACAAAAAAACATTGCATATTTTAACATTTTAAATGATTCAACTATATGTTGTGGGTTTACCAAGTAAGAAGAGGTAACCCTCTGCCTTGTCATAAAGTTTTTTTATCGGTAAAATAAAAATATTTCATTTAAATAGTCAAATATTTCATTATCGTCAGAAAGATTTCAATTCGTCTCCGCACCGCCCTTCATCTTCATTCTCCACAGACAATGGGTCGACTAATTACGAGATGTAAAGCTTTATTAACACAATCGGGTGGTCATTAACATAAAAAAATAATATTTACCGACTCTCGCGTCGACGGAGCCTCTTAATTTACGAATATTGCGGCATTAGGCCTCAACCCTTCCGTCTTACAAATAATTGCAGTGATGTTACGCCTTGAGAAATGGGATGAGCGTCAAGATTAAAGCTCATCAAAATTGTTACTGGAGAAGATTTTGCATTGTAATGGTTGAGATTTAGACTCGCGAAGTTTACAAGCGCTCATTGAGAATTCACACACGCTGCTAAGAAATTGGCGGCGTGGACAAGGACGACCAAATCACCCATTGATATTTTAATCAGTTCCATCCCTTCGCTGATTTCCAAGACGTTATTAGCATATAAATAGCGGATAAAATATGACATCAGCATTTTAATTTTTCGATATTACGAAACGATTTACAAATTAGCGGGTAAGAAAAACGCTATACAGGCCTTAAGAGGGTCGACCGGCTCGCAGATGTTCTATTTAAATGTAAATTTGCTCGACACGCTGACGACACGGCAAAAAAATGAAATCGAAATATTTGACAGGCTCGTCAAATATTATACGGTTAAATAATAACTGCGGTTGACTTCACTGAAAGAATTAATGATCGTTACAAAAAAAAGGCATTTAAATATCAATTTAAATTAATTATGATAAAATAGTTATATTTCTAAAACGGCTATCAGTACTTGTTGGATAAAAGTTGTATAAGAAATTGTACAGAGACCTTCCACTATTCCAGCCTGTATTTTTAGCCATATTTTCGTACAACGAACATTCTATATGACAGTTTCGCCAGCCCGGGAAAAACTAGCATGAGTTGACTGAAATCTATATATAATTATGAAGAAAATATTAGGTCTTCTTGTGTTATCACAATGTATGATTTTTACATTTGTAACTTTGTAAAAACTGTGTTATTAATTGTAATTTTGGCATACTATACATATATTATTTTAACTCAAAAGCATTATGCTTAAATTTCATTATGAATACTAGATAAAAGATCTAAAAAATAATGTTCAAGGAATAATACAAATCTTAACGTTGCGTAAAATGCACTGAATTTAAATGAAACATAATAAAAAAGCAATAAAAAAATCCAAGAATTTAGGAGGTCCCTTTTGTATTTGTATCGCACCTTTTAATTTTGTCTAATTAAGGAACAGATTTAATTAATTAAACTTTTCTATCCGGAAAACAAAAATTAACTAAATTTGACAGCAGTGTTTAATCAACGCCTCTCGCAACAAATACTAGGGGGTGACAATTGCAGGCGTTAAAAAGGGAAAAGAAAGAATTCTTTCGAAAGGCAACAATGAAAGATTCGCAGAAAGAGGCCCGGAACTGAAGGTGACAGATTGTGTCCGTGACGTCACACCGCTTGCTTACGGGACTGTGTTCGGGTCTGAATTAGCTATCATTTACTTAAGCACTTTATATAATTAAGTGCGATGGCTATTAGTGTCGTCGAGGGTCGCCAGTCCGCCATATTCTTTTCGAGTCGACCTCTAATTGCAACTCTTAGCTGCGCAGTCTTGTGTGATTATTTCTCACATCCGAAACCCTAGGGGAACCGTTTCCTTGGTGGAGTTTATTTTTCTTTTATATCAGTAATTTCGAACAACGATGAACACGAAACGATAGCAGGAAAATTGTGTGATAATGTTAGGTTAATCCAAATTTTAATCTACATATTGTTAATAATACCATTTGCAAATAGAAAATTAGGTATTAAATAAGTACTTTACATAAAAACAGAATCTGGAAGGCTATTCTGTTTTGTAACTTGACAGCGGAATCCGCGATGAGTTTCAAAATTGAAGTTCGAGTCCGAGATCTTGATATCTATGTGATTCTCTAATCATCTGTTACGCACTTGCGAAGTGAAGGGAGTCTCGAACTCTAACTTCAATTTAGAAACCCATCGTGGATTCCGCTGTCAAGTTACAAAACAAAAGTGAACTTACATCTTAATGATATGTCATTATCTAATCATCTAGTACGCACTTGCGAAGTGAAGTGATCCTAAAACTCGAACGTCAATTTTGAAACTCCTCTGTCAAGTTACAAAATAGAATAGCCGTCCTGTACCTAAAATTGTAATAACAGTAAGTTAACAAAAACCATTATTTCATTACATTTTAATTGAATATACATATAACTGCAATATGGCTGAAGGGAATTTATTTTGGAAGAGTGGAAAAATTACATATATAATTAGGTATGGAACTTAATGTGCGTTTACCAATGTTTCCTTTGCATGCTGTATGATTTTGCGTGATAAATTATAGAAAACTCACGTGATCTGTCTTAAAATTTTGCAACAGTTCCTTTTTGAAATCACTGTTCTATTTGCAAGCAAACCTAACAAGCGGGGGATAAGATTCTTAATTTGCCGCCTTGCGTTCGGACTAAAATTTTTTCTCCAAATGAATTTCGCATCTTGGCTTGGGGGACATTGGCTTCTTGCCGTGTTTACAGAGACTCCGACGAGTCCCACTTTGTTGTTTAATGAAATTATCGGTTTACCGAGCAAATGAACAAAGCCAGATTCGCTTTCGACGGCTCGGTCAAAAAAGGAAGGGGGCTGTTTTTGTTTTCAGAGGAAAATACGAAGAGGTCCGAATGGTCTCCTTTGTGGTCCTCCTTGCCTCGGAGGTACTTAATCAATTATGATCGATTCGTTAATTCTAGATGCAGAGGGGATTACGAAGGATTCTTGTGGCGTACGATGCAAATGAAACGAGTGCTCGAAAAGGAGTTGCTTTTAGAAAATTAATTGAATTCATTAATGAAACAAAGGTACCTACTAGTTCATTATTGGAACAAGAGTTCTTACTTCTAGCTTGGTGTCTAGTGTATTTATCCTGAATATTTATATATTTTTTTACTTACAATAAAGTTAATGCTTGACCACAATCCCATCTGATGGTAAGTGTAGATGTGGTCCAGGATGGTGAGCGCACTAAGTTATTGTTAGTAAAAGCTTATTCACTCTTTATCAAGATTTCATACATTATCATGATCACATTTTCATTTAGTATTATGTAGTGCTACTACGAAACGCGTTGCTTTTATCATGCTGAGTATATTAATCACTGCGTACTACTACTGCAGGGAAACCGTTTAGAAATGCGAAAACAAAATAATTTCCTCTACTTAGAAGGCTAGTCAATAACACTGTTAATATCGCACTGGCAACCGAAAACGGTCGCATTCCACGCGTTAAAAATATCGTGGAGTAATTTGGAGCATTTCGGGCCATTCGCATTAAAGTTAGGTAGCGAGCAAATTAAGCCGAACCCCCGATATATTGCGTTTGTTCTTTTGAAGCCGACGGTGAAGGGTTAAACCAAGAATGCTTTGCTTTTTATCGAAACTCCAATAAACTGGGGAGAGGGTACATAACTGCCGCCCGAAATCGAGTGGTCAGTGATTCTCAATGGTTTAATATTATATTCAAATTTCAGATCGACAGATGATACTCTTTGACGAATATGGTAATCGTTAATATTCTTTAAAATTTTAATATATTTTACTTTTTTAACTTAATCATGGTACTGCGCAACGACTATGGTATTGAGTCGAATGATTTGAAAATATTGATCTTATTTCTGTTACATATTTTAAAATAAGTCGGTTCAATTAAATTGTCAAGAGTAAATAAAATATTTAAAGTTAAATATATTTGGATGTACTAGTATTAAACACAAACATAATAAATAAAAGATATGACTGAAAAAGGTTAATGCTATATAACATCCATAAATATCCACATGTGCCCACAAATACTCTTTACGAAAGCCAATGAATTATACCTCAGATAGGTAATTACACCGAAAATAACATTAAATTAATAAATAAAAAACAGAAGCGGAGCCCCATCGACTGAAGCTACGCATGGGCCCCTTTGTCCAATAAATTTATGTAAAAATTTTCATTAATATTTTGAGGCCTAGCGGCCTCCGCCCTTGGGAGTCGAAATCGAGTTCGCGGTCACGATGGAAAAATGCAAACCGAAAATTATGGGGTCCCTCGCCTTGTATTTGCTTATGAATACCGGGGCTACCTGCCCCGCCAGTCACGTTATAGGTAAATAAAAAATAAAATAATACGCCTCGTACGCCACTGGCAAAAATGAAAACAATGTTGACGAGGCCGTTTCATTACTTATGAAACCACTCGATCATTTTAAAACGAAAAGCACAAATTCAAACGCTGTATAAGGTCATGTTTCCTGTGCTATATTTTTGGTTATTTCCCGTGATGGTTATTTCCCGTGAATATGCCTTTTTAGGTCATACCAAACTATTGAACCCACATAAACTGTACTGGAAAAAACTAATAAAATATATTTGTATTGTATGTTGATGTCTACATTCATATACATCTTAAAGTTGGTTGTTTTACAAGGATATTGCTATGTAACAATCTATTTAGAATCTAATGCTTCGAATTTTATATAAATTTTATTAGTAGACGGATCGAACATTTTTTTTAGTATTACATTTTTTTTCATAAATGTATTGCCAATGCCCCAAACTGCTAGCCGAGGACAGGTTGAAGAACGCCCCTCCCGGGAGCGGCGAGATTATGAAAGATTTGTGAGATCTCAAGTGGCGCCGCGACCGCTCGTAAGCTTAAGAGATTTAAATCGCTCGCTGGTCCGGAATACCAGATACAAACAGATTTCTTACTGCCCCTCGCTCAAAATGATATCCTTGGAACACTTACTGGAAACTAGATAAGGTCCGTAGCTAAATTTAAGAAGAAATCCAATGTCTTAAGTTTTTGTTTGGTTTTTGTGTCGTTATTCCAAAGGAAATGGACTCACGGCTCCTGAACGCAATGTGCCTTCGTCTTGCCAAATTAAAATATTTTTTATGTAAATTAAATGGAACAGGTTTATTAACACACATTAACAGTGTATTACTTACAAACCATTAATTATTATATAACTGTAATTCAATTAAATATTAACCTGACTTACATGAATACAAATAATGAACTTGTAATGTGTTAAATTATATTATGCACAGTATATAAAAATTTAAAAAATTACTTTATCAAAACGTTGTAATCAAATCTGTTCTGCTGACATTACCCCCAACGTTCTATTTCATTCTCGCGCTAAGCGGCCACAATGCAGCCGAAATCTGCGATATCTCTCCCGAACCTGTAAATCTTCTAGGCATTTTTATATTCCTCCGCCCGACCAGGGCTAAGCAGTGGCACCGAGCCCAGATTATATCTTGACACTTGATGGATGAATGGTTATTGGATCTCTACATTTTTATCATTTTGATACAGTCGGAAGGGCAAGGTGCGCCGAGATGTTTGTTCGCTATGGGGGGCGCAGTTCTGAAAACTTTTTTTGAATTTCTCCCGTAAGCTTTGCACTATGCTTTGAAGCGTAATGCATTATGGTGTAAAATGTGTTGTCTTTAAAACTCCAGATATGTTAGTACGTATTAAATTATCGATTCAATTTGGTATTATTTGGTATCTAGTTTAAAATAATACATCCAAGTGATTGAATGTTTAAAATAAATGAATAAAATACCATAACAGAACTGAAATACGAACAAGAAGCAAAAAAGCAGGAAAATTCTTGCGGTTTTCAAAAGAAAAATGTAATATGGTGTCTATAAAATTTTACGAAGTATTTGCTCGCTAAAACATATTTTCCTTGAGGCATCGTTCGCGTGTGCATTTTTAATTTTTATATCCACTCAGCGTTGGATGACGCACTGAATTTTTACTGAGGCTTGCTCTTTCTACCTTATTAGCTCCAGAGAGGTTAATTGTGGAAGGTTGCTACAACATTGACAAAGTTATTGTACATCCTTTTTAATATCAAATGCGAAACTAGGGTGGCTTGACAATGAATATTATATGGTAATGAACTAGTGTTGTGAAGTAGTGGAAAAACATTTTATTTTTTAAACTCACTTTTGTTCGTTCGTGAAGCCTTGGCTTATGTTACCTTTCTCTATAGTTAAGTTTGCCTTGAAGAAAATATCTAAGTAGAAGAAAAGAAAAAAGTAAGACCTAGGCTATAACTTACACGACAGCAACAGTTACTTACTACGTTACTAAATTAATACAAGAATGAAGAACACTTCTCAGGTATACAAATAAAATATAACCACATAAGTGAAAAAGATGCTTGTCTTTGATCACACGTACGTACGTTAAGCATATATGCATAGCACGTATGTACATGAGCAGTGATAGCCTAGCGGTTAGAACGTTGGTCTCCCGAATGCAGGGGCCCGAGTTCAAATCCTGGCACGCAACTCTAATTTTCAAATATTATGTGCGTATTACAAATTAATTATCACTTGCTTCGGTGAAGGAAAACATCGTGAGGAAATATGCACACCGGAGATTTCTCCATAAAATTCTCAAAGGTGTGTAAAGTCTACCGATCAGCACTTGGCCAGCGTGGTAGACTATGGCCGCTCACATTGTGAGAGGAGACCCCGAACCCAGCAGTGGGACGATTATGGGTTGTTGCTTTTTTGCTTTGCTTTCCATGTACATAATATTGCAATTTTACTATAATACGGCTACTCATGATATTTATTTTTAAATATAAATAACGGAGTACAAAATAAATATTGTGAGTGAAATACCAATACCCGTATTATAGTAAAATGTGTTCAATCCACGATGAGTTATGTTTAAAGTCATAATAATGCTAATCTCTAGACGTATATAAAGAACATTAATATTATAATGACAATGAAATTCAGGTCTATTTTACCTTAAATCCATTCACCAAAAGGACATCCAATTGAAACAATAGAATAAATACAAAATGTATTATTTCAAAATGCTACATTTAAAATATTAAAAGAAAGCAGGAAAATATGAAACATATAACTGACAACAGATAAAATCTTTAGTCACAGTTAATAAAACATAAACCCTTCCGATATGTTTATCGCGGCCATGATTTAGCGCGACGGCTCTATTTCACGGTGCGCGCGCGTTCTCAAATTGAATTGATATGTTTTTGCTAACGGCCGCGGCATTTTTCAGACCGTACGTATGCGCGCCAAAGCGAGCGGAAAACCGTGTGGGTACAGACAGCAAATACGTCAAAATACAATTTTACAAGTTGAGTTTATAAAGTACCTATTCTATGTTTTCTGTTGAGTTAACAAGCAACAATAAACACTTTTTTAAATAGACAATACATAAAATATGCTTTTTCTTCTGTGAATACCGATAACCATAATATTTATATTTTGTCGAGATACGAACGTTAATGTGGACATTAATTTACACTTGTAATAGTACTTTGTAATGTTACTCGTAGTACAAGTAATTTGTTATTTTGTGCTAATTGAAAACCACTACCAAAGAATTACTACTATTAATTAAGTTTAAATAATATTTGTTTCAAAAGAAGGTTAAAATTTATATTCCAATAAGTCATAATAATAACATTTGCTGCGTAAAAAGGCAAACAAACAATTACTGAATTTTTAAACTCAATGGTTTTGTAAATATTAACACGACTTATTTGAGGACCCTACCAAACCGCGTGAAGTGTGAGATAGGGGTGTTGTAAAGAGCGCAAACGATCGGGTCGCAGTGTCAGACGCGGTGCTTACCGAGAACATTGCAAATTTCTCATATTTCACGGAGAAAGATGTAATGCGAATACTTTATTGGTATTATGTGAAATTATAAAAATACAAAAAATGTAAAAAAATTAAAGCTACGAATGCAAGTATTGTCAGTCCACTGCTGGGCATATCTACCTCGAGGCGTGGCACTGAACCTAACATTCTGCTGTCTTCATCCACGCCCGCCGTAATTATACCTAATGACATTATTTATGAAAACTGAGTAAAATTTTTCGTACTATAATTTACCTCCAAAAATTATTCAAGACTTCATCCATCCCATCCATCCATCAGCCCTTTGAGATCCACTGCTGGACATAGGCTTCCCCTAATCTACGCCACTCAGACCGGTCCTGAGCCTTCTGAATCCAGCGGATACCCGCTGTCTTCTTCAGGTCGTCGGTCCACCTGGTCGGGGGGCGTCCTGTGCTCCTTTTACCGAGGCGTTGTCTCCATTCGAGGACCTTTCTTCCCCAACGGTTATCGGTCCTTCGAGCTATGTGGCCAGCCCATTGCCACTTCAGCCGGCTAATTCTCTGAGCTATGTTGGTAACCCTCGTTCGTCTACGGATTTCATCATTTCTGATTCGATCGCGTAGAGAAATACCGAGCATAGCTCGTTCCATAGCCCGCTGGGCGACTCTAAGCTTATGCATTAGACCAATAGTGAAGCACCACCGCACCTAGAGCCGCTGAGAAGAATTAATTCATTTCCATGTAAAACTTCAAGTAGCGCATTCTGCTTAGATAGAGAAAGTGCGAGTCGCTGGAAAATCAATATTGAACGCGCCCGCATTCAAGACTTCAATCTATACGAAACCCAGCGCAGAGCACGCATCCAACATTATTAGAAATGACAAGTACTCAAGTATCAAAATACTCTTGTCATCCGAATGCCTACAAAGGACGGTTAACAAAGTAACAATGATCAGCGACAAGAGGGAATGTCCGCTTAGCATGCCGTGAATAGCCGTTTAAGCATAATGTCACATAAGTGCTCAAGAAATTTCGCTAGTAACAATAAGCAACCGATCCAACTACCGAACGCGCCCGCATTTGGTTAACTGGATCTATCACTTGCAAGTTGCAAGTAACTTTCATAAACGCCTTCATCAAAATTTGTTTTAAGTTCCTAAATGTAAAGGAAGATCTAATACAATATTGATTTCCCAGCGACTCGCACTTTCTCTATCTAAGCAGAATGCGCTACTTGAAGTTTTACATGGAAATGAATTAATTCTTCTCAGCGGCTCTCGGTGCGGTGGTGCATCGAGAAGCGATGCCTCGTTACATTAATAATGCGAGTTCATTACCGCAGCAACGAGAACGAGAGCGAATAATGGCTTCGGAAGAACGTTCGGTCGATTATGAGAGCCGTGTAACATCCTAGATATCTATCAGCGCGCGATTAATGAGATCCGTAGAACTAGCGTGACATTTGTAGCAGATCTCTGTTCGCTTAGTACTTTATGAGTGTTTATATCAAGTTGAAACGAAGTAGATAATGATTAAGACGAATAATGGATAGAAATAACGCTCTTACTAATTAGCACACGTTTAATGAGATTCGTGGAACAACCGTGACATTTGTATGAGAGCTACATATTTTCGCCTAGTACCTACTTTATAGTTGCAGATATTCAGCAAAAGATAATAAGAGACACGACGTCTCTTTTCTCTCGCTTTTAGCTCGCTTAGTTTTCGTGTTTCTTCGTGTTTCGGCTATATTAGTTATTTTTTAATATATAAACGCCACTATGATGAACTTTTACTGAGTTTTAAACTTATCATCGAACTTTATTTTGTCCTCAACGCCATTTTTAGGGTTCCGTAGCCGAATGGCAAAAAACGGAACCCTTATGGATTCGTCATGTCTGTCTGTCTGTCTGTCTGTCTGTCTGTCTGTCTGTCCGTCCGTATGTCACAGCCATTTTTTTCCGAAACTATAAGAGCTATACCATTGAAACTTGGTAAGTAGATGTATTCTGTGAACCGCATTAAGATTTTTAAACAAAAATAGCAAAAAAACAATAAATTTTGGGGGTTCCCTATACTTAGAACTGAAACTCAAAAATGTTTTTTTCATCAAACCCATACGTGTGGGGTATCTATGGATAGGTCTTCAAAAATGATATTAAGGTTTTTAATATCATTTTTTTCTAAACTGAATAGTTTGCGCGAGAGACACTTCCAAAGTGGTGAAATGTGTGTCCCCCCCCCCTGTAACTTCTAAAATAAGGGAATGATAAATCTAAAAAAAAATATATGATGTACATTACCAAGCAAACTTCCAACGAAAATTGGTTTGAATGAGATCTAGTAAGTAGTTTTTTTTTAATACGTCATAAATCGTAAAACGCATAAAACATCGATCAAAGTTACAACGAACTACAAGAACTTTTATATTATGTTACTTGCTGCTACGGAACCCTTCATGGGCGAGTACGACTCGCACTTGGCCGCTTTTTAGACATGATCACATAAATGCTTATCCCATAAACAACCTTGACTCACGGAGTCACGGCAGACTGCCGCAGTGGTTTCAACCTTCATAGTTAATAACCATTCCGTGAGCAGGTTACTTGGCACATGAAAATAATTGATACAACGAAGGCCAAGGATTTTGATTTTCTAAATATTAGAAAAATAGGTATTAAACTGAAACAGAACGGGAAAGGTTTAATAAGACTACGCCGTATTGGGGCGGCTTAGAATACTAACCCCAATCCCACGCCGGATGGGTGTCGTAAAAGGTGATTAAATCTGGCCCGCTGGTGGTAGGACCCCTCGAGGGATTATAACGGGTGTCTCAGTAAGAGTGCACTTTTTCATTTTAAAATAAAAAACAAATATTTTATGACAGAGTTGTGATATTTTTATTGTATTGTAAAGACGACATGTTCCGATTTAGTATGGAATAAAAATATCCGGCAAATGACCCCCACGGCTCCGATGACAGACCTTTTCTTGAAATTTTGCATGACTTTTTCACAGAGATGTGGCTGTATCTCACCGATGACGCGTTGGATTTCCGATTTGAGTTCAGGAATTGTTTCGGGTTTATTCACATAAACCCAAGATTTCACAAAACCCCAAAGAAAAGAATCGCACGGCGTTAAATCGCACGATCTTGGTGGCCAGTTGACATCAGAATTTCGTGAGATAATGTGTTCTGGAAATCGTTGCTGCAATAGTCGATCGTTTCATGCGCGGTGTGGCAGGTTGCGCCGTCCTGCTGAAACCACATGTTGTCCAGATTCATGCCATGCAGTTGAGGCCACAAGAAGTCCGTTATCATATTCCTGTAACGAATGCCATTCACAGTCACTGCTATTTCGGCCTCATTTTCAAAAAAGTAAGGTCCAATCACGCCGCCTGACCAAAATCCGCACCAGACAGTTACTCGTTGTGGGTGCATTTGTTTCTCATGGATTGCATGAGGATTTTCTGAGTCCCAAATTCGACAATTTTGTGTATTCACGAAGCCATTCATATGGAAATGCGTTTCATCGGAGAAAATGACTTTTTTCGAAAAATTGGCATCAACTTCACTTTGCTCCATTACCCATTGAACGATTGCCGGCGCTTTCCGTGGTCTGCTGGTTTGAGCTCCTGAGTTAACTGAATCTTGTACGCAGGTCTTTAGTCAAAATTCGCTGCGTAGTGCTTCGTGAAATTTGAAGTTGTTGAGAACGATGTCGAATTGATGTTTTCGGGTTTTCGGCGACACTCTCGTTTACAGCAGCAATGTTTTCAAGAGACCGACCGGTACGTTGACGCAAAGGATTCTTCTAATCCATAATTGACCCAGTTTCTTCAAATTTTTGACCACTCTTCGAATGGTTGACACATTAGGTGCACTTTCTCGGCTGAAAATTTGGCGAAGTTTGCGAGGGGTTTCAGCGTAACTTTCCCCATTTTTGTAATCAGTTTTCACAATTATAACGCGTTGTTCTTTCGAAAAGCGCTCCATTTATAATAATCGGAATAAACAGAGGTGACAACTGATAAATTTCAGAGTTGCCACTTGCATGAAAAAAAAATTATTCCAATTTTAAAAAGTACACTCTTACTGAGACACCCTATATTAGTAATATTGATTTTAATTATTAATTAACACCATTATTACTATTATAATTTCTCCATGGGGTTCGCCTGGATAGCTACCACCCTTGAGCATGAGTCAGCCGCCAAACGACTCGTCGTGTTCCGGCTGGGGGCTTGAGAGCCAGTTCTTTCTTTCATTTTCTTCTCTCTTTCTTGGCCGGCAACGCACCGGTGATGCTTTTGGTGTTGCTGTTGTCCATGGGCGACGATAGCCACGTACCATCAGGTGGATCGTCAGCTCGTTTGTCGGCTATTTCCATAAAAATAAAATAAAGACTACCACGCACTTAATCACATTTTATTTAAGATATCACTTTTATCACTTTAATTTCGATAATGATCGCTATAATTACAATTTATAAACAGTTGGGCAGAGTTTCGCCTTAGACTCGTGTTCGCAACCGAATGTCCGTATGAGCGGCGAGAGCATTTATAATCTTCTGGCTGACAGTTGGATATGACATACACCCGTAGCGTTGGCATGGCGAACAGTTCCGGCATTCCAGCAGGTGGCAGCGCAAGCGCCTGCAACAGCACCTGGTTCTGCGAGCCATCGTGAGAGCGAAACGCTACGTCAGGAACGACGTGGTGGCGCGCGACCTGAAAACCCATCAGTGGAGGAGCATGTGGTCAGGCAGGCGCGGACAATGTTCGACCGCGCCGACCACGGGCCACATGACTCGCTAAAGGATGTCGCGCCGTACCACGCTCGTCCGCTTGAGGGCTACCCGTTTCCGCGGGAGCTCTTAGAGTAAGATTGAGCCCCCGCCCATTTGGAGGCCGCTGTCTGACTGCGACACCAGCAAGCTTACGGATATGACAGCATCCCCCACTCAACAGCAGGGCCCGCCCCTTCACCGGGAGACTCTAGTTCTCTCGAGTTTAAGCCCGGGTAAAAAGGTTCGCCTTGAGGCCCGCAGACCCCTCGCATCGGTCCGCATTGAAGGCGCGGCAGCGATAAGATGACAGTATAGTAGTTCCAGCGTTGAACTGTCATGGCGTGGCTTTGGCTTTGGCTCGGCAGATGGCGTGACGTTACAATACCTAAGTCTGTGTTTTGTGTCGAAAGAAACATAAAAAAAGTGCAAAAAACTTAATTTATTGCATATTATATTCATTACATTGCTCAATAATTTATCATTTTTAGCTTTCTTAAAACTATAATAATACTTTTCAATATAATCAGGTGCGCCAAATACTTATTCAAACACTGTAGCCCTAATAAGACACCGGCATTTCCGAGACTTTTAATAGGATTGTCCCCCAACCGAGACCTCTTTTTAATTCCACGTACTTCGCTCGAGAGCACTTTTTACACTCATTTCGTGCCTCTTGAGTACAATCGGATGCAAAATGGAGGCTTCAATTTGTCAAGTAGGCACCTTCCTAACTGTCTGTAGAGAATGGATTTGGTTGAAAAATTACTGCGGTTACGAAAACTTTTGTCCAGATAAAAAGACACACGGCAAGTTTCAAGGGTGATCCTTTATGTAGGTTTATAAATTCCTTTTAATTTCTTTACTTTTGGTTTCAAGTGAAATATTTAATTTACTATTTATATCCAAAAAACATAACTCTTCAAAGAAGCAATATGTAGATGTCTCGAAGTTAAACTCTCAAGAATTTCAGAAATTGGTCCGTAAGAAATTAAAATAATTATCTAAAAACATTTTGTACTAACCATCTGCATAATTAAGAACTTATAGTGCTCATGTTTAACCTCATAATATGTACGAGTAATAAATATAAGTAATAAAGTACTTTTAAAGTTTTCACCGTGGGAGATTTACAATGTACATAACATACGTATAATACGCTTTATCACAATATTTCACAGTATCTCAAAAAATATGCACACATTGCAACATAGGAAGTAATTTAAAAATTACCTTCCGTTTACAGGTCCCTTAAGACGCGCTTGGAGTAACAAAGTCTGAAAATGATCTTACAAAGTATAGGCCCCGCTCCCCATCGCCCGAAGGCTTCGAGGCGTGCTGCGTCGATAGAGTTCCAGAGTTATGCAAATGTTATGGACAACAAAAAAGTTAATGTCAATGATAAGTGTCGCCCTCAGGGAACGATCAAGCACAACAGTTTTTGCGCTAGCTGTACGCTATATTACATTATCGCGCAATTTATAACCCGCTCTAATTTTCTTTTTCCTAAACTTGAAGGTATCTATTTAACATAGCGATAAACTTTTGTGTGTAAGTACACACAACGGACTTAAATTTCCGTGCTTCGGAAGGGAACGTAAAGCCTTCAGTCCCGATTGTTATAGTTAGATACCAATACGCTATAGCGTAAAAGACTATGCAATGATATTATAATATAAAAAATAATATTTTTTTAAAGAAACCTTATAAATTATTAAGTTATATAAGAGAAAATCGGGCGAATTTTAAAAATCTATGAGTAAAATAATAAGAGATTTTGTAGAAGTAAGATTATTAAAACAAGCGAAAAAATTCGTTAAGCTTGAAATTGTCACCAATTTTGCTGATTGTCTAAACAAGGAAGAACTCCGGCATGTTTAATCACACAGGTTAAAAGCACTGTTTTCTTTCCTTGTGCTATGACAGCTATGTATGAATGTCACTCGCCCCTGTGAGTAGCGTTTACGTGACAATCACAAATATATTTTTTCATGAGCTGTCAACGGTCAAGGAACAGTTTATAAACCATGACGATCCGAATAAAGTATCCTATTTTAAACGTAAAATTGATTCATATATTTCTTCAGGTATTTCTATGCTTTTAAGTAATATGAATTTTATTACAAAATACGATGATAATAATCTTAATATATATAAATTACATGTCACGTTGTTTGTCCGCGATGGACTCCTAAACTACTTAACCGATTTTAATTTTTGCACACCGTGTGCAGTTTGATCCAACTTGAAAGACAGGATAGCTTACATCTCCCTTTAGGCACACGGAAGGTTTTAATTAAAAAAAAACTTTTGACAGAACGAAGTCTGTCCGGGCAACTAGTATTAATAATTACCTTTTTAATTATTCATCCCTTGCAATTTGATTCATTACTTAGACATATAAATACTTATAAGTAATAAATCAATTCCGATTACAATTTTTAGGGTTCCGTGGCCAAATGGCAAAAAACGGAACCCTTATAAATTCGTCATGTCTGTCTGTCTGTCTGTCTGTCCGTCCGTATGTCACAGCCACTTTTCTCCGAAACTATAAGAACTATACTGTTGAAACTTGGTCAGTAGATGTATACCATAAACCGCGTTAAGATTTTCACACAAAAATTGAAAAAAACAATAAATTTTGGGGGTTCCCCATACATAGAACTGAAACTCAAATTTTTTTTTTTTCATCAAACCCATACGTGTGGGATATTTATGGATAGGTCTTCAAAAATGATATTGAGGTTTCTAATATCATTTTTTTCTAAATTGAATAGTTTGCGCGAGAGACACTTCCAAAGTGGTAAAATGTGTGTCCCCCCCCCCCTGTAACTTCTAAAATAAGAGAATGATAAAACTAAAAAAAATATATGATGTACTTTACCGTGCAAACTTCCAACGAAAATTGATTTGAACGAAATCTAGTAAGTAGTTTTTTTTTAATATGTCATAAATCGTAAACCGCAAAAAACATCGATCAAAGTTACAATGAATTACAAGAACTTTTATATTATGTTACGAGTACTTGCTGCTACGGAACCCTTCATGGGCGAGTCCGACTCGCACTTGGCCGCTTTTTTTATAAAGTAAATTCACAAATACTTATTTCGGAATTCAATCTGAATTTCTCTTTTTCCTAAATTGCGGATTAACCTAATATTTAATATTTAAAAATATAAAAATATGACCGTAATTTTAAACTCTCAGTTTACTTGTTTCGGTCGGTAGCCCAAAAGTCCCAGTCTCCTATATACATAAGTCACAGATGAATTCATTTATAACACTGTTTTGACATCTGTCACATTCAGACAGCCCTTCGGCAAACGAACCTAATTTAAAGATTCGACTCGGCGTAATAAGGCCGTTGAGGGAATTACATGTGCTCCAAACTTTTGCTAACATTTTAAATAGAGAACTTAAATTTGTTAAAATAAAAATCTGGCTGTATATTAATTTAAATTTGGAGCAACATTTTTAATTTAAAACATATTTAATTGCAAAATTGATTATCACTTGCTTCTATTCAAGATAACAATTAATCTATATATTGTTTTCCTGAAAGTTCTTCAAGTTATCTAATACCACAAAATAAACAGAAAATGTGTCTATTGGGTGTAACTATTACTACTACCTACTATATGTATGAATAAACGGTGTATCTATTTAATGCCCACACCTGTAGTCAGCCATAGAAGTAGTGAGACAGTGATATATTATGATGATGCTGATTAAAAAATCCTCGTAATCTTGCATAATTTCTTCGTAGTTTTCCAGTCAGATATGTATGTACCTAGATGTTAGATAAACATGACAAATGTTTTGTTGTAGATTAAAAATGCATTGTATAAAGTAAAGTTATGGCTAAAACAAGTTTGTTGGTACTTTAGGCTTAGGTGTATTTTGTAAATTAGTTGGTAGGAACATGACTGTTTATCACATCGTATAAAGGCAATTTATCGAGTTAGCTGTCTTCTCTAAGCGCTCAGGTATCAGAGATATGTTTTAAAAATAAAGGGCGACTTTAACGAGAATAGACGATGTATTTCAGCTAAAAGGCGGATGGCTTAATAGGATCGTATCAGTAGAAGCAGCTGTTATGATACCGGCCAGGAGTGTCGCCGCACTCACCCTTAAAAAGATTTTTAGAAGCTCCACAGTATGGAAGGGCTTATTTTTGCTGGACTGTTGGTTATGAAAAAATGTATTCTTTTAGCTGAAAACTTGAAAAGTAATAAATTCATGGAACATAAATTCATGAGTTATAAGCGACACAATATTGCAGAAGCATTTAAAACATAAGCAATGCGAATTCGAGACGCAGGATTTTAATTGGGTATTAATAATTCTGATACTAATCTGCTTATACTTTTCAAATAGTTTTATTTTGATGCAATAAAAACATACAACAATACATTAAGTTGCAATTTTAAAGATTTGGTCAAATAAAAAAAAATATTATTTGGCTGAAATACATTGAAGCCTATTCCATACATAGTTAACCCTGCAGTGACTTCAACGTAAAGGCGATCGCTTTTTTCTCGCCCCAGCCTTCGGAAAAAAATAGGGGAGATTCCTATCTTGTCGCTTCTAATTTACTTATTCCTCTTTTAAAGACTTATTTACCTTCAAAATCCCATTGTGCCGCGCGGAGCGATCTTCAGTAATAACGAGTCGACCTCTCCAAAGACGTGTCAAACGAGATTTTTTCTTAAAAAAGCAATAACAATTTACATAAACACCCGGTCGTAGTTAACAGTTAATAAAGGAAACGATGTCGCAATTGACGAAGCTACTTCTTTTAAACGCCTTTTAGATGGAAATGTTAACGAAACATTGTTTTACAAGGCTCTTTTTTGCGAGCTTTATTAGCGAGTAAAACGCTAGAGTGAAATTGGACCAATCAACGTTTACTGCAGTTGTTTGTTTCTGTTGTTTCCCTCGACTATTTTTATTTGCAATATAGAAACGGTAAATAAAAACAAAATCCTACTCTTTAACATTTAAATTAACTGTCCTCAAAATGAAAGTAGCTGTATAAAAAATCTGAATTAATTGAAATAAATCAGTAGCCGATAAAAAATGGTTCATCAAAAGATAAAGGATTACTTATGCTATAGAAATCCGTTGTCAGTAAAGACTTCGCAGATACGTTACTGTCAGACGAGCAATCTACAGAACTCTTGAAAGATTAGTACTTTCGAAAACGACTCGACTATGACTCGATATATATGACTCGATGCTTAAAAGGCAAAAATTACCAAGCGACATGTTGACAACTTTACACTAGAGCATTTTAAAATTTTTATTTTAGAGAAAAAATCGTAAAAATCGCTTTACATTTAAACTGCCTATAAAATTCATTGTGTATTTTCCATATGAATAAATGAGTATTGAGTATTGGAATTAAGTAGCTATGACTAATAGGCGATTTTTTACGATTTCCTCTCTAAAATTTTAACTTTAAAATGCTCTAGTGTAAAGTTGTCAACATGTCGCTTGGTAATTTTTGCCTTTCAAGCGTCGATTGTATTATTCCATGCAAAAATTTAATATTTGTAATAAGTTAGTATAGTAGTAGTTCTGTTCTAAACTACCCAAGCATTACTATCGATCAATCAGCACTGCAGCAGCCTGGTGGAGTATCCTCTAGGCCTTCTATATCTGAATAGGACCCATTCAAACATAAAATAGAAACACATATTTATGGCATCATAATTAAACTTCTAAGACAAGGACAGTAATTATTACAATAATAATGTTATATTATAATATATAATAATATGTTACATGCTTCTCCTGTGTAGATTGGTGGAATTTTTTATGGCATTCGTTATGATCCTTCAATAATCCTTTGTCTCCGCATAATCATTTACTTGGCACAGACTAATAAATAGCTCGTGTGTACTGTAGTTTAATAAACACAGTGACCTAAATTTTCAGGGGTTGCCTAGAGTAATTGTTTCATTAAACGGACCCCAAAGTTTAACTGGCCGCGGGCGCGTATTTGCCTATTCGCCATCGATCCCAATTCATCGCTGCCCGAATCCAAATAATTATAAAGTTAATTGAAAACATCATCTGCTCATGACTGCTCAGTCCATTGCAGGTCAAAAAGAAACACTGTTTATGCTTGTTGCTGTACTGAGGTAAGTCTGTGACAATCCAAAGTGAAAAAACGAAATAGTGTGAATTCTTTGTCATTAAAATTTTAAACTAGTGTACCTAACATATTCGGGAATCTTTACGCCTTTTGCCTTACGTGGCCTAGCAAAATAGAAGCCTGTGCTTTATGACAGGTATGTATTCTAAATAAAATAAACGGCAAACAATACAAAGTACATTCTTTCATTCATTCTTCATAAGATTAGCGTCTTGTGATTACTGATTGTTTCAATAATTATTTTAATAATTTACCATCCTTTGATCAACCACAATAATTTAGGTACTAATAATAAAAGGGATATTATTAATGTACCATATAAAAAGGGATGTGAGGAATAAATTTCGATCCGATATATTATGTACATACAATACAATATAGTGACAACACTTTCGCACCCTGTGTTGTAATATTGAAGACCTGTATTTCTTCCAGACTACTGGTTTTCAGTGATGACAGTGTTTCTTGGGCAGTTCCGAGGAACTATTTTCATATTGTATGATCTTTCCAATGTCCATGTGTTCATGCAGCTGCTCATTGAGCTCCGCAATGACGCAGTAATGACGTAGCGAGCCAACCCCTTATATTAAAAACTTCCCTCCTTCAACTTCACTAATAGTAATCTGAAACAAAGTTCGCCGGTTCAAGGTCGCAATTTAAAGTTTTTCGAAAAGTTCTTTTCCCGCTCAGTTTTTTATAAGTATATAAATCTTTTTGTCGGCGAAGTTCCACAAAGTTTTTGGCCCAGATTGTCATCGATTTTTGTTTGAAGAGTTTGTTTTTTCATTGTTCTTCTTACTTGTTTGACGGTTAATTCATAAAAAGTTTGCCGCCGCAAAATCGATAACGATCCCTTTGTTTGTAAACAAACTCCATGTTTTAGTATGTAACTTACTCTAACATTAACATTTCAAGATCCGTACTTAATTTAGAAATCGATCTCGATCGGTAATATCAAAAAATAATATAAATATTGATATAAATGCTCAATGTGAAATTAGATATGTGAGTACATCCAATATACACAAAATCCACATCAAAAAACATCACCAAAATCTATAGTAAAGGCCTAAAATTATTCGTTCCGAAACCTTAACAAATAAATATGAAATCATGCAGATATTTACAGTGCCCAATAAATATATCGTTTTCGCGAACTCGGTAAATATTTTCCCCATCATAAGCCCATGCATGGAAGTCGTCGGAGGGCTCATCACCTCGGCCCTGAATACTTTGGTATTCGTATCCCAGCCCCCTGTCTCAACTTATGTAAATACTGCCCTAACACTTTCCCCGTTTTTCTCGCATTTGCGCACAATACGTGCAATTTGATGGCGGATCCGAGCATTATCCACATAGGTGATCCCTCTTCACATGGATATCTAAGTGATTTGAAGTTTATTTTGGAGGTCATGAATAAAAGGTAAAGGATTTTATTGTGCACCTAATAGTATCACAAAGACCTTACATTTTTCGGTACATTACGTTTTTGTGTTCCATTATAATCTGAGTAATATACATATAATCTGATGGTAATATATTCTTAAACTAAGATTTTAATGTCTATTATACCTCTTTTCGTGTATTTCTGTTTATCTTTCGTTAGCTGATAAAAAATAATTTATGGAAATATGTTCACTTTGGAACGTAATATTTTTATTAATGTCTATTGGGCTCTATATATCTAGTATTATATTAAAGTATAACTAAAAATAGCTTATGAGACTTGTAAGTAACGTCTATCATCGTTGAAAATATTTATTTAGACTTTATTGGCCACAAAGTCACGTTACAATTGGCGTGCTTAATCTACCAGCTAACCATTAGGACAAACAGATAGATAAGCACGATGAGCGATATTATCCTGTAGGTATATTGGTAAATTTAAACAATAATATTCACACTCATTACATGTGCAGTATAGCTAGTTAATCTTTACCTATAGCAAGATTCGTTACCTTTCTGTGACCTTTAATGAAATTTTTCGAAATCCCTCGGAAGTGGAATAAATTTTATTTTTTTCAGGTAAAGAAAGAAAATAAGAATGATTTAATTTCAACATTAATTGCTACTTGCGTAGACAAAGGAGGCATAATGAATGGCGTCCCCGCTGTCCGTCTCGACTGATTTATTTCATGACTTCGGATATGCAAATGGCATTAACATTCAAAGACGTAGGTATCCGCGCCCCTTTTAAAGAAATCTCCGAGACCGCACAATGATGCCAATCCTCGGTGAATCTTAATATTTTATGTTGTGTTATTTCTCTTTTCTCTCATCTTTTTCCTTCCTGATATTATTTATTTCCTTGCCGACAGTGAGATTCCCACTTTGGCGCGTAATAAAAAAGAATTATTGTTCATCTTTTCATAGCGCACCGTTTTGTTGGATAATGTTACCGAGATTGAGAGAGAGTTTAACTGAATCGTTCCTTTCATTGGTTTTTGTTTATCTTTTCCTCTATTCCTTTAACAGTTTTAAATAAAATATTATTTTACCATTAAGTAGTTATCATTAGCTATTCTACTTAATGTTGTCATAATTATTAAAATAATTGCAAATTAAAATATCAATAGATATTTTTGTTTAAAATAATATAGTCATTTAATTTCTGCGAGTATCTATCTATGATCTATCACTTATCGGTCGGAAATCGGAATGAATACTTCTAATCCAAATCAATTATTGCAAAGTAGTAGGTTACAAACATATTGCAAAAACTCCCAAAATCTATCTAATAATACCACGTCATACAAGACCAACAATAAACATTGTTACAAAATTGTCCAAAGAAAAAAAACATTGCGAATGACGGAGACAAAAAGGGTTTTCACCAGTTGTGTCGCTTGTTGATTGATATAGATACCGACAGAACATTGTCCACCGTTACAAATAACACCTGCAGTGTCCTAAAGTGAGTAACAAGCCCCTGGGGGTTAACAAAGAGTGGTAGCAAAAAAATCATCGCGGCCGCGGCCGGGGAGTGATCGGCCCTATGATTGATCGCCACGCTAATTGGTTGATGGATGATGTGAGCCCCATCTTCCCCACAGGTTACTTGTGAACTTACAAATAGATAAGTTTGAGTAAATATTACATTTTCAATATTATTTAAGTAGTTTGGTAAAGTTATTTGAGTATTATTTCTTGTTTTTTTCATTTACATATCATGCATTGTTTCATTAAATTATTGTCCTGTTTTAGTTGTTTCAGAAGAATTACTTTGAAATTATCGATCGGGACGATCCTGTAGCCGAGTTGGTAGCGAAACTGCCTGCGAAGCGACGGGTCCCAGGTTCGATTCCCGGCCTGGGCAAATATTTATGTGACAGATAGATATTTGTACTCGGGTCATGGGTGTTATTGTGATGTGTTTTATAATATGTGTTGTCCATGCCACCCGCGACACAGGTAAAAACCTACTGCGGGGGTATGAGTGTGTAAGCGTTTATTTTCTTAGCTTAAATCCAGCCTTATATATCTATTTATATAATTAAATCACTCTTAAAATCGCATCTAGGAGAGTTTACCTAATTGAATTGCAATGAATAGAAGAGTAAAAAGTAAATAAAAATAACATCTTTACTATAAAACAATCTTAATGATGGAAGATTAATATCATTAGCGTTGCACAGAGTTCTAATATCTCTAAAAACTCCATCGCAACCCTTTCATACGTTAAAGTTCAAACGCCGTATTCATATCATTACCGCCGTCAATTTAACGAAACATAAATTAGACATCAAGAATGTTACATGTGTACAGTATTTCCGAATAGTAATTAAATTCCGGAGCACAAAGCAGCAGATACGCAGCGGAACCTAATTTTCATAGCTGATTAGACCGTACCCCACACGGGATCATATGATTACGTCACGGCCCTATTCCGGACGTGCCATGAGGTGCTATGACGTGAGTTGTCTTACCGTTTATGAAGAAAATTAAAACAAAAAATTATCATAGAAAAGTATCTAGTTTTTGTTTCCATATAGCAAATAAATATTGCTTAGATATAAGTATGAGTCACTTTATTTAAATCTCTTTTTAATTATTCTATGCATTGTAGACCCAACGAAGAACTAATCATATTAATAACTAGATAATGTTGAAGTTCATTGGTACGATTATATTAATCTAGTAGGCAAAGTGTTGTAACAACTTTTTTTTAAGTGGCATTAAATTCCAGCGCTAATTTTATTAAGTTACTGTTGACTTGAAGTATTAAAACGTGGCAACGTCTGTCTCTATCTGACTAAACATTTTTGTAACATGTGTTAATGTGTATTTTTAATTTATAGTAACAGTATGAATAAATTAATAGCTTACTTTTCCTTATTCAGAATAGGCAGTAAGCGTTTCTTGTGCAAAGCGTCAGTACCCCCACGTACCCCTATCAGCTGTCGGGTGCACGCCACGTTACTGTTGACGCCGTGACGTCACGTCACACGTCTGCGCAACACGCGAAAAACTCGCCTCATAATTATCCGTTACTTCGGTTAATCCTCAAAAAGGTTTTGATCATTACGCGCCGTAATGCGTCATCAAAAAAAGTACGGAGAATTTGACGTCTTGTTTTGTCCGCGTATTTTGAGATGTAAAGAAGTTGGAAAAAGTTATGACGTATTTGGAATATCAGCTATGTTTGAATTCTATTTCAAACACAATAAAAACGTAAATACTAAAATGTGACCCATTATTCTACTAGATTACCATGGTAGTGTTTAAATTAGGTACCTATATCGAAAAATTCACATTGATATCAAATAGGTAATTATAATTTAAACTTATCTGCACGGACGTAAAAAAAAAGACGGACGTAATCCCAAGAACAAATTCAGTGAAGCACCCATAGGAATACCAACTCTGTATTCGTACAAGTACACACACCCACACATTGACACCACAAGGCTACGAATTTGACACCATCGCGAATCAAAAATTACAAAATTACGCACACATGGTAAGCGAGCTGTCAGCTGTCAGCTTCACTCTCGATTAGAAAAGGTTACGTCCGTTCTTTTTTTTACGTCCGTGCTTATCTGTAATTATTTAATATTGTAGTACTTTTTGTAGTGACGATATTTCAAGGCAATATTTTTCACGACCCCTTGAGGTAAAACTCGCGATTCTGACTGCAATTTTTATATCTAAAAAAGTATTTTGCAAAATTCCGGTAGTCGATTCTCAATTTCCCCTATCACTCAGCGACGTGACCCGTTCTACCAGCGAAACAATACGCACCGTTCGCTCACCAACCGCTATACTTAAGGGTAAAGAGTCGGTGCATATAAAAGCCGTCTAGAAAGTTTTCTGTCGCTTCCCACGATCGATACCGCGCTGAGGTGCGCCGGGAATTACACTCGGGGTAATGAACGTAACAACAGCTAGTTTCACTTGCTCATTTGGGTTATTATGTCATTTTCAGCGTTCATTCGTTGAAGTGCTCGAAACTGCATCGGTTTTAGAAGTATCATTAGTCTCGTCGGCTTAGAAGAATCAATTAGAATTAGATCCGTTTGGTTGTAAGTTGTTGTTTCATACTTGAGAGTTGGATGAAAATAGTTTTTGCTGTTTCCAAGCTTACCATGAGATATCAGTGACATAAGCCCATAGGGTCATAAAGGATCTGGGGGACCTATTTATATGAAGATAATAAATATAGAGCAGTTGTCAGTAGGTAATATTATTATTTCATTAAAAAAGGCAGTAATGTATTATTGACTACTAACCTAAACTTACTCCAAACTATTGCAAATTAAAGGGTATTAACAACCTTGAATGGGTTTTTTTCTTTATTTAACAATGTCACAAAAATGACCGTTCAAATAATTGTGTTATTGTACGGTACAATCGCATGATCAGTCCCACATATCGCATTCCATCGGTCGCAAAGATCTTAATTCTTGCTAAAGTCTGTAATCCCAAACGGGGCCTCGCATGCGAAGCGATATAGCCAAGTTTCGCTCAATACATAATTGGGACCAAATCCCTATTGGATCCCGAATATAGAGGGACAGGTTTCTTAGTGCGTGTTCAGGGGGAAATTAATGAAATTAACGGATACTAGGCAAAGTAAATATAAGAAAAGGCGATGTTGTGCCCCTCGTTACGTTACATGTTCAATGTTATTGTTCATGTTATGTTAATTGTGTAAAAATGTCGTAACTGTTAGAAGTTGCCGCAACTAATGTAAAGGTTTGATAATAGTATAGCTAGTAGTAGCTCATAAAAATATATCTAATGTACTCGTATAAACTTCATTAGAAGACGTAAATAAATTGCAACTGGGAAACTTAAGCCGTAGCCTTTGGTGTTGCAATATTAAAAATATTTCATCCAAGGCAAAATTTATTGCAATATTTGAAATAGATTTCTTGCCACGAATTAAAATAAATTTCAAACTGAAATACGCCTTTCATTATACTTGTTAACCTCCATGTAACCGGCAGGGTTCTTTCATCGAAACTAAAATGTATTCCGTGCGCTTCTGTTTTCGTACCGCAATTAAACTGCTGTAAAACTTCTTGCTGCAGTGTTTGCGGAGAACCTGAACGGTCCGCGAAAGTTGTGCGGTACTGCTCCTTGTTTGCCTGCTAATTATCCCGGCAGCCGGTTGAATCAGCATCCGAAACGCTGACCCTGCCTAAATGGTCAAACGGGACTAAAAGCGTTTCACGGCTCCATTCAACTACGGCTTCCGCCCGATCCGCCCCGTAACCATAGTGACCGCCTACTCCACGCTATTACTTCATTGTATCAACATTCATATCGACGTCACGTGGAACGATGGCTCGGTTAAACGAGGGGACCGAAGCCAGATTTGTCATGTCCTTTCAAATTGGACGCCGCAGTCCGGCATTGGCACTTCGCGTGACGTCTAAAATCAAAAGCGTAGAAGGGTTACGTAATCCGAACCTTTTTCGGCGCGACTTGTGTTTGTGTGCACGTCTCGTCTTTTATCACGTATTCTTAATTAAGGACCGGCGGCTGCCAAGCGACCCCACTCGTCACATTTTCATATCGATTGTGAGACGTCTCACATGTAAAATAAATATTTTGATAGCCGCAGATTTTCGGCGAGACACATCAGAAAAAAAGCGAAAATTGAATCTGTTTGCGGCCCCTCTGTTTGCGAATCGGAAGCCGAGCCTAATAAACCACCGCTTAACCTCTCGCGACAAAGCCGATACAAACTGAGTGACATCCCGTCTCTAAAGAGATCTCGCGAAAAAATCCGGCGGCGACGTGTCAAAGACACCGCGAGCCGAGGGGCTCTTTGTTGCCTATCGAAATATTTTTTAAAGCTCAACTCCTTAGCGAATTGAGAGATTAAGTCCTTTTTGAAGAGGCAACCGCTCTCCCGGGACGCTCGTGATCATTCCTACGGTCCTCATTTCCGTGGATGCTCCGTTTGATTGTTATTTTTGTTACTTCCAATTTTGTCCGTGCCAACGGGATTTGAAGTGACAAGAGACGATTGCGCTAGAGCGCGATAAGTGTTTTTCGACGTTTTTATAAGCAATTGTTTGTTTCTCGTTCGATTTGTTTCCTCTGTGTTTCCAATTTATCAGATAATTTGCGAACGAAAGACGGCTTTTTAATACTTGCTCTATTACTCTAGCAAATTGGTAAATGAAAGAAACGTCAAGAATGACAAAAATCTTATACGAATCATAAATCTAACATTTGAAAATCGTAACCACGACACAATAAACGTTTAAGTTTTCGTGAGAAATTTAAATCTCATAGAAAAACGTTTTAGTACCCTTATTTCGGATACACTCCAACGTATGCGTGACACAAAGCCACAACAAAATATGCAAATGGACATAAGGCAGTAGGTAAGCGCTGGTAAGCCGCGTAATTATTCACATCGGATTTGCAAATCTCGCCCGGAGCGTTTCATTTCCTCACGCGCGAGTTGAACTGACCCGGTAACGCGTCTAAATCAAAACACATGTGCTGAGAGCGGACGGCTTAGCCGGACGCTGCTTTTGAGATGTGGGCTTCCCCTTTTTGCATTCCCTCATGGGTCCCTGCGTCGATTCCTTGGCGGGTGATGATCGATACCCCTCCCCCGCCGCCGGCCGCGACCCTCCCGCCCTCTCTCTTAATTAGGACTCGGAATCTGCGGCGGACACACACACTCACACGCGCGCCGGCATAATGTTAATCAACTTTCATTATGCACTAAGGAATTATATGGGTACGCCTGAGGAGTGATTATACGAGTTAAGGCCGCGTCCCCGACCAAGAAATCATACTTTATTATGATCACTCGCATTCGGCTTTACGGCGGCGGCACCTCGCGGGGCCGACATCGCATTACATTAACTGCGCATATATCACATAAGAGCGATGTACTCGTAACTACATTGTTTGTATGGTAAGGATAATTAAGTATTAAATATAATATACACATTTACATACCCGGCATAATAATACTCTAAGTCGCGTGTGGCATCGTTATAAACAGTCGAGACGTCACAAACATAAACAAACATCAAACATTAATTCGTCACATAAAGGCCAGTCTGGTTAGGAATCGAAACCGGAGTCATTCGCTCTGAATGGCTATATGAATAACTATGACCATACATTGCTCTAGAAAGATGTCCGTTGTTGTAATAAAACAGGCACATCAATTATTGTTCTCTAATGTTGGACTTTGTTTTTCTCAACGCCATTTAAATCGAATCGCAAGGTTACTTTACAAGGTTACTTCTAGGCATTCGTTATATTTTTTATTTATTTACTTCCAATTTATCATTTAACACATGATAACAAAGAATTAATATTTGTTTATACTAAATGCGTACCCGTTCATATAAGTACCCGTAAACCTTGTTTATAACGGGTGAGATTAGTCCGTGTGTAGTGGACCGTAATATTCTCTGAGTAAACACGTCTGAAGATTAATTTTAGTTACATCCATGTGTATGACTGCGCTTCTCAACATCAACAGAAATAAATGGCATCACTTTCAGATGCATGTTACAGCGAATTTGACTGAGATTAGTAAGTTTTATGTGGCTCACACAAGGGTAAATTTTGTTTATTACTCGTAAATTAATTAATGTTTTCATAGATATACAATTTCATTTTGATGACGCTAATTAACCTTTCAGCTTTTAGTTATTTTAAAACATATTTATTAATTTAATACCCTTTATTGTACACAATATTAATAATTATAAGATCTGCCGAGCAAAGGGTCGAAAACATTTATGTCTAGTTTCTCAGAAAGAATCCTCCCGTGGTGGTGAAAATACGTGAGCGTTAATTTTTAACATTATTACTTAATGTTATAATATATTTGTATTATAATTATGGATACAAAATGAACATTATTTCATCTATGAACATTGCTCACATATCTTACAAATATTACTCCGCGGGCGGGACGGAGCAAAGCCTTTTCAAATAGGCCTTTAATCGTGAGAGGCCTTGCCAAGGACCAAGAGCCTTTAATCTACGGTTATGAGGATAAACCTCCAATAAATCTTTCACTTAGCCAGCCCTTTAATTAACGCATGTAATAAAATTTAATTGATCAAAGCATTCGGCGTACAGAGTGATTTATCAACCCCTTCAACTATTACGATCGTTGACTGTCATAACTCGTTTGATATGGCTTTATACATTTTATTAGAAATACATTTTTTTTTGTTAATATATATTTTTTTATTTTTCAGTTTGATAAGATTAGTATTAAGTCTTTTGAAATAATAAGTATGTACCTAAAAGCACAAAGTCGCTTGCAAAGTTCTAAGTCCATAAAGGAAAACAAAACTGTTATATTTAATTTTGGGGTTTTAACAATACAGTTTTATGTTATCGGGACGTTATATAAGTTAAATAGCTGGTTGCCTGAATAATTTTTAAATAAAGATTATTATGTAGAAAATGCGCTTTGAAAAAAAAAACTAAACAAGGTTTGATATTAATCACTATTCCCCAATAAACTGTGTTACATATACTTTTGATAAATGAATTTTCTTGCTTTGTTTTCTTCACGCACAATTTATTTATTGTGTTAACTCGTTGTGATACGTCCAGCTAATTTAGACCCACAGTGTTGGTACATATTCGACGTGCTTTACATTTTTGTGGGGCCGTTGAGACGTGAGGGGTCAATTTATATTGGTAAGCTCATACGTGTAGGATTTTCTCGGGCCCTTCGGCTAATGTAATAGATGAGGTGTTCTCATTAATTACAAAGAACGTCGAGACCAGTGCATACGCCGCGGGTAACTCCCAACAAATTAATAAGATTATTAACTCCTTCCGACAAGTCATTCGTTCTCGTTTCAACGAGCGAAAAGAACGTGATGTAATATGAGTTTAGCTAATACTTGTAATATGACAAATGATGTGCACAGAAGTTTATTGTGAACTAAAATAATAAAACAATTGAAATGCTTATGACTGACAGTTTATGTTTTCTGGATAGTAGAGCACTATTAGTAAAATTTCTTCCATGTATCCTATCTCAAATATAACTTTACGATTGCTTAACATAATTGCTACAAACCTAGTCCAACTCACCATCATAATAATACTTAATATGGGAACTAATCAAACAGATATATTTAAGGAACAAGGAAAAAAATGTACAAATTCAAGCACCAATTTAGTGACTATAAACAGATTTTATCTTGAATTTAAATTTAGGTCAAAAGCTGGCAAAAGTTGAATTTATTTTTCACGATTGTACTCTCTTTTTAAAAAACATCTTCCCCGGTGAATTTTTCTTTTCTATTTATTGACCCCAAAAACTTTAACAGCTACGAGAGTGCTACGCCGTAGCTCCGTAGCTCCGTAGCTCTGCGGTTTACAGTTGCAGGCTGTGTTTATTTTTGCAGCGTGACAGTCGCTGGGGAATGTTACGATTTTAAATTTCTTTTAACTGAAACACATTTTGTTGTGATTGTTACATATTTTTGGAACGCTTTCGAACGCTCTGTTTTTATTCATGTTCAACGGCTTATCTGACACTTACTATACTAAGGTGGGACTTAAATACTCCAGTTTTATAATATGAATACCTCAGCTGTATTATAACTAACCAAATCGACATAAAAAAAAATCTTTGCTTCGTTGTACTAATTCACACATATTATTATTACCTATCATTTTTTCTATTTCTTCCAATAGGTAATAAGTGCTCTCTAATGGGATAATATTAGCAGTAAAATTATTAGGTTTCTATATGAAATATATTTCCGTATGGTACAATGTTGCTCTATCCTAGAAACTAGCACAAAGCTTTGTACCGTTCTAAGTAAACCACTTGTGGGATCACATGTCTGATCAAGGCGCACACGTGATTGATCGTTAATGAAGTGGTGGGGCAATAGTTATTAATGATCCAGCCCCGCCCCACCATACACTTCTTCACTTGTACTTTTATATCTCAAACCCACGCTAACTATACGAATTTCAACTCTTTCGCCATACTTATAAGACTCAGTGTTCATGCTTCCAGGAATTTGAACTCATCTTACCCACTAACACCTATTAACCGACCGCGTCCGGTACATTGTCGCACAATACATCATCTTCCGCAGAAACGTATCAATCAATTTGCCGAATTATAACGCCGCCAATTTATCACCCTTTCTGTTTGTTGCAAGGTTGTCAAGGTTTGTTCAAGGATAGTTTAGTCGGCAGTATTCATCATATTTGTCGTAAATCGAGACCAAGTATTTTCAAAAAAAATTCAACGATTCATATTCATATATACAATTCATTAAAATTATATAATATAGTATGTTTACAATTCTATAATTAACTTCCTCAAAATTCATTCCAAGATTACAATTCTAACCAATGCCAGTATTGAAAAGGGTTTTGTTTTATTTCAATTAAATAGCAATCACAAAGAGTTTCCAGACCGCAGCAGTCACTCTATCGTCGACGATTTAAACAGATGTCGTGTTAAGGAGGTCCTTCGGAGTATTCGTTCGGAATTTAAATTGCAAATTTGTGCGGCGACAGGTGCAGCCTTACGATTGAACGACATCTTTCTCTTTCTGACACCTACAGAAATTTCTCCGTCTCCTTCCCGCCCAACGCCAAAATCAACGAATAATAAACGTCAACAAATAAAATCCGAGCGTCACTAATTACTGGGGCCTCAAACGAAGAGAGGTAATCTTTGCACTCCATTCTGAAAAGGAAATCTCGAGGCTAATGGTGTTAATTTAAAGCCGGCCGATGACTGCGATTTTTCTCGCTTTGAGAACTTTCAGTGATTTATTGAAGGCACGTTACAGTCTAGAGTATTTCATCGGGGTTTAAATATCCCAATATAAAATGTCAGTCACACACTAGCGCTCCTCCCGAAACTAAACAGAGGGTGTGATTCATTATGAATGGACCCGGCGGTCGCAGGTACGGGGTTCAAATTAAAGTTTGGCTCATTCGCGATGTGTACAATGCCCACTACTTCGCAGGCCGATCACGGAGCTGCCAAGCTTAATGAATGAAGAAATCCGGGAACCCCTGACACGTATCTGCCCGAAGCCCCTTCGTAAATTCTAAAGTATCTTTACAGCAGATTCATTGACTGTTTGGATAGATAAGAATGTGATTGACTCAAGCATGTAAAGATTCTTGCTAAAGAGACCTTTTGTAATCGCAAATAGCGGCCAAGTGCGAGTCGCACTCGCCCATGAAGGGTTCCGTAGCAGCAAGTAACATAATATAAAAGTTCTTGTAGTTCGTTGTAACTTTGATCAATGTTTTTTGCGGTTTACGATTTATGACGTATTAAAAAAAAAAACTACTTCCTAGATCTCGTTCAAACCAATTTTCGTTGGAAGTTTGCATGGTAATGTACATCATATATTTTTTTTAGTTTTATCATTCTCTTATTTTAGAAGTTACAGGGGGGGGGACACACATTTTACCACTTTAGAAGTGTCTCTCGCGCAAACTATTCAGTTTAGAAAAAAATGATATTAGAAACCTCAATATCATTTTTGAAGACCTATCCATAGATACCCCACACGTATGGGTTTGATGAAAAAAACATTTTTAAGTTTCAGTTCTAAGTATGGGGAACCCCCAAAATTTATTGTTTTCTTTCTATTTTTGTGTGAAAATCTTAATGCGGTTCACAGAATACATCTACTTACCAAGTTTCAACAGTATAGCTCTTATAGTTTCGGAAAAAAGTGGCTGTGACATACGGACGGACAGACAGACAGACACACAGACAGACAGACAGACAGACATGACGAATCTATAAAGGTTCCGTTTTTTTCCATTCGTTATGGAACCCTAAAAACGTTCCAGTTAAGACCAAAGAGACTACGAAACTTGAGTTAGATAAAAAAATATACATGAATAACAAATAACTTAACCGCCTGCCCAAACTAACGCACTCACGATTATATTATTAAAGACATGTGAACGCCCTGCTGTAATAAATCCGTGTGCTCTGTTTAAAGCTATATTGAGAAAACCTCAAAAGAAATAGAAGTTCTCGTTAATCTTTGTCGTATCCCTCTTTGGTAGCCAAGTAATTAGCTTTCCAATTTTAAAGAGCAGCTCCACGCTCGGTGCTCCCATCAATCCGCCCCTGTCCGCCACCGAATCGATAATAATTAATTATTTTTGACATAATCACAGCCAAAATCCATTCTGTTTTTGCTAATTCATGTCCCTATAATAAAACGGGGCGACGACGCTTTTAAGGCTCGCCCGGAATAAATTGATAAAAAATAAATAAGACTCGGCACAACTTTCCGCCAAGTCAAACAAAATTCGATACTGGCTTACACCGCTAGATACCGCGTGATTAATTATAGATCATTTTATATTAAAATTGCCTTATTAGCCGATAAAATGCGATCTCACTCGACATCAATCCCGCTGAAATCATAGGCGTAGTTGGCCTGTGATGTAAAAGTAATAAGGACATAAGTGGAATTTCTAAAAAAAATGATTTGGTTCCGATGACAATGCATTTTAAAGATAACGATGACCTGATACTAAGCTCATGGTTGGCTCCAGATGAGGGAACTCCTCGACAGCCAACGACTTTAACACTTTTAAAAGCTTGTTAAAATTATTTTAATTGGTTTTATAACATTCAGTTAAAACTGATGTTGATATCTATACCTACTTAAGATTATAAAAAAAACGTCTTTCTAAGTCTACGTGCATTCATGAAACTCATGCATATTGCATAGGTATATTGATATACAATCAGTAAGTGTACTCTATGTTCCCTGTGGCTGGTTGTACCGTTGTCGGGCCCGCACGTCTGAGTCGAAGGTCTCCAAACATCTATTAGCGGTATCCGAACGCCCTCATCCCGATCTTGCTATTATGTGCCGTGTCCAATATTGACACAGTATTCCGATTGTGCCGTGTGACGGTGTGACACAAAGATCCCTTGTCACTTTGCCTCGATATGGGTTTCTGTTCATGTCTTATAGTGTGCACACGTTAAGGGTACATTTATTATTTTCAATCTATTTGTTTAATAATCAGCATGACACTAACACTAAGTTCGTTTCTTTAGAATCTTTAAAGTTATATGGATAATCCACTATGGCCAAGCGCGAAAAAGCTAGGACGACAATGTTGCATTCAGATTTTATCGTTGGCTGTCAGTAAAAAATATTAAATAGAACCATCTAAGGTCAACCTAAACCCAACAACGTATTGAAATAAGATTAAATATATTTCAAAAAAATTGTACTCTCTACAGGACTAACCTGCATGTATTGATAAGATTTCTCTCTTAATCTATAATTCTCAATAAGCCTACGTTAGATGTCGTATACACGTACTGGTAATGATTTTTTATTGCTCTGACCAAATCACTAGATCTGTTTAACGGAAAATATCTCTATAAACGGAAACTCTCAGGAAAATCGTACTAAGGTACCTTAAAACTTTCACTCGCCCTGATACTTAAAAAATACATAGTAGAAACATTAAGAGTGCTTCGGGCGGTTATGCCTCGTGATTAAGCCCGGCGAGGCATGCATAACGAGCGCGGTATGTTTGAACGTTCGCGAATAGTTTCTAAATTCCTCCGCTTGGCGCTGCCTCCGTCGTAACATCAACTCGAAAACAGCTAGTTCGAAATCCATCCTTTGGTTTTGGTGCGCGAAATTAAAGCGACTGATTAATTTTATTACATTATTGCGGAATGATTTCTGGGGAATTTATATGTCATGCTAATTTCTTTTGAAAAGTTAACCATTTTAATAATCCACAAATTAAATATTGTATTTATTATTTAACAAGCTTTGAAATTTCGTATTAAGCAAAAAGGCTTTGTACCTCAGCTTATGAAAAAACCATTGAAAATATTTCACTTTTAATTAAAATTGTAAAGCTTATTGGTACGTTGTACTAATCCAAATTTGACAACCCTAAAACTCACCATTAATCTATTAAGCTCACCAACGCTCTTCAACTTGTATGTGAACGGGTTGCTCGGCGAACTCAGCAGCACAAGGGTCGGCTGTCACATAGACGGTGTTTGTGTGAATAACATAAGCTATGCAGATGACATGGTGCTGCTGAGTGCGTCGATTTGTGGCCTTAGGAAGCTGCTGGCCATATGCGAGGCTTATGTGGGAAGTCATGGTCTCACCTACAATGTGAAAAAAAGGGTGGTGATGGTCTTTGAGGCCGGAGGCAAAACACCAGAGCGAGTTCCACCTGTCTCTCTAAACGGTACAAATTTAGAACGCGTGTACCAGTTTAAATACCTTGGGCACATGCTTACTCCGGACCTCAGAGATGACGCCGATATAGAAAGAGAGCGGAGGGCATTGTCAGTGAGAGCGAACATGTTGGCTCGCAGGTTTGCACGTTGCTCAAACAATGTAAAAACTACATTGTTTAGAGCTTACTGCACGAGTTTTTACACCTGCAATCTGTGGGCCAATTTCAAGCTTAAATCTTACAATGCCCTCCGTGTACAGTATAATAATTCGTTTAGGGTGCTTATGGGGCTGCCCCGATTCTGCAGCGCGTCAGGGATGTTCGCGACAGTGCGCGTAGACTGCTTCTATGCCACGATGCGCAAAAGATGCGGGTCCCTGTGCGCAGACTGCGGGGCAGTACCAACAGCATCCTAAAGATGATTGCCAGCAGGCTAGATTGTAGGTATGTGAGTCATTGCTGCGCTGTGTCTAGTGGTATGGCGCAGCGGTGACTCACAATACCTTATACTAGAAATTAGTTTTGTTTAGGTTAGGTACTAACATAGTCATAAGTCTTACTAACAAATATGGGTCGCTGTTACTCGATATACATAAATAAATAAATAAAATAAATAAAACACCGGAACGTTGCTTGCACTGAAACCGATACTAAAAAATACATAGTGAAAATATTAGATGTGCCTAAGGCAATACTGCCTCGTGATTAAGCCCGGCGAGGCATGCATAACGAGGGAATGTTTGAACGCGAATATTTTGCGAGTCGGTCCGCTAGCACCGCGGCGAGCGGTGTGCACCTGGCCTTGTTTGTAGCCAAGGAACGCCACTTGAACCTGCCTTTGTTTGCTTAGGATCCCCTGACCCACTAGATCTTGTAAATAATATTCAATTTATTACCGATTATATTTTGATGGCTCATATACTATAATGTAATGAATCAATTCGGCTGCACATCGAAAATGTAATGAAAACAAAAGAGAAATAAAAAAAATTGTCATGCTGGAATTCTTCTTTTATCTTTCTACTAAAATTTTGAAATAAATACAGCACTTACTACTATGTATTTATGTATATATAATAAACTCATGTTCAAGTAGTCTTGTCTTGAAAATAATTATCTAGTATGTAAAATACAATACCATTTTAAAAATAAAATACTATTTCAAAATGGTATTATCATTAAAATATTGACTTGTAATCGAACTCGTGGAAAATAACCTATTATTAATTACTCCCCTGTTCGCATCTCGTGGTACCTACTTATCTCGAGCCAACCCATGCGTACGAAAAGATTTCGGTCCGAAATTAAATAATATTTTGAAGGGATTTGTATCGTGATTGGGCGGACACATGCTAATGCAAGAAGTTTTTAATTAAAACCGTCCGCCGTTAAGAGGCTACGTAATGGCTGATCCTCAGGAGGGATCCGATATTGGGTGTGTACGACCAAAGCCAAAATACAAACATATTTAGGTCCGGTGCGTTGCGTTGTGTTCTCCGAAGCTAATCACCGGCCGGAATACAAAGACGCCTGTGTACACATTACCTTAAACCCACCCCTTTCTTCCTGATATTGGTATTAAAAACACAGAATATTAATAGATACTTCCGCTGCTCAGTTCTACTTATTTTGTAGTATAATTCTGTAAGCTATGTTTACAATGCCCTATACGAATATAGTGTGGTTTACTGGTACTTTGTATATTACGAAAATGCAACTCACTTTACACGCAATATGACTGTTGCATATATTGGCTCATTATATTTATTTGAATTACGTAACCTTAATGAAATTACACGCCCACATAAGATTAGTTTTTTTAATAAACAATGCATTTGAGCACCTTTGAGTCTGGATAAAATTTGGCGTTTTTTTTTCTATAGAAGTTCATCCATTCCATCAATATCTAATGCGAGGATATTCTTTTCAGATGCTCGCGACTGCGACGACGGCAACTCCGACAAGGCAAGTAAATAAGGCTATTACAAGTTCCAAATCGGTTTAAAGTAAAAAAAACAACACTCTTAAACTACTCCGGTCCCCCACGAGCGCAATACAAACTTCAGTCGAGTTTATAGCCTATGTGACCGCCAAAAGTCGGCGAGGAAAAGTGCAAGCTTGTTTACTCATATATCAGTCGAGGTCGACATTTCTTTCAGATAAGGTTGGCTCCCTCGCTGCCAATAAAGTGATTAAGTCACAAATCGTGGCGGCGTGGCGCCTTCGCTCCGATCAGTGATATACTGACGCTGGGGTCGGATGTGCCACTCTAATTTACTTTTTAGTGCTCCATGATTGCTGTGATATAGTTTTCAGCGGACGCGTCAAATTTATTGGTTCAAATATCCGGGCTTGGAGTACTTTGTAGGAAATAATACGAAAGTTAGGTTAGGTCGTTGGGTAAACAGAGTTGAACAGAAAGTGACGTGATTTCATGTACGTGCTGGTTAAAGGTTACCATTAAATTAAATAAATCTCCAGGACTTGAAGTAAAGTATTCCATCTTCATTTCCCTGTTCAGGACACTGCGCGTTAATATAGTTCAAAAATAAAAGTGATAATTTGACTCGGTTATCTATTACAAGAAAAAATATCAAAAAAGTAGGACACTACTAATCAGTTACACTTGACTTCAAGCTATGATATCCGTATCACAAAACGTGTATTTCTCGTAAAAACTAAACATTTTCCTGTCTCCAGCACCGCCCAGCTATTTTGGTAGCTCAATCCCCAAGCAGCTAGCTCTATTACAAATAAATTGCCCTTCGAAATGGTTCCGTGTGTTATAAATTTCATACGTGCTGAGAAATGACATACGGTATTATTTATTACGAACTGTTTTCTGGAAAAAATACAAAGAAGACATTGTGATGTAATTGAGCTACGTTTTATTGGGGACGATACGAAATTGACGGCAATTTGTACAATAGAATAATGTAAGGATAATTTTAAGTACTTGTAAGTCAAACAATGATATTATTTGTGAGGCGAGGACTTGCAGAACTGAGCACACCGTTACGAGCCTCACTAAATACGTATAAATTCGTCCCAAAGTCATTATCGTTAAAATTAACTACACTTTATAAGTAGTTCTGTACTAAAAAGTGATCTTCGTAACTATGTCACTACCTCGTCAAAACCAAGCAAGTCTAAACTGTTTGTAGGAGTTTTGGTAAGAACGATTAAAGAGTTCTACTTCTTCCCTCAATGATGCTGTTGTGCTTAGTAGAGCAACCCTCTTGGTTCTCATCTTTAGATAGTAGCGAAAGAACCTTTGAAACGGTCTGCCACGAACCTGTTCACTGGCTAGCGTTGGACCAGCGTAGTTACAAATTTGGCTTAAAATTTTGGAATATTTACAAGCCGGTTTTTTAGCCAATAAACTAGCAGATGTACCTAAGACATAATCGTCGCACAGAAATAAAAGTTACACCGAAGACTTCACAAATGCCATAAAGGAAGCAAAGCATCTGCTAAGAGTTATAACTGAGTTAATTAAAATATAGTCTTGTTGAAGTTATACTTCTTATGCGACTTGCAAAAAGGTTGCGTTAAACGTTTGCGCTACCATGGAGGGGGTATGAAAGCACTGGATTGATGGCCCTAGCTTCTTATTATCTTTACCTCTTTTAAAATTTAATGTTATTACTTATACAAATCTCATAGTCTCAACAGCGTGATTCAGGTTCCTGAACAACGCCATCTAGTTTGTACTTGTGTAAACATAGGTAGTACACAAGTAATATTTTATTATTTTTATTTAGTACAAAAATAGTTTTTTAAAGAAATTTAATACTGATACACGTTATTAAATTAAATATTTATTTAATTATGACAAAGAAGTATAACTTCTCATTTCTCTTTTTTTGTTTTAAAGCAACTTAAACTTAATTTTAAAATGCCAAAGCTTAACTCGACAATATATCTCTATTGCCTGATCGTTAACATCTGTCGGCTGGTAATTCGATATTTACCGACCCCCGTGTTTATTTCGTTTTCAACATGACATTAGTTAGAGGCGCCATTAGCCCTACAAATGACACTAAAATGAAATCTATTCATTTCCTTTGAGTCGAGTCAATCGTCGACTGATATTGTTCAAGTTCACGCGATACGAACATTACCATGACACTAGCTGATGATCGGATTTCGTTTTTGGGTTGTGTGCTTTCGATTTTTCGAGTTTGTTAGTGATATAGGAAGTAAGGAAATACCTTTAAGGTATAGCATTAAAGTCAGTGTGTAATCATGAAGTTATCTTTAACAAAACGCTTCTTTATTCCTCGGTAACTTCAGAATTGAGTCATTTAATTAATTACTAGGTTACGCTCTCGCTTCACTGCATCTGTTAGCCCCAAAAAAAATATCACGATATTTAGAGTGGTTATAATTTATCTATCTTTTCTGAACCTAGGGCGATTAGCTAAGTAAATTCAATTTAGAGTTATTTACCATATAATTTAAAGTTCATGTAATTTATTACCCTATTACCATTATATTCCATGGAAAATTTACACGTACACGTATACTTTAAAAAATACACACATAAAAAGTGCCATTTCAACAATAATTCGATAAAGATATGATTGACACTAATTGGCTATGATTACCAATATTTTCCTATTAATCGAAAAGATAAAACGACTTAACTGGAAAATAAGATAAATTGTCATCAAACGACTTTCAAATTACCTAGCAAATGACACGGCTTACTCTATAATTTCTTTACGAACAGAAAGAACCACTCAAAATGTGCCTCGAAGCGTAGTATTATCAAAAAATTGGCTTTATTATCAAACTATTTGCTTGGAACAATCTTGATCAAATAAAAAATTAATATGCCGAGGGTGACCACACGTTACGTGGACAAATTGGTTCAATCGCTCAGTGGTAGCCCACGGGAAAATCGGATATCGTATATGGCTGTTATGGTAACCAATGGCTATTATGATCCTGTCAAAATACGAAACAAACTTCAATCACAGGTTAAATCTGATTTAGATAGGCCTAACAATAAATCATACATTGTGATTTTATTTGTGGTCTCGTAATATGCTTAATTGTCATTAGTAAAGAAGTATCAAACTTATTTTCTCCGAACCAATATTTCTAGGTGCGTAAATTTAAATAAAATCGAAACTTTTTATGAATCTGTAACAAAAAATACGACGATCGTCTGTGACTCCGATTTTGCCATTTCAATAAAATTATACAAGACTATGAAAATAAAAACTGAGGCAGCTGAATGTAGATATTCAAAACGCAAATTAATTTTCTGGAAATATGTTCCCTGCCTTACTTAAGTTGTATCTTAAGGTCCAAACAATAAGGGTGACTTTTTCTATCTCAGAGTTTGTACGATTTGGTATAATCTGGTGGCCGCAATGGGCGCACCGCTTCGTGTCGCAAACGTTCTTCGAATTCAAATGTTCTTTTTTCAAATTTCCTTCGAATTATAAAATCAATTAGACGTCGTCGATTTAGGGATATACGGTGGATGTACAGGATTTATTTTATGTAATCCACATTATGACAATTTGTTTGGAACAATTTAGTGCTAAAATGTAAAATAAATATTAATAAAACCACATTCTTGTCTATTTATTTAAGGCATATTTTTATGACATTTTCATTGCCGAACCGATGATAATATTATCTTTTTAGTAGGTATTACTAAGATAACACAGGAATGTCACAAAAATATAGATATATGCAAGAAACATTTTCTGTATCATAATAGCCAATCTAAACTGTACGTGGATTGAAAGATGAAACATTCTGACGAGGAATTTTGAAGAGTCATAATATGAGTAAATTATATTAAGGTATCTTTATTTAGGTTAGTAATTACCGGAAACTTACCTTTTCTATCTATTCTTTTCAATTTTCTTTTTAATATAAATAAAATTATTCATGGCCAGGTTTTCATAAAACCGAGCATCACGCTTGAGCAGTCAAAAACAATACTTATTCAAATGAAACAAAAAGCAATTAACGGAGGAGATATCCCTCCGTCCTCCGAGGATACAGGAGGAGAGATTATTGAAAAAATAATTAATAAATATTTATGGCGGGCCACCTGAGGAACGACAAGCGCGGAATCCATTTTTATCCAGTGCTCGAGTACGCATCTGCAGCGTTACAGAGTAAAAGCGGTTTATTACGAATGCAAAATTTTCCATTCATATTCAAAATTTTATATCCCGATGTGGTCGGGAGAGAGCTAATTTATTCCGAGGGAGCTAAGGAGTGCTCCCGCGTCTTGGGGAGGATTATGGAAGGGTTGAGCACTGCGGAATTGACAGGTGCCTGTCAAAAATTACAATTAATAATTTAGAACGCAGCGATTGCAATACCGTAGCGGTTGCGGTGAGCTAATAAGACAATTTGATTATGGAATTTTTCGCTTGGTGTTGTGAGAGAGGAGGTATTAATTAAACTTCATTAAAAGATTGTAATAAATTATTCTATTGCATTTATTGCGTTACCTGTGATATTTTGTGTTTCGATTTGATTCTAAAATTCATACTGTTTTTGAAAATTATATCGAAAGCTAGACATAATATTATGTATAATTTGGTATTTTCAAAACAAGCTTTAATAAAATTCTTCACTTGTTTTCAATCTTACTTTTGACCACTTTAAAAATTTCGTGACATCATCATTGTCTGTCCACAGACAATAAACGCGAAGAGCCATCGATTACACGTTTTATAGCCGCGATAGCGGATGACGGCGGTAATCTACTAATAACTGCGTTTTATGACCGCACAACCAGTAATGTGGCCTTACAGTAATCAAATCTCTAATATTGCCATTTAAGTGGCACTTTCTTCAATTTCTACATTGCTTTTCCATTGTAGCATTAATTACTACTATAGAGTTTTGATTATTTAATACGTTAACGAACTTAATGACCTTAGATCAGTTGATAGTGACCCTAATTGACAGGCTAATATCTACCCGGCTTTGAGAAATACTAGTTCAATATATTATACTACGTACTACGTCTACACTATTTTGTATCTCTAATCACGTAATCTATTATTGCTGCCCCTTAGCTAGTATGGAAGAAATTGTACTGCAACTTCATTATGAATTTGTTAGTAATTATTTGACTACAATAAAAACAAAACAAGAAGAATAAATAAACAATTAGTCAAGTTCAACAGAAGTTATACAATAAGGAAAAACTACGCCAAAGATTAGGTACTATGTCAATAAAGGGTAGATTCATGAAAGAGATAAAAAAATCACAATACCATTAATAAAACTGCAGATTATTTACATCAATAAATCTAATCTATAAACATTTACCAAAATACTATTTTCAGTCGATTTGTCAGCACAACAACGATTTTGAATCTCGCCAGTCTAATTACTCAGTATGTATCACATCTCTATTGAGCGCGATATTGAGTGCATTCGATTGTGTCCAGTCTAACAAATGATGCCACTTCATCAAAAGGTCAGTGCGAATACAAGCCCCATGAATGTCCAATAGAACACTAGGGAGTGGAATAATTGAACTTTATCGATATACGATATAATCTATCTGTCGATATTATCAATCGCAGTTTGGTTCTAGTTCTCATATTGTGTTAATTATTTATTAAGAAAGTCAAAAAGAAAAATTTAACCACTAAATATTTTTTGCTGTTTTAAAAGTTATTGAAAATACAAATCGAAGGTCCCTACATGTAAAGCAACATGTCACAAACAGAGGTTTACAGGAGAGCTCTAGAAATAATAGTCTGTAAAATTATACATATTTTTTTCTTTAATGTTTTACGAGGTTTAGGGAGTTTAAAGTACTATTTATACATTTTTAATTTTTTATATTTCCCTGAAAAAAAAACTGATAGAGGACTGTTTTTTCTACGTCACACTAAATTACAAACAAACAAACAAATAAACATACAGGTGAAGCTAATATAAAGCGTGTAAAATAAAAGCGTGCCAAACATCTTTATGCCTTAAATAGTTTTTTACGGCACCTATTCTTTGTAATTACTAACTATACTTGTTCTCTTATACAATTTGTGTATCTAGTAAAATACATTATATTCTAAAAAATCTTATATAAGTATGAGCGTATTGACAATCGAAAGCCATATAGGTATGCAATTAAAAAATTGCCATTTTTGACATGTCTTTATAAACGTAGGAACTGTCGAAATATTTTCAGAATGACCTAAAATATTTTTAAAGATAGCACCTAAAGGACAATGTCCACTTTGTATGAACTTTGTATGTGAACACCACATTTCAACATAAATATTATATAGGCTTAATACCTTTACTCAGTTTAAAAACGAAAATAATAATTGTTTTGTAACCAGATGTTTATTAAACTGGTTATTTGAATAAATATTTTGTAGGTATTTTAAAGAAAACGCCCAATTTCCTTGACATTATTTTTATTAATCTGACTCGTATGTTATTTATATATTGTCCAAGAACGGGGCTGGGGCATTTATATCATCTTTGTACCTTGCCCAGCTCAGAAACCAAATAACAGTCATTACATAAGCAACCATACAAACCAAGGGTCAACCATAGTTATACATACAATAGTGCCAAGGTCAACGTGGGAAGCAGAGTCTAAATGCATTTTCGTAAGCCAAAGGTCGTAATAATATTAATAATGAAAAACACAGACGAAACACGATGCGAAAAACAAAGCGAATGTGACTTGAAAGTTGAACGTAGATTACTATGCACTATGATCCAACGAATAACGATTGACAGTTGAGATTACTATGTCCAACGATTGACAGTTGGGGATGCAAACAATGCAACGATTCGAGCGTGTTTGCAAAACATCGATATATTGTTCATTATCGTGAATTATTATAAAAGCAACTTACATAAAATAATATGTTATTCTAGTATAAATAATACCTTATTTATAGTTTATTGCTTTTTATACATGTATTTTACCAAACTTAACTTTTTGTCGTGAGAATTAAAACTTCGAAATAACATCGATATATCATTTTATTATCGTTATCGGAATAATGTTGCAATTCTACTACGTGAGTACTCTGTGTATGTGACAACAGGAAGTGTTTATCAGTAGAATGTTATATTAAATATATTATTTTAAAAAAGTAAATTGATACAAAAATAATTCGCGTGTATAAGTTAAAAAACAAAATATATTTTTTCGTGTAATTATTTATTTTTGACCATCCTGTCCACGAATAGCCAAAAATGGACATTGCCCTTACTGGTACGTAAACATATTTCCATTTATTGGAATTTATTTTATAAAAATATTGTTACAAAAATTGGTTGTCTGCTATAAATCAATGTTTTATAGTAGGCAATAGAAAGTATGTATTTTCTAAAAAAGCCAGTGCCTTTTTTAATTAATTATTACTCATTACTATATTTTGATAAAATATTTGGCACACCCCTAATAGACATAAAAATTATACAAATGTTATTATTAGCCAACGTGTATTCCCGTTTCTAAATTACCGGCAATATGTAAACGATTAATCTGGTATCGATATCGCGGCGCGTCCGACCCATCTCTTATCGTTTACAATTGATGGTGGCTATTTTTCACACGTAACCTCCGCGTTGTACTGCACAATGCAAACGTTTGTTTTAACGTGTGTGTGCGTGTGTGTGTGTGCTTACGTTGTTTAAAAAAAAACGACACCCAACTGTCGTTTATTTTATTTATCGACAGCAACATTGAAGTAGGTATTATTACTAGCGTAATCGACAATGAATTACATACATAGGCATTAAGTATAGTAAGTAATTATTTATTTATTTATATTTATTCATATTTATGCCACATTAAGAATAAGAATAAACACTTTTATTAATATGTATTTTTAATTCGAATATTTCACACAACGCTTTCACATTTACACTTTAATAGCTCCCGTTAAGCATATGTGAGATTTACAGATAATATTATGGTTACAAAAAAGTTAACAACCCAGATAGTATATACATGATACCGATATTGGATTATTTAGCAATCCAGATATATTACAAAAAAAATGTCAAAAATGAAAACAGATCAATGGATTTGTCATTTACAAAATTTAATACATACAAAATTAATTTCAAAATATTCACGGTGTCTGGCTCGTAAATATTTTGTCCGATTAACCGTCGTTCGACAGCCGCGAGGCGTAAGAAAATGTTAATTAACGAACCCATTGTTTCCCTCCCGGCGGCTCCAAGATGGTGCCGCTTCCGTATCCGGCGGCCGCCTTCTTTATGTACGTTTCGTTTTTCGAACGCAGTCGGTATTGTCATAGCCTAAGAATTTTGCAGTCGGCCGAGGCTAGACTAGTCAACCGTGATGGAGGAAACGCGTGTTCCCGAATCTCTTGCAGCGTTTGGGGAAGAACGATTTGTGAACGCATTGCTGTGAAAATACTCGCTATAATATTATTCATTTTATTGCAATATTATTATGCATTATTTACGTTTTAGATAACAAACAGTGTGTAACATTAACGTTGTTTTCCCCGACGTCAAACTCAATGGACAACTGTAAGTTCTTACACTGTGTCATGGCTGTGGCTGTGACGCAGCGCAGTATAATGATTTTAATTTCCTCTAATCAAGCCTTCAGGGCTTAAGAATTCTAATCATGCACGCCGCCACCGCAAGCTGACAGAAACATCACCACTTATTCTGATTGCGACGAGTGTGGTGCTGAATAATTAATACGCCTTCATTTTGCGTTGCCCCACAGAAACAAAAGCGCCACGCGTTAATTTATGAATTGTGACGGTACAAGCGACCACTTAAAACACTTTTTGTTTCTCCGTCAAGGGGATGTCAGTGTGGTCTTGGTACAAAGTACTATTTTTGCAACTGGTTGTTAAGAGTGACTTTCTATAGATTTATAAAGATTAGAACGTTACCGATCACAGGAACACTCATATCACTAAACGACACCATGAGCTATGCTTTGAGTTACTCTCGTGAGCTAACTAAGAGTTACTTCTTAAAATAAGTATCCGAACTAAATTCCTGAACCCACATAATATTACACTGTCATGCGTAGTCAAACAGCTTTTAATATTACACGTACTTTGCGAAATGTTTATTACGTATTTATCGAAAGTTTTAGTTTATTATATTGTTTATTATACGACAGTTATTAGTACCTGCATTATTTTGACCTAAATCTCCAAACGTAATTATAATATCGTCGTTACTATAAAATTGTGAGAAAGCTTTCTTACAATCTAAATTGTAAATCTTTTGTGTGACCTTTTTCAAGTGACTTAAAGCAATTTTATCTGTTAAAAATAATGCTTGAAGCCTTCATGAGAAGAGACTGTGGGAGCACGAGCCAAAGCTTCGCCATCATAATATCCAGTAACATCATCCACTACAAATATAAATTCAAAATTCGTTCGCACTAATAATTCGCCATACTTTCTGAACATTTTTAGCCAAACCACTCAAATAATGTTCGTTCCATCAAACGTAAAACATGATAGCTATTATCAAAAATATCGTAGCGAGTAAAGTTTAATTATATGGGGGAGGAGAGCAACCCCTTCGTTCAATTCGCACTAACGACCACATTTCGGTCGTCTAAATCACAACGACGCCACTTGCAATTAATTTTTTGGCTGTAAAACGTAACTCATACTATTATTACATAATTTCAAGTTAGGTAAAAGTATTGGAAATTTTTATGTTAATTGCACTTTTATTACATTGGTGTGATTTTATCAAAACTAGCAATCATTAGCTGCGGCAACATTTTTTTAGTTTATGGAGGCTTTTTCAACAATGACCAGGTACTATTATCATGTCGAAGGCGGTTTTATTATATTAAATGTCGAACAGACTTAAAAATCTAAAATTTAGTCGGGTTCGAAAGTTTAAATTTTTTTTGCTTATATAATTCTAGGATGATGTCATATGAGATCATTTCATAATTTCTGTATAGATCAATCTCTGAAAGTGTAATTTAAGTAATTTAGGTATGTTTTAATTAATGAAACTAATTATATTTAAAAAAAGAACTACAAACATAAAGTTCTTTGTAAAAAAGTTCATTATATTTATTAAGGAAAAATTTCCTTTTTTAGGTAAATAGCCTCCAAATTAATAGACATGTGACATATGAGCAATGAGCATCCTGATCATATGTCCTGAACATTTAAAAGAAACGCTTTAAGTATACGCAGTTGAGCTGTTATAAAACTAGCAATGGTATATTTCCCTCTTTTGTATTCGACTTGAATCCCACATCCCGCCCAAGGTTTGTGGCTGCAGCACAATAAGCCGCCCTCACTCAGCATTCACAGCTCTCGGAACCACCGCAATGCTACGCTTGGAGAAATGATATCACCTCTATATGATATTTAAAATACCCTCTATCAACAGGTGGCGGTGGCTTCCGTGAAGAGAATATCGTAGGTTTAGATATCAAAAACGCGTAGCATTTGTGTTAAATATATTACTTAGCGTGACTTCTGCTTCTTTTTAGTCGGTGACGTTTTTGGTGATTCACATGTCCATTTGTAGCGCCTGCTCAGTTTTGTATTTTTAAGTACATAAAAATCAAGTAAATAAATATGTAAGTAAAAAAAAATGGCGACATTGTAGCCTAGTTGGTAGTAACCGTGCCTGCGAAACGAGGGGTCCCGGGTTCGATTCCCGGCCGAGGCAGATATTTATGTGACAGATGAATATTTGTACTCGGGTCATGGGTGTTATTGTGACGTCTTATACATATGTGTCGTCCATGCCACCCGCGACACAGGTGAAAACCTACTGCGGGGGTATGAGTGTTAAAGCGATTATTTATGAATATAATTTTAGTATTGAGATCATCTACCAACGTTTCGTGGGGCTATATTCTGCTGGTGAAAGAACGTCGTAAATGCATAAGATTGTTTCATTGGAGTGCACTATGTTTCATACCACTTAGTGCAATTTCAACGGTAAACTTTCATTATAATTACCACAATGCACGGAATTACATGCTTTCCACATAATTAAAAAAGCTACTAGAATTATAATTTATTACAATGTTTGTAACATGATAACAAAAACTTGTTTTATGTCAATGGATAGAGTTAATCAGGTGTCCCCTCATTCGTCAACAATCATAACAAAAAACAAGCCAATAATGTTCACATGACATAACACACGATCTACTTAAGTTCAATCCGACGAAAGTAAGCGAAACAACTTCATATCCCCGACACACTTATAACCCTCGAATAAATAAGGCACAGCGGCAATAAAATGCGAAAAACGATTACAGATCAATGAAGCGTGGCTTCCCTCTCGGGGCGCAAATAAAGCAAAGTACACACTTCAAATATGCTTTTCTTAATCGTTCTCATAAAACAAAGATCAAGCCGCAATCCCCCGCGAGTTTCCGTGAAAAAATATATAAAAAATTCATCCCCGATGCTCATACCGCGTCTGTCAGCGTTCGGCGAATATTTTGGCTGTAAATTACTCCTTAAATGGCGAGCCCTTAGGAATCAATATCATTACAGTCATTACAATCGGGGAAGTTGTTAGGAGGTAAAATTTTAAACAAAACTCTTTCCATTTATTTTCCATACTTTTCGTCTTTGCTGTGCCAATAAAAAATTTCGGTTACATTAAGTTATCAATGACCTCGAAATTTAAATATTATTAAATCAATGTTTGTATGTATGAAGACAACAAGGTAACTATATCCCTGGAAAACTTAGCTGCATCTGCCTTCAAGTTAAAGACTTTTGAAATAACAACCCAGTGTGACTTTTGAAAAGTATTTGTAGCGTACGAATTCTAAGAGATTGTATTAAATCAAATTATTACAAGGACCTCGTTCGACGAAACAAAATAACAGACGCATTATACTTACTCATACAATTATGTATTAGTCAAATTAGGCTTAGCTTTTACACGACCATTTGTATAATAACAGTACCTTTAGGGTTCCAAGTTGTCAACGTAATTTACGGGGGAGAGATGACGGATCCGCCTGCAGCTTCACTCTGCTTATAATATAAGCCATTTTAATCTTAACTTAGTTAAAAATCTTGCGGCCGGCATTATCATTAATCACTTGTGACAGCTCCGTAATGGATATAGTGTAATTTATGTCCTTGGGATCAGATAGGCAATATAATGTTGCCTTGTTTTTACAGTTGTGCACATTGAAATTGTGAACTGAATTGTGAAAAAACGAAACTAGTTAATGATCGATCTCGTATCTACCCGTTTATTTGTCAACCTGCCCAGTCCATGACGATCCATTTTTCGGACTTTCATAGAAAAAAACAACTTAAATATACACAATACCGAAATTACATTTTGATTACAATTATGTTTACAATCAAATAAATGTCTAATTTTGGCGGCTCATTAAATAAATAACTAATATATGCTGAAACCCACGAAGGCGTTTGAATTTTTTGTATTAAAAGCGACAAAAATGCTACAAATACTCACAACTTAAATACAAACTTTTATCTGTGTTCTTGCAAAGAGTCGAATCTGAAGTGCATCGGTTGACAGAGACAAACTAGGTATTTTTAGTAGACAATGGATTGATGGCATAGTTTACTTGCAGTTTTTAAATGACAGTGAGTGTTATTTTAAAGAATTTAATAATAAAATCATCAAATACTATTTATTAACCTTTAGTCTCAACCAGGGTACAATTCAAAGCGCTACACAATTCCTTAAAACAAAGGAAAACGCCTTCATCAACCGAGAAATCTAAAGCTTAATTGAAAGTCGACATTGAGAGATTTCAATTCAATTACTAAACCATATTTAACGAAATCCAATCCCCTTTCCCCCGAGAAATAATATTATTTATTCACAAAAAATAATACAAAACGCAGCACGGAGACGCCGAACGCTCTGTTGGTTTAGAGATCATTCGATGGAGAAGTTGGTACAGAACGAAGCAGGAAGAAAACTTGGATAAGCGAAACCCTCTAAAAATGATTGATGCCACGCGGGTGGGGGACGATCGCTCACCGGCGCCACTGGGCCCAATCACCTGTCTCACTAACACAGGTGTACGATATACGATATCGATAAGGTAGGCTTTTGTAATGTCGTCTGTCGATGTATGGGCTGATGAGTTTCTTTCAATTCGTCTTCTTCTCCTCCATGATAAAGCAACATTCCAAAATGGTGGTAGAATAAAAAAGTGACGTGCATTAGTGTATTTTGGTATTGGTATTGGTGATGGGCTCCAATTTCCGCACTTAGCCTCTAAGTCGAGCCATTGTGCGTGCGTGAATTAGTGTATCACTGATACCTATAAGTTAGAGGTTAGACTTCATTAAATTTATGCTTATGCTCCCAGTCGTATTCCGAGAAAACTTTTTGTGTAAATGTATTAATAAGTGCATTATTTCTTAAAAAATTAAAATCTTTCACTTTTAATTTCTCTATGAAAATAACGAATATCGATATTTATACATTCACGTTACCTATTATGGTACTTAGCTTGATAAGTTCTAAATCAAATCACGATAATCGTCCTCGATAGACCAAGTCCTTTAACATTTTAAACCGAATAAACTTCTAACCGATGGAAATACGAAAATGAAGATCATTAGCGCTATATTGGCGCGAGCTCCCAACGATTCATTATTACCCGATGGATTTTCGAATTTTTGCCCCCACGGTTTTATTGGTTGCTGCCGTCAATCATAAAACGCGAAACGATTCGATTTTAGTATTAAAACTTACTCACAACGAACAAAGACGGTCGATTCAATTGCGTATAGTCAATTTCCTTACGTATTGAGGCATTGAACAATTTGAAGGCATGGAGAGCGTTATTTGATAGCGTTTAGCTGGGTAGCTAATAGAAGTGGACTGGGTATGTTTGTTCAGGCGTCTTTGTTCGGGATATAACAATTAGGTAGACAATGGTGGGATGGCGGACGTTATCGTGGTATGCCGCGATGTGAACAATGCTGTACACGACAATGCATGCTCGCCACCTCAATATCTTCTCGCTGCCGGCTGAGGGCCGATGCACTCTCTTGTTGAATCAGACTCCTTGGATCTACTGACGTTAGACGGCCACTCACAGGTTAATGAAACTTCAGAGGTACCGCATTTGCAATTGATTCTATTATACACATAGAGCAGGTAATATCTAATATTGCTACTATCAGAAATGCAATTTATCTATTTGAGACTAGCATTTTCATACCCTAAATGTATGTGCCCAAAAGAACTGAGACCAGTTAAATCAATGTTACATAGCTTGTAACACCAATCCGCACACACTGGAGCAACGTGGTGGAGTATGATCTAGACGTCCTCAAGAGGAGGGTCCCGTGCCCAGTAGTGGGCCATTAATGGTTTGAAGCCAGCCAGCCACATAGATTGTAACATCCTAACTACGTAATATTTTTTAATACACACCAGCAAGATGAAAATATTTTAAATAGTTAATGTAAAAAATAAAAGTTAACATGGAACTTAATACACCTCGTTTGCATTGTCGCGGTGTTCATAATCCATGTAATTTTTCGTCAAATTTTATTATCTGCAAAACACAAAAATCCTAACCCAGCTCGAAATTATAATGTACAATACAATAATTGTAACTGTGTTACACCACAGACGCTGGTTTACTCTGTGGCCTATGCCGTTTAGTTAGTCTGCGGTCACTACCGTTTCCGCTCTCTCTATCTCTCTCGCACACTCGAGAATACGCCATGTTGAGTCGAGGTCGCTTGCGCGTGTAACATATTAAATAAAATAATTTGGTCTTATAGTAAAAGTATTGTGAATCTTGTGATTTGTGTTTCAATCCACGGCCGAACTCCAATAACATCAAATAGCCAGACAAACTCCATTACAACTGTTAATAATTGTAGAAACACTAACGAAATTTTATAATATTGAAGACAACCAGTCCTACTCTGTGCATGTCTCAGAGTCGCGAGATGCGCTCTTTGTATGGTTCTTCCTCCGGCAGCGGCTGAATGCACATTTGATGTTCCCAACATGTGGAGATAACATCCCGGCACTTTCATACTCAGCACTTCTACACGTATGTTAGTGTAAACGCTGTACTTGGTTTAAATATCCACAAACTTGGAAGGAGTTTTGAAACGAATTAAAGACATTTAAATTCGTTTAACATATCGGTAATAGTTTTTTTTGCATGTCATATTGTCATTTCATATTATTATGTCATACGGTTGCAGTTTGTAGTGTTTAAAGTATTTTTACATTTGGTAAACAATTACAGTTTCAAACTATACCTTGATGCTTATAAGATAATTATAAATATTAACAAAAATAGGCGACATGGCTGGCCTCCTTGGTGGTAAGATTCCGCGAAATAAATAAACCCTTACACACTCATACCCCGCAGTAGGTTTGAACCTGTTCGTGGGTAGCATCGACGACACATACACATACATCACAATAACATCCATGACCCGAGTACAAATATTTATTTTCACATAAATATCTGCCCCGGCCTTAAATCGAACCCGGGACCCCTCGCTTCGCAGGCAGGGTCGCTACCAACTAGGCTACAGGGTCGTCAACTTAGTAACTCATTTTTACTTTTAACATAGGTCAGACGCCTCGACAATCTTTAAAACTATTAAGTTTGAACGTATGAATCTGAGAGGTATACGTGTATTAGAGCTCTTGTGCTGCTAAAAAGTTTTTAACGCAACCAAGTGATGAAGAATGTTAACAAGACGCTTCTGGCAATGAAGACAAAGGTTGCGTTTTAACCGCAAAGAAAAACATATACCTAATGTAAGAAAAATTAAAATAGTTTTTTAACCGACTTCAAAAAAGAGAAGGTTATTAAGTATATTATAGTTTCAACATTATAAATTTAGCGGTACAGCACGTAGTATAAGCAAACTTGGTATAAAAAGAACTCACAACATTACGTGTCAGAAAACACCCGAACAATACCAAGTGAAAATAATTTTAACTGCAGCCAACAATGACATAAGAGACACAATATTTAATAATGAAAAAAACTGTCCTAGAAACTGGTTTTAATAGACGAAGATACAGTTCACTTGGAGTTCAGAAGCAAGCCTTATTTTAGACTATATCTAGAAGCAGTTGCGCCCGAAAACTAAAATGAAATAGTAAACGAAGATCTAATACCTACACTATTGCTACCGAAAAATTACTTGGAGCTAACTTCTTCACGGTAATGTAATACCAAGTTATGTAACAAAAACACACAGACACACTTGCAACGAAACAGTCACACAAACGTTACGTTTTGACGACATACAAAACAAACGACAAAAGGTGACAAACGTACGTAAATCAAAACAAGATGTTCACAAATCAGCGTGGTTGAGTCGGTTGAGGCGTGTCATGTCGACGTCACGTGAGTAGTGTTTAATCACGTGAAGAGCTAATTGTGCGAGCGGATTGCGCAGGTAAACACTACACGCCACCTCGCCACCTCGCCGCCTCGCACACTGCCACACATTCAGAGAAGCCGCCGATGTGCAAACATCGGAGGAGGTAAATTAAATGGGTTTGTATGTAACTCGTTAACTTCTTATAATGGTAGACTGATCTTTGTGACTTCATCGATGATAAAGACAGAAGTTATTTGAGAAAAACTATAAACAGCTATAAAAGTTTAATTGATTTTGATGTCTTAAGTCATTTAGTGTTTTTTATTTCAAACGCTTCACCTATAAAAGCATTACGACTTGAAGAATTCGTCTAATAGATTTTTTGGATGCGGGCACCAAGGCATAGGTTTCCAGAAACGAATAATAACGCTCTCATAGCCCGACACTAGGATCCACTGTCGTGGATGCCATGGACAACGACGAGAACACACACATCCAAACCGAGAACAGAAAATCAAACTCATCATTCAAATTTCTACTTCGCTGGGAATTGAATCCAGGACCCTCGGCACAGCGGTCCAGTATGGTAGCTATTACGCCACACGGGTCATCAATTGAATCGATGGCTAATAGTCTTAAATATAATTATTTACTGTTATAAATGTAAACTAAATCCGTGTCAAATATTCTTACCTCCTGAGAGACACTGTCACTAATGTGTATCGTATTACGGTAATCGTCGATCGTGTACACGGGATTATATTCCAATACAAGTGATTTAATTCCGGCTGATATTTACAACTTGATGTTTCTACAAGTTAAGGAACCTTGACAATCTTCGTTTTCGAATAACTCAAAACAATAGCTAATAATATGAGGTATTTTTTGCTTTGATAGCAAAATGTTAACACTATAATAATATTTAAAAATGTGAAGTGAATAAAGGTTCCCTTCCATGACGTGAAGAAAATTAAAATGAATGCTCATACTTGAGAGTACATTACCATGTTTTTAACCGACTTCAAAAAAAGGAGGAGGTTCTCAATTCGACTGTATTTTTTTATGTTTGTTACTTTGGACTGGGCGAACCGATTTTGATGATTTTTTTTTAATCGAAAGCTGGTGGCTGTCATGTGGTCCCATATAAATTTTATTGAGATCTGACAATGGCATCCATGATAAAACCATATTAAGTCTTAAATTTGTATTAAGTAAGCGCGACAAATGGACGAATAACTCAATATCACGCCAACCGATTTCAATGATTCTTTTTTTAATAGAAAGCAGGCGCTTGTCACGTAATCCCACATAAATTAGAACGAGATCTGACAAGCAGTTTTAGAGTAACTTTGAAGTCGGTTATTTTTTGTTAGTAAAATTTAGATTATTTGTAAACTGTTGTAAGCTGATATCCATTGGTTAGAAGCGAAAGCTACAGGTTATTAGTGATCCACGAACAACATAAATCGCCTCATAATTTGGCATAACTAATATTGTTACATAAATACGAGGCTTGTCGAAAATGTTATAAGCTATTGCGATATTTGTGTAACGCTATCCTGGCAGGGATCGCCTGGCAGAAACAGAGAAGAACACATAAGTCTGTAAAAATCGGAGATATGTTTTATGGGGAACGTGCGTCGAATAAAAGTACCTTTGTCTTATATGTACGTTACTGTTTTCCTACGACGAATTTAGTTTCGAACATTCACAATACGGACGAACGTTTTGTTTGATTTTACTTTGCTACGGCGAAGCCAGAAGGGTTATGATTTCAGCTCGTATGTATGTCGGTATGTTCATCTGTTCCCGCGATTAGAAAATTGACGTCACATTGGAAACACAGTTTTTCGCTGGTTACACAACCTATATGAATTTATGCCAAATTTTATTGAATGTCATAAAATAAACCACATCTTAAGGACTATCTGAAAATCAGTTCAATAACTTTAGTTTACAGCTCATGCTGAGTGAATGTCAATATGCAGCCTTACTACGAGTATCTGCTACACGGACTGTAATAAAGTTTAATTTCTTATTGGTTATTCGGTAAAATTTATAACTTTTTCTTTTTCTGTTACTGATCATTATTAGATCAGAAATTGTGTCGTAAAGAGAAATGTCTTTGCTTAACATAGACCAACAAAGACTTCGTTTTTAAGCTAGGTGTAAAAATCTCTAGACATTCGACGTAGCGAGTAGGTATCTGGCCGCGTACCGCCATGTCGCCATTCGGCAATTCTTTATTATTCATGGGACGATCTCGCTCGCAGAGTGTTTTATATGAGCGACGATCGAGTATCAATTTGTACCGAACGTCCCCTTATTAGCATTTCCTACGCCTACATTGTTTCAGGGAACAAGGGAAAAGTAACATTTTTCGTTAGTTTCAGCCAAACGATTATGCAAATTTTTCGGCGTAATGCACACCATTGAACACGATATTGCGGTCTTATTGGATTAATATTGCATGAGACGTTTTATATACTCGATTTAACATTATTATGTAAATAATAAAAACTCAGTTTAATATGAAACGTATTTTATAATTGTATTAATGTCTTTGGGTCTCTCATCTTTCACTTTAAAGTACAAAACTATGTGAAAATAGCGCGATTGAAAAAATTGTTTAAGAATGGAATGCCAACACTTTAGACACCAGTACAAAATATTAAAAAAAAACTATTTATTAATTCACTGCGTTACATAAACATTGTAGATACGTATTATAATTCACTAATTAAGGATACGAGATGAGGTTTCACCCCACAAAACGCAAATCTCGCAGAGCTGGCTGTCAGCTTACGGTTATTAGGCTATTCCTACCGCTTGCATCCTCACCACAAAGCTAAATAGTGTCTGATCTAGAATGTGCTCCATATTCGTAATACGCATATAATATTGTGGTAATATTTCGGTGAAGGAAAACATTAGAAAACGTGCTTATCTAAAAGTTTTTGTTAATATTGTCGGAGATGTGTGAAGAATGCCATATATGTATATCACACTTTGTTAACAAGATCACCTGAGTAAAACGATCATGTGTTGTTGATAAACATATAATAAAATTACTTGGTATCATAAGACAGTCATTTCATAGACATTAGTATCCCAAGCAAAACGGAATTAATACATAATGAGCATACATTAAAAACAAAACAATCAAAATCATAAAAGACTGGAATTATTACGTTTTAAGTTGTTTAAAATCAGGATAGAAAAAAAACCCCAGAAATAAAATAGTCAAATAATATTGTGTTAAATCCTTTCATTATAATTATATAAACTAGCATTTAATCTTAAACAAAACGCAAATCCTACAAAGCTCTCTGCGAGCTCTCAGCTCATTTCAGGCGACGTCTAACGTGCAGCCACAATACGCTAAGTAGTGCACGTTTATGAGTGTTCGTTAAAGATACGATAAAGACGGCGGAGCGGGCTACGTAGCTACACTGACTATCTCGGCGGCACTATAAGGATATGTCTTAATAGGAATTCAAATGCGAGTCAACCATTCAGGTAGGATTCTTAACATTAAGGCCAATGAACTTTGTAAAGTCAAAGGTGACTCGCGACAGAAAAGTAGAAAGGTATTTTTATAAACGCTTACGCCCCAACTCAGAGTCATTAACAGTTACTTTAATTGTTCCTTAGTAAAGAATCACCATACAAATTCTGTGTAACCGTTAGTAACTCTGAGTTAGGGCGTCAAACACTAACTTTTTACAGGGAGTTTTTGTTTTCTTAAAATTGACTATCCATTGGATAGACATCCATGGATAGACTATCCGTTGGATAGACAATTGTGACCTGGAGAAAGACATTTATATTTATTTTGACATGTCTGCCTTGGGAGTACGAAACTGAGACCATTCCTTCATAGGTTTAGTACAGATTAACTACTCAATGTCTGATAACATTATTTTGTACCATGTAGCCAGGTCATTTACGTTATAAGTTCCTACATCTCACATAATCAATCAACCATTCCGTAGCTTAATTATCACTTTACCAAAACGTTTAACCCAATATTTTATGTTAGTAAAAGAAAGACTCGAACAAATTTCGTTTATTTTTCTGAAAAAAGACTACCTATGAGCTTCATTATTATCGATGCATTAAAAAGTTTGCATAAGGATGTTAATTATTGGTAACTTTTTTACTTAAAAAAAAAATAATAACTAATATTATAATAAATTCACACTCATAGGCCCCACACTAGGATTCCCTGTGTCGCGGGTGCCATGGACAACACACAGTGACAAAAACACTCACACCCAGGCCGAGAACAGAAATTCAAACTCATCATACAAATTTCCGCCCCACTGGGAATCGAACCCAGAACCCTTGGCGCGACAATCGACCATGGTAACCATTGCGCCACACGGGTCGTCAGTCTAATTAAACAGTCTTTGCTTTTTTAATCAACCTCCTACAATAAGACGACGCTTAATCCGAGTGAACTACTTGAATTTTTTAATTCTCAATAACGAAGCTCATCTCTTGGTGTCGCGACGTTCCCAATTTTCGCTTAGCAAATGAACATTCATTTCCTCGCAGATGTATAGTTCTACTAACAAGGGCTGTTAATTTAAATTTAGTATCTCGCGTAATGAACAGGAAGATGATTGCTATAATGGGATTGTAGATTCCGCGGCGCTAAGTCACATGTACTCAACGTTCGTTAATAATAGAGGGAGTTGATTAACTGTGATTTTGTAGCGAAAGGTGATATTTGCCGCACTGTTATATTTTGATAAATAATATTAGTGTAGCTTGCTGGGTGTTTCTCTGGGCGTATTTAAAAATAAGCGTTAGTTTATCGAGCATTTTCAACATAATGTAGAAAATTTACTCTGAAATGTTTATAATACGATTATTATTGTATTATTTAAATAATTGAAACCGCAAAATAAGCAGAAAGGTTGACTTCCAAGAGAATAAGAACGACACTGTCTGTGTAAACGTTTAACTGTATAATTAGAAATAAAATAGGTATTTTGTATAAGTTCTATAAAGCATGCTTTAATGCTTATTGTAATGCAACGTTGATATCAATTTTATTTCATCGAGCAGCGCGTTGCAACGATCACTATTAAGTGTCTTCTGTCTATATTACAAGGCGCATAGCGGCGACAGCGCGTCAACCTCACACGCTCATGTAAATTTATGAGACGGTGGCAATTTTTAATTACTGTCGTGTGATCCGTCTGCGGAGCGAACGGTGGCGTCTTGTGGTCGGAGCCAGGTGACGGCGGTGGAAGGGTTAAGTGCTGAATTTTACACATTTTATGCATGTTTGAGACAGGGTTAACGCTTCATATGAAGCTACCATTTCAGCGAGAATTTATTTTTAATGAGAGGTTGGTAGTCCACTTATAACTATGCTGTATTTAGAAAATTATGAACTCTTATTTGCTCCTATGAACTCATTAGATAGTTGAAGCCTTCTTGGAGCCCATCGAGAGATGTGAAATGAAAAAAGCAAGCAAAAGAAACTTAAATTTTAATGAAACACTCATAAATACCTCCACAAAACATTAATTGAAAGAGAGTTACAGTAATCCGTAATTTAGATGCAATACCCATCGAATTGGAAAATAATTATAGGCATTAGACGTGTGCTGTTAGAGGGTGTATCAATTACTGTCCGTAAGCAAACGGGCATTACGTGCTCGATATTAAAATCAAATTTACGAACCGCCTAGCTTGTCGCACGGCTGTACGCCTGTGCCGGCAACGGTGACTCTCATCGATATGTGGATGAAGGCTGTACCGATAACAAAACAAGCACTGTATAGATAGATACTTTATAGTAAAACAAAGTACAAAGAAACGTAATAAATAAATTACACTTTACAATTAGTAAGTAGTTAATTATTTCGTGTGCTTGTAAATAACAGTATGAAGTATGTAATACATTTTTAATAATAAGTAGTTAATAATCATCTGTTTGTGTGTGTGTTCGAAGCGCTCATAGCCCGGCGGCTTGCGTCGATCCTATGTGATCGACAAAGTTAAGCAACAGCGGGCGCGGTCGGTAGTCGGATGGGTGACCGCTAGTGGCAAAAATTTCTTGAGCGCTTCCGTGCTTCGGAGGGCACGTAAAGCCGTCGGTCCCGGTTGTTATCATAGGATAACAGTCGTTAAGCCGTGTCGGAGGCTTCGGGCGGTCTGTAAACTTCCGATACTTGGGTTGGCCACTAACCCTTCCACCAATCCGCACTGGAGCAGCGTGGTGGAGTATGCTCTAGGCCTCCTCAAGAGGAGAGGGCACGGGGCCCAGTAGTAGGCCATTAATGGGTTGAAGCCAATCATCTGTATTTAGTCTACGCAATAATCTGAAGTAGAAATGATTCAAGTGAAAGCTTGAAGATAACATAACATAATGTTATAACTTAAAACTAAATTTTTGTGTAAATTGGCTGATGTACCTACATAATATGTGAAATGTGGATTGAGTCAAAAAAAATTACACAAAATATCAGAATCGATGACCCGTGTGGCGCATGGTTACTATGCTGGATCGCCGCACCAAGGGTTCTGGGTTCGATTCCCAGCGAGGCGGAAATTTGAATGACGAGTTTGAATTTCTGTTCTCGGTCTGAGTGTGAATGTCCTTGTCTTTATGTGTTGTCCTTGGCACCCACGACACAGGGAAACCTAGTGTGGGGCTATGAGTGTGAAGCGTTATTATTATTATTAACTTTTCTTTTATTAATTTACAAGATATCGCAAAATCTAGCAGCGCCATCTAGTCACAAATTATTGAAACCGTTCCTGCTATAAAAATATTTTTAAATACATCTCGACTTTTATAACATACAGTTAAAAAAAACTATTTTAAAATTAAGTAAACACTTTTTTTCTTGGGCTGGCAACGATTATCTATGAGAATTCAGTAAACATTGAACTCTATTTTTCGATATAAGTGATGTATTACGTTGTTTTAGTCGCACAGAGCAAAGTTAGAATAACAAAAACCCACGTCTATTTAGCGTCACGTTACAAAAACAGTCAATTACGTCTTTCGTTGGACGTTTTCTTGGATGGTTGTTGAGATTGCAGAACCGTCTATTTTTAAATTTGTTATTCAGTCAGTTTGCAATTCATTTACTTCAAGTGGCCATGTTTTTTGTTGACGTTACTAAAGAAAGAGTTTGGTGGCCGCCTGCGTAACATCAATTAAAATCGCATTTCGACACCGACTCCTACACGTTATTGCCCCATTCGGCTTGTCGTTAACTAATTATAGACTGAAATGTATAATTGTATAACTTATAAGTTACGTAAAATGTAATATTGAATGAAATCTTTCCGGTGATCGCCGAATCTACACTAGAACTAGCTTAGTTGATCAAAATAACGTATGTTAATGTTTACTTGTACGTATGACTTAGGTGCTCATACGAGATGAGATAGAAGAAGTTTACAATATTGTGGCAGTCCTCTTAATAGGTGTACAAATAAATATAAAACTGAACATAATGAAATTAAAAACATTCGTGCATCTGAAAGCAATACACATTGTTTAAAAACTTACTTCATATTTTTATGAAATTGTTTATTTGAAATGTTCTTCATTACTTTTTATGATTTATCATACAATATTTCAATAAAAAAATATATTTTATGTGTGAATGTACATCAACAAAAATATTAATAAAAATATTTTTCTTGTTACAGGTTCCTGACGACGATCAAATCACTCACAAATTATTTCGACCATCGACGTCAAAAATGTAAGGATTTTTCATATACTCGTATCTATTTTACATAATATTATGTATATTACGATAGAATCATATAGAAAAGAATGAGTATAAAAATGTATGAAAGGTAATATTGGGAGATTGTTGAATAAAAATAGTAGCAGATAATCGAGTAAAATTATTAGTACTATTAGCTTCATAAATATTGCTTAAAAGAAACATAAAAAAAAACAAACTTTAAATATTTTTATACGTAAATGCGAACACGCACAACGTTTTTGAACATATTATTTTTTAAGTAAATCCATATAATCAAAAAAATACAGCGGAATAATCGTAAAATCGCAAAAATACGCTAAGCAATAAAATACTGAAAACAGGGCAACCAAAAGTAACCGCAGCGTAATAACTCCACACCAATAACCGTAAACCGTCTGCAATTGTCGCGACTGTATATATTTATGTTGTTTGCATAAATATGTGTAGGGAGCGCGTGATCCGGCCGCGGTAATTATTGCGTGACTTATTGGCGAAGGAAGATAACACGTATATCGTGGCCAGATTACATGGACCCCTCGAAGTCTGCCACCCTACGTCATGCGCGATGATTATATCATTTACAACTAGAAGAATAGGTTGGAACAATGTTGCACTAGTAAAGGAATCTTGTTTAGTAGGTTGATTGAAGCAATTTCTGTGTTTCAAATAAATATTTTTAAGTACCAAAATAATGAATGTGATAATGACCTCATGCTCTTCTGTACATAAATTTGAAACATACCGATATAAAATTAAACTTATTTATACTTTAACTTATACGCTCACACACTCACACTCTTGAATTAGGATGAATGCATAGTCAGGAATTTATTACGTAAACAAAGGCTTTTATTGAAACCTAGCTCGACAGTATCATATTTCCATAACTGTTATAAGAACATTACTGTTAATATTTATATTATTTTATTTGAGAATTATACTTTTATACTCCTTTTGTTATTATAGTATCTGTATAGTAAATATATAGCTTTTAAACAAAAACAAATTTTATCTGCGACCAAACGTAACATTCCTAACAATCATAACAACTAAAAGAAATACGTTTAGAGATAATTATGAAGTCGCGGTCCTTTTCAACATGGTTGAGTCGTACCGCTCCGAGCTTCGAGGGCCATGGGCGCCGTGGCAGCTTTATCTACTCCCGAATGTTTGATCGTGACTCTCGACAGATATTTCGGTAATTACGCTGATTATGAGAACGAATCGTGCTGCGCGCCGTTCGATGCCCTTGGGCTTGTACATCATAATAAAAATATGACGACGGAATAAATGCTACGCCGTATTTAAACGGTTACAGCGATAGCACCGCAGAGCGTTTTAATGGTAGATGCCTTAAAAGGTGTTCGGATTGTGAAGACTAGAGATTTTTGTGTTGGTTTGATTTTTTGGTTTTGTAATGACGACGAACAAGTGCCTAGTAAATATATAGTTTAAGCCCATTAATTACGATATTAATACACAAATACAATTACACAAATATTATTTACTAGTTTTGGAGGGATCCAAAACAGTTATCAAATTGAAAAAAATCCGCGATTTTTAATGGAAACAGCCGGTAAACAAGCTGACGATCCATCTGATGGTAAGTGGCTATCGTTACCCACGAATATCAGCAACACCAATGCGTTGGCGGTCAAGAAAAAGAGAAGAAAAAGAAGTAAAGTGTTATATAAAAAAAAGCGGTCAAGTGCGAGTCGGACTCGCCCATGAAGGGTTCCGTAGCAGCAAGTAAGTAGTAACATAATATAAAAGTTCTTGTAGGTCGTTGTAACTTTGATCAATGTTTTTTGCGGTTTACGATTTATGACGTATTAAAAAAAAACTACTTACTAGATCTCATTCAAACCAATTTTCGTTGGAAGTTTGCTTGGTAATGTACATCATATGTTTTTTTTAGTTTTATCATTCCCTTATTTTAGAAGTTACAGGGGGGGGGACACACATTTTACCACTTTGGAAGTGTCTCTCGCGCAAACTATTCAGTTTAGAAAAAAATGATATTAGAAACCTCAGTATCATTTTTGAAGACCTATCCATAGATACCCCACACGTATGGGTTTGATGAAAAAAACATTTTTGAGTTTCAGTTCTAAGTATGGGGAACCCCCAAAATTTATTGTTTTTTTTTCTATTTTTGTGTGAAAATCTTAATGCGGTTCACAGAATACATCTACTTACCAAGTTTCAACAGTATAGCTCTTATAGTTTCGGAAAAAAATGGCTGTGACATACGGACGGACAGACAGACAGACAGACAGACAGACAGACAGACAGACAGACAGACAGACAGACAGACATGACGAATCTATAAGGGTTCCGTTTTTTGCCATTCGGCTACGGAACCCTAAAAATGGTTATCTGTAAAGTCGGTTTACGGACGGTAATTTAACGTGACAACGTCATGACAAATCTCCGCTCCGCTCCGCCCCGCTCCACTCAACTACGATCGCCTACGGCTCGCCTACGGCATCGGCTACGATACGCCGATCGTAGCCGATCGTGCCTCTCTCTCGCTTTTGCCGCTCTCTCGCTCGCGGAACGCTACATTTTTTCGTGTGTGCGCCCGGCGTTCATCGTTTTAATAGACGTTATCACTTCAAAAATAAATAAATCATGTCTTTACGGATAGAGGGATTAACTTTGGTTTTTAATCGCGCCTTGTATTGTAGTATATTTTGTAATAATAGAGTATATTTTGTAATCATAATAACAAAAGACAAAAAAAGAGGCTGTATAGAATATAAAAAAACAATAATCTTTATTGCCACTTTCAATTAACGGTTAAAAAAATAAAGAAGGTTTTATATCATACATATTTTAGCATTACATACCTAAAATTTTGGACACAGAGCCGCTAATGTGCATCGTAAAATACATAACGCAACGTCGGTGGCCAAAACTAGAAAGGGAAGTACGATCGTCTAATCTTTATTGCACCATTTGAGGGTCTTATGACCATCGTCTGCTTATGTAATCCTGGTACTTGAGACTGGATTCAGTATATAAAGTTTTAATCTGTTTTGCATATATTTGCGGCTTGTCTTTGTGAAAAAGTAATGGAAAAAAAATGATGTCTCGTTTATTAATGGGTCAAATTTTGTAGCTTAGGCTTCAAAAGAGGGAATTATTTTGCGGCCGAACAGCACAAACACAAAATTTCAAAAACTTCTTTCTAAAAGTATTTTTCAAATATTAATTATTTTACATTATCATTTAATCTACGATACAATTATATCTAAATAAAGTACTCAGATATAAAATAAACCCCGCAATTATGTACATATAAAACCAATAAAAATCAAAGAAACTTAAAATAAAAAGTATTCACGGCTGTAAAATGTAAAGTAATGTACGATATTACAACTCCATTGTAACTTACTGTTTATTAACACGAAAAGTTAGTTTGGTTACAGCGCTCGAACAAAGTAAATGAAGATACTTAGCCTTGTACGGAAGTTTGATCCAATAAAACAAAGTTTCGAACAAACGAATGCATTAAAGTCACCCGCAAACTGATCCAATCGTAATATCGCACTTCCAGACATCGAAAGTTAGTATGCATTGACTTTGAAAAGTCGTCCAAAACTAAGTTGGGTTATGTTTATGAAACTATTCGGATGCTAGTGTGTGCCGCCGATACACATGCGAGAACTCGCGCCCAACTCTAGGCATAGTTCGCTAAGTGGAACAGCTGTAAAACAAAGTAGCGAAGGGTCTAGGAACTTAGTGTGTACGTTGGCAAGTATTCGGCGAACGGGGCACATGTCCTCCGATAGGCGCGACCGGGTAGTGTACACCCGGGCGGCCGCGCCGGCTCGCAACTTTGACAGTTTAATTCGGGAAGCACGGGCGCGGCCGACGACCGCCGATGTATAAATAACTTAAACTAGGTTTAACAAAGTATTGCAGCGGATGATAACGAAGCGCCTACGACCCCCCTCCCGCTCGCGCCGTGCAGATAAACTTTTAAAATGACTTTGGAAGCTTTTGAGCTTTTAATCGGTAAAGTTGTACAGACAGACAGTTCGGGCACAATCCTTGAACCGCTTGCGCCGGCGACGGCGGCCGCAAAACTTTGTTTTACAGGACTACTTTTCTTCTTGTTTCAAGGTTGGACTCTTAAAACAAACTCCGGTTCGACGGAGTTCGTGAACTCGGGCGCCAACAATTTACAAATTTCTCTCTTTCATAACAACTAACTGCCGCTCGGCGCGCGGCGAAAGTTGTCCTGCGTAGATCTTAATCGTATTGTCTGTTGCGCTCGCGGCGCGAACAGCTGATTGTGACGACACAGTTTATCGAACTTTTACGTTAATCCGACATACAAGCGATCACAGCAACGTGACCGCACCGACTCGGAACTCAACGTTCTAATGACCAATTTATGTAGAGTGCATTATCTGATATTGACTGAAAAACTGTCACAAGTCAAGTGTCGGGAGGCTGCGGATGGGCCGATGTCCGGCACCCTCCGATCCTTTCATTCAATTTGTTTAAGTGACACTGATAGCGTGGCTGCGGTCGAAAAAACTCGTCTGCCAAATTTCGTGGCGCGAGCCCCCTCGACGACCAACGGCGACTTTTTTCAGTTCACGCCTCACCTGCCGGGGGCTATCGAGGCGACTTGGTGTTAAGTGACTTGAATGGAAAAGGATAATTACGCAATAAACGATTTTGAAACGCTTCGGCTAACGCTTTCTAGAAATTCTTGTTCATTTAAATGTATGTAGGTGTTCTGAATTACATTATCGAGCGATAGAACAGCTCAGTTTCTCTCAAACTTGAGTCGTGGTCGAATAGTTTAATCACGGCTAGGTTTTAATGCTGTATTTTATGTACAAAACATAGGTTAAGATGCAGGTACCTATCGGGTATTGCGCGTAAATTTTACGTAACTAGAAATAAATAGGTTGCGGGTGTGTGGGGCGGGGCGGCGTGGGCGCGGCGTGCGCGCGCACCCCCTCCCGCCCCGCCTGCCCGCGGCCGCCGCCGCTCGCCTCCGCATAGTCCGCGAATCGCGCCCCGCGACTGCCCGCGCCGCGGAGCTAGCTCTGCCGACCTCCGCCGCCCGCATCGCTCGACAGACGAAACTTTTCCGCCGCCCGTACGCGCGCTACGCAATGCTACGATCGCTACGAAACACTACGTAAAACATGCTACGACAAATAACTCAGTAGCGCGAACTGAAAGTTAATTTTCTTAAGTTTCTCTGTGCAGTGAATTATTTTCCTACAACTGAAGTGAGATCGTGTTGGAATAAAAACTTTAGTGCGTGATGAGGGATCGCCCCTCGGCTTAGCGATGTCGGCCCTAGTTCGGCCCGTCTGGTAAGTCCCTCAACTTATTGTCCTACGTAATTTTCAACTATTCTAGTGAATAGTTGGTCGAGACCGCGATAAACGCAATTTGTTAGTTGTAACGGTTTTAAACGTTATTGCGAAAGTTTTTTCAGCAGTGCTCGTCGGCGATATGCTACAGAAGTGTCAAGAGTTAAAAACGATCGTTAAGCACAAATCCCACCCTCGTAAAACCATTTCACGAAATGCTTTCAACTATGTCGTAGCGGCAAGAGTGATTTAATAATGTGTTGAATACTTGTAATAGAGTAATTGGGCGGGTAGGAATTAGTTGTGTTTGTGTAGGTGAGGTTGAGTTCCTCGTTGGTTAATCTGCGGTAATCGAATCACTTCAATTTGATCGCAAGTCGGCAAATAACCGCGACATTAGTCGAGTCGGAATACGTAATGACGATAAACGCGTTAACCTTCGCTCTACAAACACACACGCCCGAATACTGGCAATTAATAGCTACGTTAATTCTATTACTCACTTACATGTTATAATGGAATTGAAAAGCGAATGTACCGAGTTACCGAGTATTAACATCATCTATATATGTATTTACTTTAACTGGTTATTTTTACGCTGACTTATATGGAAAAAATGATTAAAATGATTAGTGAAACTTAATAAATACCCTCCTTTCCATAGTAGTCGGAAATAACATCAAGTTACAAGAAATACATGAAAAAAATAAAAATAAATGAGTTCATTGAAGAATGACAATTTTATTAACATTCAAGTAATTTTTTTTTTCAAACATCATGATCTCAATTGTGTAAATTATAATGAAATATAATACTTCGTTATTTATATTGTGATTTGACGAGAACATTTTTAGCTCCAGAGGTCTATGAAACAAATCTAGTTTAGAAATAGATTTTTTTTTTATTTCCCATAATACATCGCTGCATTAAAAATAAAAATAAAGAAAGGAATTTAAAACACTAACAGAAGCTGCTCATTTCAAATAATTATTAATTTTCATAATTATGATTGTTTAGGTTTTTCACGAAACAAAACAAAACTTTTGTAAATGAAACTGTTGGTAGTTGTTAATAATAATTTTTGATACAAAAATGATGCAACAAAATAAATAATCATCAAATGAATAAAAAAATGAACTAAAACAAATAATCCATTCCCGATCAATGTTATAAACTTTATCATTAGCTCGTTATCATGATAAAGACATGATGATAACGACGTCATCATGATAAGGACGAGTCGCTAAATACCTACACGTACAGGGCTGGCACTCACCGTCACGTGTGGCAGTAGCAGGGGGCGGCGGGGCGCCCGGGCGGCGGGCGATCTCGATAACGCCCTGAAATTGTTTCTGAGCCGCTGAAGCTATCTGATGGGCAACCTCGTCGACTTAATTGTGCCTCGTTTCGCACGTACAGATTAGCATTCATTAACTAACACGCTAGTCAGGTAAATTAACTATTTGATTTGAGTTAATTTTACTAAAATACTGTTTTTAGGTAAAAATAGTTTTTGTGTTTTATGCTCTTAATGTGTGATATAATGCTTTGATTCCATAACCCGAAAGTAAAGTTTTGGAAGATTATCATTTGAAGATTTTCGAATATATGAAAAATTCAGACCCATTTTAAATTATTCCTGCGACCCAGTAATACTTACCAAAGTACCGTTTGCAGTTTGATTTAATTTGAAAGATAGGATAGCTTACATCTCAATTTAATTTAAAAAAAAAACTTTTGACAGAACGAAGTCTGTCCGGGTAGCTAGTATCATATAATATATTATTTCCATAGTGATGTACATAACAGCATAAGCAGGTGTACAACAGGCATGATGACAGTAAGTAAAAATCACTAAAATTATGTATCTATTTATAAACAATATTTTTGATAAAATAAAACTACAAAATACGGCAAACCGCCATCTTAGCTAAAACGCCAGTCAGTCTCAATAAGCGCGAATTACGTCACGCTTCTTAAAACAAATGAATATCACCATACTAAAAATGACGTATCGTCTTTTGTTTTCCTGAGGCATGACGTCACCACCACGCCATGACAGTTTAAAGCGTTTTGGTGCGAATTTTAAACTTATAATTTGAAATGTATTTATTTTATACTAAACCTTAATTTTTTGCGGAAATATGATATACGTTGTAAATTATAATATATTTTCCAACAAAATAGAACAGTATTTCAAAGTCAGTCATCATGCCTATTACCAAAGAATATATTATAATATAATACACATAACTTACCTTCATTTCAAGTCATTCAATTTTGTCTAATGTCTATTTATATTCCATAAAACAAACATATAAGTTTTACTTGAAACTAGAATTCCATAGAATAAAAAACGCAAGCAAATTGCGTTAACTGGGCAAGAAATATTCGAAATATGAGCCGGATAGTAGACACAAATAGGGGTGTTAGTCAAAGGTTCTGTTTTATTTCAAGCTATGAAAGACAAAATGTATTCAAATTCAACATACTAATAAGGAGGCATTAAATAAATTTTACTACTAAAAAGAAGTCAAGAGAGAATTTTTTTTAAAACCTTAACGTGTTTGCATTTAAAACATACAAACAAATATAATAGAAACAAACATAGAAAATCGCATTTTCCGTATATTCAATCCATTGCTTATGATTATAAAATACGTATTTTCATTGTATTTTTTGTGTAGTGATTAGGATATTCTCATTTATAACATGAAGGAATGTAATGTATTATTAAATCAAATCTCTTTGTGAAATGGTAGAATACTTCGATTTGCTGAGATGGTTCCGTCATAATTTAACTTTACTTATAATTTTAAATACATATTATGAAAACCTTAATTTGTTTGTCATCGTGTTCTCTACATCCCCATCAAAATCCCATCAAACTATACAAATAATAATTTGAATGAATGTTTCCTAAAATATCTATCTCGATTTTATAAACTAGCGAGTAAGTACTTTGAAGAAAAGTATAATCATTTGAATATATCAAGTATTAAATTGTGTGATTGATGAAACAAAATCAAAATAATAGACAATATTTAAATGAAGTATAAGTAAAACATGTAATAAACGTATACTGTGAAACAATATTTAATTTAAAAATTGGATTCCATTCATCTTGAAGTATCTTAGATAATTGTATTATTACCTATAAAAAAATATACATATCATCTAACATTTTATACCATAACATCGTATCTAGCATTGTCTCTAAACTTAATATACTTTTAAAAACCAGCTTTTAAAATTTTGTTTTTGTGCTATTGGCTGCTGAGTAGTTCTCTAGTGTGAAGTCAACCTACCCTTATCATAAAATGTATTGTTATCGAAACCAAATCAATGTGTGAAATTTCGACTCCGTAGAATGAGAGGAAGCTATTTTACAGATAATTAAAACAAACTAACGAACAAAAAAAGTTAAATAAAAACTTGTACAGACTATCTTTTATAAGCCTTTCTTAAAATACAAAACTGATAACGAAACGGATCGAATGTACCCTCAAGAGTCAATATATAATAAATACACCCTTTACTTACGTTCCCGGCATCCAAAAAAGGGTCCGCAACCCCATGAAGGTCAACGCTTTACCTTTTCCCTTTAACCATTTTAACGTATGTTTCGCTTTGCTATTTTAATACACTTTCTGAGCGTATTCTTGAAATAAAGCAGTGTTAAATAATAAACATGTTAACATAAGGTAAACCTAAATTATAAACGAAATCTACAATTCGAAATCGCTCGGATAGAAAAGTAGGTGAAAATGATATTCTTTTAAAAGTTTTTTTGAACCTTTTTTTATAATGTATTTTAAGAACTTTCAATCAAAACTGATAGGTTTAATTTTTTCAATGCGTAACTAAATATAAAATGTTTGAAACAAACCTGCTCGATGAGAACGATACGCGCCGGTAACCCTTGTGTTCCAGTACACCCTTCACTAATAGGGCTGTCATTCGTGTTTGATACGAGTACTTTACTAGTGGATACCCAGGTATGGGAAAAGTCGAAAATCGATTTCAGGAATGTGTATAAAGGACATCCGTACAAGCATTTTTTGCATTTTATATAAAAAGATTTTACTTTCAGTGCTACACAATTAGAATAAACTACGCCTATTTTTTTCAAACTAAATAGAAAATTTCAATTTTATAAAATTATTATTATTTTTCTTTCAATTATTTTCGTAGCATAATCCGCTACGTAAACAGTAGTCGAATTATTATATTAATGAATAATACATGTTTAATAACTTCTAAAGTCCATGATATATTTTTGTGGTATTCTCAAAGCTGTTAAATATTATTAATTCCCCCATTTTAAGACAAAAGTTATAATAATAATATTATACAATATATTATACAATGTACAAGATTTTCTATTTTATAATGGTATATAATTTAATCGCGCATATCTTCAATGTAATTGAATAAGAGTAAAGTGGTATTTTCTTCATAAAAGCCTAATATTTTACCAAATTTTACTATTTTTACGCAACTGCGCGACGCAAGGGAGGTTCGTGTGTTTATCAGTCTATGTATGTATGTATGTAAGTATGTTCCTATGTGGCGTTGTAGAGACCAACGTGTTGACCGATTTTGATGATTCTTACGTCAATCGATTCGTCTTAACCTTGCTAGTGTCACTAAAGACATGACAATAATCAAAATTCATCACAGCGACAACCAGACGTCATAATGTCAAAATTAAAAAATATATATATCGACGAACTAAGTCAAGTGGGGTCCCGACTGTTAATCCTTCTATGGTGTAGTTGTTCAGTATTACTTTTAACAACATACTGAACTACTAGGCTTGTTTTTTCTTTTTAATTTTTATTAGGCAGTCTGGTTTTTAGTGTTTAAAGTGAAACTTTTATTCTATCGCCCCAAATTTTTTCGTCCATTTATCGCATGTCGCATTACAGCCTGCTCTGGAATAAGAATAATAGTGGAGATTCAATGATTTAAATAAATATTGCTCTTAGTTTTTAATATGCGCCTATCATCTAAATTATTGTATTAATAATGTATTCTGTACTGTAATACGCAAATTGAAATTAAACTTAATAATTGAATATTTTGTCTACTATTGATTTCCCATTATCATTCCCATTTTTCAATAATTAAGTTAAGATTAAAAACGCAATTTTAATACCCTAAATCGAATAATTTTCTAAAAGTGTTTAGTTAAATGCCTACAAATCGAAAAAAAATTTCACTTGCATCGATGTTTCATAAAACCACACTTTTATGTTTTTTTTTTATTTATTATTTACGTTTTTGTCGCCTTACTACGACAAAGAGATTCTAAGTGAGAGTAAATTTTCTTTGAACTGAAGCTTTGTAGATTTTTCTTTTAAGAACATAACAATTTAAGTTTGCATAAAAAATATACATTAATATTACCTATTAACTAAATTGTTAACTTGTATGTTTACAACACTTTTTAATTGTAGAATTATTTTGTTAAATATTTTGCGTTCACTGTGTATCAATACTGGAATTAAGACTTTGGTTTAGCAAACGGAAGGAAATTTAAATATTCCTAACTAAATTTTACATTCAGTTGTATTTTTCGTATTGCAAGCACTATAATTTTAAATGTAACTTTAATTTTAAATTGCTTTTTTATCGTACATACCATTAAACCAAATGTATTCATCTTTCAAGAACCCTTGCTGAAAAAACTACTATTGGTGTAAAAAAAGTATCTAAGTTTAAGGATGTATTTTAATCACATTTAATTTACGCACAGCATAACAGTCAATTTGCAGTTGAGTATTAACTGTAAAAAAATGTTTGATCATATTATGATTTGTTTTAATTTCATAAACTGACAACCCTATTTGCGCGGGCGAGCCGAAGGGTGCGAGGTTGCCATACAATGCACCGCGTACCATTACCCCACTTACTAACTGAGCTAAACTATGGAGATATTGATTTTTGCACTCACATGTTGCACTTGATTCTCCCTCTACTTCAATTTTAAGGCGAATGAACTTTTTATATTTAGTTTAGTTATTTCAATTTGGAATTGGTGGAAATCAAAAAGTCAAAATTTGAAAATTTTGTTAATTTACTTTAACTTGAATTCGTGGAATTAAAAAGTAGTGTTTGAAATTTTCGTTGTTTTCATTACAACTATCTCTCGTTAACACAGGTGATTCTCAAAGAAATACCTTTGGTATCAACATAAGCGTCGTAAGCCACTTTCGATACCTTTCTCATTTCTTTCAAACTTATTCATAAATGTTTTAGTCGATTTTAAATAACAATATAAATAAATAATAACAAATGACCTTTAAAATTTATAAATTTATTTATCAATGATTCCCATTTATTAATCAATCTGAAAATATTCGTGAATCAGTGTCTATATAATATAACGTTAACGTTTGTCTTTTTGAAACAAAGTTTAACTTTTATCTCTTTACTTATGTTGTATATTACATAAGTAATGTTATTGTAGTCTACGAAGTTCTTCCAAAATATTTAGATGGATAACTTTTATGTTTCAAATATCCACAGAGCTGTAAAAGATAGCATAAAAATCTCCATGTTACGTGTATAAAATCACAGGTAAATGATTAACATATAAGCTTTTAATAATTATTATTAATTAATAAGTATTTAAATTATTATTTCAACTCGTTTTAATTGTCCGATTTACTCTGTTCGGCGAGAGTTAATAATAGCAAAATAAAAGCTGGGCAAGGCATAATTCGATTTGACAAAGCCGGGCGGCAAAATCAAATAAGTGAGAATGTATACTGGGAAAAAAGCCGCTCGACTAAAGTTGAATGCGGGTCAAATGTGCCAAATCAAACATGTGTGTAGCACGCCTACTCATTTATCACTACAAATTGCAGCCTGGTAGTTATTATTTTTACTACCGACGATGTTTTGCTTGTCCAGCCTAGCTTTAGATAACAACTGATGTCTTGTACCACGATACTCTCTAAACTAAGCAATGCCCGTCATACAAATTAGCGACAGTTTCTATTACGAGACGTTTGTTTTATCAACTTTTTCGAACTGACTTGTTCTATACAGTGCATTCACGTATTCTTTCGGGATCTCAGAACAATATTGTGTGCACCGGAATACTATGTAAAAAGATAGATGGTCGGTTCAAATAGTGTATCTTACTTGGTTATCTAGAGGGCTATTCTCTAAAATACAAACTCAAAATCGAAGCTCACTCAAGTGAGACTCGAAAGCGAACTTGCATCATCTTGATATGTCGTTTTCTAATCATCTAATACGTACTTGCGAAATGAAGTGAGTCTCGAACTCGAACTTCAATTTTGAAACTCACCGCGGATTCCGCTGTCGAGTTACAAAACGGAATAACCTTTCTGTTGTAGCCAATTAACCAACTAACTCGATGTCGGTGGTTTCTAAATTAAGTAAATTTATATAACTATAGATGTTTGCTTAGTGATTATATTAGCAAGGTGTATGATAAGTCCTCAATTAGAATACGTTTAAAAGTCCTTGGTACTCGTAAGCCCCTTGGTTGTACAAAGTTGTTGCAATGTAGCGTTCACTGTCCGACCCCAGTTAAATAGTTGCGATATTGATTTTATACTCATAAGCAGCTCTCCATAGTCACCCTCGTTTGTTTGGTATTAAAACGATAAAATTTTGACCCCAAAATTAAATGGTGGAGTTGCGATTTAAATGATAAAGCAATCGAAATTGTAAAATTATAAATTTCCTTTTTTAATGAGATTAGGTATATATGTTCATATAAAAAATTAAAACGATTTATGGCTGATGTAGAAAATTTACTATAAACTTAAAGGAATCTACTATATTTAATATCTACTTGTTTTTTAATCTTTAATAGTTATTGAGTCAACCTTGTATCATTTCATTTTTCAAAAAGTAAAAGGTGGGTGCATTAGCGACACCCCTGGTGTTGCTTGCTCGTCCACTTAATGTCAGGTAGCCCGTTTACTTTTTCGTCAACCCTTCATGATATGAAAATTATTCCCAAAAATGTAAACGTAAATTAATCTTCCCAACTTCAACAAAAGAAAACATATGGAAAAACATTAACACAAAGCGTTTCATAAATTAACCGATGGCCTTTTTTTAAAAGGGGTTAATTTTTTATACATTACACAAGTACCGTAACAAATAGTAGAGATACTCGTAATTGTTACATCGATTATATCGGTGAAAGAAATATATGACGGGCTTTCTTTTGTGTTCTATTATACTTTATACGCCCCAACTCAGAGACACTAAAGATTACTTACATCGCTTCAGAATCCTAGAAATCCTACAGAATTTATATGGTGATTCTTTACTAAGGTAAAGTAACCCTTAGTGACTATGAGTTGAAGCGTTAACCTCTGTGTATCACAATATGAATAAACTAAGGGAAACGAACGAAGCACAAAGTATAGATTTTATAGAATAGAGTGAACGCCGATATCGTGTCGTAAGTCGTATAACAAGTGCTACTCTTTCGGGGGAACATAAAAATATAAGCACAATAATATCGTCACTCATCATATTATTGTTGTTACTCACAGGATCATTGCTAATTTTCCTTATTTAATCGTAACAAGTAAGAACTAAAAACACAAAATAAAAGTTAACTAAAAACGCAAAACGCGATAGTTTTCCCTGCTATTATTAGGTACGTTTGTAATCTTCAACGATGGTAAACACGTCGTTAACACAAACAGTGCATTACTTACAAAGTTTTATTGTTTTACAAAAACTGGCCAGCATTATCGGGTAAATACAGTTGTAATTCACTATAAAGTCGAATCAAAGATCAGCTAAAGCCCTTTAAACGGGAAACTCAATTGGAGGATGAGGCCGAATTGGGAGAGTATTTATCTTCGCCGGAGTCGATTTAAAAGCAAAATCACGCAAACACACGATGCCATTATCGCCGGCGCGCGATCCTCAGGCCGCGGCAACTCTATGAATCTAATCCAGAGGATTTAGCCTCTGATTTACAGCCGACTCGGCGAGCCGAGGGCGCGACTGCTTGAAAGAAAAGTGATAATGTCTTAATCCTACCACACTCGAGTTTTCTTGCCTCCCTCCAATTTTATGGCCGCTCGCCCAGACGGCACGTTTTGATTTATGATTTCAATAATTAAGAATTCTAAGGTGCAATTTGAATTTGAAGCCGAGTCTTGGGCCCGCGGGAGGCCGACGCGTGTTTGTTATTGCCGCAGGGCGAAAGGGTCTCGGCTCCCACGGCTTACCTTTCATTTTCTGAAGTATTATATCGGAGGTTCAAGGAATTACAAGTAAATTATGGAATGGTTATGCATAACGTGATTGTGCAATAAAATCTTTGTAATTTGCTGCTGACAAAGTAATTTTTAAAATTATACTTGCAAGTTAAATTATGACTTTAATTAATGTTCTTAATGTAATTCAGCATTTTCGATACTATTTATGACGATCCGTGTGGCGTAATGGTTGCCATACCGGACTGCCATTTGAACGGTCTTGGACTCCATTCCCTGCGAAGCAGAATGTTTAATGTTTAGTTTGAATTTCTGTTCTCGGTCTAGTCGTGTGTGTTGTTGTCCATGGTACCCACGGCACAGGGAATTGTAGAATTTAGGCTATGACTACGTAGCGTTTAATATTTATGAATTAGATTCGTAAAACGTGGAGAATTTTTAAAAATTTCACTACCTACAAAAATTGCGATACCAAAAAATATAGAGATCAGAAATATGACACAGACAAATCCTTATTACACTACTTAGTTCTACCTATGTACTAACCTTATTAGTAATTATTATTTAAATTAAATACACGTCTACCGAATCATAATCGAATAACGTACACTAAATGCTCAAGAATATTTTATAACCAACTCACAACAGTAGGTTAGGTACGTCTCAACGTCTTCCCTTAATCCTGGCGTTCTAGCAATATCGCGAGGATGTGCTCATATCGCCCTAATCTCCCTGCATTACAATTAACGCGGCCCCAGATAACCCGCCACTCGCCACCCGCTGATAAAGGTCCGACTTGCACTAGTTTAAACCGGTTAAGCACCAACCCTCAGGGTTTATCTAATTACCCTACGCCAACACGAACGAACGTCCTCCCGAACGCAGAATCTCGCGTCTCAACCCGTTCGAGCGATTCGAAAACGGTACACGTTTCGCGTAATCTCGTTTAACGTCCGTACAGAGTAGGGGGAGTCACGTACGTAAATGTTTGCTACGAACTATCGGTATTTCGGTCTTCCGGTGGGTTGTAGGGTCGTACCTCCGTCAAGGACCATCGATTAGGATCTGAAGGAGAGCGCATATTGCACAACTTTTAGCCAATCTCGAGGATCGATAACCCCACCCGATTGCTTTATAGTAATAGTGTAGTGTGTCGTGAATACGTTGAGTGGAATTGGAAATTATTTGAAAAAACTCTTATACTGTTTTTATTCCCATGTTAATTACACTCTAGAACATAAAATATGTTGAATTGAAAGCATTGCGTCTACGTAAATAAAATAAACATTTAGCAAACTATCGATCATTCAAATGACGGCGGTTTCAAATAATTTCGTTGATGTAATCTTTATCTAAAATATAGCCAAAATGAAATGTGTAATACCATAATATACATACCATATAATATACATTATTATATGTACTTATTTTGTAAACATGCACATTTAGAAAAAAAAATGTTGCAATAGGATATAATGATAAAATATAAAACCTTTTTATTGACACTGCTGATAAATTCTGACGTATCTGAAAAAGTTAACGTCAATAAAAAGTTTCTAAAAAACTTTAGGAATTTCGTAGGACTTTAAAACAGTTTGCTGTAGTATTATTTTTCATTTAAATAAATTAGAAATGCGTGGTGATGTTTTTGCTTTATTAGTAAACTTCCGTAATGAAATTTAATTTTTTAACTCATATAGGTATCGACTATCTAGCCGAGTGAGCCGTTACTCCGGTAATTTAACAATACGAAATTACTTTGCAACAAAAATTCCGTGATTTTTTAATATAACTATTTCCCTTATAAACTATAGTTGGTCTGAAAGCTCTTGAGTGAAATGGTTTTTACGTGGGAACGATTTTTGTGCATAAAAATAAAATTACCGAGTGTTAAGGCTGTGATGACATCGACGAAAAACGCCGAGAATCATTTCCGCGTAAAAATATTGTGATTGTGGATGGAAAATCGAATCGCAAGTACAACTCTTTATATATTCGTACATCGATTTCCATGTTATATTCCCGTAGAAACATTGTCTGTCATATTGTCGTTTGTTCCAGGTCTTCAGCTCTTAATACGCACAATTCACTGGGACAAATCAACAAACGAAGACTGGAGTTTGGCGTAGATGTTGAAACATTCAGAGTCACCGACAGAAGGCCAGTCGAGCCGAGTCACATGGAAGACGATCTAGCAAACAAAAGACGTCGAAGACTTATTGATGAGGACCGGCGAGAAGAAATTGAATCACACAGACGTGTTTTAGTCTCGCAGCTGCCACAGTTCGTACGCCAGAATGATGATATCGACGAATCCCTCATCTTAGAAACTCAAGCTGCATTAAAAAATCTTTCAGGAAACTGGGGCCGCGATCCATCTTCAGCACATAGCTCCGAAAACGACGATGCCAACGACTTTGAAAATCTCTTCCACGACAAACGGTCAGATAAAATGCTTCCGTCTTCTCCGTCCCAATCTTCAGAAAGTGCAGACGCATCACAAAAAAGTTTCGCTATACGCAATCACGGTGAAGACAACATTATCGGCACCATCGAAATCGAAAAGATGAGCAACGGGTCCCAGAGATCAGAACGAGAGAAGAGTAGTGACGAGTATGACCACCCCAAATTCGATAGCTACGATGGACCTAACTTCGATGACATGGATTCGTCGAACGAACTAGAAATTGATATTTCAGATCGCCTAGACGACGAACGGGATTCAAAAGAGAGGCTAAAATCTGAGATAATGTCTGTGAATAAGCAAACTCTGTATAACGCTTACAAAGCCGCCACGGCATCGTTGCCGTATTCCACACAATCAGCTTTTAAGCCGCCGGCGGAGGTGAAGCACAAAATCCACGGGGTGACGATACCTATCGAGCCGTTCGGTGGCTACTCGAACGATCACGAGAAGAATTCAATCAAGAACTCCAAGCAGTATACCGTGTTGCAGCCTGCGGGTGCTGGGTCACGCGCGGCCACTGCACTGCAGGAAGCTCGGACCGTACCCTCCGCGCAGCCTTCGAGAGACTCCCGCCCGCTCTCCTCACTCTCTCCACCTGCCTCCAGAGGTACCGCACTCCGAAAACAACCATTGCCGAACTTTCCTAACGACGGCGCTATAACAGAACTCCGGGCTATGAACTAGATGAAGTTTGTTTCAAGGTCGTTGCGTTACTTCCTTAGTCCCCATTCAGAGTTCAAGTTGACGGCTTCACTTGCAACACCTTCGCTATGAACGCTTTCACCTATTAGATAATGATAATTATGCATTAATACAACAATGAATTAAAATCAAACGTTTATAGATTCTTCATTTTATCCTGAACAGTGAAGATTTTGTGAGATGTTTGCACATTGAAATAACAACAGCTAGCAATAAATCTTGTGCCATTAGTAAAACGTCTCGAATGAGTTCGCATCCGACAGTGACAAGGCTCCACCTACGTAAATTTCATATGTTAGATGCGTCGTACCTAAAGATTTTTCCTCGTATTGTTGGCCGATAGCTGGGCTTACGTCACGGCCGCGCAATAAAAACGGGTCAGGACCGCGGTAGGCGGGGCGCTCGCACCGCCCGCTTCTCCTGAAAGAAAAATCGTCGGTCCGTCCGCGCAGCCGCTCGACGTTCTTTATTTTTTCTTTGGAGTTGTTGGGAGGTGGGGCCTCGTGTGGGCGGCGCCGCGCAGGTACGCCCCGCGGCACGCCCGGCCGGATCGATCGCCTGCACGCCCCGCGGGATGATTAACGATATACTAATTTGTGCACCGGTCGATTTGTTCGCAGAGGGCAACAAGTGCCCAACTCCCGGTTGCAATGGGCAGGGCCACGTCACCGGTCTCTACACGCACCACAGGAGGTGAGTTCCGCTGATGATTGTCATGTATTTCAGTACCTTGAAGCGTCTTTCGTGCCATGAACGTATCAACTTACGATGACCTATTTACGGCCCCGGGTCGTGACTCACGAAGCGGGGCTCTATGATTGCACTGCAAAGGGCACTTATGTTTGTAGAATGTTTATTATTGAGGTCTGGATGCTTAAGTTGTGTTGTGTGTTTTTATGACGTGAGGCAGAAATATGTGTTTGATTAAGCTGCGCCTATTTCTATTCTACAAACAATTTTTCAACTTGTTTTATCGTTTGTTCCATCAGTCTGTCAGGATGCCCAAGAAAGGATAAAGTTACACCGGAGAGTAAGTAAAATAGACAATGATTTTAAAGTTACATTTAATCAGTTTTCAGTTTCATTAAGTTACAGTTACGTGCTATGTTGTTTTATAAAATATTAATTATAAATCAAACTTTCAAGTTTAATTTTTTTTTCGTTTTGTTTGATATAATCATCTTATGTAGATCCTGCTATCATTTATCCCGGTAGAATTTTATTTAATATTAGATGTAGGTCAAATTATAGACAATAAGCATATGATTTGAATTAGCACTGCAGTAATAATCTGTAACAATCGATAGTTTAATCAGTGGGACATACAAAATTGACGATACCATTTAACTACTACTACTATATACTACTACTATATGTACTACTTCTATACAACTTATATTAACTAACTGGGGTTCATAACTCAGTTAAATAACAGCAATAAATTAGTGTTACTACGATTTCATTTTAAAATTTTGTGAATAAAATAATCGTAGTATGGTAGTTGATCGTGATAGGCTAGAAGATAAAAATTTGATTCCAACGAACTAAATTCTGCCCTCTGATTTCTCAGTCATATACAAATAAATCAATTTAATCCAACAAAATTTAGAATCCTAGTTCCTTTTAAGATTCATGTGCACTTTTGAGAATTGGGATTTTCACATCTAAACTTGATAATGTTGACGAATATCCTCTGGCAACGACAATGCTGATGATGTTACGAACATCCATGACTGGCGAGGTCTACCCACAGCCTGTGACTCATTTTCCAGCTGTCAATAAAACAAACCTTCAATCACAAATATAAAAAGACCATTTAAAACTTTAATCACCGAAAGGATAGCCAAATTCAAAAACACCTGTAATAATGTAACCTAATAATGTTATACCACAATGAAAATAATCACCACAATGATAATAATCTGTCTAGCCTGAATCATTTTTCATTAAATACGTCTATGTTCATTATTAATGTTAAACATAATAAACCTATCCACTTCTATAGTAGTATTACGCCCCAACACAGAGTCACTAACGGTTACTTAAATCGCTCCTTAGTACAAAATTTGTATGGTGATTATTTACTAAGGAGCGATTAAAGTAACCGTTAGTGACTCTGAGTTGGGGCGTTAATGTTAATTTCACTCATTACTATTCACTGTACCATAGACCACTTTAGTTCTATCTAGAGCAGTAGTAATCAACCTTTTTTTCACACGAGCCACAAACACGTGTTAATCATGCTATCGCGGGCCGCAAAACGGGCAAAAAAAAAGAATTGGTATTAATTTAATAGGTTTTCGCGATTATTATAAAATAAAGTAACCCCAGATGGGCCAACTACAAAAGCTTGGCGGGCCGCACGTTGAGTATAGCTGATCTAGATTCTAGAGAACATCGACTGGAAGTGACAATCGACTAATAAGCAACGGTCTGATCGTAGTTTTGGCGTTGCACGAGACGATCTTGAAGTGCCCCACGCCCGGGTGCAACGGCCGAGGCCACGTCAGCTCTAACCGGAGCACTCACCGCTCGCTGTCCGGGTGTCCCACGGCTGCTGCCAGGAAGGCCGCTGCGAGAGCTCAACGACCTAGACCTGCAGGTGAGACCTCTGACCTCTGGGCATTTTGTAGGTGTAGCACGACTAGTAGGCAAGGGTTACTACAGTATAGATGAGTGTTTAAATGATAATGCATAGGAATTATCAGCTCTGCAAGCAGTTCCGATCAACTTCAAGATCAAGATCAGGATTAAGGCAGAATCAAAAAATTTACGTGTATAAGTGTATCGATGATAGTCTCATTATGATAGGGGACAAATACTGTTTGCTTCGATCATCATACTTAATTTGAATTGATATAAAGTTTAGAGCATACTAGTACATATAGAAATTTATTGGAGAGCTATAACGAATTACCTACACAACGCGGCAACGTTTCAGTTAAGATCGATTTATAATAATGCTCACCTCAGAGCAGACAACTTAGGTAAATTGAAATTTCACAGTGCCGATAACACACCCCGTAACGGTGAGCATATCAGCCGAGAACGCAAGCGCCGCGCGCGCGCCGGACCGCGACCGAGAGCGCGAGCGGGAGCGGGAGCGGGAGCGAGAGCGGGAGCGGGAGCGCGACCGAGAAGCGGAACGGAGCCGAGAGCCCGCGGCGACGCCGCCCAGTCCCGCGGTGAAGAGCGAGGCGCCCGAGCTGTTGGTGCCGAAGCGAGAGGCCGCCGAGCCCGAGCGCGACTCCCCCGCGATGGAGACGCGCCACGCCGGCTACGGCGCGCCGCCAGACCAGCGCTCGCCATACGAGCGACCACCTGATGACCACGTGCGCTCCTACAGGTACGTCTAAGTTAATAAAATTTTGAAGCCGATTATAAAGATTATTCTTTGTGTTTGTTTCGCTGTTTCTCTATTTTCGTTCTCAACTCTATCAACTTCCTTTTTCTTCTCTAAATAATGTTAGGTTTAAGAAGTTTGGATCTACTAAATTTTGATTGCTAGGTACTCCTTTATACTTACTATTGAAATACTACCTACGTTTGACGTGAATGATTCTTCACATTTCTCGCAAGTACAACGTGCAACAAGCGTAGATACAGCACTTTGAACAGTAAAATTTCTTTCGTAGTCAAATTAACGATACGCGATATGGGTACGAGACGCGATGCTACGAGGGAGCGACCGCGTTCGAGCGGTACGACCCCGCGCAGTGTCCGCAGCGGCCGTACGGCTGGGACGAGGAGCGGTATCACGACCCGCACCTCCCCACGCCCATGAAAACCGATCAGTCCGAGCAAGAAACTAACACCGGCCCTATCTACCCTAGGTACGTAAAGTAGAAATAAGCACGACTTCCTTACGGTACTAAATGTTCACAAGCAATGCCTAAACTAATGTGGTAAACGAGACTTCCAAGTAATATCCTCACTGTCCTAAATACATTACGCCGATGACATTTAGAGAATGTGTGTGATCTTCAACGCTCGTATGTCCGTCCAGACCGATGTACCACTACGAAACGGCTAGCGGAGTAGGGAGCGTGGCCGGCGTCACCGGAATGGGTCCCGGTGTTCCGCCCGGTTTCTCGGCGATCAACCTCTCGGTGAAGATCGCCGCTGCGCAAGCGCAACGCCCGCGCAGTCCCACGGCGAGGGATCCTCGTGATCCTCGGCCTGCGATAGATCTCTCGTCGACTAGTGGTAGCCCACAGGTGAGGTACTTCACAAAAACGCAAGGGTTGCCTACATGGTCGAGATTCTCTTTCAATCTTTATGTCAAGGGAACGATTAGAATTTCAGTGCGGTTAAAAGTATAAGCATTCTTTGCATCTTCGCCCAGAATATTAAGCGAATATACTCTTCAAGTCGCTGATTATGGGTGATCATAAATGTGGTGAATAATCATTACTGAGAAACTCGTCTATGGAGGCAATCGGTAAAACTGTACAAACTTAAATGTGGACGTTGGCGATTTATTGGCAATTCACCCCGTATTGGCATTAATTACGCTATTGCATCTAGGGTCAGATCGTCTGCTTGGTATAGCTTTCGTCGTAGATGTGTGATCAATGTTAGCGTGCCCCAGCATGGAGTAGATAGGAATGGAGCAGTATAGGTTTCGTTCAAATTGTGATTTCTCAAAGTAGTTATGTTGACTTACGCGCGCGCCAACCGCGATTACATACAGACTCGGTTTGGTGAAGTTCCCCAAAAATTCATCATAGTGCTCCATTGGTATGTACTCCATGAGTAGGGGGGTCAGGGCTAGTGATGTCTTATATAACCGGTTTTTACAACAGGGTCCATACGCGTCGCCGGTGTACACGAGCGCCGGCAGCGGGGGCGCGCGCGGCAGCCCGCCGCCGGGTGCTTCGCCCCAGCTCGCCGCCAGCCCCCAGGTGCCCAGCCCGCAGGGGCAGACCCTCGACCTTAGTGTGTCCCGTTTACCACATAGGTGAGGCATTTGTCAGATAGGCTTGTTATATCACTGATCTTATAACACTGGATGACTATTGTGACTTTTTGTGCCTTCTAGTTTGCAGCAATTTGGTGCTGATGGTTTTTTGTTTTTTGTGAGACATCCCTACGGAACTTACATTAGGGTTGACACACAAACGAAACGGCAAATAAGAAAACAAAAGCTTTTGTCTAAATCTCACGTTACTAAACTAACTACAAGTACAGTACAGCCTATCCAGTGTTTTATAGCAATCAGTGAATATAAGCAAGTACCTAGTACGGAAAGAATTTTCATTTTCTTGTGTCGAATATTGTGATAAGAATACAAACCTACGAACACTAATTTCTTTAGAGTATACCAGCACTATTATATTAATAATGTTTCATTAGCCTCTTCTCTAGGTAGTATGATGAGACTAAAATAAGCCAAATATTTCGTTCATTTATCGAATAATAGGTATCGAAGTGCTTAACTAAGCAACAACATTTGTTGCAGTTAAAACATGTTAATAAATTGTATGTATTTGTTAACAGTCGAACCTTTCCTGGTGCCGTGTCGTATAGCCGAGAATCAACACCGGACAGCGGCGGTAGTCACCCTTATTTAGAAGCATACCATCGGGACGCAACAGGTAAAGTTTAAGCCGTATTGTTGTATTAAACGACTGAAAGAAATAAGTCAATTAAAGATATTTTGTTCTTTCTTCTTCTTTTCTTTTCTTTCTTCTTAAATTATTGGTGTACGGGCTAACACCGTTGCATTACATTTTATTATTGTCAGCATTTTAAGTACCGCGCGAGGGAAATTGTAGCAATTAACTTAGTACATAATCTATCGTCGACCGCGTCGCGTGTACTCAAGCTAGCAAATTATATATAGGAGTTAACTACAGCAATATAGTGGATTTACCTAAATATCAGCCATTAATTAGCATCTCCTACAATTGGTTTCTAATGATTTAGAGCGATAAATCATGGCTAGAACTAGACTACACACAGGCCTCTTTATGCTATAGGTACATACTTTGCCAAGCTGCTCAATGAATTAGTGGAATTGGTTCCCTATGTAATAAAACAAGTGTTGGATGGAGTCTTCATTAGTTATTTCTCTAATTATATATCAATGACATTTTCAAAATGTTCTATAATATAAAATCATTGAAGGGACTGGATTTTACTACTGATAGTAACGCAGGAAATCTTCTGCTATTAGAAGTTAGTAGGTAAAAGTAGGTACGTACCTACAGAAGTTCTAATTAGGTTGCGTATTACCTCAGCCCGCAACACAGTGCCGTTCGTACAAGCTAAGGGACGGGATGACTTCTAGCATGCCGCGGTTGTGCCGTAAAACCGTAAAACACGTGGTACAAATTAAAACGCGACCGCATAATGAGTCCCCTCGCGCGCGCTCGCCACAACATTCGCTGTGGAGTGATGTTGCTAATCCCGCTTCGCAGGCGCTATGTGTAGCTTGCGTGTAAGAATGACTAACGTGTATATGTAGGTTAGGTTTCCATTCTCATCGGTACAAAATATTTGTACAGGTGTTTTATTGTATGTTTAGCTATTATAAGATTTACATGTTTACGCATTCTAGGAAGAGTAGGTACCTTCATTTGTACCACTTGTCCTACGATAAAAGAATCGTCAAGATGACATGATACATAAATAAAATTGTACCATAACGTACAATTTGTACAGTTCACCCAAAGACCAAACCTACTCTACACTACACAGCACAAGGCTTGCTCACACTATGTTTGAATTTTCTTAATTCTGGAAAGCGGGACAAGGTAGGTTTGATTACGACATCAGCTTGGGAGGCAGTTACCATCATGTGGATCGTCAGATCGTTTGAACAAAAGAAAAATCATATAATGTTTATTACCTGAAGAACTATTTGGTTTAATACCTGCAGTTGGTTTTCGACACCGCACATCACGGGGTTCCAGGTTCCACCAACATCACCTGGATAGCTGGCATTCGTCCACAGTTCGGTTCTCACGTAATTTTCTACCTCGTACGTGTAAACTGTGGAACAAACTTCCTGCATCGGTGTTCCCCCTAAGCTATGATATGGGGTCCTTCAAGAAGCGGGTCTATCGTCATTTTCTTGGCCGGCAACGCGTTGGTGACGCCCCCAGTGTTGCTAATGTCCATGGGCGGCGGTGATCACTTACCATCAGGTGACCCGTCTGCTCGTTTGCCTGCTAAAAGCATAAAAAAAATACCTATCTAGTCTTATCTATACTACTCAGGATACATTAATAAAATAGCACCACACTACAGTATCCGTCTGCCATAGGTTACGGCGGCATGAGCCCGCACCCAGTAGCGGGCTACGGGCTGGGCCAGCCGGACTACGCGGCGGCGGCGGCTGCGGCGGGGTACGGCGGCTACCAGTACCAGTGCGGCGCGTACCCCCCGCCCCCCGCGTACCCGCCGCACGCACCACCGTACTCACCACCCTGCTACATGCCGCCGCCGCACGCGCCGCACGACAAGCCCAAGGATAGCAGGTGAATATGATAAATTTGACGCACTAAGTGCCTCCGCTAACACGCTAATTTTAGCAGCGCGTTTTTAAGGGCTGTTTGGAAGCTAGATACAGCAACCAAATGCTTCACACTGCACACCTAAAACACCAATCGAGACATTCAACTACTTTTGAATGCGCTTTCGATATCGAAACCGAACACAGCAACGAAGCGAGTCAGTCACGTTTTTGTTGCTACGATTGAAGGTAGAGTCGCCAGAACAATGCAAAAATTGCTAATGCTAAACGTACGTTTGCAGAGGTCCTAACACATTCATATGGTCATAACTCTACATCGCTATAAGACTATAACATGGAATTCTTCAACAAACGAATAAACTGCTTTCTTGTTCATTTAATGTTGTATTATTTTATTAGAAAAAATATATATCCAGTGTGAGTGGAACAATAATAGTTGTAGTAATAATATTTAGCGAGTCCACGTTCATTTTTCAAATATCAGTGGTAACTTGGTTACTTCCCAACTTACCAAGTAACTTGGTCCCTTCAGAACCCAGAAATAACAGCGTAGTAGCCAGTAGTAGGTCTGGACTTTAAATAGGTCAGTCTAGTAGCCATTTGGGCAGCACTTATTGGACTACGTGCCCAACTTTCCTGTAAGTCAGTAGAAACATTAATAATAAGTTATTATTAATGTTTTTATTAATAATAATTAATGCTATCACTCCAAAGTTTATACAATTAAAAAATTAAAATGAAGCGAATATCGAAACCAATATTGAAGACAATCTGCCAATGGTTTTGTAGGCCTGTATATTATATGTAGTAGGTATAATTCATACAACATAAGCAAAATGGTGAAAACTTATACAATGTGGTACAATTATTAATACAATCTTAGCATCCATAAATTATGATTATAGATTACATAGATAGGTAACATTAACAAAGTCATACAAACTAGAGAAAAAGACAGTAACCTATAATTGTTTACAATAGCGCAGAAAACACAGTACGAAACAAGAACTAAGGTCACGGGAATAACGATTTTTCTTTTGTTGTATTGCATTGCTATTGCAATTGCATACTTTAAATTACTACGCGCCATGCACTTATACGCTCACAAAATTATTGAAACAGGTTATTAACAGCAGACTGTTTTTTTTTCTTCAACGATATTAAGTGTTCTAAGCGGACCTGTAGTGCAATAAATTGTTAAATTTTATAGGCCAAATTTAGTAAAGTTATAATTCATTGCTCAACACTTCTTTATTGAAATAAGCCTAGCATTATTAAGTAGATACGATACCTAGATCTTAATTGAATTACGTTGAATGAAGTAGGTAAGCGATACGGAAAATACTACTGTCAGATACAATGACATAAACTGTTCCGCAGTGTGGTATTTCGAACGGAGAGCTAAGTCACAGTCGACGAATCAGTCTAAATATACCGGCGCCCGCGCAGGCGCGCATGCACGGCGCGGATACACGGTATAGATAAAATAAGATAAGATATATTCCGTAATGCAAAATAAAATATCAGCTATGAGACGTAACAGGTAAGACGCTATGCGACCTTAGTTTAAAATTTGCCATTTTAAATCTGTGTTTTTAATACTACTTTTTTAAACAAATTCAAACACGTCGATGTGTTTAATACTAAACTTGTAAACACGTTTGGCATAGATAAACATTGCGTATTTTATAAGTGTATTTTTGTAGTTTGCGTTTCATTATAATTCAATGTAGAACTATCGCTATAGGTTAATGACATTATGTCGCTTATTAAAACAACTTTGTGTTTTAAGAGACCAATACCACGTGTAGGCGTTAATGATTTGCTCTATTTTTAGTTCAACTTATGCAGAATAATGCAAGTAGGTGCCTATTGTTCTATGTCGTTCACTTTTTATAGTCAGTATGGTCATGCTATAATTTTGTATTGTAAATATGCACTATCAGGCAGGGTCGGTACTCAATATCTGATATTAAGTGATAACTGCACTTAATCAATGGCCAAAGTTGGCCTCAAAATTATCATGCAGTTATGACAGGTATTTTTCACAGATACATGACTTGTTTAACATTTCCAATTACCTATATTCTACAATCTTTAGAAGTTCAGAACAAATCTGTATAACAGCAGACAGATGTAACTAGAAATCTCCACGAGACATTATATTTGTGCATTTCACGATAGCTATCATCGGGACGACTTTTACGGTAAACTGGGATACCGGATACGGGAATCGAGGGAGCTCATCCAGTGTCCGGTCCGGTCGTGCGACGGATCCGGCCACGTTTCGGGCAACTTCGCGACTCACCGCAGGCAAGCGGAAATGTTCGCGCGAACGTTCGTGCTCGTTTGATTGATGTTTGATTGTTTGTCGTTTGATTGATGTTCGGATTGTTCGGCCTGAACCCGATCCCACGCAACGCCTTACTAACATTGTTGTTTTCTACTAATCAAGTAATAAATACAATAATAAAAAAAAAATAGTAATTATAAATAGTAATAGACGTCGTAACTTCTCTGTCTGTTCTTGGATATATTGCTATTAAGGAAAGAAAAGTGATAAAAAACATTTTTGATGCGATTTTCAGTATCATTTTGAAAATTCCTTTCTAAGATTTCATTTTCAATGTACTTCATAATATCGGAAATAAAATTATACCTACCCACTTCCGAAAGGAGAGTCTCTACCTACCTATCTATCTAGGGTTTGCGGATGAAAGTAGTGTTTATGAAATTATCCCTTGTTTCATTTTAAATAGGTAGCCAATGCAGTGTATTCTTTTTATTTTCATAATTCATGGCTTGGCTTGACTTCAACCCATTACTGACCCAATACTGAGCACGGGTCCCTCCTCTTGAGGAGGCCTAGAGCATACTCCACCACGCTGCTCCAGTGCGGATTGGTGGAGGAGTTAGTGGCCAACCCGACTGTCGGAAGTTTTCAAACCGCCCGAATGCCTCCGACATGGCTTAACGACTGTTCTCTTATGATAACAACCGGGACCGACGGCTTTACGTGCCCTCCGAAGCACGGAAACGCTCAAGAATTTTTTGCCACTAGTGGTCACCCATCTAACTACCGACCGCGCCCGCTGTCGCATAACTTTTTAATTCATAATTCATACCTGAACGTTATGTAGAGGTCATATTAGCATTAAAATTTAAATTTATCTCACCAAATGTCCATAAAAATATTAAAATAATAACACAGTATCATTGAATGTCATTTGTTTAAACTTGAGTTGAGAGTAACCAACGAAAACTTGCAAATTCTAAATATTCTTAAATAAAAGAAATACATATTAATGATAGTTGCATAGTAGTTAAAGTATCTACGCAAAAACTCATTATTGTTCAAGTGAATGGGGGCAGACGAATGTTCTCACACAATGATATTTTAATAGATCTTTCTAGCGGCTGAGTTCGCAACGATTTAGTTGTCCTCCTCGTTCTATATCTTGTAGACTCCTAGTAGAGTCGCCCTATATCTTGCGACTTGCGAGGTCGTACGATTCAGGTCGTTTCATTTGTTTACTACAACATAAGATAGGTCCATAATTAGGTACCTATGTTCGTTTTAAACTGATTGGCAGATTTCCAAATCGCGGAAACCACATCCAAATTGGTTCTTTGCCTTTCTCAATACAGACTAAGTGGCTTCAACCCATTAGCAACCCATTGCGGAGTTAAGGTTTCTCTTTTCTCTTTACAATAGAATACCGTATTTTTATTAGACATTTAACTAGCTGTACCGTGGATTGGTTAATGAAAGAAGTAGAAGAGAGAAATAAAAATACCTGAGTAGAGTAGAATAAAAAAAAAGTTGCGTTATTTTAGAAGCAAAAATACTAAATTGAACCGAATGACTGACAATAGTGAGCCGTGAGCAGCAATTTGCGAGTTTCCGCACAACTCAATTGGCGCAAACCGGCGTTCTGAGCTGATCTAATTGCATGACGGAATGCTGATGTGATACACGATTTATCTCGATTATACTAATATTTTCTCCCAGTTTTGTGGATCATACTAACGGCAAAATACATAAAGTACATAAAATTGTTCCACTTATTTGGATCACGATCTCGGTGAAATATCGGTGCAAAATACTAAAATCGTTACAGTTGTATGGATTATGGCTATGGCAAAACTTCGCCGTTAATGTTAATTCAAATGAATCCCTTCGTAATCTTTCCTCACAACGGTCACAAGTAGTTTTTGTACTTGTTATAAGTACTATTATTTCTTCTGTGGTTTTTGTCGTATGTTTACTATGCTAGTGTAGTCAAAATGACTTTTGATCGTCGTAGCTCCAAGAGAATGACATGTGATTCTGAGAAATTTCCCCCTCGAAAAAAAAAAAAGACCTACTGCACAGACCTAAAAAAAAACAGACGTAACCTCGTCTAATCGAGAGTGAAGCATAGCAATGGCCGCCCGCTTGCCATGTGTGCGTAATTTTTGATTCGCGATTAAAGCAGTGAAGTGTCAATGTGTGGGTGTGTGTACTTGTACGAATAGAGAGTTGGTATTACTATGGGTGCTTCACTGAATTTGTTCTTGGGATTACGTCCGTCTTTTTTTTAGGTCCATAACCTACTGCAATAACAGTATTGTAACATTTTGTTAAAATGTTGACATTAACATTATTTACCGACTTAACAATAAATTAATAGATACTAAACATTGTCAAATTAGCTTACGAATTTGTCTAAGCTTGCAAGATGTCTAAGGTGATTTGAAGCAATGTTAAAATAATATAATCTATTCAAAGTGAGTATGTGTGTGTGTGTGTATGTTAATGAATTCATTTATATGTTGTTAATCCATCCTTGAGTTTAAGCCAACTCTTTACCTAACTTCCATTCTACCACGTTGCGTCGAGAACGTCCTTTTCGAGGTTGCCTGACTTCATAATGTTAATTCCGGAGTGGTACTCGTGTATGATATGGAATATTTTCCAGATTAGGCAGTTGCCACTTTCTTTTAAAGTCAATCGGTTTTGTTGGTTTCTGTTTCAAATGCAATGCTGAAAGGCTTTTCATTAGTGAGGTGCCCTTGGTTCTTGGCCGTCATCACATCGAGATGAATCAGATTAGTGTTTTTGACGTTCATGGGTGACGATCACCACTTACCATCAGGTGACCTCTACTCGTTTGTCAGATATTTACATAAGAAAGACGTAGAGAACTCTTATATTAATCAATGTATTATCCCAATTTTAGGAACGTTTATTTTTGAACAGGTAGGTACAATTTTCAACATAATAATTTTGATAACATTCCGTTAAATAAGGAAAAACAAAATATATAATTGCCTATGTTGTTAGTTTGTCGTTATCTTTGTTATTTAATCAGTGAGTTATGTAATTAATAGGTACTTACCTACTTATTATTCATGAATGATTTGGGTAACTTCCATGTTATTTTACTCGGTGTTAAAAAATTAATAATAGATACTTATACTTACCTTTTTTTATGGAAATACCCGGCACACGAGCTGACGATCCATTTGATGATAAGTGGCTGTTGGCCCATGGACATCAGCAACACCAAAGGCATCACTGATGCGTTGCCGGCCAAGAAAGAGAGAAGAAAAAGAATGGAAGCACAACCAATTTCTACAGTGCCCAAACTAACCCTTTCGGTCACTGGGACATGCGTGCCAACCTTAACATTCTTATTTCTAATACCGCAATAGGCTAGCTGTTTACATGTGACGTCATTAGACAGTCGCGGTGTAATGAAGAGAAATGTAGGTCCTAATTTACACTTATACACACCTTCGTCCTGCAAAGCACGATAGTAATTTATTCCAGGATTTTTACCAATACAATTATTTTATCCAATGCGCCTGAAATATTTTTTTTATCTAACATCGTAATTTACCAAGGAACTCTGTTCAGAATTGAGACTGAAGATCGAAACAGCCAAGGATTCATGAATCATGACTGATTCTTATTTTATTACTCTGTTAAGTTAGGTATAACGAAACTCGAAGCACTATTTCTGAAAATATTTCCGTGTCCGTCCAAACGCCAGATAATATTAGACGTATCGTTTCTTACATCTCAACAGATGCTTATTCTAGTCGGTTTATTTTTACCACAGTTTTGGTGTTACAGAAACTGATGCAACCGCTTAAATTCTCGTAAATTCCAAAACACACGGATGTTTATTTCATATTTTCTTAATAAATTAATTGCACAAGTGAACACGACTTAGAACAATAATCGCATGTTTTTAATGTTGTTCATAAACATAACATTCTTAAAATACCTTTACATAATAAATAGATAATTAAAAAAATATCGATTTTAATGTTCATCCATAAAATAATCGCTCTGTATAACGGTATTGTTTAACGGTACTGTATTTTTACTAACCAAAATCAAAAACATAAAAGCGTTTATTAGGTTTTTTTATAATTATATTCTGGTCTTCGCCCACTTTCATTTAGGTATATTTATTTTATTCGAAATGTACCCTATTATTATTAGGATTTCATTGAAATATAATTTTATAAAATTTTTCGTAGTTGGTTTAAAAATACATGAATTTTCAGTTACCTTACGGTAAATGTTTAAAGTTCGTTGATTAGATCAGCAAGCTTGAGTGACTATACAGCAGTTTTCTTCTTTCATGAAGTGAAAAACGAAACCACCATTACTTACCCACACAAATCGATTGGACGCAACTTCTGAAAGAGAATGCTTTTTATTTGACACCTTTCTTGAAGAACTCTATATTATAGCAATTACTTAGGTACTTCCATAAGTGTGGAAGAATGAATCACACTGATTTTTCTATCTCCGTAACCCGAAGTTTCGATCACAAACCCACAATAATATCATAACCTTCGGCCGATGACCCCATCACGGCATTGTAAGCAGTTTGTATATGTGCAGCCTGTCCGGGTGTCCGCGCGCCGACCGCTCGCAGCTCCAGCCGCACTCGCAGGAGCTGAAGTGTCCCACGCCGGGCTGCGACGGCTCGGGACACGTCACCGGGAACTATTCGTCCCATCGGTCCCTCTCCGGCTGTCCCAGAGCGAACAAGCCGAAGAGCAAGCCACGGGACGGACAGGACTCAGAGCCGCTCAGGTGAGTGACTGAGTCAAACTATTCTACTCGTAGCTCTCGATTTAGGTACTGGGTCAAACAATCTTAACTCTCGGTTTGAGTACTGGGTCATTCAATTGAGACGTGGTACGAGATTCGATAATGTCTTAGGAGATCCAATCAAAATACGAAGACTAATAAGTATTGCTTTTGCTGACATTATTAAAGGGCACTACCGTGAATAGTAAATAGATGACTGTGTTTTCAAGATAATGACTCTACAAACGCCAGTAGATACAATGTAATTGTAATTTGTAATTCAAAGTCGAATTTTAAGTAATACAACGACTCTATCACTCTAGATGTAGTTAACATATAGATCGGTCTTGAATCTATAAATGACTTGGTACTGTGGCGAACTTAAATTAAAATCAAAACTAAATGCTCACCTAGCTACGTTAATTAGACGCATATTTTTCTTTGAATTTGTTGAAATTTACATAATTTATTATGCCTCTGGTACACACTACAGTTCACAATACAAATAATTTATTATAATTATACGCCAATGAAGATCTTTGCCTCTTCATTATCAACTAATCGAGGTCATGCGTATGCAACGCTTGCGAATTGGTTACCTGCCATAATTATTATGAGTAAAATCTTTATAATATTGTATTTAATTTTTATAATGTTGCATCTGTAGTTAAAATGTAACTTCTGAATGACTTCACTGTTATTTTTTGCATATGAAGAATATTATTATTGGGTACATTTTGATAAAATAGATGGCGCTATAGTCTATTCGCTACCGAGTTCTATATTCAAAAATAAGTTATTCATAATGCAAGCACGGTGATATTTCTGTTATTGTATAGAAATTTAGTTTGTTGGTTTATTTACACGCTGCTTAGATGCCCTATACCGGGCTGTGATGGATCTGGACACGCTACTGGGAAATTCTTGTCACATCGAAGGTAAGCTAAGAACGAGCTAAGGAGGTACCCTCGTGATTATTGTCGATCTATGACAGTATGCCATATTTTTCGTAGTTGCAGTAGATGTCATACAATTGATATTTAATCATATTGATTGCTGAAGTTTTCGAAATCAAGCTCACTTTCGTTAGACTGAACTAGTCCAACAATGCTCATGCAGAATGTACAGGGTTAAATATAACCCTGTACATGATTTAAATATTGTTTTAAATGACTCTATACGTAATTAATTATCCCTTGCTTTAGTAATAGAAAGTATCATGAGGAAATTACCATAATTATTACAAACTTTTTTATAATTTCATATGCGTAGAGTCTGCCGCCTTACTGCTACAGTACTTATAAAATAATATTAAAAATTACTTCGACAGTGCCTCCGGCTGTCCGATAGCGAATCGCAACAAGATGAGAGTGCTCGAGAGCGGAGGTACCGTCGAGCAGCACAAGGCGGCCGTGGCGGCGGCGGCCTCAGCGATCAAGTTCGACGGCGTCAACTGTCCCACCCCCGGGTGCGACGGATCCGGACACCTGAACGGATCCTTCCTTACACACCGCTCGCTGTCCGGCTGTCCGATAGCCGGAGCCGCCACGCCCACGCCGCAGCCCAAGAAACCGAAGTACCCCGATGATATCACCCCGCTGTATCCGAAACCGTATTCGAGTAAGTTATTGTCTACGTTTTAGATTGCGTGGTGTAATTGCGTGTGTTAAACTTACGCACATTATTAGTTACAAAGATTTTTTTTGTATTTATTTCGTTATACTTTCTGCTTGGTGTACCATACTTCTTTGAGGAGGTTGGTGGTAATTGTTACAGTCTTTGCACCAAACATTATAATTAATTTAATTCTTATACCTTCGATACAGACATGACAATTCCAAACCATTAAAACAACTTACTTAATCAACTATATTCACCATGTATTCAATTTTAGGCATGGACATGAATATGCAAACTGGAAACGGAGAAGACCTGATGACCATTGAGCAAGAGATAACCGAACTGCAGCGTGAAAACGCCCGCGTCGAGTCACAGATGATGCGCCTCAAGTCGGACATCAATGCCATGGAGACACACCTCAGCCACGGCGAACGGGTAGGTTGCCGCTAGTTGATTTCGAACATGTTCAACGCATAATGCGAAATATATCAAGTAACAGAGTTCACCAAATTTAAAGTAATTCAAAATTTTTGTCCGGTAACTCAGATGGTACTGTCATGGCTACAAACATCCAACTTTGAGTGCTACTAACTCTTCATTTGCATTTGTGAGTACCGTTAAATTTATATTTGACACAGTAGCACTCTTAAAGTATTCAAATACGGTACGCTGTTGTAGTATTGACGATGACGAATTGTGTCCAAATTTTGTCCTATCTTAATACGTAGGTAACCTTGGAATGTTTGTCACCGAGATAATGGTATTAACGGTAGATAATCCTTTGCAGGAGACTCAGCTGATATCTCAGCGCAACAACAACATCACAGGCTACTACGAGAGCCTCCGGAATAACGTGATCACGTTGCTGGAGCACGTGAGGCTGCCGGGCGGCGGCACGGCGCCCGTGACCACGGCCAGCGGCACCCCCAGCGCCCCGCCTCCGCCCGTCGCCGGGGAGAAGCCCGCGCACGACAACTTCGACTCCTACCTAACGAAACTCCAGAGCCTCTGTTCCCCCGACGGCTACTGCTCAGACGAGAACCGTCCCATCTACGAAACCGTGAAAAATGCGCTTCAGGACTTCACAGTGCTCCCCACGCCCATTTAAGGCTCGCCGAGCGCCGCCGACACCGAACGACAGTGAACCAACCGTTCCGGCGTCGGCGGAGCTTATCCGAACTCGAGCTATCGTTAGTGACTGTGTGTAGAGTGGGACGTATAAACCAAAGACACACTGAAGACTGCTATAGCAAAGATCGTTTTAAACTGTTAAATAAAAGTGTGTACAGTGTACCTCTCTCAAACGTATGTGTTCTACTTAGATAATGATGTCTGTTTTGTAAACCGTTGTATACGATGTGTGACTTTTTAATGGCATCACGTTAACACTACGAATCGATCGATTTATTCAGTAAGATGGACTCAATTTAAAATGAATTTTAAACACTGTTACTCATATAATGCTATAATAACGTAAGTTATTGTTAGGAAAAGTTTATACAATTTTATTGTCCGTAAGCTTTTTAGCTCCAGGGATTCTACCAAACTACTTATTTGGATTTGTAAATATTGTACCTACTCTTCGGAATAAAAAATAAAAATTATCACTATAAATTTATCGGGCTATCGGTCTGGGTCACTTAGTAAAATTAATTACAAATTCAATGTACCGCGCAAAGATTAAATTAATGATTAAGATGATAAACTATGTTAATCTGTTTTTAAGTTCCAATTCTGGGAATGTGCCAAATGCTTCAGTCAAAGCAGCTCCCGGCCGCTGATGTGTTAAGACTTATCGTAATAAAATATAAACGAACGAAATGAACTCCTTAGAGGACTATCTAGTCACTTTGTAAATAAATTTGTGAATATAGTTGTCACGTCGCAAGGACGTTTTTATTTATACTAGAGAATAATGTGATCTCATTAGATCAAGTAAGTTAAATGATTCAGTCATTAATTGATAACCAATTTTAGGGATAAATTTATTATTATTTTGTTTGTTAGCCAATGTTCACTCGCTGTGATTATGTTACGTGTTAAACTTATTTATTGTTACCCTTTTGAGATGTGATAGCTTAATCGTCTCAGGTTAATGTTGTTTTGCAAACTATTTATTTACGCGCTTGGTGTACTCAATATGTGCAATTACCCTATCATTATCATGTTTCGTTAAATCGTAGGTATATGAAATATGACTACAAGATTTCTCACGAACCACCTCGAATTGGTATATTGTATTCGCATCTAAATACTAAACTTATTGATATGTTACTAGTCTGATTGTCATATACGTTTCTGTAATATATTGAGTATGTGTTGTTAAAGAGAATAAAAATAATAAATACTGATATTATCGCTCTTAAATCGTTTATTTAACCTTTCCTTGGTTTGATTTATTAAAAGATTTTATTACGGTTTAATTACGGACGTAAAAAAAAGACGGACGTAATCCTAAGAACAAATTCAGTGAAGCACCCATAGTAATACCAACTCTGTATTCGTACAACTACACACACCCACACATTGATACCATCTTGATATGACATTGACACCATCGCGAATCAAAAATTACAAAATTACACACACATGGTAAACGAGCTGTCAGTTTTAAGCTTCACTCTCGATTAGACAAGGTTACGTCCGTTCTTTTTTTACGTCCGTGGGTTTAATATAATATGTAATACCTACATTGGTAATGTAGGTTACTTATTACATGAGTTCGGATCTTCGAAGAACGTAAAAATATTACAAGCTCAGAGACTTTTATTATACATCAGTTTTCAATAAAAAGAAAATATCGAAGAACATATGAATAAATATGTAGTTTCAATATTATAATTGTTTACCACTACAAAAATATAGAATATATATTTTATCAACAGTATACATTACAACAACATAAATCAAATTAGGACTATAATTAGTCTGAGTAATATATTATGGCACGGAACACAGACACCGGACACCCTACGATTCTGAAGAGCGACCTCAAAGGCCTGTGATTGGTCGAAAATATTCATCAAATGTCACGTGATCTATCTTCAGGTACCTCCTCGAAGCTTAGGGTCCAGTTTAAATAAAATTCTTGATTCTACTAGTCTATTCTTGAGTAGTCTGTGAATGTCATTCTCTTATTCATTATGACAGTGTCAGAGAGTTTATTTTACTGTGTCAACTCAGTGTCAATATCCATAATGGATGGTCATGGATATATAACTCTACCTGGATCACAGACTTTGCAGAGATACCTGAAGATGTGAAGATAGATGACGTTTTAACGGAATGACCATTTTTGTATTGTGTCCATGTTATCTTTAGTCCCAGGATATATCATTCGATTGTGATTTTTTATTATGATATAAAAACATCTAATATGAATAATGTCGAGCAGTCTATCCCTTTGGGAGATCCGTGGGTGTAGACCGTGAATAAAAGAAGACTGTATGAGGTAGTGGTTTATTCGATCGGTAGCCGCGATTGAAATATAGTAAGGGCGCCGTGCGCGTGCGCTGATAATGTATTTGCGAACATCTGGATATCCATGTGGATGGTTAATCCATCCAGTGTTGCCAGGTACCACATAATTACGGTAAAATTCTCTTGATGTAAATCAATTAATGATGCTTGCCATATGTTTCGGAATACCGCTTATTTAAATATAAAGGTTTTTTTTTTGTGTTATATTGAATTAATATGGGAAATTTGTTTGAAAATATGCCTTGTCTAAAATATGGTAGTTTTTGACACCGTAATTGCATCGTTATGCTAGACGGTAAATCGGAGCTGATTACGAATGTCTACGAACCACTTAATTTCAAAGATTATACCGTATTTTATGAGAAAATATACCGTAATATAATTTTTGAACCTGGCAATACTGAATCCATCTCATGCTCTAATCTGTCACTTGTCAATGTCATTTCAGTGTGGTTTGAATTTTGATTGCAAGAAACATGTGGGAAATGTGTAATAAATAAAGATTGTTTTCGTGAACGACTACTACTGATAGTCTACATCATTGTTTAATTAAATATTATTCATTATGAAGCTACAAAAAGGGGTAATAACTTAACAATATTTATACCGTACTATCAAATAGATTGTAACTTCTCATTTTACTATTTAAAAGTGTAATTTTCTACAAATCACATTCCTTTTTCCCATTTATAGGCAAGATATTTTGACGCACAATCTGAAGATATTCCAGAGGTCCCGACAAATAAGGAAAAAAAGCAAAATGACGATGTTGAAGTCTACAATATAAAAATCACACCTAGGTTATTAAAATCTCAGAAATACAAAGTAAGATTGTTTTGCTTAAAACTAACCTCATAATCTTAGTTGTTCTTACACTTCCATACAAATTCATTGCCATACTTTTGACTTCAGAATGCTGATAGGGTTAAAAAACCTTTTAAAAAGGAGAAAAAGAAGTTTCCCGGAAAAGCTCCAATAGATCCTAAGAGATTGGAACAGCATTCAAGGGGTGAGGGTTTAGAAGGGAAGGGGGTAAGACATCCCTTGTATGCAGAGAAACTTAAGAGAAAAGAGAGAAAATTTAACTATGCACAAGAACAGGCAGTCAGAGCTGAAATTTTACTGACAGAAGATCAAGGGTATGTTAATGTTCAGCTTTTTACTTGGGATTACTGTTAATGCAAAACAAATACCACCAGTTACCATGCCGGAGCGCCGTGCCAAGAGTCCTGGGTTTGATTCCCAGAGAGGCAGATATTTGAATGATGAGTTTGAATTTCTGTTCTTGGCCTGGGTGTAAATATTAGGTCTTTATGTGTTGTCCATGGCACCCACTACACAGAATCCTAGTGTGGGGCTATGAGTATGAAGCATTATTTATTTATTGTTTTTCTTTATCAAATTGCCACATTTATACAAACACACACACACACACACACATGCACACTCACACACTTACTTAAGTCATTATTGTAATAGATTTAAGGTATTTTTTGTATTCCTTGCTTCTCCGAGGTGGGCGTAAATAGCGGCGACACAGTTTAAATTGTGAGACTGTTTTTTGTGACAAATAAATCTTTAAATCTTTTTAAATACTAAGTGTCACTGATGACACTTAGAAATACACTCAATTAAAACATCAATAACCCAAGAATAATGTCTTACAAAATAATCCCTAACAAGGAATCATCTTTGTGACCTTTGAATTGGTACAGGACAGCTTAACAGCTCTGTACTTCAATTCCTGGCCAAGTGTGATCTTGGATTGCATGTGTTTATCTTATTCATGCACACCACAACATAGGTTGTTTTTATGCTAGTGTGTTTTATCAAAATATGTTGTTTGTTTGTTAATTACAGTTATGTGGAAGTTGATGAGGGTGAGAAAACAACAGGCATATCACAGAAATTTATAGCTGAAAATGTTGATATTACTGCTGCCACTAAGATATTTGAATTGAACTTGGATTTTGGCCCCTATAGAGCAAAATACTCCCGTAATGGCAGGCACTTGTTATTGGGCAGCAAGAAAGGGCATTTGGCCGCTTTTGATTGGGTTACAAAGAAGTTGCACTGTGAAATCAATGTCATGGAATCCATTCATGACATAAGGTATGAATAATATTTTCAATATCACATCAAAAATAAAAATAAAAAATTCAATTTTTATTTTACAATGTTGAAGAAAGTGCCTTAATTTTTTAATAAACAGTCATTTATCACTGAAGCCTATCTATTAATTATTTAATTGGGTAAAACTGGCTATATACAGCTTGAGTCTAAATCGACTCAACTGCTGGTAATGCACCTGGCTGAATAACTTTTGTTGTTGTCTTACCAAATTACACAGCAATAGTGTGATATCTTATATCAACTTTATTCAGTTGGTTGCATGTGGAGACCATGATGGCTGCAGCACAGAAGGAATGGCTGTACATCTACGACAATACCGGGACTGAGATACACTGTGTCAAAAAAATGGATAAGATCTTGAGAATGGAATTCCTGCCTTACCACTTTTTATTAGCAGCTGTGGTAAGTATTATATTACTACAAATTTTACTTATTTCTGCATCAAATTCCAAGACATAAGAATTCTCTTGTATAATTAAGCTAAGCTTATCTTTCAGAAATAACTTTAAAATTTAAAAACTTTAATTTTAGAATGAATATGGTTTCATGAGTTGGTTGGATATATCACTTGGCGAAATTGTCGGGCACTACAATAATCATCTGGGCCGAACCACTGTGATGGCACAGAACCCTTATAATGCTACTTTATGTATAGGCAATTCTAAAGGTGTGGTCTCGTTATGGGCTCCCAGTGTTAAGAAGCCATTAGCAAAGATACTGTGCCACAAGACACCATTAACTGCTGTTGCTGTGGATAATAGAGGAATGTATGTATTCTTGGTACAATATTATTACACTTCTGTGGCTCTTAAAAGAGGAAAAGTCAATTCATTAATTTCTTCTTTATTTATTCATTTATGGTCTTTATGTTATCATCAAATCTCATCAAACAACTCCAAGTTTTTATTTTATGTTTAAAGGTACATGGCCACGTCAGGAGTGGACAGGAGTATGAAAATATGGGATATAAGAAATCTAGATGGTCCCATACAGCATTACAAGTTGCGTAGTGCACCGGTGCATTTAGAATTCTCTCAGAGGGATATGCTAGCGGTTGGTCTAGGAGAAGTGGTAGAAATATATAAGTATGTATAAATTCAAAAAAATACAGAATAACTTTAACTGGAATATTTTCACAGTTCTACAGCATACATTATTCAAATAGGATTAATTAAATATTTATTTCAGCAACTGTTGTTCTCAAACTGCTGAAAGGCCATATTTGAGGCACAGAATGTCAAAAGCAATAAGCAACTTCAAGTTCTGCCCTTACGAAGATGTTTTAGGCATTGGGACTAGCAGCGGATTTACCAGTATAATAGTACCAGGTAATTGGTCACATTTGATTTGGAAGATGGTTTGAGACCGCTAAAACAATCCATTAGGCACATTCGGTCCTTTCATGAAAACGATTTTCGATTTATTCCATATAAAAATGTTTAGCATAGTTGTATAATTACACCAGTTATCCATTAGTATTTAATAAGTAATTAGCCAATTTTTCAAATCTTTGAAAATAAGTTTCGTAAATATGATTATTTATAAACTGTTCTTATTCAATTTCAAGGCAGTGGTGAACCAAACTTCGATGCATTGGAGAGTAATCCATACCAAACTAAGAAACAAAGGAAAGAGGCAGAAGTCAAAGGGCTTCTTGAAAAGATTCCAGCTGAGCTTATCACACTTAATCCATTTGAAATTACTGAAGTTGATGTACCTTCCATGAAAGAAAAACTTGAAGCCAAGAAAAATCTCCTGGTAAGTCTGTTACATAATATGGTGCCGTCAACTTTTTTCACTTACTTAATTCACCCACCTGTTAAGTCTACTTTTAGTGTACTTTATTCACCTATGCAACCAGGTGATTTAAATCTACTGATCGAGGTGAATTGATATAAGTAGACTTAATTCATCTATCATCCTATATTCCATGACTTTGAATAGATTTTGATTTGATTTTTTTTTTTCTATTTCATTTGTTAATATGAAAGCAGCATTCATTAATAACAGTACATTTTTACTAAAGTGTATAATTGTTTTTGAATTATTTACAGTACTTGAAACCCAAAAAAGTGAACATGACTCCAAGACGTAAGAACAAGGGTAAATCTCGTATAGTAAGAAAGAAAATCATAAAAGATGCAGCCAAAAAGGTAATTAAATAATTTAACTTACATTTTCGACAATTATTTGAAGTATGTTATTCTATAACTAATACCTCAATCCAACTGACTGCATTAAGGTATTTCAAAAATCAGCAATCAAGTGTAAATTTAAAATTAAGTACAATACAAGATATTTTCTTAGTACAACAAATATTGTGATGTTAATCCATTTTAAATTAAATGAACTATATTTACAAACTGTTTAAGAGTCATGTGCCAATAATTAAATAGCTAATGTTACTAATTATACTTATTTGTTGCAGGAATTCATTGAACAAGCAAAAGAAGCTAAGAAATTACTGAATTTGCCGCAACAACAGAACACGCCAAAGCAGTCCTTTGGTGTGCTAGACAGATTTGTTCCAAAACCTAAAGCTAATAAATAAAGTACATAATTTAGTAAACATTTTTTTATTCTATAATATAATCTAATCAATTACCAATAACGTAATATAACGTCCGATTCTTATTTACATGATTTATTTACATTAATAAAGTCCAACATGATCACAAAATTAATAAAAATGTGTCTTTCAAAATACACATACAAAAGTGAAATAGTCAATGTTTCTTAGAACTACTTGAGTATTAACAGGGAATGTCAAAGAGATCACATAAGCCTTCTGATCCATGTAGAGAAAATGAGAAGTCATTTATTGTTATTGGAGGACTTAATCTTAGCAGGTAATCTAAATCTGAAACAAAATGATCAAATTAAGCTTCAATAAAGATCAAAAATTTTTGATTTTTATGTATATTTCTTTATATTTATTTATTGGATATTTATGTGATTTTTGTAGATAAATTAAAAATTGATAATAAAATTATCAATAACTATTCTTATACCAAAAACTTTGGTTGGGTCCACCCATAATAATATTTAATACAAAAACTTACTTGAATTTATTGGACTGTCTTCATGTATTTTGGTAATACTATCTACTTCCATATTAATTTCATCGTCTTCTAATGTATCCATCTGGAAATTATACACAGTATTTTTCAATGAGTAATATTAAAATAGGTAAGGTAAGTATATTTGTAAATTCAATATATCTTACATCTTCCTTTTCTGCATCACAAAGAAGTAATACTCCCATGGCCTCACTAGATTTGACATGTAAAAGAAAATTTGGATCCGGTTCCTAAAAAACAATAACCACATTAATATCAATAAAAACAATCTTAAATTAAGATTCAAAAATCCCCCAGTTTGATTCACAGTAATCATAGCTAAGAACACTTGATTAAGTCACCTTTCATACAAAATAACTAGAACAGAACATCCGTTTATGAGCTACAATCTACAATGCAACAGGCAGACATACAGATACACACGACACGTCAAACTTATAAAACCTCTTTTTTTCGTCAGGGGTTAAAATGAATAGACATAGATTGTAATTTTGCCTTATTTTTTTGTAAATGTAACAAAATAATTCTATTAAAACTATTTATTAATTTCCTGTGACACTGTGTCAATGGTTAGCATCATTTCACTTAATGCCTAATAGTCACACCCTGATATTTTTTAATGGATATTTGCTATTGACTTTTACATCTTCATGTGATTTAGTAATAGCATATTATTGCTACAAGTCAAAAATATGTAAACTTTGGAGAATAAAATTACCTTGTTAGGAATTTTCCCAACTGATAGATCAGCTCCTATAGGTGCTTCCAGTACAAGTACTTGTTGATTGTCATCAAAACACTGTTTTATATCGGACTGTGTTACATATGTTAAGGCTCCACTTTCTGCATCATCAAGAATGTTTCTTATACTCTGCTCAATCCAATGCATTTGTCTAAAATAATACAGCCAAATTGAGAACCGCTCTTTTTGAAGTAAGTTAAAATTAAAAATAAAACTTCCTCTCTTGCAATTTTGATAGTCTTTCTTTGATAGTCTGCTGCCGGAACCAAACCCATCACAAGTAAAATAAAATCTAATAAACCCAACCACACTTTAATCTGGCATTGAAATAAAAGTAGGGTAGGAAAATCAATCCAAAGCTATGTACAGTACGGCCGCTGTATCTTGGCGCGTCTGAACATAGGCTTTGCGAACTTTAGCGCATGTAAGACAGAGATGGCAACACGAACATGCTAACGTGTGACTGAGACACAATACACCGCGTATAGAGTATTGGCGAATTATGTTACTGCGCAGCCTTCTGCGCGAAGTTCAGACGCGCCAAGATACAGCGGCCGAAGTATACTTCTTCCTTCAACATTCTGCCACCAACAATAGTCAAATCTCATATGTTTGTGACCACAAAACGGTTTAAATTCATAGTTATAATTAAATAAAGATATTATACTTCTAAAGTACTTAACAATACTGTAAAGAAAATTGCCTGTTCCCTTTACATACATTTGAATTTTTGGTAAAATCCTAACTTATCTTATAAGACCAAATCAACATACTTATCAAGTAATCTTTCATGTTCATCCAACCTGCTTATTTGTTTCCTTAACAAAGTCACTTTTTCTCCAATTGCTGTAGTACTGCATTCTGGACCAGCTCCCCTGAAGTTAATCAAACAACAAATTGTAGGACATCTAAGATTGATTAGTTAATGAGAAGAAAAACATTATGTTTACTCACTTCCATTGTATACTGTTTTTGCTCTTTTTTTCTATCAAACCAATGCCTTCCAATACGTTAGTGATGTCATAAATTCTTCGCTTTTGTCTCACCGCCAGTAAGTCTGAAGTCTGCAAGACCTTTATTTACTTCATTTTACATCCTCTCAACAAAATTTCAAATTAAAGGTTTTTCGTGCGTAAACTGTCAGAACAGCAAGTTTAAGCATAGCATACTCACTATTTTCAAATCGAGAACTCCATCCTTCGCCTTTTGCAGGAGTGAAACAAATCTCGTCGTAAGTAGACCCAAAGATTTCTCATATCTTTTATAAATCAAATCCGTCATAATTAAAATTAAAAGACGAATAAAAACAATTTATTCTTAGAAAATTATTACAAGTATTTTGCGTTGCGGCGGGATATAATGTTGGCACCATTGTCAAGCAGACCACAGAATAATAAAGACATTATAGTATTTATGCTACAGAGTCAAAAACCCAGAGACCGCAGATTATCAAAGTTACGTTTAAACGTTTAAAATTAATAAAAAAAATTGCCGCACCCACGACCCGACGCGTGCTAGCAATCCAACCACGTACCTCTCGCTCGTGCCCACGATCCGGCGCTAAATTTATGATCCGGCGCATGCTAGGAATCTAAAACAACTCCAGCGAATGCTGTGCGCCTATCACTCACCTTCTTAACGTTTTGAGTGGTCGCATCGTAAAAATTTTACTCTCATAAGTTTTTCCAAACGCTCTTTAGAGTCTTTACACACTTCAAAAAGGGAGTTTAGAAACTCCAAAAACCTCAAATCTCATACAATCTACTGTATTTTAATAGAATCTACCGTATTTTATTACAATCTACGGTATGTATTTCATGAAAAAATCTAATCTACCGTTATCTAGTTTTTGGACCTGGCAGCTGGCAATAATAATAAGTTTCAAAGAGTTTTTCCACAATGGAGCATAGAAAATGTAGGAGGGCCATCATGGGCGTAGCTACCGCCGTATCAGCCATATCAATTATACGGGGCCCCCAGCGTATAGGGGCCCCCACTAACACTCCCAAAAAAAGCTCGCCAGCGGCCTACGACCGCTACAGTGGGCCTCCTTTTATATTTGACAGCTGACGTTGAGGGGACCCCATAACAAATACTGATATGGTGCCTCCTTAGGGCTAGCTACGCCACTGAGGGCCATCTAGAGTTGAGAAAAATGAGCTCCGAGTCCCGGACTCGAGCTCCGAGTCGGAGCTACTGAGCCTTCAAAGCTCGAGGCCTAAGGGCTCGCGAGCCTTAGAAGGCTCGAGCCTTTAGGGTTCGAGCCTTAAAGGCTCAAGAGCCTTCAATTGAAGACTCGAGTCGAAGCTCGAGCTTTATTTACTTAGCAATCTATTAAAAATAATTTTGTTTCAATAGGTATACCAAATTGGGTTCTTTAAGAAACTTTGATACAAATATTTTTACTTTAAAATAAAAATAAAAATGTGTTAGCTCCGACGCACGCCTAGAGTTTAACGCCATCTAGCTTTCAATCGTCAAATCAGTCAAACAATGGCTGATGATGATAATGATGGAGGATGATGTTGATGATGAAGAATGATGATGATGATGATGAATGGTGATTATGATGATGATGAATGATGAAAACTGGTGATAATGATGGACGATGATGATAATGATGACAATGATGATGACTAATGATGATAATGATGGTGATGATGAATGATGATGATAATGATGAGTGGTGGGGATGATGATGAATGGTGATGATGATGATGATAAATATGAATGATGATAACGAATGGCAATGATGATAAATGGTAATGATGATGAGTGGTGATGATGATGGTGATGATGATGATGATGAGTGATGATGATGATGAATATGAATGATGATAACGAACTGTGATGATGATGAGTGTTGATGATGATGACTGGGGTGATGACTGGTAATGATGATGACGAATGGCAATGATGATGAATGGTGATGATGATAATGATGACTGGTGATGATGATGATGAATATGAATAATGATAACGAATGGTGATGAGGATGAGTGGTGATGATGATGAGGATGACTGGGGGTGATGATGACTGGTGATGATGATGACGAATGGCAATGATGATGAATGGTGATGATGATTATGATGATGATGATGATGAATGGTGGTGATGATGATTAAGGAGATGATGAAGATGACTAATGATGACAACGATGAATGACGATGATGATGATGTTTCACATCATAAGAATAGGATGTACCAAGATTATTACTATCATTAGATGACGTTGTTACTGATCAGCCATCCAACGCCATCTAGATTCTGTGTTACGAATTTCAAACATAACGCATAACGCTACGGAGAAAGATTGATTTTACTCCCCATAAAATTTCATACCGCGGGCTTAATTATGAAAATCTATACCTAAGGAGAAAACTCCGAAAATTTTCGCAGCGCGCCCTAATTTAAAATTTTAAGGTTAAGGCTTTTTTAGGGTTCCGTAGTCAAAACACAGTACGTTTTGATTAGGGGACCCTGAAATTACAGTGTTACAAAATGAGCCCTGAAGACAAAGCTCGAACCTCCGCCTCGAGCCTTCATGTAAGACTCGAGGCGAAGGCTCGAGCCTTATTAGAGGGCTCGAGCCTTCAATGAGCTCTAGACTCGGAAGGCTCGAGCCTTTTATCAACACTAGGATGCACACGAGGGTGCAGATCCTCGACAGTAATAGTAGTTAGCTCAGGGCGGGGTAGTAAATTATCGAATGAGCACAACTCCAATTTTTAAATGTATTGTATTGTATTAATACCGGTTAATACACAGTAGTAGTGCGAGGGTGCAGATCCTCGACAGTAGAAAGTAATAGTAGACTCTCAGGGCGGGGTAGGAAATTATTGAGGAACAACTCCAATTCTTCAAAATATTATTATATTGTAAGGTATAAACTATCCTTTACACTCACTATTAAATTATTTACATAAATAGGCTATAAAACTTATAAAAGTATTAAAAATAAAATAAAATAACGTTTTTACATCATTCCCGAAGGGAACCCAGCTGACAGATGATTTTTATTTCTTTGAAAAACCAAATGTCAATATTTAAAAATTTAAAAGTAAAATGCATCTGCCAGCCAAGGAGTATTGAACGAGGTATTAGTACACCTCGTTACAGTAGTATTCAAATTAACATATAAAATAGACACTGTTAGTAAAATTAATAAAAGTATCAAAATAAAATAAAATAACGTATTTACATCATTCCCGAAGGGAACCCAGCTGACAGATGATTTTTATTTCTTTGAAAAACCAAATGTCAATATTTAAAAATTTAAAAGTAAAATGCATCTGCCAGCCAAGGAGTATTGAACGAGGTATTAGTACACCTCGTTACAAGTGCGAGGGTGCAGATCCTCGACAGTAATAGTAGTTAGCTCAGGGCGGGGTAGTAAATTATCGAATGAGCACAACTCCAATTTTTAAATGTATTGTATTGTATTAATACCGGTTAATACACAGTAGTAGTATTCAAATTAACATATAAAATAGACACTGTTAGTAAAATTAATAAAAGTATCAAAATAAAATAAAATAACGTATTTACATCATTCCCGAAGGGAACCCAGCTGACAGATGATTTTTATTTCTTTGAAAAACCAAATGTCAATATTTAAAAATTTAAAAGTAAAATGCATCTGCCAGCCAAGGAGTATTGAACGAGGTATTAGTACACCTCGTTACAATACCCCGGCCATCTCTGTGTACGAAAAGTGTCCGTAAAACGCGTCTAATAACGGGTGGCGCTACGCTGTGGTCTCTATTTTCGAATATCTATTTATCAGACTCTAGCGCCATTCATTACGGGTGGCATAACTCAGCAAAATTCACGCCGTCTACAACAGCCATGTTCATATATCTATTTTTCAACACTAGCGCCATTAGGGGAACCTCTGTTTTCAGTAAGCAACTTGGACACTTTTTCAACTTTCCCCTAATATAAGATGGCCCTCCTTCTGCTCTATCCTCCATGTTTTCAACTATAGATTTGTAGTCTACAATGCTCCATGCTATTATGCTTTAGCGCCTTTGATTAAAGCTTTTCTTTAATCAATGTTTAGCGCAGATTGAGACTTTTGTCACTGTCTCCACGGTGCGCCCACTTGAAAAGTCACTGACGGTGTTGCCAAGTCAGTGAACCAAGAAATGGCTAAAAACTTTTAAAAAGTGGCTAGAATGTCAAAATTTCGTACCCTTTAAAGTGGCTAAAAATTTTGTGCCCTCGTTTTGGATCAGGAGCTAAAAAAAACATCAATCAAACAGTTATTTTATAATAAAATCAAACTTTGAATCATAAATTATTTGTATACGATTTTATTACGATTAAATCAAAAATCATTAATTTGACGTTGTTGGTTCTGGTTCTGGGACCAGGAAAGAATAATTTTCTTGTTTACCGATTTGGCATAAAAGTCTTAATACTTCCAGCGGTATTTGGTAGGTATTTTCATTCAATGCCATTCTATTCATTAATTGGACTTATAAATTCTTACAAATAAATCAATTTCGATTACAATATCGACTTAATATTTTGTAAGGTAAATTCACAAAGCGACTTACATCCAACGTTCACTGCTTACATCCGATAGTTTGCATAGCTCAGTGTACATTCATTATCTAGATACCTATTACGTCACATCCTTCAGCCGCGTCCGTAAGCCGCGTCCGACAGTTTGTTTTCAGCTTAAAGCTGAAAACGGTTTCTAGATAATGAATGTACACTGAGCTGTGCAAACTATCGGAGGTAAGTCGCGGACGTGACCTTGAGGCGTTCGGACATCCGAGAGCTATCTGGCGCGCTGGATGTTTTTGTCATGTGCACATTAAATTATCAGTCGCGGCTGTCAGCCGCGTCCCATCGGACGCGGCTTATAGTATGTTTGCAGCTTAAAAATTAAAATGTATTAGTTAATGCAGACCTATTTAAATGTAATGTTTTATATTATCTCGTAATATATTCGTTATTAATTTGCTAACAACACTATTGTTATGTCTATAAAACGGTTTTTGAGATGTAACAGAAAGTCCATACCATTGCCTTAAACCTATATGTTTAAATTATACATACTATACTTAAGTCTATGACCATTGATCTATACTTTGTTCTTCTGAGATTCATAGTGGGCGCGACGCTGAATTATTTTTTATTAATTAGCAACATTCTTGCGAACAGATGTAGCTAGATCTAATACAATGTATAAATAAAGAAAATCCTATTAGTTAGTAGTTTATCATTATTTTATTTTGAATATAATTATTTTCATCATACATAAGAAAAATGGTTCATATTAATTATACACACAAAATTATTACTAATTATTCTAATGCGTGAAGATAGAGCCAACATCAATTGTCCATTCGAATAAGGTGCAGCGCAGACGGCACACTGTCCGTGACGCACTTTTAAGTCTGTGAAAATAGAACCTTTGCAATTATATGCAGTAACGCATACGACGCGCAAAAAAGTGCGGCTGCGCGCCATGTAGTAGCGATGCGCGACTCTGAATGATTCCAGTCGAATTATTCGACTTAGTAAATCATTCGACTCATTCGAATGATCTATAAAAATTAGTAACTAATTTGACTTGAGTCGACACAGGGTACTAATCGTAACCTTTCATTCGACTGGGAACTTTGTTAGCGGTTTGCGAACGGCGAACTCGGCCGTCCTAACGAAGAGTGCAATAAGTCGAGTTTTTGGGCAAATTGACTTTAGACCATATTCGTAACTACATAAGGTCTTAAATTCGACTACTACCGCACGGCGCGGCGGCGCGGCGGCGGAGTGGTGAACGATAGACATGGGCGGTATAAACGATAAACAGTTTCAGTAACTATTTATTGGTATCAGGTGCCTCAATAAGTATTTATTGAGAGAAACCATTTATTCGTAAATACGAGGTATTGCGAGTTAGGAACAATATATTTATTTTAAATGCAACAGGATATCGCTTTTATTCCTATTGCAATAAAGTTCGCTACTAAGGATTCATTTAATCAGTTATTCCGTATACCGACATTAGCGAGAATAAGATTATACCGATGATACCGTAAAACTGATATACCGAGTAAACATTTCAATAAATAGTTTTTAAAAATAAACAGTTTTATAACACTATCGGCAACAATAACAATAAATAGTTATGGTATTACGAAAACGCGTACCGACCCATGTCTAGTGAACGATAATACATAATATTAATGATATTCATTCCAAATTGACAACTGGCTACGTGACAGTGTTGCCAACCTCGACTAAGCATCCCCCCTCCCCCCAGCGTCATCTCGAAATTCCCCTCTTTCCCCCTAACACTATGTCTAAGCAGTAATTTATTTAAGTAAGTATAAGTAAAAAGAAGCTCACCAGGATAAATTGAATTAATTCATCAACCCAATCAATGATCTTCTAAATACGTACAAAACCCGCTATAAAAAAATTCCCCCTAGAAAAGGTAATTCTTGAAACATGCGTCAAAAAATTGTTCCTCTAGTGTATGGCCCTAAAAAATATGGCCCCTGAAGATACCCATTTTCATCTAACTTACCCCCAAAAGGTGAAAAACCCCCAAGTTGGCAACACTGCTGAGTGAGCGTCGAATGCGCGAGCGACTCGACTCTTAGACCGGCTATTAAATTAGTTACTAATTTAGCAGTCGACTAGCCGTCAGCGTCGAATGCGCGAGCGATTCGACTCTTAAAGCGGCTATTAGATTAGTTACTAATTTAGCAGTCGACTAGTCGTCATTCGAATACGAACGTTAGTATATTACTAATATTCAAGTCGAATGCGTACATTAGTAGTCGTAGATTATTCGAATAGTGAGATCATTCGCAGTCGCGCACCTTTACCATGTAGACATTTGTGCGTCCGCACACTCGATCGCACAAAAAGAGCGTCGTCTGCGCTGCACCTAAGTAGTAATTCTATAAGTTTTATCACAATATATTATTCCTTATGCCATAAAATCACATTAATCCATGCCATAGTATAAAGTTACTAAGGAGAAATGCAATATGACAAAGGAGATCAGCAACTTTATTAAGAACTCTGGGCCGGAATAAACATGCAGGAGACATAGCACTTTCGATTGAGGATATTATATACATTATCTGCATATATATTTTTTCATGGAAAAGGATGGGAATTATGAAATATAGCCATTTTACTCCCCGCGAACACATGATACTTTTAGTCGCTGCGGTCGGCGATTTAGCAACTGCATCAAGATGCTAATGCCAACATGTAGTATTTTTAGTAGTGGGCCATGCATCTTTCATCCACTATCCGCAATCGTAGGCAAAATCGGCAATCCAAATAATACGCGCCAGGTAAGTCGTCGGGGCAAGATTCGAAGTCCAAGAAAGCTGGGATCAATCGTATAGGCGAAATCGGGTATCTAAAAGCACAGCCACGGGTCGTCAGTAAGAATTTATCACAGCATACAATAACACCAATACACATTCCAAGAGCATTCGCAACGGAATGAAAATTAAACTTGCTTCAACAATGACAGTTAGCGACAGTGTTGCCAGGTCAAAAAACTGGATTACGGTAGATTCTTTCATGAAATACCGTAGATTCTTATAAAATACGGTAGATTGTATGAGATTTGAGGTTTTCTCCTACTGAAATCAGATTTTTGTGTGGTAGAAAATACAGTAAAATGTACTAAAACACTAAAAATCGTTAACATAGATCGAAGCTGAATACGGTAGATCTACCGTAAATATGTGTTACTTGGCAACACAGCGATGCACAATACGTATTGATGTTTTATGTATCGATACAATGGAATGCGATGTCGATGTACACATGCGATATTAGAATATATCGTAACGTTTCGCCGGGATATCTAACCAAAAATATGGGATTGTACCACCTACTTCAAATGATAATATTTATAATTAATAATATAGTTTATAATATAGAAAAACACGCTTACAGAAAATATATATAGACTTATTACTCAAAAGTTAAGTTTTTAAACAATTGCAGCTATAAAAAGCCTCACCGTTAGTGTCTGTGTAGCTATATTAATTATTACAGTTAACAGTAACCTAGGTATTTTAGTTTTCTTTTCTTTATTAAACAACTGCGTGTGAAATAGGTAGTTTTCTATATACATACACATGTAGGTACATGTGACATTACAGTTTTAATGTAGTTAATGAACGATATGATAATAAGAATACATAATATGATATTTTCGATACAATATGACATAATAATATCGTGTATCGATACAATCAGCCGCAATACTTTACGATACGATGTATCGATACAATACCACATATCGAGCTTCGCAGTCTGTGGTGTATAAACGGATAAACACGGTAAGCAGCACTTTGTAGTGTTGCTATAATAAATAAATATCCTTTCACTTTTAAGTTTTTGGGCACTTTTATTTATAAACAAGAGTGATTCAGTAACATATTTGGTATCATAAAGGTTTTATAAAAACATTAGCCTACATAAGTAATGAATTAACAATGAAAACACACAATCAATATCATGTAAAAATATTTTATTTTGTTACGGCAACTCTGTTTAATATGTCGGAAATAAATGGTAGAAAATCAAATTGTGTCTAATGTTTTTCTACTAAATCTGATCCCAACGGTGTAGCAAAAAAAGGAAATATGAAATGGAGATATTAAAATATGCAAGATTTTTCGAATGTATTGAACAAGCTGTTCGCCCAAGCCCAAATCCGATGTTCTCCTTTAATAATGTAACAACAATTAAAATTACATGTCCTACTATGTAAAAATTTTCCTAAGAATTTCACATTTTTCTCTTTCAAGTATAAAGATTTGGTCATGTTCTTGTTCCATTAACTGCAATTTTCTTAATTCCATTGTTTCTCTTGTTTCCAATTCTCTCTTTCTTAACTCAATTTTTTCTTGTCTTATTTGTAAATTCCTTTCAGATATTTCGTCTTTTAGCAATCTGTGCTCTTCCTGATTTTTTAGATATTTAAGCCACTGCTTTTCTAATTGAATCTTACTTTGGCATCTATCAGATTCAATTTTGTCAGCTAATCTATTTTTCCTTATTTCTATAACGGCTTTGCTTTCAGGTTTCATTCCATATTCTGCAGGCAAGCATAGGTTGTCTTGAACGATATTTCTGTTGTGAATCAATTCTGATGTTGTGTAAAAGTTGAGGTCATTATGGTTGTATATATTATTTAACTCTGTGAAATACTTAAATCTGTTATGCTGTCCAGTTTCAACGCACTGCTTATATTTTTTTGTTAAAGAGTTAATTTTCCATCTCACCTGATCAGGGCTCACCTGTAAAAATATCAAGTACATATTGCTTAATAATATTGGCATCAGTTTATGAATATGTTATTAGTAGTAACCATAACAATATTTTTGGGAACAAGAACGAATGAGAGTCATAAATAAATACCAGTAAGAAGTATAACTATTTGTAGGTACTGATTACTGATCAATTTGGCCATACAGACTACACAGTAGTTGACTGGCATCAAAATTCTATTATAGAAGTATTTGTTTTTCACATATTAAAAATGATTGATAATAGAATATTTTTATTTCACAGGAATATTGCAGAAACAGGATAGATTATGGATTCAGAGAGCCCAGGACTGGTTGGAGTGGTGCCAATTAGGGGAGGCCTATGTCCAGCAGTGGACTTTAAAAGGCTTATTAGATAGATAGATAGATTGAAGAAACATAATGTCACATTTCACATGTATATCAGAAAAAATATACAATACCTCTATACCATACTCTTTTAAATTTTCTGAAATGCCTCTCCATATTTTTGTTTTCTTCTTGGGTGTTTTAAGCATTCCAAGTTTACTCTCATATAACCTTAGTAAGGTACAAATAGAGTGTGCAGTCCATACAGCAGCTTAAATAAACAATAGGTTTCATTATTTTAAACTTTATTAAACAAATACTTGTAGGCTTGCATTTAACAATTGAAAATGAACTTTATGATACCTACACTAAACATTATTATGGCTTATGTACCTGCATTGACTAAATTAAATATTTAATCACTTTGTGTCGTTATTTTGCGCGGAAATCAAACTACCTAGGTCTTTAATAGATACCACGCGAAAGTATATATGTTACCGGCAAAATCCGATTTCAGGTTAAACTAGTTCGGCCTAGGCCAGACTAGTTTGGCGCGACACGATTAGGCAAAACTAGTTTCTCGTCAGTCTACAACTGATTAGAACCGAATTGTTACGGATTTATACTTATTCGACAAATCTTTGTACTTTAAACCTAATTTACAGCTATTTTAGTCAAGCCTAAATTACAGCTATTTTAGTCACGACTGCACTTCAAATTGTATTCGGACACCAAATGTAGTAAATGATCACCAAATTAACTGCTCGCGTATATATTGTTTCTTTTGGATTCTTTTAATTTCCAGATGCAGGTCGAAATGGTTACAAAACCGACTTAGTCAACCCCGACCCCACGTGGTACTAGTCTGCCCTACCCCTAGAGTGAATGTAAACCCCGGAGGCGCGGAGGGAGAGCAGCCCCCGCCCGCTGTAACCAACTGCAGGCACCATGTGAGCCGAAGCGGCTGAGGCTGGTCGCCGCAGGCGACCAAAAAGCCGAAGCTGCGTAGGCGAGCATGGAGTGCCTGCAGTTTGTTACGCAAGGGCGGAGGGGCTGCACTTCCCGCAGCGCCGGAGACGTTCGGAAGCCTGTTTGTGAATCAAAAAATGAATTACCATCTTTGGTTATAATTTTACATTAAAATGCTGTTTTAATTTTGGTGATCATTTACTACTTTTGGGTTAACAATGATTTATTTGGTGGCAAGTTAAACATAAGCCAAACTTATTGACGAGAAACTAGTTTTGCCTAATCGTGTTGCGCCAAACTAGTCTGGCCTAGGCCGAACTAGTTTAACCTGAAATCGGGTTTTGCCGGTAACATATACATACATAAATAAATTACTTAATATTGCTTACATACAATTTCTTTCCACGTTTTCATTTGACGATTTCTCATGAAAGTCGCTGCATTTTTGCGTATCTTCAACTTCAATTATAACTTCAGATAGATGACCTAAAAATCCAATTAAATCGAAATGCTACAAATACATAAATTACAAACTCAATCTAACGTAAACATTGTAAGTTACAAATTAACATTAGATATTAAAATTTTATTAATACACACCTTCACTAATAGTATCATTATAAAATATAACACTTTCTTCGAGCATTTTATGGAGAACTGGTACCTGTTCAATACTTCGCAAAAATAAAAAAAAGTCCAATCAAAACATTTACTTGTTTTTTGATTTGTGAAGTGTTTGGATTTTATTTTATGACCTTACTGACTGTTGTTTATGAATTATGACAGTGTTGCCGTTTTATAATTGAGCAAAATGCTAACTTTTCGCCGGAAAAATGCTAAATATTTTTTAAAGTGCTTAATAAAATGCCAATTTGATTGAAAATATTTATTTAAAACGGCGAACTTTGTATCGCCGAACAAACTATTTTTTTTTCTAAAATAAAAGTGGCCTAAGTTATTCCTTGTTACATCAGCTATCTGCCAGTGAAAGTCCCGTCAAAATCAATCCAGCCATTTCAGAGATTAGCCGGAACAAACAGACAGACAGACAGACAGACAGACAAAAATTTTAAAAAATGTTGTTTTGGTATATGTACCGTGTATACATCCAAATGCACTTAGTAAAAAGCGGTTATTTTAATATTACAAACAGACACTCCAATTTTATTTATTTGTATAGATAAAAGAAAAATTAATGTGTGCAATTCACACGTAGTAGAAGTAAAACCTTCAAAAATTTTGGTTTCAGATAATGAGATGAATGTCAAATTTCGGGAAAATGATAATTGTAATGCAAAGTTAGAAAATAAAAATAAAACAGTGGTAATTAACGCCATCTCTTAACATAATATGAAGAGTAAAATGAGCAGTTAGCGCTATCTATCCAGCAATAATACAGATCTTCTATGAATACCTACAACATAGCACTTTTTAAAGTAATACAAAGAGAACCACAAACATTACAAACAGTAAACTTTAGTGGTAATGCTCCGATAAATGCTCCTATATAAAATTTACCCGCAATCACAATTATTTTAATTCAGTCTACAAAATCAATGACACCTCACTTAAGGAACAGACAACAGTACGGGACTTAGGAATAACATTTGATGCTAAACTTAACTTTATCCAACACATTGACAACATTTGCAAAGCGGCTAGGAGTTCTCTTGGATTTATATTTAGGAACTCAAAAGAATTTAATAACTTGAGCACAAAAAAACTCCTGTTCACTACACTGGTCCGTAGCAAACTAGAATACGGTGCTGTTATTTGGAACCCAAATTATCAAATTCACAAAAACCGTATTGAAAGTATTCAAAGACGCTTTACTCAATTTTTTTTACACGGGAAACAAAAACGAGCACCTTACACAGATCGACTTAAAACTTTTAACTTAATGACATTATCTGACAGGCGTAAGATACAGGACATGCTGTTTCTTTATAAACATTTTAACAATATTTTTGATAATCCTGAGCTACTTAGCCGACTCCTAATATGTGTCCCAAGGCAAATGCCGCGGCAACCTAGACCCATACTCACACACAAAGTATACAAATCCAACCTAGGGTACCACTCTTTGATTCCAAGGTTGTCCAGACTGTTAAAAGAATTTCTCGGCAAGGATGGCACCATCGATGTCTTCCATGATAGGCTCTCTCAGTTTAAAAAGAAAATACATAGGGTACTGCACCCATCTTCTACAAAATGCTAGGCCTTCTATCTATGTATGTAATTATTTTATACATTATACCAAATTATATCATTATTATATTATTACTATATAATATACCAATTATTTATTACGTATGTATTTATTATTTATATTACAAATATTTATATTAAATTGTATTATTAATTTTCTTAAAACATAATTATAATAATATGGTATTCCTATTTCCTTGTACCTAAATTATATTGTAATTCTTTTTTCTCTTATGCATCTACCAATGTAATGTTTATGCACTTGTTTTTAACATTAGTTGTGTTTGCCTATAAGTAAAATTACTTGTATTTAAACCAATACCTCAAACCTACCTCATTCAATGTAATTTAAGCATTGTAATTTTGTTGGCAAATCTAATAAAAAAAAATAAAAAATAAAAATAAAAATAAAAAGTGGTATCATCTTAGACTGGTGACAGCCAATCCTTAAACTCGGTCATCTGTTCCCATTCTTCACGATAACGTTGTGAATATTTGGGGGCCATGATTCTCACAAAACACGTAGATATACAAAATTTAACAAAAAAACTTTTTACAAGTATGCGCGCGTACTCTCTTTCGTTGCCTTAGTTCAAGCATACTGCTACTGCGTAACGTAGTTTAGATTACGTGCATAAACGTAAATTATTTATAACTTATTTGTTATAAAATTACACTTTTACACCTCTAGTTTGTTTGGCAAGCAAAAAATGCTAAAATAATGCAATATGCTAAGTATAAATTTTTAATGCTAAGGTGAAAATATGCTAAATTTAGCATTAAAAATGCCAAAACGGCAACACTGAATTATGATGTTGTTAACGTTTATCAAGACATAAAGCATGGAGGATAGAGTAGAAGGATGACCATCTCTGTGTATGAAGTGTCTGTAAAAACGCGTCCAACTGGCTGCGGTGCGGTCTACAACACCTATGTTTGAATATCTATTTTTCAGACACTAGTGCCATTCTGAAATGGCCATTATTGGAACCTCTATTTTCAGTAAACAGCTGGACACTTTTTCAACTTTCCCCTCATATGAGATGGCCCTCCTTCTTCTACCTTTTCTATGCTCCATGACACAAAGTACTCTGTGATGACGTTGCGTTGACGTTTGAGTCTTTGCGATGCGACCAAGAACTTTGTAGTATAACTGGACGCCAATTTTCGTAACCCAATGTTACATGTTGTTATTTGAACACAAATACACAGTCGAATTATATATTCTGGGACTTTATATAACTGGACACCATAGAAAAATGGTCATCCAATGGTATGTCATCCGATCTCTACGAAGATTGATATCCATCTTTTAAATTATTACAATATATCCTTAATCCATGGCGCTGCATACAACAACTTATCAAATTAAGACAAACTTGGTCTAAGTAAGTATGGACATTCTACAAGAATCTGCAGGTCAACTTCAATCCGACTTAGTGCGGTACCTCACCGGGACGCCAAGGCGACGTCACCGGCAACGTACCCAAACAGTTTAATTATATTATTGAATTGTGGCTACGCTTCCAAATTGGCTACGTTGCCACACCGTCGCCAAGTGAGGTAGCCGCCATACATTTCAATATAAACTGTTTGGATACGTGGCCGGCGACGTCGCCTTGGCGTCCCGGTGAGGTACCGCACTTAGTCGTCGAAAATATTCATTCAATGTTATTCGATCCGTCTTCAGGTACCTCATTGAAGCTTGGGGCCCAGATAACTATAAAGTTCTTGGTGATGACACTGGTGAGTGCAGTGACCATGTAGTGATTATGTACTCTGTGTTTTGAACTTTTGACAGATTTGTCAAAATCTTAGCCTTATTTAATTTTATTGTCTGAGAAGAAAACTTGTTTTTAAATTAATTGATAGTGGGTGACTAATAAAAACAATTCCTGTTTTCGACCAAACTTATCTGCACACGTAGTACAGCTTTGCCCACCAATGACAGACGATATTAATTGCATAAACTATTTTTAATAACAAGTAAAACCAGTTGCAAATACGTATCTGCAAAAAGTGCAAAGTCGTTCCAAAAACAACCGGCTGGGGTTGCAGTTTCATTGATTAAATTGGAACATACGCACGAAATCCGTGTTCTTCTGTGTAAAGGTCAGCAAAAGTGCGAAAATGTCTTTTCAATGGACTTTGATTGCTGGATATCTTTATTTTGAAATAATTGTGGTTATCATCTTAATTCTGCCTATATTTAGCCCTCGGAGATGGCACCTATTTTTGAAATCGCGTCTTTTTGACATGTTTCACAACAGAGTCGGTTGGTACTTCTATGCATTTCTAATGATTCTGACTCTGTTCTTCTTTGATGCTATAAGGGAAATGCGGAAATACTCTCAACCAAGTGAATCGAGCCACCATTTGACAGGCGAGATGAAGGCCAGTGTAAAACTGTTTAGAGCTCAAAGAAACTTCTACATCACAAGTTTTGCCATATTTCTGGCTTTTGTAATCAAGAGGCTCATAACAATGATCTTGATACAGTATGAGCTGGAGGTCAAAGCTGAGCAGATAATCAAGAAAGCCGAGGAGACTGTGCGACAAGCTAAGTCTACTATGCTCGCTCATAACCTCCGAGCTCAAGAGGAACTAAGCGATGATGACCTGAAGTGTAAACTAGAGGTGGTGGAAAGTCTTCTGGAAGAACAGAAATGTAGAACAAAAGAGAAGGAGGAAGAAGCCAAAAATTGGAAACAAAAATATGAAGAAGTGATCGGTGCCAAAGGTGATGAATAAATTAATTTTGTTGAGATCAATCAAATGTTATTATTGTTTATCATTAAAACTTTCTCACCAGTATAATTTTAATTTTAAGCTATTAATCATTGTTTTTAAGGCTTGCAGACTGACTAAATTAATTTTATTATAATATTTTTTGTCTTTCTATAGATTTATGTTGTTTTGTGTATAAAAACAAAATAATTAAAAAATATTACTAATTTAGCTTGAATTTTTAATTACTTTTCAATAGATATTTAAAATAGAATGCTAAGAGTAAAGTCAAGCATAATCAAAAGTTGAGAAGTATGTTGTGGAAAATATAATTTGATATTGTTTATTAAACAAGGTGCACCATCATCCTATACCAAGGAATGAAACAATTACAGAAAAGAAGCTATTTTAGTAGGTACTATTTTTCACTTCTATGTAAGGACAGGGCCTACAGGTGCCCGAAACGAGGCACTCAAATGGTGCAATAGGACTTCTGCTCAGGTACTACATTAGGCTACTTTAAGGTTGTATGAACCTTTTGTTTTGAAATTGGCCTCATTCTACAGAGTTGCAATTTTATGTATTGCCACAGAAGAAATAATAGTACTTATAATAAGCAGTATTGCTTTAGTTTCCATTGACAATGCATTTTTATGACAAAATAATATTGTGATGCAGTAGTGGCGTTAGGGTAGGACGCGGTTGGGCGACTGCCTAGGGCGCCAGGTTTGAAGGGGCGCCGCAGGTAGTCATAAAGAAACTTTTATAGTTTCGTCATGTCTGTCCGTCCATCCGCAGCATAGCGTCGAGACCTTATAGTGCGGTCAAAATAGACATTTCAAATAGAGACCGACCGAAGATTCGGTTTCGGCCAGTTTCGGCCAAAAAATCTAGTTTCGGTTTCGGTTTCGGTTTTGGCAAAATTTGGCCGAAACCGAAACTCTGTGTTCGTGAATTGTCGTGCGTAATTTCGTCGTCGTGCTAAATTCGCGGCTAACTCGTGGGCACTGACTTTTCAAGTGAAGTCATTAACTTAACCATGTTTATTTTATTTGTTCATTAATTAATTGACAGGCTGCTTTGTCGCTCATTTGCATAGGCATGTTGAGCATAGGACTTTAATTTTATTGTTTTTTTTTTTCATTTTATCTAACACCATTTAACTGTCTGTAGGTACTAGGTATATACCATCATCGTCATAGCCATATAATGAAACTGTAATACCCCATTTACACGCGCGCGCGAGCCACGAGACAATCCGCGAGACGCGCGCATACGCGCGCGTGTGTACAGGGCGCTCGCGGACCAGACCGCGGCAAGTCTCGTGGCTCGCGGGCTCGCGTCGGGAGCGGTTTTTAGGCGCGCGCCAAAGGGGCTCGCGCGAGCGCTCGCGCGGTGTTCACACGCGCGTAGGGGGCGTGGCTTACGGACGCGCCACGAGACGGTCCGCGACACGCGCGTGTAAATGAGCGGTAACTGTACTAGTATTTGAGTAAAACTTTTAATAGGGGTATGTACACACAGCCGGCATATTTAGCGGAACATAAAATAAAGGTTTGATATCAGTATCATATAAGGTTTCTGGCTGGTTTATACGTCATTTAATTTAAAAAGAAATATTTTCAAATTAAGAAAACAACTGAACATCACATTTTATGCAATTGTTTTAATTTTATTCAAATACACCTTATCTGGAGCGAACTTCAAGTATTTCTTCCTTCTGAGTTTGATCATTGAAATACTGTTTTTGTTAGTTTTTTTTAATCGCGTATCTTTCTGGAGTTGACTGAATTATGCCTGACTTAGCCCCAACGGAGATTGCCAGGGCACTCGAAATGCGATGAAATGGTCAAACCTACAGTGATATCCAGAGACTTTGTCGACCAGTTTCAACGATCCATCGCAGTATCCAACGGTTCAGAGAGACCGGTACTTATGTGAGAAGAGCAGGACAAGGCAGAAAAAGACGGACTTCGAGTAGGGATGATCGTTTCATTCGGCTTCGTGTACGTAGGAACCCCCGTTTGACGGCCGTCCAAGCCCGACATGAGTTAAAAGCAGTGCGGGGTGTAACCGTAAGTGAGCGTACGGTACGAAGAAGGTTCGAAGAAGCTGGTTTGGGTTCATTTGTGCCCGCCAAGGCTCTAAGACTCGAGGTAAATCATCGTAGAAACAGGTTAACTTTTGCTCAGGAACATCGACTTTGGAACGCGGACCAATGGTCACAAATAAATTACGTTATGTAAATTTCGCCTATACTTACATTTATTGAGTGAGGCCCGACAGTTTGATATACACTAAACATAGCTAAGAACACTTTCGATTTAGTCATCTTCGTTTCTCCGTTTGGGAGCGACGATGCACAGACATACAACAGATACACAGACACGTCAAACTTATAACACCCCTCTTTTTCGTCGGGGGTTAAAACAGCGCCCATTCATAACTACATTTTTTTCGAATTTTTGCCGTCTATGTATTAAGATATAAGTTTATCGAACTCAAGGCACGTACTACTATATAAATATGTGTAAAAAACACGCTATATTTCAATACCTATAGGTACTTCAGTATGTACATACATATGTACCTACCTATATATAGGGTATCCCGTAAGTAGTGGATCTACGTTAGCGGACAGATAGCTTGAGGGTTGACCTGCCAAATGTCAAAAAATGCCCTTTGTAAAATTTCAACAATTCGGTTCCTTTACCCTACTTTTTTTTGTTGAGTCCACAAATGAGCAGCTCATAAAAATACCTTAATGGTGTGGCCAAACGAGCATATTTTTTGAGCTGTGCGTTGAGTAAAATTGCATATAATATAAATTCCAAACAATTCAATTTGAACTTTTGTATGAAACCAGCTCATTTCACGTGACTCACAGCTCCAAAAATACGCTCGTTGGGCCTCACCCTAAGTTTCGGTTTCGGCCGAAACTGGAACTAAGGCCGAAGGTTCGTCGGTTTCGGCTGAAAAACCAGTTTCGGTCGGACTCTAATTTCAAATAACAAAATCTCTGACATATATACATAGCTGAATTTTGCTAGAGACCTATATCAATAATTTATCTTGCAGTAAATACCTACAATATTTTCCTATAAAACTCCGTCATAACAGATCGAAGAGTAGGCCTACTAGGGAAACCGCGTCAAACAAATGCGCCAAGTACACTAAATCACAGGTGTATGGAAATGTGTCATATGCACACATTAGTGGTGGAATGTAATTCCTTTAGCTTTTATAATCGTGATATCTCAGGAATGGTGATTGTTAGGAAAAAAAGTATAGGACCATTTTTGTAGATAATTTTATAATCTACAATTTTTGTCCGTGTTATACTTTTGATAAATGATAAATCCAACCGTTTTCGAGAAAAATCCAAAAAACCGATGATTTTGATTTTTGACCTTGAATAACTATTTTAGCACACATGGGATCGATGAGAACTTTTGGCACCTTATTTCTACTGGTGTACCATAGACTTAAATTCAATGTGGTGTACCCAAGGTCTCTAGCAAAATTCATCTATGTCAGAGTTCTTGTTGTTTGATCACTATTTTTATGTCTAATTTGACTGGATTATTAGTCAATATTCAGATCAATAAATAATAATTATTATTTGTTGATTAGAGGTATGCCTAATATTAGTCTTTAACAACGAGTTTGGGAAGTATAACAAGGCGAAAATATTCTGATAAACCTAGGATTGGTAGTCGAAATTGTTCATCCAATACCACGTGATCCGTCTTCATGTAGCTCATTGAAGCGTGGGCTCCACTTAGTCTATGCTTCTTGGACTTAACTATTTTGTTCTCTGTCTACTAACCAGTGATATGACTCACATTTCTGTCGTTCTTTTTTACTTGACATATAGAGTCTGGCCAACGAAAGTAGAATATCGTAAAATGCCGACAATTTTAAATGGCAGCACCAATTTTATGTCAAAACTACTGACAACTGTCACTACTGTCAGATGTGTGACTGTCATTATTATTTTCTAATCGCGAATTATGCTGTGTTAATGAATGAAACAGTTAAAAGTGGGTCGAGAAAGCTACTTTTTAGGATAATATCAAAGTATGAAGAGCGTCAACAAGAAATTCTTAATGTTTATATGAAAAAATGGAATGTTTACACGTCGTAACTGCATTTATTGGTGAGTCGGATCAACTGTGAAAGATACTTGATACTTTTGTTCTATTTTTATTTAAACAACGCGTGTTTAATTTAAATGAACGCCTTTTGTTTTTTTTTTCACAGACAAGCTGAAGGGTGCTAATATTGAAAGAGAAATTAACGGAATACGTAATATTATCAAAATTTGTCAAACCTAGAAGATATTGGGTATATAAAATCGAAATGAATATCTAGAGAACTAAGATAATTATCTTCACTAACGGGTAATTTTTTATGCGTTATTCTATTACTGAATTTTAGAGTAACTACTTACCTACAAATAGAATTGAGTAGGCATGTTCCGTATGTTAAAAATGAAACAATTATTTTATTTTCCAGGACTAGATATTCAAATAATGGGTATGGATTACAAAGTATGGGCAAAAAACGGCCTCATGACTGACCATGTTGTAAATTTAAAAAAAAACAATATAAGAAATGCGATAGAATCACAGAAGAAGAATTGAATAAATTTATTATAAATGTTGGAAACTGATTCGAGCAATAGTGATGAATTTTTTGATCTTCAATATTTAACATCCGCTATAAGATTACAAAAAATAAATTGTATTGCGACATTTGTGTTTATTTTTCCTGTTGATTCGCCATAATTAACAATAGTTCTCGGTTGTTGATTATTTATATAACAAATTCATATATGTTATAATATTAATAGGTATGCATAATTTATAATATCACAGATAATTAAAGAATATTATAAGATAATTGAACTATGTCCTCTGTTTGTTGGTTGATGTAACACATGAAACTCTAATTTTAATAATAATTACAATAATATGAACCACTTGTATTCATAAATAGTAATATTCTACTTTTCAAGTATCAAAATCAGCTAAAGCTCTAATTTGTGTGTTGCCATCTACAATTTTTTCAAATTTCGCGGGCTTACCGATTTTCTACTTTCGTTGGCCAGACTCTATTAAAGAACTTCGATGTCACAGTCAATTCAGTGTGTTGCCAGGTACCACATAATTATTACGGTAGCTATAAACCGTATTCAGCTTCGATTTAATGTACCGTAATGATTTTTTGTGATTTTGGTACATTTTACCTTATTTTGACCCACAAAAATCTGATTTCGATAGGGAAAACCTCAAATCTTATAAAACCTACCGTATTTTTAAGAATCTACACTTACAGTATTTTACGAAAGAATATACCGTAATCCAGTTTTTGGTCCTGGAAACACTGAGTCAATCAAGATCGGACATCACAGCAGAACTCAAAATAAAAACAAAGATTTGATTGGAATGGAAATCGCTTTACTGCTTTTATTTCTTTTAGAAGATAATGTAAAGTAAATTAATATGGCGACTGATCCCAAAGTAATAGAATGGTTGGCTCATACTATACCTAGCAGTAGTGACGACAGTGATTCAAGTGTTTGGAGTGATATTTCTGCCATAGAATCAGAATCATCTCTTGACGATGAAGAAGATCGTTTGTTTTTTCCTCTGATGCAATATTTACTTCGCTTAAGACGAAAAAGAATCGATGATTACTTTTATATTGTTGAATCTTGGTCAGAGGCAGAATTCAAAAATCGCTTTCGGTTATCTCGCAAAACAGCTAATCAGTTGATCGGTAGGTGTTTTATTCAAGAATTAACAATCATTCCGCGTAGCCATAAGGCATGTTTAATAGGCATTGATAATGAGAACCTGTTGTATCAATGAAGTATTTACATACATTTCATTACTGCTACTGTAGATTTGAGGCTATTGTGGATACGTAATTAATATTGATATATAAAATTGGTATTGTTTCAGATGATCTTGAAAAGTCAGGGTTCATAGCATCCCATAAGTTTGGAGTTAAGCCCTTGCATCCAAGATTATGTTTTTATATATTTCTGTCTTTTATTGCTAATACAGAACCATTGATTCCAATAGCAACCAGATTTGATATATCAATATCTTCAACTTTCCGTGTGATCCGAAGGGTTGTTGCTTGGATTTTAACAAAGCTGGATGATGCTATTAAATGGCCACAGAGTTATGATAATATTAGAAATGTATGTGACGGTTTCCAAACTAAGAGTGGAATATCAAACATGTTGGGTATTATTGACTGCACACATATAAAAATTGAGAAGCCTAAGAATGCTAGAGAATATGCTAATTCTAAAGGATACTTCTCTATCATACTGCAATCAACCATTGATGCTAATTTAAGATTTACAAACATCTATTGCGGTGAACCTGGATCTTCAAACTGTGCTCGGGTGTTGCGTAAATCCCCATTATATAATACTGCTTCACAAAATCAGAATGCTCTATTTCCTTACAACACCTTCCTGATAGGTCATTCTGGTTATCCATCCTTGCCTTGGTTGTATCCTCCTTTCAGGGAGAATAAAAGATTAACGATACAACAGAGACATTTTAACACACTGCACGCTGCAACCAGAAAATTGAGTGACAAGGCCTTTAGCCTTTTGAAGTGTAGGTTTAGGAGAGTAAAACAGTTCACAGTGTACAGAAACATAGCTTTTATCACAGACACAATTGTAGCAGCATGTATCTTACATAACTATTGTGTTATTGAAAATGACCATTTAGACGAACATGAACAATTAATAGCATAAGTGTGCCTTCACATTAGGTCGCAAGTAGTGCGGCAGCAGCGCGACAGCAGCGGATGCCTTCTCATTACAAATACAGCCGCGCGACTTGCTTAGATTAGGGTGGCCAGTTTATTTCAATAATGGACTCCAACGAGGAAACATCATTGTTGTTCCTGCTTTTGTTGGTTCTCCTTCGGCGTCATCGACGTCGCATTCATAAAAAAATCATATATTTTTTTTAGTTTTATCATTTTCTTATTTTAGAAGTTACGGGGGGGGGGGACACATTTTACCACTTTGGAAGTGTCTCTCGAGCAAACTATTCAGTTTAGAAAAAAATTATATTATAAACCTCAATATCATATTTGAAGACCTATCCATAGATAGACCTATCCACACATGGGTTTCATGAAAAAAAATTTATTGTTTTTTTTTTTTCTATTTTTGTGTAAAAATCTTAATGCGGTTCACAGAATACATCTACTTACCAACTTTCAACAGTATAGTTTTTATAGTTTCAGAAAAAAGTGGCTGTGACATACGGGACGGACAGACAGACAGACATGACGAATCCATAAGGGTTCCGTTTTTTGCCATTTGGCTAATTATGTATGTTCGAACGTACGATTGCAACACTGGCTGGAAGCCGACTGACCGCACGCGGCTGCCGCGCTGCCGCCCGCTATGAAAAATCGCGTGTCGCGCGGCTGTCGCGCTGCTCTTTTTAGTATAGAAGTAGCAGCGCGACAGCCGCGCGTCTGTCGCGCTGCTATAGTCGCGCTGCTGCCGCACTACTGGCGACCTAATGTGAAGGCTCTCTAAGTGAAATTTTATGACAACCTCTGGTTCATCTACATTAAATTCTTATCCCCTTGGCACTACAGTTTTCATAAATATACAATCTAAAATTTATCAGTTATTATTTAAAATTTATCAGAGACTTAATATAGACGCTTGAAAGGTAAAATTTACCAAGCGACATGTTGGGCGATATTGAATTATAAACCTTATAAACATCACTAAATTATCACATATTATACACAAAAAATAACAACATAATATTATACACATAAAAACATATTATACACAAAAAAATTATCATAATATGATCATATTAATATATATTATATGATCATAATATTATGACGCAGAATTTTTTGTTAATTTAGTGATGTTTATAAGGTTTATAATTCAATATCGCCCAACATGTCGCTTGGTAAATTTTGCTTTTCAAGCGTTGATATATTGTTGATTGGTTAATTTTTATGTATTTGTTTTCCCTTTAAGGAGTTGACTGCCGTAATATGTTCGTAACAGTCACCATCATTATATATTTTTTGTCAATACTATCTGGTAAATTGTGTTTCTGCCCACATGACTTGTAGGCACAGCTGCATCATATAATAAGTGTAAATATATTTGTATAAGAAAATAATACATTTTTGTCCATAACCCTTAACATAATAAGTTGTTATTGCAACTAAGTAATTAGCATTTACCGCAACCATTACTTCAACAAAACTAGATTAGATCTACATGAAAAAATTTAAATATGTACACTTAATATACAATCGACAAATATATTGTGTGCATTCACTGATTTAATTGGTGACTACTATGATTATCAACAAGTTTCCGTAGTAATGCACACTTTTCTCTTTCAATCTTCAGTATCTCTTCTTGCTTCTTTTCTTTCAGTTGCAGTCTTCTTAAAGCTATTGACTGTTTGATTTCCAGTTCTTTTTTCCTCAATTGTAATTCTTCTTCTTTTAATCTAAGGCTTCTTTCACTCCTTTCATCTCTCAGTTGTTTCTGTGATTCTTGCCTCTTCAAATACTCTATCCATTGCTTATCTAGCTCTACTTTTGCCTTCCTCTCTGCTCTTAATTTTCTAAATGGAGTAGCAGATTTAAATGAAAGATTTCTTTTCCTTAGTGCATTTTGAACATCCGCATCCTGGCCTTGCATGATTCCAGATGAAAGTCTATATGTACCACTATCTTCATTATACCTTCCAAGGATTTGATGCATTTCATTAAAATATTTAAAAGTCAATGATCCTTGACCACTATCAATACAATCTTTGTATTTCTTTGTAAGAGCATTTATTTTCCATCTGACTTGATCTGGTGTGACCTGTAAATTGAAAATTAAGTTTCAAACATAAAAGTAATCAAAAGAATGGGACTTTAAAAAATAAAAAATAAAGTCCATACATAAAACAATAAATTAAAATAATGATATGCTTGAAAACTTCAAGAACAACCGGTAACAATAAGCATAATTATGGAACACTTGATGATAAATGGTAACTTCCACCATATACATACATTATCAACACATTAATGGAGTTAAGCACAGGGGCACATATTGCAAGTATAGGTGAAACAAAAAGCAAAATGAAGAAATTCATGTAAAGGGTAGCTCGGACTCTGGGATAAATCAATTTTTTTTTATTTGTTAAAGTACAGGTACAAGAGATGTAAGTATAATAGAATTTTGTGTCCCAATATACTTTGCCAATTAATGGCGTACAAATGTTCATTAATATCATTAAATTAATAATTACATGCATTCCTACAGGGTTACATTAAAATTAATATTTCACACAGTTAAAATTCAATATAATATGTCATTCAATATTATACATGTCATAATTATATCGATAGCTAGACTTAGAACCCAAATATTACTTAAAACATACATACAGCATAATCTTTACCTCAATATGTAATGATTTTAATTCCTCAGCTATTGATGTCCACATTTTTGATTTCTTCTTTGGATTTTCTATCATGTGCAATTTGGTTTCATACAAATTTAATAACATCAATGTTGCATTTTTGGTCCATATTATGTCTAAAAATATATTCACCATTAGTAGTAGTCAGTATTCTACAATTTACTTTTGAGATAACTAATTCACTTATATCAGTGTAAATAATACTTACTTTGCTTATTTGGCTCGGTGACGATTTCTTCCTGGTTTAATTGATGAGTATGATCAAAATCAACAATATTGAGACTTTGCTTATACTGGGATTCTAAAGTTGCACCACATGCTACAAAGAAAAAAATATTGGTATATTCTATTGATACTTTCTTCCTCAGATCTGTGATTTCTTCATTAATTACAGAATGTCATTACTGCCACCAATGCTATACTAACTTACACGGATATCCTATTATAATAATGTAGGATAAAATTTGTCGGGTTTACCCTTTAAGGTTAGGGTATTTGTATATGTATAAAATCCTAAACCTTCAGGTTTGCATCAGTACAAGGTGCAGGAATAGTTTACTGAGTGTGACTACTATAATGCTACTATCTGCAAATGGAACTTGTTAACAAGACGCGGTTTAAGGTAAATAAAATTAGCTTACATTGATTATCCAGGATAGCTAATACAGCCACATTATTATCAATATTTTCGTCCATTTTTACCTGGCGTGTTTGTTTACAGCTAATGTGTATATACTTTTAAATAAATGCAAAACATTATGATGAGAATTTACATTTAATTTCACACAAAACAAACACAAAAATGACAAATTAGAGAAAAAGAAAAACAGCAAACAAAACACGTCAAAGTCAAACTGACACTTTCACGGTCATTAAATTATCATGATATTGTCTATGATTTCACAGTGTAAATAAGTTTTTATGTATGGTTTCTCACAAGTATGTAAATTTTGTATGTAGATTATCCTCTAAAACTTGCCAGAAAAATGAAAGAAAGGAAATTTAGTGAATAAGATTGACCATTCATATACCCGGTATTACTGGGACTACGGTGATTGATTTTTTTTGTATTTTATAAACACTCTGTGCACTATATATACTCTATAGTTTTGTTTGAAAATTTGACACTGCCAGCCATATGATTGATGACATGACACTCGTGACAGTTGATTTTTTGTCGTTCGTTGTTGGTTGACGTGTGAACGTGACATCATATTGATATTTTTTTAAGAAATAAATGTTTTAAAAAATATATTGTAACTTGGTACTAACCAAGCGTGTATAATTTTTATAATGGCTAATTGTTGTGAATTTATTAGGAGTCAATTTCCGTTGATTGATGATGAACTGATGCAGTATGTGAAAGGTATGCTTGTTCAGTAGGTTATAGCATAAAGGTGCTGTTAATTATTGTTTGTAGGAAGACTCACTCTATACATGCGGAATTAACTTATTTTGTACATATAGGGATGATGAAAAATGTGCCATGGCACATTCATCACCCTCATTTTACTTATTAAAGACAAAGTTTTTTTTTTATGATTCAATACTTTGCTTCTAGATATACTTGACGGTAGTGCCGGAGAATTCGAAGACACTGAGGAGGTATATGAGGCTGTAGGCGAAGTATTGCAAGGAATTTCAGAAAAATCGGAAGACGACATAAGGTATTTATGTTCCCATAAAAAAGCTTGTTTAGTAGAAAAGTAGAATTTATTTCTTTGTTACTTCTTGTAGTACAGAAAGATAACATTTTCTCTATAAGAAGTAATATAATTTAGATTTAAGCTTTATATATTGGCTTAAAACATTGCATAATGTATTTTGGTAATAATGAAAATAAGTATTGTACAGCTTTAGGGATCCTAATGAGTATTGATATGCATTTCTTTCTTTTTCTTCTTTCTTTCTTGGCCGGTACCACATCAGAGATGCCTTTGTTGTTGCTGATGTCCATGGGCGACGATACCACTTACCATCAGGTAGATCGTCAGCTCGTTTGCCGGCTATTTCTATAAGAAATAACATTTGAGAGTTTTAAATATTACTATTGCAAAAAATATAATAATATCTCACATGCAAATAGGTGTAAATTAATTAATTTAAAACTTAATGGTTACTTCTTTACTATACATTTATCAGTATACTCATAATGTGAAATGTTTGATGTTGTGAAGATGTTTGGATGTTTTTCTTTTCACTACTAACATAACCTAACCATTGTACAGATTAAGATAAAATTTGTGACAGAGATAGTCCTTGTCTAGGAGAAGAGAATGGGGTAGATTTCATCCCAGTTGTATGTTGCCATGGGTTGATGGAGTATATGTATCCTGTGATTTCGTTTTGTGAAACCACTCTTCTTTGAGCTAAGTTGCATGTGGAAACTAGTTATAAATAAATGTTTAAAGTAATAAATAATGAAGGATATTATGTTGAGGAGAACATGGTAATATGGAGTACATAATAAAATTACAACTATGTTGCTTGATTTAAGCTCTAAAGCTAGTGTTTTAAAGTCTCCTTTGGTCAATTTTTTTTCAAGAAAATATATTATATGAATATTATGAAGTCTTGGTTTTCATGAACAGTATTTAAAATTCACAATTTTGTAAGTTATTTTGTCTTCTTACTAATTGACAGTGCCGGCGTTTGAGCCATTGACACCCAGGCATGAATATTGTGGTGCCCACATAGGAAATTAAAAATCGAGCTTTTTTGCTCGTAAAATTTTTTGCTGAACCAATGGGAACATTTATTAAGAATTTTATTTTCCTTTTTTTTTCTCCTCACCCCAAATGTGGTGCACCTCCAAATTTGGCGTCCTAGGCTGTCGCCCCACCGGCGACGCTGGCTCTTACTTATAAAAATGACATAATAAGGTTGAGAATGGTCACTGCAGTTATTTCTTGGTATAAACCAGTTTGTCCTAGATTGCACTTGACTTCACTAGACTGTCCTAGATTCCAATGTCTTGCAGTGAGATGACTGTTATTCAAGTATTGCACTTACATAATATAATACTCCAATAAGGTCCTTTTCCATTAACTTGAATATGAATACATTATAGAGTCAGCTGAGTCAGTCAGATTGCATAGATAGTAAAGATCAATTGTCTACTAATTAATTCATTATTATTTATATTTTAATTCTGTATACAGAATATGCCCTTACTCAAGTTACATTTAGATAAATTAATCAGTCTCTGATTATTGGGCATTATTCATCAATTACACTGGAATTAATTACTAAAGAAATGTTCTTTATATAGGACCTTTAAATAGGACAGTATTAATTATATCACAGTTCAATTTCAAATGGGTTTGGATAGAAATCACCACTTACTACATCTTTAAATACATATTTTTTTTTAACATGATAATAAATATATTCAGGCAAATATGTGAAAAACTACTGCATATGCTACAACCAGAGAAATGTGGAACTACAAACGGATTAAGGAAAGTACTGGACGCTCCGATACATTTGGCATCAATGACAACAACCCACACTGAAACTGAGGATCTGAAAAGTATATGGCTACAGACTAGAGATGATAATTTGGTAAGTGACGATCTGGCCCATAGCTTGCCACTAGTTTCAAGATTCAGAGCAAATTGAATGAATCAGTGCCTATTTGTATGGTGTGATACATCATACCACATGATATGACCCATATGACACAACTTAATGTGCCATTCAGGTGCTTCAAGTGAAACATGACAAATCATGTTGCTGCCACATTACTTAGCTAATTTTATACTCATGTGTAAACATTTTGCGTAATTATATTATTATATGTATATGATGAGGTATCAGTGTGTTAGCGTTTATAATAACTCACCGGGTGGCGGGTATGCAGTTCTCCTCACCATGTAATTGAGAATAAATTAATTTCAAAATCGCACATATCTTTGAAATTCCTGCAAGAGACTGATAATTAAACTACTAGGCTTTCACTGCTCCTACTGAGCTTGTTATATTGCAGTAAAAACCCTGTAAAGGTTTTTATGTTTGTATTTAAGGAAGTGACAAAATAAAATTGATGTTGTGTTGTCAAATGGATATTTATAGAAACCACAAGTTATATTCTAAAAATTTAAATAGAATAATAATTATTTTTAAAATTTAACTATTTATAGAAAGTAGACGCCAAGAAGTTAGAAAAGGCAGAAGCGAAGTTGCAACAAAAACAGCAAAAACAAAAGGAAGCAAAAATGCCCTCTGTTGCACCGGTGTTACAGACGGCCACAGCTTCACAAGTTACTTCAAAGAAGGACAGCAAACTAGAAGCAAAAGGAAATAATAGGACCCAAGATATACGAATAGAGAACTTGGACATTGCATATGGTGATAGGTTTGTATTGAGTGTTCTAACTCTAAAATGGATAGTTAGTCACTATAGTGATTTAATTTTATAATCTTAAATTCATAATAGACGCTTGTTGTTGTCGTTGTGTGTTGTCTATAATGGCTATGGAACCCACAATACGAGGAATCCTAGTGGGGCTATGAGTGTGAAGAAATTATTTATGTATTTGATTCAAACAGATTGTTATGTAGCGATGCTTACTTAATTTAGGCTTTTCCTAATTTCGCAGAGTTTTATTACAAGGTGCGGATTTAATACTGGCATTCGGACGAAGGTATGGCTTGGTTGGGCGGAATGGACTCGGCAAAACAACATTACTGCGAATGATTTACTCCAAACAGCTGAAGATACCATCACATATATCTATATTGCACGTGGAACAGGAGGTGGTAGGAGACGATACGTTGGCCCTACAGAGTGTGTTAGAGTGTGACACTGTGAGGGAAAACTTACTGAAACGGGAAAAGGAAATTACGGCGGCTATTAGTAATGGGTAAGTTTTTTTATAAGTTGATCACAACTTGAGTAAATCCTCCATGGAAATAAGTTTATTGCCTCATTTCACTTGTACTTACCTTGCCTTTCTTGCCTTGTACTTACCTCAATAGTCTAAGTAACCCAAAAATTCTCAATAGTCTTCAGACACCAACATTTTCACGGTAGAATTCGCGACAGAGGTAAAAATATCACGCGAAATTTCTTAACTTACATATCACCATTGTAGCGTCTAGCCGCAGTATGATCAAAATTATTTGTAGTTTATTTGTAAAAATTTTGCATTACTTTCTAGAAGAAATATCTCAATAGATGACAGCACCAGTTGTGTATTGCTTATTAATCAAAGAAATCTTAAGCTTTGCCATTTAATTGATGCAATCAGTCTGGAAAAAACTCATGATTAAAGTTTGGATTTTTCAGATCTGCAGACGTGAATCTATCAGCGGAATTGACAGAAGTGTATGCTCAGTTGGAGAACATTGAGGCAGACAAGGCTCCAGCGAAGGCGTCGATTATCTTAAGCGGTTTGGGATTCACACCAGAGATGCAGCAACGGGCCACTAGGACATTCTCTGGTGGATGGAGAATGAGACTTGCCCTGGCTAGAGCTTTGTTCTCCAAGTAAGAAACGATTAGGCTATTGTTTGGGTACAGGTCTCAGTGACTTAGAATAAGTATATTGAGTTGACCTTGGACTATATTCGACTTATCTAATCACTAACTTATTCACTACATCTCTCATTATTAAGCTCTAAAAGTTACTACCTACCTCCTACTAAATAACTTACCATCTAGTAATACCAAAAACGTCACCGGGTCGCCATCAAATAAGAACTGGGGTACGCAACTACCCACATATTCATTGTATTCCTATTTCCAGGCCCGATCTCCTATTACTGGACGAGCCCACAAACATGTTGGACATCAAAGCGATCATCTGGTTAGAGAATTACTTACAGAACTGGCCCACCACGCTGCTGGTAGTGTCTCACGACCGGAACTTCCTCGACACTGTGCCCACTGATATACTACACTTACACTCACAAAGGATCGATGCTTACAAGTAAGTCATCACTGATTACTTCATTTTTAATGCCTGTTGTCTTACGAAAACAACCAGGACTGACGGCTTTACGTGTCCATCGAAGCACGGAAACGCTCTAACGATTGATACTTTGATGCTACTAACATACTTCCATTTTTCGGTTCTACGACGTCTACGCAATAAACGTGTGTACTCATATTAAAAACATTCTTATGACGAAAGGATATTACAAATTAGATGATTATTTTAAAGAAAAAGACTGCTTGGACATGAGTTTCATGAATATAGATTGTAGTAGATGATAAGTGCTATCTGTAACTGTGAGCAGGAAAAAAACAACCCCGGTAGTTTCTTGCTGCTTCTCCCGGGCCCTCTCACAGTAGGGCCTTGTTGAAGCATTGGCGTAGCTTGCATGACTTTCAAAAAGTGTTTGTAAATCAATTTTGAATAAAAACATTTGATTTGATTTGTGAATCGCCTCTCGGATTTTAATTTACAAATACAGTCCACCTCAAACTCTTACGTATACAATCCCCCTATCTCTGCAGAGGCAACTACGAGCAGTTCTACAAGACGAAGACGGAGCGGCTGCGCAACCAGCAGCGCGAGTGGGAGGCGCAGCAGCAGCACCGCGCGCACACGCAGGAGTTCATCGACCGCTTCCGGTACAACGCCAACCGCGCCTCCTCCGTGCAGAGCAAGATCAAGATGCTCGACCGACTGTACGTACACACTACACACTATAACACTATACACTATATCTATACTAGTACTAGCTGCCCGGACAGACTTCGTTCTGTCAAGAGTTAATAGTAATAATTAAAAAAAAAATAGGGTGGACCATCCTTAACATTTAGGGGGATGAAAAATAGATGTCCGATTCTCCACCCTAGCCGATATACACGCTAAGATTCACGAAAATCGGTCAAGCCGTTTCGGAGGAGTTCAACTTCTAACACGAGAATTTTATATATTAGCCTATAAAGCTGAAGAGTTTGTTTGTTTAGTTGAACGCACTAATCTCAGGAACTACTGGTTCGAATTGGAAAATTCTTTTTGTGTTTGATAGTCCATTTATCAAGGAAGGTATTTTAGTTAAAGTGAAGGTTATTTTAGTAGTTAGTTTCCATAAATTAACGCTGGTGAAACCGCGGGTAACAGCTAGTACAATATACTACATGTTAATAGTCTATACACTATAAGTAATAGCCAACGACGGCTAACTAACAGACGAGATAGCCGACAAACTAACGACCCACGTGGCGTAATGGTTACCGTGACGAACCGCCGTGCCAAGGATCTTGGGTTCGATTCCCAGTGAGCCAGCAATTTTAGTGATGAGTTTGGTGTTCTCGGACGACACAGACGACACAGGAAATCCTAGAATGGGGTTATAAGTGTGAAGCGTGAAGCGTAAGAAAGAGATATCCGACAAGCCGACAACCTAGCATAGACCATGGGCTATCTGATGGTACCTCGTCATCACCCATATACATAGGTAACCCCTGTCCTATACTGTAAACAAAATACTGAAAGTACATCATTTTAAATTGTACTACAATTAGCTAATGGTATGAAATAGTTTACCTCCATCATCCAAAAATGTTTTATCATTCGCAGGCCTGAACTAAAACCAGTGGAGAAGGAATTAGAAGTGGTGTTAAGGTTTCCAGACACGGAGCCCCTCTCGCCGCCCATCCTGCAGATCAATGAAGTTAGCTTTTACTACACGACGGGAAACGTTATATTTAGCAACGTGAACCTCGGCGCCACACTGGAATCTAGGATATGCATCGTAAGTATAAATTAATTTTTAAGTTGAATCAAATAAAACTTAGGTTTAAAATTAAAAAAAAACTACCGACCATCGTTGCCAAGTATCATGTACAGAACTTGTCAAAACCAAGCTTATAATAAAATTATATCATTAGCTTCATGATCCTATCTTCAGTACCTCATAATCAAGCAATACTATAATATGTTGTCCAGGGTTGGCATGAATAAATCATTTTGATTTAAATCATGATTTAAATCACGATTTAAATCAAATGATTTTTTCAATAAAAATCAATGATTTAATCAAAAATGTGTAATTTCATTTTCTTTCACAGAAATCCACATATAAAAACCAGGGGAAATGCATATCAGGCCACGCGCACTGTAGGGTTCCGAAGTAGTACGTTTATCGACTAATACCTACTTATTAACTAAATACTTATCTGCCGTCCTCAAGCTAAAAGGCGGCTAAATGTCATCTGGTAAATTTTTACTTTATTAACAGTTTTGATATTTTTTTGACCTTTAGTAATATTTAAGTTCAAAAAAAATATATATCTTTTGAGTTTGACATAGTATGACAACATTAACAATTGTTTTATAGAGAATCACTAGCACGATTTCAAAATAATCCTGAGTTTTTTGGCTCTACCTCAAAAACTGTTTTTGTCACTTAACCGCCTTTTAGTTTGAGGACGGCAGTTATGTTAACATAACATAGCCGTGATAGTTTTCCTTATAAATTCATCATATAATCTACATATTTTGGAGAATTTTTTCACTTGTCCAACTCCAACCGTTTAGCCGACAGGGGGGTCCCCTCCTGGTCCCACTTGACTCTAACCAAAATTTGCACTTTAAAGGCAAATATTTCACAAACGGACCCCTAATTCCAAAAATGGTCTTAAAGACCCATAACATTTTTGAAAGACCTTTTGAACGATACCCCACTCAACAACGATACAAATCATCCTCACGTTACAGCTGTAGGGGAGGTACCCTGAAAAAAAATGTTTTTCAATATTTTTTTCTACAATTCTGGAGTTTTAATAATTTATAATGTATATCCGTGTCAAGTACAGCTTTCTAGCATTAAGGGTTTCGGCGCTTTGCTTCGGACAGATGGACGGACGACGACTTTGACGAAACTATAAAGGTTCTGATTTTACTTCGGAACCCTAAAAACAAATTTAGAATTTGCATTCACTTGCTTTTGCACATTTGCTTGGCATTCACATGTCAGACAAAAGAGAAATCCCCGCGCTGTGTCCGCGCAATCCCTTGAGGGCGCGTTCTGTTTTGCGCAAAAATATTTTAAAATAAAATGAAAAAATCGTGATTAATTAGGATTTTTTTAAAAAAATCGTGATTTTTTCGATTTTTTAAAAAAATCATGATTTTTTCCAACCCTGATGTTGTCACAGGATATTAATGCATGTTCACACACACCTGAAACTATGCTAACAAAAAAAATCAGCTCCAAACAGATGTAAACAAAGCATTTTGTAATTTTTTATATACCTAATAAGTTAATGCTTGACTACTATCCCACCTGATGGTAAGTGGTGATGTAGTCATGGGTGGTAAAACGCACTAACTTACTAAAAGCCTATTCACTCTTGCCTTGAAGACACATTATAATCGAGCGGAAACACCGACGCGGGCAATTTGTTCCAATCCTTCGCTATACGCATAATGTATGTCATGTTCACATGTTCTTATAAATGTACTAGCTGACCGGGCAAACGTTGTTCTGCCAAAAATTTAGGGGTGGACCACCCTTAACATTTAAGGGGATGAAAAATAGATGTCCGATTCTCCACCCCAGCCGATATGCACGCAAAGATTCACGAAAATCGGTCGAGCCGTTTCGGAGGAGTTCAACTTCTAACACCGTGACACGAGAATTTTATGTATATGTATATTAGATATACTTGCGAAGCGGGTTTTTATAAGTTGACGACTCCGTAGCCCATTTCGTAGTGATAGGTGATTTTTTATAGTCATTAGCGCAAATAATAATTCTTCGTCACTTTCATCCGACATGATTTTAAACAGAATGTTCTATTCTGTACACATACTGCTACAAACCGAAGCGCTTCTGGACTCCTTCATACTATTTGGAACAATACAGTAAAACCGCATCCCGTGCATTGTGTAAACAACATTCATTTTTTTCTCGGTTTGTGTGTGGTAGTGATAGCAATCTTATTATTATTTCTGTTTGCCCTTGCTTCCCGAAACACATTAACCCTATGAGTGTGTAAAAGGGGCCACTTGCCTCTAAGCGGCAATGGGCGTCAGACATGATATCGATTAAAATGAAACATCTCAATGCTATGAATGAATGTCTGCAACTGAATGTATAATGAATGAACTAACATGAGGAAGTGAAAAAAGATTTATTTATCGGCATAAAACTTGTCGTTTTGCAACAATTTATTCAAAGTACGTCGTATCTCGATCTGATTGTGAGTAGTCTGCGACCTTGACTGCTTGCATTGAATTGGATCCGCTGCAAGTTTTATTACTCGGAACATTCAATAACGCGATGTCACGCGTTGAGAAAATATTAACAATGCCATTGTTTGAGCTATTGAGGGCGGGGCTATAAGCGTTATTAAATACTTTGATCTAGAATAAATGATGTACTTGATGTACAATTCTTCCACCGTCTGTATGGAAGAGTATTTTCATAAATGATTCGTTTCAACCGCGACTACATTTTTTGGTTTTAATATTTCAGTTATTTTTTTCACAAAAGATGCATTTTATTACTGAATAAATTATTTGATTTTGATAGAGGTACTAGCGATATTTATTTTGTCCGGCGATATTTCGACCCAGTTGCATTGTACTACATTCTTCATTTTTCGTATTTGTGTGTTCTCCATTATGTCCACGGCACCCACGTGTGGGGGGCTATGAGTGTGTAGCATTAATACATAAGTATATCAACTATCCATTTAGTTTGTGAACCAGGATTCCCTGAGTCGCGGGTACCATGGACAAACACAAAGCCAACATCACACACATTCAGACCGAGAACAGAAATTCAAGCTCATCATTCTAATTTCTGCCTTGCTGGGAATCGTATCCAGGACACTTATGTTGCCACGGGACGTCAATACTTAATGTACATTTTGTTAGCCAATAGTTAGGATTAGCCGGCAAACGAGCTGACGATCCACTTGATGATAAGTGGCTATCGTTGCCCATGGACACCAGCAACACAAGCCAAGGGAGAGAGAAGAAAAGTAAACTAAAATTAATTCTTTAACTAAAAAATAAAAATGTATTAATTTGTAGGTGGGCGACAACGGCGCGGGGAAAACGACGCTATTGAAAATAATAATGGGTATCTTGTCGCCCACAGTCGGCATGCGTAGCGTGCACCGCGGGCTGAAGTTCGGATACTTCTCGCAGCACCACGTCGACCAGCTCGAGATGAACGTTAACTCGGTCGAACTGCTGCAGAGGACTTATCCAGGTGTGATATTACACTGAGCGTGAGAGGGAGAGAGATAATAGTGGGAGAGAGATGTAAACAGGAGTTTTACAGTAGGTTTGAAAAATACAATAGTCTTGTATTTTTAAATAAAAAACGAGTTGATTAAAATTAAATAATTATGATTTGAATATAAAACATGTATGTGGTGCAGTTTATACTTGAATATTAAATAAAAGAAAGAATTTTGCCATCAGTGATATCTTATCAAGTTTAGGTGGAGGGTGGATTATTGGTTTTCTTTTTTATTTATGTTATAACTTGTATAATTGTTGTTAAATTAACTTGTTTGATTGTAGGCAAAAGTATAGAGGAATATCGGCGGCAGCTCGGTAGTTTCGGCGTGAGTGGCGACCTTGCTCTTCAGGTAACTTTTTACAACATATTGAACAAATATTTACACAAAATACATTACCAAAGTTAGCGAAGTCGTCTTGCCCGAAGCAAACTTAGGGCGGATTCGACTAAACTTGTGTGTTTTCCTGCTCATACACCTCAACTCAGAGTCACTGACGGTTACTTAAATCGCTCCTTAGTAAAGAATTACCATACAAATTCTGTACTAAGGAGCGGTTTAAGTTATCGTAAGTGACTCTGAGTTTTGGCGATTGTAATTAGTATCTGATTGCTATATACATTTCAATGTTGTGACATTTGTATGGTAACGACGGTTGACATCATTACAATGTAGAAAAAATTTGTGCACATAAAATTGTATCTTTATTCAAGAAGTGTTTATTATGGAAATAAATTAAGTACGTTTTTAACATTTGTTTTAGACGATAGCCAGCCTTTCAGGAGGGCAGAAGTCTCGAGTGGCGTTCGCACAGATGTGCATGGGCAACCCTAACTTCCTAGTGCTGGACGAGCCCACGAATCACTTGGACATTGAAACCATAGAGGCCTTAGGAAAAGCTATTAATAAGTTTACGGTGAGTCGCTTACTATAACAATACTTAGAAAAATACTTCCAACCTCAAAAAAGGAGGAGGTATTCAATTCGACTGTATTTTTTTATGTTTGTTACCTCAGAACTTTCGACTGGGTGAAGCGATTTTAATGATTCTTTTTTTAATCGAAAGCTGGTGCATGTCATGTGGTCCCACATAAATTTGAGCGAGATCTGACGAGTAGTTTTTAAGTTATCTCTAATTTTGAAGTCTGTTATTTTTTGTCAAGAATTTTGTGAAATCATAGTCCAGTGCGGGTTGACTGTGTTGACTATCATATGGGCACAGCAGTGTCACAAATATCAGTTATTAAAAGTCTGTATTTTAATTAAATAATTATTTTTAACCGAATTCAAAAAAAGGAGGAGGTTTTTATGTTTGTTATCTCAGAACTTTCGACTGTGAGAACCGATTTTGATGATTCTTTTTTTAATCGAAAGCAGGTGCTTGCCATGTGGTCCCACATAAATTTGAGCGAGATCTGACGAGTAGTTTTTAAGTTATCTCTAATTTTGAAGTCGGTTATTTTTTGTCAAGAATTATGTGAAATCATAGTCCAGTGCGGGTTGATTGTGTTGACTATCATATGAAAGGGATAAGAGCACAGCAGTGTCACAAATATGAGCTACTAAAAGTCTGTATTTTAATTACTTAAATAATAATTTTGTTTTGTAGGGAGGTGTGATACTGGTTTCCCACGACGAGCGGTTACTACGGATGGTGTGCAAGGAGTTCTGGGTGTGCGGGAACGGAGCCGTCACCAACATCGAGGGCGGCTTCGACGAGTACCGCCGGATCGTCGAGAGGGAGCTGGCTGAACAGAATAAATCATAGTACCGACTGCTTACGCTAATGTTATGTAAAAAGTTAACGTAAATTATATTAATGTACCATACACGTTTTTCATTATTTATTACGTTGTTGAACTTCAAATTTTATCGGCAGGTTGAAATAGACAAATGAAAAACTGATTTATAATAATGCAAATTTTTATTTCATATCTCCAACCTTTCTGTCTTCATTAAATAATTTTAGCAAACAATTCCACAAAGAATTGAAGTACTCGCAGAAACCATGGCAATAAAAATATAAAATTAACTTAAAATTGTATTTACAAATGAAACTCCATAATTCAAATACATAATATACAATTAAAATAGTGACTCAAGTAGCATAAAATAAGAGTAAACACTCCGTTGAAAAACCGAATCGATTGAAATGCTAGATTAGTACTCGAGAAGCAATCTGATACTTGTCCTTCTATAAATGCAACTGTTTGAAGATACAACGCCTACTGTAAATGTTACTGTATCGGAGGGTAATATTAAGTTAAACTAATGTTGTATCGTGGACTATTTCGACTTTTACATAGGTTACATAATAATATCAATTCGTTATATATAATTTGATTATCCGTTGTTTATGGCAATTAATAACTGTTCGCGAATTTAGGTACGAATTACAAAGTAACGCTAGCAGATCACAAAAATATCCTAACTAAATTATGTCCAGTTGGCAAAGACGAGTGGCGGTTGGATCACTCTACTCTCACCCGAGCGAGAGGGTCGAAGGATAAAATGATTTACTGATGCTTCTTGCGCCTCGTCTTACTTTTGTCGGCGTTTCGCAGTACCTCGGCGTAGGACAGTTCTAGCTTCCTCAGTTTGTGAATCTCTTGTGATGCGGTGCTCTGCTTGATGTCCCAGGAGTCGGTCTCGGGGTTCCATCCCTGGTAGATTTTACCGGTTCTGCCGCTCACGCTTGGCGTCGGGGAATTTAAGTTTCTGTTGTAGAACTGTAACGTCGACCCGTTCCATTCTCCCTCGCATGACCTCACGAGAGGACTCGGCTCGATGGGCCTGTATTCTCTTCGTCCCTTCTTGTTACCGGATTTCTGATACGTGATCTTGGGTGGCGAAGGGAACACTGGCGAATCGGCTCCTTGACGATCTTGGCTATGTTTCCGGTTGCGGTGTCTGGACTTCTTCCTGGTAGCCGCGATGTACTCCAGGGGTTGACGGACCAGCGGCGTCAGTACTCGTTCCTTTTCTCTATCCTTCTCCTTGTCGTTTTCCTTTTCTGGCTCCTTTTGTTTCTCTGCTTCTACTTCCTTAGGTTTTTCAGTGGAACTTGACGCAACAGGTTTATTTTCCTTGTTTGTTTCAACTTCAACTTGTTTGGGTGGTTCGGGAATGGGAAGTTCCTTTTCTTTTAAGGTTGGCGTCTCTGGGGCAGTAATGTCGGATACTGGAATGGATTGTTCAGACATGACAGAGGACAGAACGCTCTGCGTGTCGTCGGTGAAATTGCCGGGCGGCTCCTCGTTGGCTGGGGTCACTGGGGGAACTTTCCCGATCGTGGTGTCATCAAGGAGAGGTAGTTGCTCTCCATCATCCTTGTTTTCTGCGGCCTTTTTCAGAATCGTGAATATCTCCTTAAATAGCTCCCGATATTCAGGCCTGTTGCGGAAGCGACTGTCCATGGGACTAACATCATCGTAAATGCTAAAACGGTAGTCTTCTCCGTCGGCGATTGTGCAAAGGAATGATCCGGGTCTCTCGCGCTCCGTTTGTGTGGCCTTGTTGCTCGTTTCATCCGAAAAACCTGAGCTGGAGGTCTCGGCCTCTGAGAAGTCGGGTGTTTGAATGATCTTCTTACGGGAAGTGGGTTCCGTCTTCTTCTGCTGTGTCTCTTTTTGTGCCTCTTCACCATGGCCACTTTCCTCGTCAGTATCTTTAACACTGAACTGACTGTAGTCCCCAGATGTTTGCAGCTCATCTTGCAGCGAAATAGGCCCGGATTGAGTTTGTGCGCCAGGCAATGAGTTTGGTTTGTTCTTCCTTATGTTCTTGACTTGTGACAGCTGAACTTCCAGAAGAGCTTCGTACTTCTGAACGAGCTCCCTGTACGGGTTTTCGTGACCGTCTTCTTTATTTGCCCATACACCTTGAAGTAATTTCTCCTTGGCATTCTGTGAAGAATTATGCAGTTATATTTAGATCATGCCTAAAAAAATAAGGAGGTACCTAAACCGTAGATCAAGAAGCTTGTTCACACAGAATAAAAATGATTCATAGTTATATTATTCGTAATAAAATGATTTAATAATGGCATGTTTCGTTATTACCATGAAGTGATTAAATGTATTGTAATTTCGACTGATTATGATTCAAAACTTAGGATTCAAAATTAAATATCGTTATTAGAAATATGTGATAAATTACATCATAAAGCCTACTGTAAGAAGTATAGAATATTAAACTGCATGTAAATATGATTAGTCTAAAATACACCCATTACTCCACAAATACATAATTAGACAAGAAAATAAAATAATAAGACATGTTGATTTATTAATGACATACATACGCATAAGGTAAGTTACACAGATTAGTAATACGTGATCGATTAGTAAATATTTTAATTTAATGTATTTAAACCCAGAGCACCATAGTAAACGTTATGTCCCGGCTTAACGGACTCGAGTGGATGACCGTCACCAATGATTTAGATTAGCGTGCAATCCGCACTTAATCTAATAACGTGTCAGTAATGGACGTACCTTCGACTACATGCGATATATCCAAAGAAAACTACTGCAAATGCGCTTCATAATGCATATGCAAAGCGTGATCAACAACATCAGGGGCAGTTGGAAAAGCTTTGCCGCCTAGAAACGATCGAAACAGTCGCATGAGATTCACGAGAATCACCAAAGCAGTAGAAAATGAATACTTGGGACGGAAATGACGGAATGAAACTGATGGGAAATGAAGGGTAATTACAATAAATATTGCTATTGATTTTTTGTTCTAGCTATTGTCCTGTGCTTGTATCTATAATCTGTGCTCCCATTATAATCATTTAATATGTACATAAGTATTTAACACTACCTAATTAAGTTAGTGTAGTTAACGTTTGCAATTATGTAGATGAGAAGTGAGTTAATTACGTTATTGATAACTATGCAGGAAACAAGGAGTATTAGAATTCTAACAAGTACTTAACTACTGTTAATGAAAATAGATTTTTAGGAGAAAGAGGCATTTTAAAAGTTGATGATGGTTGATGTCATGCATGCAGAAGAGAAGTGTAAGTGTGCTTACGTCGAATTTGACAAGTTTGCTGTTAACATGTTCTTCTTTAGGACTTTGTTGTCCGGAAGGTGTGAGGATGAGGGAACTCATAGCGCTTCGGTCGTCATCGTCGCCGTCGAGAATTGAAGACATGTCGTCTCTCTCCATGCCTCTTAGACACCTGATGCATAGTTGACCTTGCCTGAAAGTATATTTAGAAACGCTTTTAATTCGTGTTCTTACGACTACTAGTATGAATGTTTTGTTTTCAGTGATTCAATAAATAAATAAATAAACGCTAATACCCACTGCACATACCCCTGCAGTAGGTTTTTACCTGTGTTGCGGGTGGCATGGAAGACACACATCATAATAACACCCATGACCCGAGTACAAATATTTATCTGTCACATGAATATCTTCCCCGGCTGGGAATCGAACCCGGGACCCCTCGCTTCACAGGCAGGATGGCTACCAACTAGGCTTTAGGGTCGTTTCAATGTATATGTATATCTACAGTATGCAATCCTTACCTAACTTCCTCTAGGATAGAGAATTCTTCATGCATCGATTTGGGCTCATCTTCTCTTTGATGCCAATTTCTCAGTTGATCCTGCAGTCTGTTATTCTCTTGTACCATCGACGCCAACTGTTCCTCGAGTTCAGTGACCCTCCTTTGTTCTTGGGCGAATGCAACCTTATTCTCTCTCAGTTCATCACTTAACCTAAGCAAATCCTCATCCTCTTTAGTCAGTTCTGGGAGAGGTGCTATCGACTTCTGCGGTGTGCTGCTTGCATCCAATTTCTTGCAGTTAATAATTTGTGGTTCAGCAGCTTTTTGTTCTTTGGGTTTTTCGTTGTTCTCCGTCTTCCGTTCTGCTCTTCGCCTCACGATCTCCAGCTGTGCGTTCAAGTCGTCCACAGTCTTTTGAAGTTCCTCACTTTTTGCTTCCAGTGCTTCAATGTTTGAGCAGAGACTGAAAGGAGAAAATGTGATCAATTTAAATTTAACGCTTCGACACGTTTCTGACTTGCGACAAGCATTATTTCAATTACGTTGGGAGATGAATTAAGATTAGATTTGAAGTGATCATTACACGGTCGAGTATGACTGTTGTTAATGTTATTATGCAATGCGCAATGATATCGAATAAGCGTTGAATGTCACGAGGAGAGATACTCACGACTTAATATGTTTCTTGTCGGCGGCATGGTCGACTGCTAGTCGGTGGTTCGCCCGCTCTAGATCTTGGATGCTAACCTCGAGTTGTTCGTAGATTCTCAGTCTTGAGTCGTTGACTTCACGCAAGGCAACCGTTTGTTTTGTTAGGTACTGGAAATGATAAACGAACATGTTAAATGTAAAAGTCCTAAATGTATTGAAGGTACTCTAATTGTCCATAAATACACTGCATACTAACTTTTATGTGTCTTATTTATTATCAGTATTTTAACTTATATTAGTTACATTGGCTTCAACCTATTAACGGCTTAGGTACTGCTGGATATCATATCAGTTTCTCGTATTGGGGCTCTGAAGCCTAATTCCAACATGTTATGAGTGCATTATTTTAGCATTTTAAGTATATAGAAAATTTCCTGATGAAATAGGTAGGTACATCTAAAAAATGTGTTCCCGTTTAAAGCATTGTCGGTACAAACATTTTTGTATATGAGATTTTGTAAGTGATTTTGTAGTTGATTTTTGTAAGTGGTTCCTACTTTTGAGCACGAGCCAACATATCTTCCGCTTGCAGTGTACCCTGCTAAATAACGGACGCGGTTATATCAAAAGGTTTTTCCATCGTAACGTCGGGTTAGGTACTAATGCGTGATGGTAGGAATTTTCAATATGACTAGCTTCTTTCTAAAATTTATCGTATCTATCTATCATATGTATTCTATATGTTTCACATGTTTCAATAGCAGCTTCGGAGAGCCAGAAAAAATGTTGGTCAGGGTTATTATTTGTTAATCAAAAGTCCCTACAGATTATAAAATATCCTTACCTCTATTTCTTGCGCTTGATCTTCGATGACATTTTGGTGTTGACGGAGAGCAGTCTCTAACTCTTTATTTCGTTCCAAGAGAGTTTTCCCGAGTTCCGCCGCCAGCTGCAAATCTGAAACAAGGATTGATCACCCGTTAGTTCGTGTGAGGAATACGCCCGAGCGTTATGAATATGAAAGTAGTTCAGTCACAGGCAAATTATGTAAATATGGTGAGAGTGACTCGATCGCGGCGTGGTACCGAATCGCCTTTGCAATTTATCCTATTGGATTACCATTCGGTGTTACTGACACCGCTGATTGCGCCATTGCCGTCGGAGATGAAGCACGAAATAATTGACGGTCGGCTTCGGTAACGCTACACATTCACACACACATGTACATACAACATTCCACTCTACTTCGTCATTTGATAATTATCAACGGCATTGCTGCCTTCTTGTTACCGTGCTGTGTGGCCTGTCTGTCATAGCTAGAACGCGAAATGCGTATAATATTCGCTACGTGAAAGGCGAACGTAGTATGGTATTGCCAACCTTGTCGAACGAAAACAAAACGTTAAAATGCTCAAGTTAACATCAAAATCTGGGTCAGACCAGTCAAGCAAAATAACCACAAGCTGGTGTACTCACTGAAGCATAATTAACATTTTTTGAAGAAGGCCGGAAGGAATGTAGCTTTTGCGTAACGCTGCCTATAATATAAAAAAATGCGATAAATTCTAGTAAGATAAAATAATATCCGCGAGGAAGAGGAAATAAAAATTCAGGCATAGTGGCCAAGGCACCGCACCGTAAATAAGTCTTCGCAATAATGAATGCTATGTTGCTTGTTAATGTAATCAAAATAAGAATTTGCATATTTAGCATAGGTGCAATTTGTCAACATCAAAGCTGACTTTTTTGCTCTGGAAACGATTATCAAGAATACAATGTATGTAATAAATTTAATTGAGCAATCCATTCATTACACAGCTAGGTACCAAAGATAACAATGCATAATCAAAAAAAGGAGGAGGCATTCAATTCAACTGTATTTTTATGGTTGTTACCTCAGAACTTTTGACTGGGTGAACAGATTTTGATGATTCTTTTTTTAATCCAAAGCTGGTGCTTGTCATATGGTGCCACTTAAATTTGAGAGAATTTGAGTTATCCCTAATTTTGATGTCGGTTATTTTTTTATCAAGAATTATTATTAGGTATATTTACGTAACTCTGTCAGCATTTTTGTTAATAAATTTAAGTTTTTCTTCGTAAAATATCTTGCTTGACATTAGGTACAAAGTAGTTAATTTGAGTTGTTTCATATTTGGTTACATAGTTCGTAGGTAGTCAGGTACACATATTATTTTTGTTGTAAATGTCAGACTGAAAAAATAAAACATTAAAATTTGGTATGAAGTAATAAAACTAATTAACGATAGTTTGGCGTTAGCCGGTGACCTCTGTCCGTAGTTAATAACTGCGAACTTGACTTAAAAATTATAATGTTGTTTCAATTATGATCTACTTACATTATTTATTTTGTTAATTTGTTCTACAAAATTGAATACTTACAGAATTTAAGTTTCTTTTTCCAATTTTAAATTTGAGTCGATTAATATTCAGACAAAATTAGGGTACCTAAGAACATTATTTCAACCGAAAGGCAGGGAAAGCATTTAATTAACAGCATTTATGAAAATATGAATTTCACTTGGTTTCATCAGATTTGGGTAGGTAATGTACCTACTGCATCTGCATATCAAGGATATAAATAATCAAATTGGTACGTATTTTATTTATCATTTTTTTTAAATAAGTATTTTGCTAAATCAATGCAGTATTGAAATGTTAAGAACGATCAGCACCCGATTTCTAATAAGTTATTGTAAAGAAAAGAGGTTTGTGTTACTTCTGCTTACTTTCTCGGCCGATGATCTGTTGAGTTGACCGATGAGCGTATTGTGAATTATATAGGCAAGATAAGTAGTCAGTAGACAGTTAGACACCTAGACTTACGCCCCAATTTAGTCACTAATGGTTACTTTAATTCCTCCTTAGTACAGAATATGTATGGTGATTCTTTACTAAGGATCCGAGCGATTAAAGTAACCGTTAGTGACTTTGACTTGGGGTGTTACTAGGCTACTTGTCACATACCTTAATGGTACCTACCTATTCGTTTCAGGAGAAATCGACCCTTGTTAATGGTTTTGATTTTGAAACATAAATAGGAAGTTCTATTACTATTAAGACAAATGTAAATGGTAGTTTTTAGTTTTTTTAACTCTTTGTACCATCTGCACCTTGCATTTTAAAATTATTATACACTGTGAATTTACGATGAGCGGAGTAAGACGAGCAAAATAGGATAGGTAAAACTGATTAAATACGGAGATAATGTGCTTAATTACTTGTTTTTAGGGTTCCGTAGCCGAATGGCAAAAAACGGAACCCTTATGGATTCGTCATGTCTGTCTGTCTGTCTGTCTGTCCGTCCGTATGTCACAGCCACTTTTTCCGAAACTATAAGAGCTATACCATTGAAACTTGGTAAGCAGATGTATTCTGTGAACCGCATTAAGATTTTCACACAAAAATAGAAAAAAAACAATACATTTTGGGGGTTCCCCATACTTAGAACTGAAACTCAAAAATGTTTTTTTCATCAAACCCATACGTGTGGGGTATCTATGGATAGGTCTTTAAAAATGATATTGAGGTTTCTAATATCATTTTTTTCTAAACTGAATAGTTTGCGCGAGAGACACTTCCAAAGTGGTAAAATGTGTGTCCCCCCCCCTGTAACTTCTAAAATAAGGGAATGATAAAACTAAAAAAATTATATGATGTACATTACTAAGCAAACTTCCAACGAAAATTGGTTTGAATGAGATTTAGTAAGTAGTTTTTTTTTTAATACGTCATAAATCGTAAACCGCAAAAAACATTGATCAAAGTTACAACGAACTACAAGAACTTTTATATTATGTTACTTGCTGCTACGGAACCCTTCATGGGCGAGTCCGACTCGCACTTGGCCGCTTTTTTTTTACTCTATGGAAACAGGAATTAAGTTATTACGTGGTTATTTTAATAATTTCAAACGTACCTATATCATCACGCACCCTCAACATATTTATTTATTTATTTACTATTATTTAAACCGTAACAACCAATTACATTAATATAGACACCACTATGTATATTACACTATAGACACACCAATATATATATTATTATATGTATATTATAAATGCAAATATTTAAGTACTCACGATTTTCGTGTTTTAGATTTTATGTTTTAACCAAATTTCGTAGATCATGGTCTCATCGTGACCATACGTAATCACTTCACATTTTGAAGTATCAATTTGTTCCGATAGGTTAAGTTTAGATTACCATCTAATTTAATATCATTAATCTACAAATAGGTACCTACCAACTCTATATTTTTAAACGTTACCTAAATTAAATAAAGAATCACGCAGCGGGATATAAAGTTTTGAGAATGGGTTTTATTTTCGACTGCAAAAGCTTTAAAATTATTTTGATTTTTTGTTAGGTAAGACCAGACCAGACGTCAATCGATGATTTTATCATCACCTATATTGTAACTTTTATAAATAAATATCTTTATTCAAAATCACCATTTCAAATATCCTATTAGTGTTTTTATTATAAGTCTAACTTGTTTTTGTGGTACCAACGTCACGTCCACTAACTCATCACTTGTAATTAGTATACAATACAAACAATAGTGTAGTGTAAAAAATACGACGTGGCAACAAAAAGGAAATATAAGCAAGTAACTCAGCAAAGATAGAAGTTTCATCCCATCGATTCGATTCGATAGGGTTCGTTGCGTTCCTCCACAGCCCGAATTTCACGATCGTTTATGCCGCGTAAAGATATTACGTGGAATGTGCCCTATTCTGAGGTTTTTCTAGAGGTCCATTACTTGTGCACTACACCCCAAGGGTTTACCTTCAAGTAAGGTTTTAAGAGTTCAAAACATTGTAGTTTGTAGAAGAACAGATATATTTGTCTATAGTTCATTGTATGGTTAATATCCTTTTAATTTTATTACTCGTACTATCTCCCTATGTTTATATTCAAAGGACCCTTGGACTACTGGGTTCTATTTCCAGTGAGTAATAAATTTGAATGATGATTGATTAGTCTACTCTTTTTGTCTTCCTGTGTTAGCCATGTCACCACATGGCACCCACCTATGTGGTTGTACTAGTAGGGGAAATAGTAGAAACATTGAAAAAATGCCCTTTGATACAGAGATGTTATCAAGCGGTGTGATCTACTTAAATATTTACTTTAATGGATGGCTTCTTCATGACAACAACATATTTTCTTTACATACCTAATTACACGAGAACCAAACGACCACAGATGAACTGCCCTGATAAGCATAATTTATGGTTTCAATATAATCAGTGCTGATTATTATGGTACAATTAGGTACAACTAACTATACGTTGTAATATCACCGAGGAATTAGCCCCGACTTTGATATGAAAGGTTACAAGTACAGTCACCTGCAGAGAAAAGTAACCAATCTGTTTACAACGCAACAGGTAACGAAAACGTTGCTTGCTGTTCGTATATTTATAAAAAGATAGGTTACTCTTCTCTGCAGGTGACTGTACATAAGTATTTATCTGATAAAACTACAATGCAACCATAACTTCACAGATTTTACTAAGCAGTAACTTAAAACTTGTAATCGTGAATCTCATAATCTGCAAACGGATCTAAAAACAATCGTTGACTAAGCAACCTTCATTTTAGTACGCACAAGTGTACAAAATACAATTAGTCCACAACACTGTCTACTGTATTTATAGACAATCACTATCTCAATTACGAAATTAACCTTGTATCTAAATGATAAGTGTGAATGGAGAAACTACCGGCGTTCAGGCCCAAGATTCGATACTGATAAAGTTTCTACCGTTATGTTCGAATACAGATGAATAGATCCAGTCCAAGGGCAATTGGACCAATACTCCTAGACTCTGACTATCATCAAGAACCTCCTATCTAGGCTTGTTTTCAAACTAGAACTTAATAAATAAAACTCTATTATCTTAATATGAATACGATCGGAAGCAAACGAATCAATGTTGAATCAACTCCAATATTGATAGAAATTCTATCAATTATATTTTTTCCAGGTTAAAAGAAGATTCTCTTGTTGTCACCCTCCACCTTCCATCGCAAATTACTGACATATTTAAGTAAAGTGCAGCGAGTGAAATCCAACTCTACATTCTGAACATAATGACATATCGGTACATCGGTAAGAGCATTCAAAGATGACTCATCGTCATCACCAAACATAATAGGTACGCTGTTATATACGCCTATGATGATACTTTTTGCTTCAAGTTGTCGTAAAGTGGTCTTTCACCGTGAGATTCCATGTCGAGTACTTTTATTAGGTTTATGAATTATAGAGAATGTGAAATTACGTGCAGGGCGGGTAAACTTTCCAACATGTTCTGAAGAATGTAGAAGCCGTATTAACCCTTGAATAGTGCAGACGACTTCGACGTAATCACGTAAAAAACATTAAATTTCACTGCTCATTTTAATATGGAAGTTTAATACGGTGTCGGTAGGAGCACAGGCCATAGGCCAACTGGAAACACAATTGTATATACAAGTCTCCATTCTTGCAGAGGTATGGTAAGCAGAACCGGCATTAGGGGTGGGGCGACCGACGGCCTAGGTCGCCATGTTTGGAGGGACGTGGGACGCCACATTTGGGGTGAGGAGCAAAAAAAAAGGAAAATTAAAATTCTTAATAATCGTTTCCATTGGTTCAGTTAAAAAAATTTCGAGCAAAAAAAGTTCGATTTTTATTTTCTTATGTTAGCGCCACAATATTTTTGCCTAGGGCGTCAGTGGCTCTAAGTCTAACGCCGGCTCTGCTGGCAAGCAAATAAGTAATTTGACTAAAATCGCAATAATAATCTCTTTTTTGCATTCCGAAAGAATATGTCCACGGATAAATACTTATAAAAGAATGAAAAGCAATACACTACAAACACAAACTTACGTTAAAATTTAGGCTCTCCCAAAGATTAACAGCTCAAGGTCTTGCTAAAGCTTTAAGACTTCACGATCTATGAAGCTGCTGCTACGTAGAAGGCTGATAGTTTTATGATTTTTTTCATGGGTTTCATATTTTACTCTCAAAATCTACAAGTGTTAATTATGTTATATACGTACGAGTTATTATCTGCCCCATCGGGAATCGAATCCGGGCTCCATCGCTTGGTAGAAATATTACTACACTACTAAGTGGGCTACGGGGTCGTTTATTAATTTATTTTTGTCAAGTTTAAAGTGTATCGCATTCGTTACATCATGCAATCTATGCACTGCATTGTGCACCGTAAAAAGTAGCCTGGAACCGTTATACTATCATTATTATATGCTTTTATAGCAGTGTGTGTTTAACGATAGCATTTTACTTCTAGTGTTGTGTAAGTGCTCATTACTCGGCAATATCTACGTAATTTTGAATTACCTTGTTATGATGCCAGCGTATCACGTATGCAAACTAGAATTTTAATGATACATATTCAATTAAGATTTCGGTAAGTAGGTTTATTTCATAGTTAGAACTCAAGGAAACAGAATAGAAGAATCTCATCAACTTGTAATTAATAATTAATGTGAGAATTCCATTAGGTAAACACATTAATGCATCACTATGACTCATCGTATTCTAAAGATAATTCAACAACTTCAACATACTTACAAGAGATAAAGTGTCAGTTGAAAGAAAGAAAGAAAGAAAGAAAACATTTATTTCTGGCTAAACACACACACAACATATTTTTATACTAAACTGAAGATAAGTTAAGGATTGAGTTATAATATTATATATATATATATTAAGTTGAGGTAATTATGTCTGCAATTTAAACATCCGTTAAAATTTTAGGACATTGTCTTGTGTCCGATAATAACCGACAAAAATTTAAGTAGGTTAATCAAGCAGAATAATAAATTGTATAATTCCAATGACACTTCTGCAAAACAGCCGCATATAAACGCGTTACATAAAGTATGTATTAATAAATACAAGTTAAATCACCTGAAAGCGTTAAAGATACCGTGACAAATCTCGGCTAAATAGATCCGCTGTGCGAAATGAGTTTTTGCATTGAATCTGTCGGTAACTCGGTAAACGCCAACGAAGCCGTAACGCCCTCTCACGAGCCTTGCGTAAGGCGATACCAACCTTCGGTTCCTTGCAGGCACTCCAGCTCGACGGTGTAATCCCATAGGTCTAACGAGTTCAGGCCGTTTAGCTCCCAGGAGTTAAACGAATCGCACTGTTCCTGTTCCTCGGTCATCTTCCACTAACACTCGGTATCGTCCAAAGGTCACTCGCGACGCGTCATTTCAGTTTGGGTTTTGGTTGTGGCCATATTTTTTTGCTATAGTCGGTAAGTGGTAACAAAACGCCAGAGTGACCAGATTGGCGGCTCGGAGCGGACTAACTCCGACGTCCGACCACTCCGACTGTACCGAGCAATCGCTGTAATCGCACTCGCGAGTCGCGACCACAAGCACGACAACCGACGGCGTGCCATCACCCGCTCAGTGCCCGCTACAATCTCATTTCTTTCGATTATTCGCTGATAGCAGAAGAAATTAACGAAATGTTACTGTAGCGCCGATGTAACACCGCTAGCAAAAAGTCAAATGTAACCAATTTTGCGGAGAAAGTTCGCCGGTGATGTTCTCGCAATCAATCAAGGCATAGTATGGTAAGTATGCCGTTTAAAAATAATGCCGCTGGGAACAAGATGAACGTGGTGCTTAATTTTCTTTGTATTAGTCCTACATGACATTTTTTATGGTGGTAGCCGAGCAAAAATCGAGTTGGTAAATGATCAGTATGATCACCGCCATCCATGCGTACTAAATTCTCATTTATTAATCAATCAATACGTAGAAATAAAGTCATTATAAACATAATCAGAGTATAGAATATTAGAAACAGTAGCACTGAGCCTAGATAAGAACTAAGTCAAGCCATGTAATTATAATATTGTCAGAAGTTAAGCAGAAACGGGGTCGAGGAACTTAGAGCGTCAGGTGCAGCCTGCAGGATTGGTGACGGTCGAATGAGTGTAGCGGTGGCTGGAAACCTTTATAAATGTTTACACATTTTATAAAATACGAGGCCAATAAATTTTATAAAAAACTAGCTTCTACCCGCGACTTCGTCTGCGTGGACTTGAGGAGAATTAGTAATCAAAAAAGATCCCGGCCAAATGCGAGTTAGAGTTGCGCACCGAGGGTTTGTCCAAACTTACAGAACTGAATCACCTAGCTGCATAGGTGAATAAAGTCTACTAAAAGTAAACTTAAGACACCTGGGTGAATTAACCCAGGTGAAGGCAATGTCGACGGCACCGAACATAAGAGCAATGTTAAATCATTCAGTAACAAACTTAACTTTGCCGCTGGAAAACTGTCGTTCCCATACATGGTCATATCGATCAATTAACCAAATACTATTATTCAATCAATTAACCAAAAACTTAAACTTATTTAAGTTTGTTTGGAATTATGCCTCCACGCATTACTAAGATAATAAGGTTGACAGACGGACAGGCAGACAACGAAATGATCCTATAAGGGATAGGTATGTTTTTTCTTTTGAAAAACAATACCCTAAAAAATATACAAAAATTCTATGTAGTAGGTAGCACATACATAAAAGCAGTCAAAATAATAATTATAACCTGTAAACACAACTTCCATACTAAATTATTATACCCCTTTTCCTAAAAGAGTAAATCCATCCCCGAGCCTCGAACTCGAACGACCCGATCCCAACGAACATGCAACCTATTTTTTAATGCGGGATATGAAATTACTGGGAGCCAAATTTCTACCTAAAAAATTTTCTTAATTTAAGAAATATTAGTGAAATTTTATATACACGTACACCATTAGATCCTGAATTGGTCAACGTTGTACTGGTTTTGCAATGTCAACGTTACCAACAACAAATATTCTTAAAAACTTTAAGTTAGTCCCACCCATTCTAGAGTAACATTCTGGGAGTAATATTATAATAATGATCGCACCGACCACGGGCCACAGGAGTCGCTCAGGGACGTCTCGCCCCTCTACACTTGAATGCCTGAGAGTTAAATGCTTCTGTGTGAATTCAGAAGTCAGAAAAGGGTCAGAAAAGGCCCCCTCTAATCTGGGGGGTTTCGCAACCCGACACCAGCTAGATTTATGGTAATGAAAGGATCCCCTACGCAATAGCAGGGCCCGCCTCTCAACCGGAAGACTCTATTCTCCTGAATTTATTCCTGAATAATTCTGGGGTTTTTAAGTATAACTTCCAACTACTTAAGGCCGAGCTTTTCACCCAAGAACCTGATCCAAATGCCAGAAGTATATATTATTCCTGAAAAACGTTTCAAAAGAAACTTATTGTTTTTAACTACTTCAAAGTTTGTGGATAAGACAGCGTGTTATTAGTTTATTTTTACTACTATTTATATAGCTCGATATATCTTAATTAAAAGCTTTGCTACATCATAAACAACTGTCTCTAAACTTTATAGAATGGAAATTCAATCATCTTGATAATTTATTATTTTTTTCTTTCTTTTATTTTCTTTCTTGGATCACAACGCATGGATGATGCCTTTAAGTCTGATCACGGACGACGCAATCATCCTTCTATGGAAAACGGTGACCATTTACAGTCAGGTGACTCGTCTGCTCTTACGTGGCTATTCGCAAATTCAAAAGTATTTTAGTTATTTGTATTGCACTTACGTCCGGTCATAAAATTTGCCTATGCCGGCCGTCTTGGTAGTCATTGACCAGTAGGTGACCGGTTATCCGCAAATATTTTAATTTCTTACTCATTTTGATTATTAAATATGTAAAGGATTTGTATTTTTATTATTATCTCCTATGTGCCTATTTCTATAATACAGTAAGGAAATTAAAATTAAACCGATAATATTTTTTCAGAATTTAAGATTTTTATTTATTTACAAAAAAAAAACATTATTATGGTAAATTTACTAAATTGTGTCATCTATATATATTATAAAACAATAACTCGATAATGTCTGTACATTGAAGATATTTCAGAAAATTTGATATCAGGGGACTCAATAGGAGCAATAGATTGCAAATCTGTCATTTTTAAAAATCTTGTCTGTCTGTATGTTTGACACCGCATCACGCCAAAACCACTGGATGAAATTGAATGCGGTTTTCACAGTTGTGTTGCTGGTAGTCTAACTTAAAATCTCGTGTACGTTTTATTGTCATACGTCGCTTAAAAGCCGAGATATCAATAAATAGGACCTTTTGATACGCCACATAACAGCAAGAAATTGTGAAAGTACCCGATAGAGGGATAAAAAAGACTGTTTAGTATCGGAAATATTCGTTATTTCTTAAAAAAATCACTGTGTACATATTTTTTTTTAATTTATGATTTTGCAGTGAATTAGTTCTGCTAATCAACAACAGATGTCAGTTTAGGTAACTAAGTAGGTCTGAGAACAAGACATAAAGCTATTATACCGTCAATAAATCTTTTATTGAAATTAATGTGTACCTATTTAAAATAAATAAAAAATAAATAAACGCTTACACACTTCTACCCCCCGCAGTAGGATTTAATCTATGTCGCAGGTGGCATGGACGACACGTAACATATCACAGTAACACCCATGACCCGAGTACAAATATTTATCTGTCACATAAATATCTGCCCCAGCCGGGAATCGAATCCGAGACCCGGAACTGCGAAGCAAGGGGTGCTTCAAACATGTCAAACAGGTCAAACATTGGGGTTTTAATTAAATTTACTTATTAGACATAACTAAGTTAGATTTTGCTATCGGATTAATATAGATTCACTGTATGATGGTATGGATCAGAGTTAACGATAATATCTATTATGACACAATTTAGTAAATTTACCATAATAATGTTTTTTTTTGTAAATAAATAAAAATCTTAAATTCTGAAAAAATATTATCGGTTTAATTTTAATTTCCTTACTGTATTATAGAAATAGGCACATAGGAGATAATAATAAAAATACAAATCCTTTACATATTTAATAAACAAAATGAGTAAGAAATTAAAATATTTGCGGATAACCGGTCACCTACTGGTCAATGACTACCAAGACGGCCGGCATAGGCAAATTTTATGACCGGACGTAAGTGCAATACAAATAACTAAAATACTTTTGAATTTGCGAATAGCCACGTAAGAGCAGACGAGTCACCTGACTGTAAATGGTCACCGTTTTCCATAGAAGGATGATTGCGTCGTCCGTGATCAGACTTAAAGGCATCATCCATGCGTTGTGATCCAAGAAAGAAAATAAAAGAAAGAAAAAAAATAATAAATTATCAAGATGATTGAATTTCCATTCTATAAAGTTTAGAGACAGTTGTTTATGATGTAGCAAAGCTTTTAATTAAGATATATCGAGCTATATAAATAGTAGTAAAAATAAACTAATAACACGCTGTCTTATCCACAAACTTTGAAGTAGTTAAAAACAATAAGTTTCTTTTGAAACGTTTTTCAGGAATAATATATACTTCTGGCATTTGGATCAGGTTCTTGGGTGAAAAGCTCGGCCTTAAGTAGTTGGAAGTTATACTTAAAAACCCCAGAATTATTCAGGAATAAATTCAGGAGAATAGAGTCTTCCGGTTGAGAGGCGGGCCCTGCTATTGCGTAGGGGATCCTTTCATTACCATAAATCTAGCTGGTGTCGGGTTGCGAAACCCCCCAGATTAGAGGGGGCCTTTTCTGACTTCTGAATTCACACAGAAGCATTTAACTCTCAGGCATTCAAGTGTAGAGGGGCGAGACGTCCCTGAGCGACTCCTGTGGCCCGTGGTCGGTGCGATCATTATTATAATACTAGCTTCTACCCGCGACTTCGTCTGCGTGGACTTGAGGAGAATTAGTAATCAAAAAAGATCCCGGCCAAATGCGAGTTAGAGTTGCGCACCGAGGGTTTGTCCAAACTTACAGAACTGAATCACCTAGCTGCATAGGTGAATAAAGTCTACTAAAAGTAAACTTAAGACACCTGGGTGAATTAACCCAGGTGAAGGCAATGTCGACGGCACCGAACATAAGAGCAATGTTAAATCATTCAGTAACAAACTTAACTTTGCCGCTGGAAAACTGTCGTTCCCATACATGGTCATATCGATCAATTAACCAAATACTATTATTCAATCAATTAACCAAAAACTTAAACTTATTTAAGTTTGTTTGGAATTATGCCTCCACGCATTACTAAGATAATAAGGTTGACAGACGGACAGGCAGACAACGAAATGATCCTATAAGGGATAGGTATGTTTTTTCTTTTGAAAAACAATACCCTAAAAAATATACAAAAATTCTATGTAGTAGGTAGCACATACATAAAAGCAGTCAAAATAATAATTATAACCTGTAAACACAACTTCCATACTAAATTATTATACCCCTTTTCCTAAAAGAGTAAATCCATCCCCGAGCCTCGAACTCGAACGACCCGATCCCAACGAACATGCAACCTATTTTTTAATGCGGGATATGAAATTACTGGGAGCCAAATTTCTACCTAAAAAATTTTCTTAATTTAAGAAATATTAGTGAAATTTTATATACGGGTAGTTCTACGATAAGAGGTTTTAAGTCCATAGAGAATACGGCCACGGAGAAAAGTAGCTGTTTTTTCATTAAACACGTATATTACGATTTTTGTCCTATTTATGTATCTTTTCACGTAAGGGCAAGTCACTTTATGCATATTTTATTAATTTTTACAAGGCCAGGGTAAATACATTGGGCAGGGTAGAGACATCAAGATCAGGGTAGATACTTATTTGGCCAGGGGAGAGAATTTGTGGCAATAAAAGTAACAAAATTAGTTAAATCATCTTTAATTAAACATTGTACTTAACATAGAATCAGACTATAATTTTTACCAATCATATGAAACGTTAACAGACTACATTATTGCAGCCTTTTCTGAAAATTAAAACAGAAGTGTCTTTAGTGACATTAAATATCTTTGTCTTCTGGCTCGGTCTGATTTAAGTTTGGCAGCTATAATTTTTTTATGAGAAGAAGAAAAATAAGAAGAAAGTCTGATGATTAACATCCCCCGCGTGGTGTCCGGGTTCACTTTGCAGAATAGCACCACTCCCGTTCTTCCTGGGATGTCGTAAAAGGCGACTAATAGGACTAATCCAGAAGATGGGCAGCAGCATCTTCCTGTGTGTGACGAATACCGGTCAGGTAACCTGCGGTCACCAACACGCACTAGCCAAGCGTGGTGACTACTGGCTAAAACCCACGTATGATTGCCACAAATTGCCTAGGCCCCCAGTCGCGCTATTCCTAGTTACGGTAACGGCTATGGTAACTGCGGGGCAGGGGGTGCTAAGAATCGCCGGCAGAGATTGAGCTACCAATCCAAACGACGACTTCTGCACCTGGCAACATACAACACTAGGACACTGAGGAACGAGGACAAGGTAAAAGAGCTAGAAGAAGAGATAGACAAGTTAAACTGGAGTGAGTCATATCTTGTCGTCCAAAACACTACCTCAGTGCCTGAAGTCGAAGATGTTCGAGCAGTGTGTGTTGCCAGCGATGACATACGGATCCGAGACGTGGTGCTTTACTATTGGCCTAATCCACAAGCTCAGAGTAGCGCAGCGGGCTATGGAGAGGGCTATGCTCGGTATTTCTCTACGTGATCGCATCAGAAATGAGGACATCCGTAGACGAACAAAGGTAACCGACATAGCTCAAAGAATTAGCCTGCTAAAGTGGCAATGGGCTGGGCACATAGTTCGAAGGACCAATAACCGTTGGGGAAGAAAGGACCTCGAATGGTGCCCACGTCTTGGAAAAAGGAGCATAGGACGCCCCCCGACCAGGTGGACTGATGACCTGAAGAAGACAGCGGGCATCCGTTGGATTCAGAAGGCTCAGGACCGGTCAGAGTGGTGCAAGTTAGGGGAGGCCTTTGTCCAGCAGTGGACCTCCAAAGGCTGATGGATGAATGGATGATCTGACATCGATGGCGTTACCGAAAGATTAGTTACATTTTGAAGGGAAGTCGTTGCTTACGCTCTCTTGCTTTCTTTTTCCATATCTTTCGTGCCTTACGTTGCTCTCTAGGAGTCATTCGGTCGACAGTCTTTAGGAGAAAGGAATTATCTTTCTCCTTCTTTTTTTAAATATTTTGCCTTTTCTTTTTGCTTTTGCAATTCATATTTTTCGGGATTATTTTTAATATTTTCATATCGTAGTCTCTCTGCTTCACGTTTCTTCTGTAATCTTTCTTCACGTGTTAACTTTTTCTGTGGTGCCATGATCTGTAACAATATTAGACAATAATAAAATAACAAAAATATGAACTGAGAACCTCCTTTATTTTCCAGTTTTAAGAATTTACCAAAATTATTTAAATTATTTAAAACTGTTTGTTGATAAAAATATGCTATTCTAAGTTTGTTTGCACTAACATTATCTCCCCTGGTCAACAAGTCTCTCCTCTGACAGTTATCTTGCCAGGGGAAATATGGCAGGGAAGAGACGTTTTCATGATAAATTCTATTGTTTTAATTGACATAAGAAATGTTTGGGTACATTATGTATAACACTTTAACTATTGCATTATTATTAAATTAGACCAGTAAATGCAAATAAATTAAATGAATAATATAACTTTTATGACTTACCAGTGGAGAGACACAATGAACTCGCGAAACCACCACTTTGAACCAACGCGTCGCAACAGCTAACAAATGACGGCGCTCTTAACGGCTCACGTGTTTTGCATTGCTAACTTCACGTCGATAGATGACGTTGATCGCTATTTGGAATATGGCTGTTTTATATTTGTGTTTATAATAGTGGAATGAAATTTGCCAGGGTAGATACCCAAAAACAGTGGGACAAAAGTTAAGTTTAAAAAATATTGCAAATAAATAAATATTGTTCTATTTTTCCTTAACGATACTTAAATATATTTATTGAAATTTGTGTTTAACATGTTTTTGTTTAATAACTGATACAAAGAAGGTATGTATAGTTTGTAAATTAAACTGGAACCGACAGGGGGACAGGCCAGGGTAGAGACGTTTTTAGACTTTATAAGGAATTTCAGAAAAATATACTGTAATTAGGCATTTAATCGTGACGTTATTTAATAAAGTGCATTTAGGTGATGTGTTTAATTGCAAAAAATAACAGCATATAGAATAAAATTTCTATTTTAAACTGATTGCCACACAAGTTACCTCTTATCGTAGAATTACCCATACACGTACACCATTAGATCCTGAATTGGTCAACGTTGTACTGGTTTTGCAATGTCAACGTTACCAACAACAAATATTCTTAAAAACTTTAAGTTAGTCCCACCCATTCTAGAGTAACATTCTGGGAGTAATATTATAATAATGATCGCACCGACCACGGGCCACAGGAGTCGCTCAGGGACGTCTCGCCCCTCTACACTTGAATGCCTGAGAGTTAAATGCTTCTGTGTGAATTCAGAAGTCAGAAAAGGCCCCCTCTAATCTGGGGGGTTTCGCAACCCGACACCAGCTAGATTTATGGTAATGAAAGGATCCCCTACGCAATAGCAGGGCCCGCCTCTCAACCGGAAGACTCTATTCTCCTGAATTTATTCCTGAATAATTCTGGGGTTTTTAAGTATAACTTCCAACTACTTAAGGCCGAGCTTTTCACCCAAGAACCTGATCCAAATGCCAGAAGTATATATTATTCCTGAAAAACGTTTCAAAAGAAACTTATTGTTTTTAACTACTTCAAAGTTTGTGGATAAGACAGCGTGTTATTAGTTTATTTTTACTACTATTTATATAGCTCGATATATCTTAATTAAAAGCTTTGCTACATCATAAACAACTGTCTCTAAACTTTATAGAATGGAAATTCAATCATCTTGATAATTTATTATTTTTTTCTTTCTTTTATTTTCTTTCTTGGATCACAACGCATGGATGATGCCTTTAAGTCTGATCACGGACGACGCAATCATCCTTCTATGGAAAACGGTGACCATTTACAGTCAGGTGACTCGTCTGCTCTTACGTGGCTATTCGCAAATTCAAAAGTATTTTAGTTATTTGTATTGCACTTACGTCCGGTCATAAAATTTGCCTATGCCGGCCGTCTTGGTAGTCATTGACCAGTAGGTGACCGGTTATCCGCAAATATTTTAATTTCTTACTCATTTTGATTATTAAATATGTAAAGGATTTGTATTTTTATTATTATCTCCTATGTGCCTATTTCTATAATACAGTAAGGAAATTAAAATTAAACCGATAATATTTTTTCAGAATTTAAGATTTTTATTTATTTACAAAAAAAAAACATTATTATGGTAAATTTACTAAATTGTGTCATCTATATATATTATAAAACAATAACTCGATAATGTCTGTACATTGAAGATATTTCAGAAAATTTGATATCAGGGGACTCAATAGGAGCAATAGATTGCAAATCTGTCATTTTTAAAAATCTTGTCTGTCTGTATGTTTGACACCGCATCACGCCAAAACCACTGGATGAAATTGAATGCGGTTTTCACAGTTGTGTTGCTGGTAGTCTAACTTAAAATCTCGTGTACGTTTTATTGTCATACGTCGCTTAAAAGCCGAGATATCAATAAATAGGACCTTTTGATACGCCACATAACAGCAAGAAATTGTGAAAGTACCCGATAGAGGGATAAAAAAGACTGTTTAGTATCGGAAATATTCGTTATTTCTTAAAAAAATCACTGTGTACATATTTTTTTTTAATTTATGATTTTGCAGTGAATTAGTTCTGCTAATCAACAACAGATGTCAGTTTAGGTAACTAAGTAGGTCTGAGAACAAGACATAAAGCTATTATACCGTCAATAAATCTTTTATTGAAATTAATGTGTACCTATTTAAAATAAATAAAAAATAAATAAACGCTTACACACTTCTACCCCCCGCAGTAGGATTTAATCTATGTCGCAGGTGGCATGGACGACACGTAACATATCACAGTAACACCCATGACCCGAGTACAAATATTTATCTGTCACATAAATATCTGCCCCAGCCGGGAATCGAATCCGAGACCCGGAACTGCGAAGCAAGGGGTGCTTCAAACATGTCAAACAGGTCAAACATTGGGGTTTTAATTAAATTTACTTATTAGACATAACTAAGTTAGATTTTGCTATCGGATTAATATAGATTCACTGTATGATGGTATGGATCAGAGTTAACGATAATATCTATTATGACACAATTTAGTAAATTTACCATAATAATGTTTTTTTTTGTAAATAAATAAAAATCTTAAATTCTGAAAAAATATTATCGGTTTAATTTTAATTTCCTTACTGTATTATAGAAATAGGCACATAGGAGATAATAATAAAAATACAAATCCTTTACATATTTAATAAACAAAATGAGTAAGAAATTAAAATATTTGCGGATAACCGGTCACCTACTGGTCAATGACTACCAAGACGGCCGGCATAGGCAAATTTTATGACCGGACGTAAGTGCAATACAAATAACTAAAATACTTTTGAATTTGCGAATAGCCACGTAAGAGCAGACGAGTCACCTGACTGTAAATGTTCACCGTTTTCCATAGAAGGATGATTGCGTCGTCCGTGATCAGACTTAAAGGCATCATCCATGCGTTGTGATCCAAGAAAGAAAATAAAAGAAAGAAAAAAAATAATAAATTATCAAGATGATTGAATTTCCATTCTATAAAGTTTAGAGACAGTTGTTTATGATGTAGCAAAGCTTTTAATTAAGATATATCGAGCTATATAAATAGTAGTAAAAATAAACTAATAACACGCTGTCTTATCCACAAACTTTGAAGTAGTTAAAAACAATAAGTTTCTTTTGAAACGTTTTTCAGGAATAATATATACTTCTGGCATTTGGATCAGGTTCTTGGGTGAAAAGCTCGGCCTTAATACAAAGTACAAAAGTAAATACAAAAGTAAATACAAAGTATCTTCGTTCACAAAACCATACGCAGATTCCGAAGAAGTTCTCAAAAATTGTCACACCGACCTATCCCCAGAAGACGCTCATAAAGTCATAATATGTATAGGTGAAAATGACTCGAACCCCGTGAAAATCACCACAGAATTGAGTGCTGTTCTAAAGCGACTTAAGAACTGTTCAGTGCTTATTTTAAATATTCTTCAAAATAAACATCTAAATGAGAAAAAGTTAAACAATAATTTACGTCTAATTTGTAATGCTTATAAAAACTGTCATTATATAGAAAACTAGGTTTTTGCGTGGGGCGCGCGCTGCTAAAGCAGCGCGCGTGCCTTTTTCTTCCGCAAAAGAACAAATAAAAAAATAGTTTTTTTTTTTCAAAAATATCATTGGTCTTCGATTCACGGGTCTTTTTGCGACATGTTCGGCTTCACACTATTTTTTTGACGGGAGGGGGAGGGGAGAGGGACAGGAAGCGAGACAGGGACCAGGAGCGGGAGGAGAGGGAAAGGGAGAGGGGCAGAAAGCGGGGAGGGAGAAAGAGCTAGACAGAAAGCGGGAGAGGGACTGGGCGCGGGAGAGGGACTGGGAGCGGGAGACGAACGTGAAGTGGGAGAGAGAGGGAGCAGGAAAGGGAGATGGGAGAGAGGGAGAGGGGCAGAGTAAGAAGGAGAGAGATGGAGAGGGGCAGAGTAAGAAGGAGAGAGAGGGAGAGGGAGGAGAGCGAGAGGGAGAGAGAGACAGGGAGTGGGAGAAGGAGACGGGAGAGGGGCAGAGTAAGAAGGAGAGAGATGGAGAGGGGCAGAGTAAAGAGATAGAGGGTGAGGGATAGGGGAGAGGCGATAGGGAGCGGGGAGAGGGAGAGGGGAAAGGGGATAGGGAGAGGGAGAGGGGAAAGGGGAGATGGAGAGGGGAGAGGGGAGATGGAGCGGGGAGAGGGAGAGGAAATTTAATGATCTCTGATTTGTTAAACCTACATTCATTACGCGATAATTTATTTAGCATTAGGCGATACGAAGTTCGCCGGGTCAGCTAGTAAATAATAATAGTTTCTACATGTCCGCCTCTCCGTCCGTCCGCAGTATAGCGCCGAGATCCTTAGCGCTAGAAAGCTGTAATTTGGCATGGATACACATACTTATTTATCAAAATTACAAAGTGTTAAAATAAAATCTTTATAAGTTTTTTCGGGTAGTGCCAGCGAAATGGTCGATGTTGGACATGTGACCACGGCAGTTAGAATATTTAAAATGATGAATTTCAAAGGAAAACTGTCATGGAAATGTTAGCTTAAATAGTTAATTAGTGATGGTCGACAAACTTACAACTACAGTACCCTAAATTCTCTATCCAAGTCCTCCTTTAATATAGGAAGGATCTGATGATGGGTTCCAGAGATAAAGAGTGGAACACCTCAGTGGTGAGGCATTTATAATAATCCTTAATTTTGGGAATGTTACTATTTAACAACCAGTCCATAATTTAACAACTCCATCCATGTGTGATGTATTTCGGAGTTGAATCCTTTATAAGGGCCTATATTAAGACTTAAAAAAGTACTCAATTAAATCATAATGTGACTTGTAATTATTCAGCTTACTTAAAGAATGGCACTTTGATATATATGTCAAATAGGTACATAGTTTTATTTCATACATTGTAAAAAGTAGTTTTATTATACTGTAATACTTATCAACTACTTGGAGATTATGCAAATCCTACGAACATACTATAGTGAAAATTTGGATGTCTTTATTCAGTCACCCTAATACGGCTAAACGGATTCGGATGAAATTTATCTCACAGATAGTTTATGACCTGCATCTAAAAGTAGGACGATTTTTATAACGGAATGGATCTGTTATCAGGATAAGGGGCATATTTTAGTATGGATGTTTAATGTATCTGCCAGTAGCTTATATTTTTTTATCTATACTAATATATAAAGAGGAAAGATTTGATTTTTTGTTTGCATTGAATAGGCTCCGAAACTACTGAACCGATTTGAAAAATTCTTTCACTGTTGTGAAGCTACACTATCCCCGAGTAACATAGGCTATATTATATTTTCAAAAAAAAAATTAGGCATCCTTTATAAAACTCGAATAATGTAATCCAAGGTGTAAAAAAATAAGAAAACCGAAGCAAAGCGAGGGTGGTTACTCGTATTTTATATTATTATTTTTAGGGTCCTTTTCCGTTCTATTTTTGCTTTTGAAGTAAAAGGTCCGTCTGTCTGTATGTGTGTCTGTCAAAAACTTTTCACTAAGGAATACGTGGAGGTATTAATTTAAAAAATAATATCCAATTCTTAGGTCTGCTGTGCAATCCCTTAGAGTTGTGAAAAAATTAAGCTTTTTAAAGTCAACGCAATGATAAAACTCTTTGTTATGTTTTTTTTTAGTTCTTTCGACACTCGCAAGTTAATCAAAACCTATCTCCTAACTAAAGACTTAAGTTTGGGTTCCGGTTGATCAAGAAAAATGAAATGTGGTGAGAAGCAATGTCGTAAGGGAAAAATTTGAAGACAGTTTTGTATTGTTTGTGTTTTGAAGAATTTTATTATGTTCCTTCGGGAGTGTAGGGGAGCACTAAGACATAATTTTTGTTAACCCCTAAGAGTTACACTTTCACGCAAATAACACTGGACGAATTTCGATCAAATTTGGAAAGAATATAACCTGAAATAGCTCATAGGGTACTTTTTATCGCAAAATTCCATGGGCTGAACCAATTTTGATAGAACTCTCACCGAAAAGTTCGTGAAAACTAAAAAATGTTGAAAAATGTCATTTAGGCAGGTGAAGCTGCGGGCAAAAGCTAGTACAATATTTTAATCCTAGACGCGAAAAGAGGGTTGTTATAATTATGATTTGTATGGTTGTCTGTTTGTAGCATCGTATCTCCTAAATGAATAAACCAATTATGATGCAGTTTGTTATTATTTCTCCATGGGGTTCGCCTGGATAGCTACCACCCTTGAGCATGAGTCAGCCGCCAAACGACTCGTCGTGTTCCGGCTGGGGGCTTGAGAGCCAGTTATTTCTTTCTTTTTCTTCTCTCTTTCTTGGCCGGCAACGCATCGGTGATGCCTTTGGTGTTGCTGATGTCCATGGACGACGATAGCCACATACCATCAGGTGGATCGTCAGCTCGTTTGCCGGCTATTTCCATAAAAAAAAGTTTCTTTTAATGCTGAGTAAAATAATAAAACTGACTTAAACCGATATTCTGCGTCATGCATAACGCGTTATTTTTTATTATATTTTTAGCTGCCATTTTAGTATGTATGCAAATGCAAAAAATGTGCATATTTTTTCTTTATCTGGCAACACTTGAGATGCGAGACGATTTACAAACAAATCGTACGCTGTCGTGGTGCTGTATATTGCTGCTATATAATGGTATAAAAGAAGTTTTTTGCTTCTATTAGTAGGTAAGTAGGTAGGGCCTAACCAGTATTTATCACCTTTTAGTTATGATTTTAAAATAATTAAGTATACTCAAAATTAATTTTGCCTACACACATAATGACTATTCAAAGCAGTATAGGGCAGAGTAGAGACCAGTTAATATAAATGACAAAATCACACTAAACTATCGGATAGGAGAGTCAAGAAACAGACAATCACATCAGACCAGACCAGTAGATAATAACAACACTATAATGGTACAAAAAAATATCTTGAATGATGTCTTAAAATTATCTTTCGAGATTTTAAATGTTTACACGTTAATATTATTGTCTAGATTGAACAATAAAATATTTTTTTGTATGCCAACACGTTTTTTTTTCACTCATATAATTATTATGCAGTCTATTTGCATCTATAAACGCCTCATACATTTTATAGGCATCGAATGCAAACAACAGTTTGATATGTTCAATATAGATTTTTATGAAAAATACTTGTTTTTGAATGGCAACACTGAAAGTTTCTCATTTTTTATGGCAACAATGAAACACGTGTACACGGATGTGACCGATCTATCAGTAGCAACAATCGTCGTATACATTTAAATGACATCAAAAGGAGATAAAAGCCTGAAATATTACATACAAAAAATTCATTTGTATGAAAATTATTATTTTTTGTATGGCATCACTAAACATTGATTACACCAACGTGTCCGGCCCTTTAGTACCTACAAACGCCTCATACATTATAAAGACATACAATAGAAACAACAGCCTCAAACATTCGAAAAAAGGATACATTTGTATGAAAATTATTATTTTTTGTATGGCAACATTGAATTTTTTTTCACCAAAATTTACAAAATATTAGTGCCTACAAACGCCCCATACATTATAATAACGAAATATTCGATTCAAAAATAAATTTGTATGAAAATTATTATTTTTTGTATGGCAACATTGAATTTTTATAGTTTTTTAAAAACGAAAATTTTAATTTAAAAATATCTCCCATACATTTCTTATACCCCTGATCTATAGTTTCGACTCAACTACTCGAAAAGTGAAAAAAATTCTGGACTCCAGTGTTGCCAGTTGATTGAGATGAAAATGGTCAAATGTCATTATGACGATCACAAAAAATCCCGTGGCGCAATTTTTTGATTAAAATTGTTTCTCCTTCTACTTTTTACATTTTTGAATAGAAAGTTCCCAAAAATGTATGAACGAAAAAAAAATCAAAGTAACCTGGCAACACTTTCAGTCAAGCTACAGAACCGCTCCATACAAAGTGTGCCCCTCAAATGTTGCCAACCTACAAATTTTTTCTTTCAAAAAATGCAATTTTTCGTACATTTTACAAAATGGCCGCCACAGGATCCGCCATCTTGTCGAAAAAAAAAATATCCCTAAAATGTCAAAATCAAGGATAGACCAGAGCCAACAGAGGAAAAATATCGCAAAAATGTTAAAACACCACCGCGATGCGACCCCGCAAAGACACCTCGAAAATTGAAAAATTTCAAACTGAAATATCTCGGCGGCCATCTTGTTTTTTAATTTTTTTCTAACTTCATCGTATTTGTCGTCTCAAGATTAACCGAAAACGATACCAATGTCGGGTGGGTGGCAAGAATAAAAAGAAAGTTGACAATCGCCGAGCGGCCGCCATCTTGAATTTTCGAATGGTCGTATTTTTCCTATAATAACCACAGATAGTCAAGCAATTTCTCCATACATTATTATTACCCCCCACCCATACTTTCGGCTGGGCTATTCGAAATGTGAAAAAACGTGAAAAAAAAATCCAGCAGCCAGTGTTGCCAGTTATTTTTGATGAAAATGGTCAAATGTCATTACGACGGCCACGAGAAATTTTTTGGTGCAATTTTTTGATTAAAAATGTTTCTCCTTCTACTTTTTATATTTTTGAATAGAAAGTTCACAAAAATGTATGAATGAAAAAAAAATTAACGTAACCTGGCAACACTTCAGACCAAGCCTCATAACCGCCCAATACAAAGTGACCCCCTCAAATGTTGCCAACCTAAAAATTTTTTCCTTCAAAAAATGCAATTTTTTGTACATTTTGCAAAATGGCCGCCATGGGATCCGCCATCTTTAAGAAAAAAAAAATATACCCCAAACGTCAAAATTGGGAATAGACTCGAGGCAATTAAGAAAAAAAAGCGAAAAAAAGTTGAAAACCCATTGCAATCCGACCCCGCAAAGTCACCTCCAAAATTGAAAAATTTTAAAGTAAAATATCTCGGCGGCCATCTTGTTTTTTTATTTTTTTCCAGTTTCATCGTAACACATTTTCTAACATTAGCCGAAAACGACACCAATCTCGGGTAGGTGCATAGTGAAAAAAAAAGTTGGTCATTTCGACTCGGCCGCCATCTTGGATTTTTGAAAGGTCGGATTTTTCCCATAGACACGGAGGCAAACCAAAAATTTTCACATACATCGTACCCACCCCCCACCACTCCTTCTGGGAGATCAATTCGACTTTTCGTAAAACGAAAAAAAAATTCCAGCAGCCAGTGTTGCCAGTCGACATCGACGAAAATGGTCAAATGTCATTACGACGACCACGACACGCTTGCCCGTGTGACATTTTGATTAAAAATATTGCTCCTTCTACTTTTCATATTTTTGAATAAAAAGTCCAAAAAAATGTATCAACAAAAGAAAAAAAAACTCAACCTGGCAACACTTTGGGTCAAGTTACATATCCGCCCGGAACAAAGACACCCGCTCAAATGTTGCCAACCCGAAGAAAAATTCACCCAAAAAACGTCGTTTTTCGTACATTTTTCAAAATGGCCGCCACCGCGTCCGCCATCTTGTGAAAAAAATAAATATACCCGAAATATCAAAATTGAGGATACATTCAAGGCAACACTAAAAAAATATTTAAAAAAAGTTGAAAAACCACCCCGATGCGACCCCGCAAAGTGACCTCTAAAATCGAAAAATTTCAAACTCGAATATCTCGGCGGCCATCTTGTTTTTTCAATTTTTTCTAAAGTTTTCGTATATCGACCCCAAAACTTGTCGAAACGCCCCAAAAAAATCTCGCAAAAGGCCATAAACAAAAAAGTTGAAAATCGCAGAGCGGCCGCCATCTTGAAAATGTGAAATGTCAGATTTTTCCCGAGGTGTCGGGGGGGAACGGAGAAAACCCGCCATAGACAACAAAGTCCCATCTCGCCTCCTTCTGGGAGAACAATTATATAGATCACTAGGTGGTAAGTCTAGGATTATATAATATAAAATAGCCGTTACTTTAGGAATCATCTAACTGATATTTGCACTAAAATAAACCTATGTATAGACTATATTGACTATAAAAACTCATACCTTGACTTGAAAAAATTAAAAACACGCTTGCAAATACATCAGTCTCCATTAAAATATTCAAATAATGTACAAAAAAATAAATTAAAACAAAAATCTATCTTAGACTACTTTCCGAATAAACTTGACATTTCCCCAACCATTAATTCAAACAAAAAATTTTTTCGTTAATAACGAGTACAAAAATAGTAATTTGTTAATACTGCATCAAAACATAGCTGGGTTCATAAGTAAGAAAGACACATTAGAAGTTGCGTTACAGACTTTACGTGATAAAAATATGTGTATAGATATTGTTTGTATGTGTGAAACTTTCATTAAACGGGGCGAGGAGTTAAATTTAAAATTAAATGGATTTCAGTTAGCAGCTAGCTTCTCAAGAGCGCAGCACAGACGGGGAGGCGTCTGTATTATGTGTAGGGACAGAATCCCTTACAAAAAAATAACATTTCAAAAAGATGTCGGCCAAGAATTGTGTTTTGAAATTTGCGGTATAGAATTAGTTAATATTAAGTATACAATTATTTGCATTTATAGGACGCCCAGTAGTAACCCTTTCATATTTTTAGACAAATTAGAAAAACTTTTAACTAGTCTTCGCTATAAATTAAAACAAAAAGTTGTCTTAGCAGGAGATTTTAACATAAATTTATTAAAAAATACCACCATTACCAATCAATTCATTCAATTAACTGAGGCCTATAACATGACTCTTCACATTAAGAAAGCTACACGGGGCAATGCTTGCCTCGATCAAATATTAAGCAATGTTCCTGAAGCATCAGGTGAACTTTTATATCTAAATTTATCTGATCATAATACTGGACAGCTATTAATCACTCCAGTTTGCGGCAAAAAACTCACTCCAAAAGCACAATTCATTAAATATAGAGATTTTGACAAAGAGAATATTTTAAAATTCTACAACTGTATAAGTCAATTATCATGGTTAGAAGTTTATAATGAGTCAAGCACAGATAAAGCATTCAATAAATTTCATGAACTTTTTAAACTTTTCTTTGATCTTTGCTTTCCAATTCTACGGAGAAAACTTCAAAAGTCTTCTAACATGGTCTCATGGATTACTAAAGGTATAAAGGTTTCTGCTAAACATAAGCGTCGATTAAGGTATAAATGTTACAAAAACAGTAAAAATAGTGGACTTAAAATAAAATATATGAATTATAGTAAAATTTTTAAAAAATGTATGCTATCTTCACATAAAATAAGCAATCATAAATATATCGACTCTGCAAAAAATAAATGTCTAGCGTCATGGGACATTATAAAAAATAATACGATTAATAAAAAAAATGACAAATATATTGATGAAATTCATTATAATAATTTAGTCGTTACTAATCCAATTGAAATTGCAAATAATTTTAATGACTTTTTTATTGACTTGACATCTGAATACACTATTAAAAATGACATATACAAACATAAAATAGACTTTAATAACAATTCTTTATTTCTGACTCCTACTAATTCTCAAGAGATATTTAATATTACAATGAAACTTAATAATACCTCATCCGTTGGCTTTGACCATATCTCTACTAAAATAATAAAAATTGTTTCTAAGCTGATAGCACCAATCTTAAGCCATATTATAAATGTATCTTTTGTTACTGGTGTGTTTCCTACGATCCTTAAAGTATCTATAATAAAACCTATCCATAAGAAGAATGAAAAAACAAGTATGAATAATTACCGACCTATTGCTCTCATATCCATATTTTCAAAAATTTTCGAAAAGGCCATGTTTGCGCGAATCACAAACTTTATTGACAGAAACAACGTACTTACTCCAGATCAAAACGGATTTCGTAAGAATAAATCGACAACATTAGCTGCCTATCACTTAGTAGGTCGGATACTTGAAAATGTGGACAAAAAGCGTGTATCAACGGGAATATTCTTTGATATGAGCAAGGCTTTCGATTTTGTCTGCCATAAATTGTTACTATGGAAGTGCGAACGGTACGGTATCCATGGCCAACCACTTGAATGGCTCAATAGCTACCTTAGTGACCGGAAGCAATTTGTTGAAATACAGAACATCAATTCGATTAGCGGAGAAGAGGAATCCTTTAAATCTGACCTTAAATATAATAGAGTTGGAGTTCCTCAAGGAAGTATTTTAGGACCGCTACTATTTATTATTTACATAAATGACATTGTTAAAATTACCAATCAACAATATTCCCTATTTGCGGACGATATTGCAGTAATTGTACATAATAATCTTAATATCAATTATAATAATGTAATAAACGATACAATTAGTAAAATAGTGACATGGCTTAAAGACAACAATCTTAAAATTAATATAAACAAAACAAAATATATACAATTCGGAAATAGAGGATCAAAAAAACACAATCTAAAAGTGCATTACGATAATAATACGATAGAAGAAACTGACTCTATTACATTCCTGGGCATTAATATAGATCGATCTTTTACTTGGAAAGAACACGTAGAAAAACTTTGTACAAAAATTTCACGTTTCGTTTTTGTTTTATGGCGCCTACCAAAAATAAGTAATATGTCAACAGCCTTAAAAGCCTACCACGGCTATGTTGCCTCTAATTTAAGGTATGGTATAGTTTTATGGGGAAACTCTACAGATTGCAATAAAGTCTTCATTGCTCAAAAACGATGTATACGCGCTATGTGTAATGTTACCCCAGACAAAAGCTGCAAGCCTCTCTTTAGGAAGTTAAAATTATTAACATTGACTGGTTTATACATATATGAGATTTGTATTTTTGTGAGAACTAATATGCACCTTTTTCAGGAAAAAAAAGATAATTGTTATTTTGCAACCAGATACCCTAATCGACTATGTGTACCACCTTCTCGATCAGCGATACGTTCAAAAAATTCGACTCACATGTGTGTAACGATATATAATAAAATCCCTGAAAACATAAAAATTTTAACTTTCACTAAATTTAAAATAGAGTTACATAAATGGTTAACTGACAAATGCTACTATTCAATAAAAGAATTTATATGAAGATTTTAATTATTATTGTTTTCCCTTGAAATTTGATATTGAAATTTGTTATAATAGGATGTAAGTAATGTAAGATAAATAAAATAATATTCTCATTTAAAATATAATAATAAATAATGTAAACTTATTAAACTAAAACTATTTGTACGCCATAATATGGCAAATGTGAGATAGATTGCATAATACTTGACCAACTTTGTAACCACATTTCTACAAATAAAGATATTTCATTTCATTTCATTTCATTTCATTTCATTTCATTTCATTTCATTTCATTTCATTTCATTTCATTAAGTAGTTGGAAGTTATACTTAAAAACCCCAGAATTATTCAGGAATAAATTCAGGAGAATGGAGTCTTCCGGTTGAGAGGCGGGCCCTGCTATTGCGTAGGGGATCCTTTCATTACCATAAATCTAGCTGGTGTCGGGTTGCGAAACCCCCCAGATTAGAGGGGGCCTTTTCTGACTTCTGAATTCACACAGAAGCATTTAACTCTCAGGCATTCAAGTGTAGAGGGGCGAGACGTCCCTGAGCGACTCCTGTGGCCCGTGGTCGGTGCGATCATTATTATAATATTACTCCCAGAATGTTACTCTAGAATGGGTGGGACTAACTTAAAGTTTTTAAGAATATTTGTTGTTGGTAACGTTGACATTGCAAAACCAGTACAACGTTGACCAATTCAGGATCTAATGGTGTACGTGTATATAAAATTTCACTAATATTTCTTAAATTAAGAAAATTTTTTAGGTAGAAATTTGGCTCCCAGTAATTTCATATCCCGCATTAAAAAATAGGTTGCATGTTCGTTGGGATCGGGTCGTTCGAGTTCGAGGCTCGGGGATGGATTTACTCTTTTAGGAAAAGGGGTATAATAATTTAGTATGGAAGTTGTGTTTACAGGTTATAATTATTATTTTGACTGCTTTTATGTATGTGCTACCTACTACATAGAATTTTTGTATATTTTTTAGGGTATTGTTTTTCAAAAGAAAAAACATACCTATCCCTTATAGGATCATTTCGTTGTCTGCCTGTCCGTCTGTCAACCTTATTATCTTAGTAATGCGTGGAGGCATAATTCCAAACAAACTTAAATAAGTTTAAGTTTTTGGTTAATTGATTGAATAATAGTATTTGGTTAATTGATCGATATGACCATGTATGGGAACGACAGTTTTCCAGCGGCAAAGTTAAGTTTGTTACTGAATGATTTAACATTGCTCTTATGTTCGGTGCCGTCGACATTGCCTTCACCTGGGTTAATTCACCCAGGTGTCTTAAGTTTACTTTTAGTAGACTTTATTCACCTATGCAGCTAGGTGATTCAGTTCTGTAAGTTTGGACAAACCCTCGGTGCGCAACTCTAACTCGCATTTGGCCGGGATCTTTTTTGATTACTAATTCTCCTCAAGTCCACGCAGACGAAGTCGCGGGTAGAAGCTAGTAATAGATATTATCGTTAACTCTGATCCATACCATCATACAGTGAATCTATATTAATCCGATAGCAAAATCTAACTTAGTTATGTCTAATAAGTAAATTTAATTAAAACCCCAATGTTTGACCTGTTTGACATGTTTGAAGCACCCCTTGCTTCGCAGTTCCGGGTCTCGGATTCGATTCCCGGCTGGGGCAGATATTTATGTGACAGATAAATATTTGTACTCGGGTCATGGGTGTTACTGTGATATGTTACGTGTCGTCCATGCCACCTGCGACATAGATTAAATCCTACTGCGGGGGGTAGAAGTGTGTAAGCGTTTATTTATTTTTTATTTATTTTAAATAGGTACACATTAATTTCAATAAAAGATTTATTGACGGTATAATAGCTTTATGTCTTGTTCTCAGACCTACTTAGTTACCTAAACTGACATCTGTTGTTGATTAGCAGAACTAATTCACTGCAAAATCATAAATTAAAAAAAAAATATGTACACAGTGATTTTTTTAAGAAATAACGAATATTTCCGATACTAAACAGTCTTTTTTATCCCTCTATCGGGTACTTTCACAATTTCTTGCTGTTATGTGGCGTATCAAAAGGTCCTATTTATTGATATCTCGGCTTTTAAGCGACGTATGACAATAAAACGTACACGAGATTTTAAGTTAGACTACCAGCAACACAACTGTGAAAACCGCATTCAATTTCATCCAGTGGTTTTGGCGTGATGCGGTGTCAAACATACAGACAGACAAGATTTTTAAAAATGACAGATTTGCAATCTATTGCTCCTATTGAGTCCCCTGATATCAAATTTTCTGAAATATCTTCAATGTACAGACATTATCGAGTTATTGTTTTATAATATATATAGATTGCCCGATGGTGTCGGCCCTAGCACAATATAATTCTCGTCAAAAAATAACCGGTTTCAAAATTAGGGATAACTCAAAAACTACACGTCAGAGCTCGCTTAAATTTAAATGGGACCACATGACAAGCACCAGCTTTCGAATATAAACAACAATCATCAAAATCGGGACACCCAGTAAAAAGTTACGAGGTAACGCATAAAAAAGAGAACCTTCTCCTTTTTTTGAAGTCGATTAAAAATGGATTTATGGATCCATTGTCTTTCGAAATAGAGCTATATTTTTCTACTGTCTTATAATTCCTTGCTATTAAAGATTTTTCAAGATTATAAGGCACCGCAACCGAATATAATTGACGGGACGTAGATAAGCTACAAATGCTACAATTAATTAATGGTAGGCAAAGTAAATAAATATTACTTATAATTTTGTGTTCTAGCATTTACAATGATAGGATTGAAGGTTTGGCATTCAGTGTTACTGACTTGAAAGGTACACCTGCATAAAATTATCCAAAAAAATCGCTCGAAACTCATCAGGTTCCACAAAGGTGTGTTGCCAATTCGGGGTTGACATATTTCAGACACAAAGAAACTTTCTGAAGTGGTAAGTAAAACAAATAATTAAAATATTTAAAAAGCGTGGTTTCGAAAAGGAAGTCTAGAATAATTTTGGCATTTGAGCAATGATCTGGTTGTCCTTGCATATAAACCTCTCCCACATGAACGTACATATAGTTTCCGCAAACAAAACTGTAGTGAATAATATAAAATGAAGTTTTTTTTTGTTCATCAATATCAATTAGAGTTCTAAGCAGATAGCAGTGTTTAATTAACATTGAATAGTGTTTACTTCAACGCGATTTCCAAGTCAGGACGATTTTATGTGGATTTTACATTACTTAGATAAAGGAATTGAAAACAAAAGTTAAGTGTAAACATAAATAAATATTATACGCCAGATAAAAAGGGGCAAAAATTATTTTGGTTGTAGTTGTTTAGTTGGGAAGAGGGGAAGAGGACGACCAAAGAAAATATGGATGGATTGTGTGACAGATGATATGAAAGATAAGAGAGTTAGTGTAAAAATGACGGCTGATAGGGAATTGTGGAAGAGGAAAACATATTGCGCCGACCCCAAATAAAATTGGGAAATGGGGAGGATGATGATGATGATGAGTTTTCTAGTTGTCCTGAAGTAAAGGGTAGGAAGTAAAACAAATAGCAGAGTTACTGACACTTTCCTCATTAGAAGTTGTGGGTGATAATGAAGTGAAATATGATTTCAGTAACAATTAAGACGACCGAATATAGGTATACCGAATACAATCACTTGTCTGTTACAGAGTAGGCCCACTGCCCCGATTGAGAATTCTATCTGGCAGCCTTCGTATTTCGTATTGATCGAATGAACTAGGGAAATGATCATCCGGGGCGCGGCTAATTCCATTGTTCCAGATTGCAGCTATTTATAAAATTCTGATAGCATAATTCAGGTCATCCACTGTCACGTCTCTTATCGCGAAAGTTTCCACAATGTGTGGAAACTTCATACATTAGTCGTTTAAGGTACGTGTACCATATAATATAACTAACTATATTATAGACAGAACTGAAATTTGTAATAACGTAAAATTTTCTTAAAATCTCTGCTTTGTTTGGAAGTTCACCTTGATGTTGGTAAAAATATTCCATACATGGAGTATCTTTCTACAATATTTTTTTGGCCAAAACTAGTTACAAACGCAATACATACATGTTTGTGATCAATATAAAGCGTATCTCAGAAGATTTTTTCAAAATGGAACTTTATTTCATTGATTATAAGGCTTTTATTTAAAAGCTTCGTATTCTGAAAGGGTTAGTGACCGGTCGAGGTCCAAAGATAATTGCAACACGGCGTACATACGTGTAACCACGTGCTGTTCAAGTGACAGGTTCATTTTGATTTGAGTGAGAATTTTGCAACTTTAGCCGTCATTTGTAGAGTGAAAGAGGTTCCTTCCAGTTTTGAGTCCAAGCCAAGAGTTGGGAGAGACGAAAGTGCCCTGTAGTGGGCCTGTAGGTTGGTTAAATTTTGTGTAATTTTTATCTCCGCGGTCAGCATGATAGTAGGGCTTGGCTAGCTCTAGCGCTCTCTTTCTAGACATAAGATTAAGATGGTGATATTTTAATGTACAGTCGACAAAAGAAGTAAGTGTGCAGGGCGTGATTCTAAAACCCTCTGTAATATTAAATATTACATATTATTTACGTTATTATCAATGTTAAATCATACCTTACGTATACCTACAGGTATCATTTGACATTGATATTGACACAAACAATCTGTAACATCAATAGTAACAGAAGGTTTTAGCATCATGCCCTGCATACCTAATTCTTTTGCCGACTATACTTACGTGGAACAAATCTCGTAAAACAATTGGGTAGTGGAAACTGCAGCAAATCCGTCATTGATAAGACCTAAATAAATGTGCCTACGTGGTACAGAAATAGCGACATTCTATCCCAATACATATAGATAATTGTGATTTATGCTCAAAGATATTGAAAGACATTAGTATGAAACTATCTTATCACTAAAGTTAAACTCGCTTGTAAGTATCTTATTTTAATCTGAACCGGACAGTGCAAGGATCAATGTCGTTACTTACTTTAGCAATTAATTATCTAGTAAGTGTATTTGGCCTCGACGACATACCTACTTACGTTTAGATAGGCGATTACTACACACCATTTTGTTTCAGTAATTAATTTATCTACTTCAATAAATCATGACTTCTACTCTTACATCTTAGAACACTTATGTGAATTTTATTTTTGTTGGTCTATGCCCTAGCACAAGCAAGAAAGTTTTTAGTTATAATTTTATTAAACTACTAGTGGATTTGTACGGAAAAAGTGCAAAAATCGAAAATGTGCCTAATGCATTGTTTTAGTGGTCTCAAACCATTTGTGCAGTATTGCCTTTCAAATGAAACCATTTTGGGGCATTTCGGTTGGATGGTTTCAAAACTTTCAAAGTCTTTATAGGAAATCCGTACAAATTTTTTTTGTGTTTTATATTATAATAGTGGATGCGTGTGCTACTATGCAAAAAAAAATTGTATGGAAAAAGTCGAAAATCGAAAATGTACCTAATGCATTGTATTTGTGGTCTCAGGCACATTTGTTCAAGGATGGTTTCAAACTTCAAAGTGTATAAAGAACATCCGTACAAACTGAGTTAAACATATTAAAGTAAACTATAATTTTATTATTACACAGATCTCATTGGTTTTTTAAATGCTATACCTACCTACTATAATACTTAATTGTAACTTTTGTTAAAATAAATAAATAAAACATTTTTTGTATTTTATAGATATACCTAGACCCTAGTAAGAACATATATAATAGATGAGCCAGTGCCCGCGACTTCGCCCGCGGAAAACTATTCGTAGTTACATCACAGAAAAACAATTTTGTACGGAAATTTCGGTGCGCTAGTCGGACTCGCACTTGGCCGGTTTTCTTAATAATATTATATCGGTTACTACGATGAGCTCATTTAACTTTCCACTATTTTATTCGTATTTAATCTATGTATTTTAATAATCATTTATCAAATCATCTATTCAAAAATAGGTGCCGTCGGCTTTATTCACCTGAGTTAATTCACCCACGTGTCTTAAATCTACTTTATTGACCTATGCACCCAGGTGATTTAAATCTATTCTACTGGCCGCAGGTGAATGAAGTATACTAAATCAGTAGACCTAAATTCACCTAGGTGATTAAGGCAAGCTATACACAAGCCTATTGCCGGGGTGTATTAGTACACTTAATTCACCTTATTCACGGATGTAAAAAAGAACGGACGTAACCTTGTCTAATCGAGAGTGAAGCATAGCAATGATAACTCGCTTACCATGTGTGCGTAATTTTGTAATTTTTGATTCGCGATGGTGTCAAGTCAATGTCATAGCAGTATGGTGTTAATGTGTGGGTGTGTGTACTTGTACGAATACAGAGTTGGTATTACTATGGGTGCTTCACTGAATTTGTTCTTGGGATTACGTCCGTCTTTTTTTTACGTCCGTGACTTTATTAAAAATATTTTAGTATAACACATGTCTGTGGTAACATCGAATCTTTCTAATATATTTTTTTTATTTTTAGTTCTATACATATTCGGATCTGATGAAGATCTTCGGAGGTCTATTATACCGATAGAAACTGAAGTCGTCTTTGTCAAATAGGTACATTGTGTATTTACGTAAGATACGATGCTTTTTATTTGATGCAATAAATAGTTTCAAATAAAAAAGTAACATTATTTTAGTTATTCTCTTTGTTTGTTTGTTTCTCTTTGTCAATTGAACCGTTAATCCCCAAATTATGTTTTTTGTTTACGGAGTAAAAGTTATTATAAGTACTTACCTACTATTATTTCTTCTGTGGTAAAAGTAAACCTTTTTTATGAATAACTCAAACAAATTTAGTAAACCGTAATAATTATCATTACACATTGAATAAATACAATCTAAATAATATTATTTAGCCAATTAACCTAAGCAGCAGGTAGGAAGACCTACTTTGTTTTTAATGTTTCGGCCGATTTAATTATTGCCAAAAAGCAAGTCATAAATCAATCAGGTGCACGTTATTGATGTCAGCATGTTGTCAGTGTTGTCACGTCATATTCACGTGTTTTTTTATGACCGTACGCCGTTAGCCAATTTACTATCGTGTCTATGCCACACGCTACAAAGCTACAAGCTACATATACTCAACATGCGGCCCGCCAGGCTTTTGTAGTTAGCCCATCTGGGCTTACTTTATTTTACAATAATCGCGAAAATCTAAGTTTTTTTTTTATTTCTTTGTTTTGTGGGCCGTATGCAAAAAGGTTGATTAGGTACCACTGGTCTATGCCGTCAATCAGTGACCCTGTTTGCAACTAGCCAGCAATTCTTCTGGCATAGTAGCAACCTACAGGAAAAAATAATAAAATAAGTATATAATATTACAGGGCAACGTAAGAAAATATTTTCTATTATATATTATTTTAATTCCTTTGTGGTAAAACGAGTCTGAGAGGTTGTATTTTTTTTGTGTTTTAATTTTAGCAAAGTAGGACTGTCGTCCTACTTTGCTAATATTCTGTTAGTTTGATTTCTTATCGAGAAAAGTTGTTCCGAAAAAATATGCAGTCATAAGATGGCAACTGAGCCTTAACACTACATTAAACAAAATTATTTTTCCATCTATTACAGCATTATTTTCAACGCCAAGGTAGACAGTGGCTCACTGATGAGAGTGTATATTAGTAATTGAGCATAAAGTACTAAGTAAATTAATCAAAATTAAAAAAAAAATAACAAGTCCACGGCTGATAAAATTTGAAAACCCCCGTATAAGGGAAAATTAAATCAGTAGATACTGAAAAATTAAAAATAAAGGGCGACCCCTAATATTTCCGCTGAGGAACACAGTGACGTCCTATAATATACCTAATTATTATGATACGTATTATGGTCGCAAGCACCTTTTCTCCAATACAAAAATTTGAAACGGTAATTTAACTGAACATAATTTTAACTCGATTACTAGAACCTCTAAAGTGCTATATCATGCCTCAAATCACAGCTCACAGTTTTTATCTCAATTTTTTTTCATCAAGCGTCAAAAGTTTTAGTCTAGAAAAATAACAGTAGGATGACTATTGATACTCGATAATTATATTTGAATTTGGCTAGAACAAAATAAGTGTTTTTTATCCGACATTTTTTGTAATATGTTTATCAGTCTATGTACGATATGTATGTGTGTTTGCTTGTTTTTTCTTTTTAGCTTTTTTACGCAGTCGGTTTTTTTTTATTTATTTATTATCCAGTCGTTAAGTGTAATAATCATTGCTGTACAAACTCGTTATTTAATAATATTAGTGTCTTATCCCTAATTATAAATTACATAATGAGTGTGGCTTGAGTGTTTATAATTAAGTGGATAATAAAGCAAAGTAAATTAAGTAGTTTTGAGTGGTTTCTTTGTGTTTCTGTAATTTACATTTACTTGATTGATGTTTATCTTTATTCAACAATGTTAATGTCTGTCGAACTCAAACAATATTAATAAAAAATAAATAGGTATCCCTTAACCACCTTTAAATTATATTTACAAACGAACAACACCAGGATGGAACAGGAAGTTGCGAGATAAGGTCAGATGAGGAGAGGTGAGCTTAAATAAAAAAAATTAAACTGAACAAGAAGTGGGAAGTTGGGCAGTCTCAGTGTGTATATTGCCCGTGTTATACAATCACGGGCACCCGCACAAGTGAGTTAGTTTTCAGCAGTGCCGGCGTTAGAGCCACTGACACCCCAGGCAAGAATATTATGGCGCCCACATGAGAAAAGAAAAATCGAGCTTTTTTGCTAGAAAATTTTTTTGCTGAACCAATGGGAACGTTTATTAAGAATTTTATTTTTCTTTTTTTTTGCTCCTTACCCCAAATATGGCGCCCCTACAAAGGCGCCCTAGGTCGTCGTACCACCCCCCCCCCCCTTAACGCCGTCTATGGTTTTCAGTAATGACAATTAAAGACAGATGAAGCCACACGCGGATTTTTCAAGTTGAAAACGATTAAGTGTGACATGCAACAGCCATAATAAATAGGAAATTATTAAGTGTAATAAAAATAAACATACTTGACGATTACATTAGTATTCTGTGTGCAACTCATGAGGGTCACATAGTTTTATGAATGTTACTATCGTTACATAAAGAGCATTTCAAAACATTTTGCTCAATGCTGTAGCCTGGAGTAGTGTAGTGGCCTAGTGGCGCATTACATGCTATGTGAAGAATAATGGCTGAATAATTACTGAATTGCAGTCGTAAGGTTGTTGTAACTTGTTATTATTATTACCTAATTATTAGAGCTACGAATATTAACAAGATGAGATGTGATTAGGGTTGCCAGATGGTCGGGATTCATCTGGATTGTCCCGACATTTCACATGATGTCCAGACAAGTCCCGACAAAATACTCGTACAAGTACCGATAAAATACAAAATGTTCCGACAATAGGGATGTTGACTAATTTTAGGATTCAATTTCATTTTATAGATAGAACCTTAAGATTCACGAAAAAAATATTTTAATAATAATAATCTTCAATTTAAAAACAAAAATTGATAAATACAAATCATTTTCAAATTTCCCGCCTAAAACGTCACGTGACGTCACTAGCCGATATTCAATACTATCTGTCGACTGAAGTTAGTTGCACTTTCATATAAAATAGGAACAATGACGTCATAAGCTCAATACGGCGTTTGAGGTTACGTGACAGTGAGTACTATTTTTAACATTTTAAAATAATTTTATTTAATTTATATTGATTGATTTCGACAAAAGAATAATATTTAAGGTGTTTAAATGTTTTCCTTGATACTTTAAACATAAATTTATTTTAATTTACTGATAGTGTCAACATCCCTATTCACTCGATTCATCAGTTGTCCCGACGAATCCGGACTTTTTGAAGTTTTATCCAGATATTTCAGTCTTGCCATCTGACAACCCTAGATGTGATAGAGATACGAAGCGTTGCCGCTATATTTACTTATTTTTGTCCTTTTCCTACGAACCATAATCTTTCTAAAGCTACCAAATTAATAAGATGTTCTGAAGATTTTTAAAATATTACCCCTAAAGCCGACATGTTCCCTCAGAGTGCAGAAAAACTGCGAAAATTCTCATTAGAATCGCCGATAAAGATTTGCCATCTTAAATTTCAAATACATAAAATTAAATTACTCAAATCGTTTGAAGCACAACCATTAATAAAAATAATGAATACTTATGTTTACCTTAAACGACAATAACAAAGTTTTTTATAGCTTCATACAATGTCCAACTTCAAGTTCGAAAAAACATGACTCACATGAAATCAAATCAAGTTTTAATTCTTTTAATACCAGACGCCGGCTACACACGAACCGGTGTTCGTTACTACACGTACAGTCGGCTTCAGAAGTAGCTTAACATTATAGTACTTCGTAATAGTAACTGTTTCGACGGTTTCCTAACAACATCTATGACAAATTCAGGAAATGTAATGTGACAAGGTACTATTTAAAATGTTAAGCTACTTCTGAGGCCGACTGTACCTAATTTAGTTTTGCAAGTAAGTGCTGCAACTTCTGTACTGTCATGAGTCTGGATTTTATTACTATGTTATATGTTGTTTATATATTATAAGTGCTTCAAACTTATTGTGACACGAGTGTTGTAAACTGAGTCCGAAATTATGTTGTTCTTTATTTGTAAATTTTGAACAATTCGAACAACTATTTCAATAACTTTGATGATGTAAGTTGAGGAAGGAATATTTCTAACGAAGTTGACGATCGAAAGGACAAGCCATCTCATGGACCTTCGCCCGTGTAGGTAGGGTTGCCAGGTCAGCCAACCAAAAAGCCGGACAGACCAGCCAGTTTGGCCGGACATTTGGGTAAAAAAGCCGGACACTCTAAATTATAAAGAATTTTGTGTATTAATATTATTAAGACAATTTTTTAGAACTTCTTCACTAATTAATAACATTTAAAGTAAATAAACTAAAAATATTAAATAATTAGTAGAAACGTGCTTTAAAAGCTAAATATTTTTCAAAATATAGTTGTAATAATCTTTAAACGTCAAATATTTTAAATTAAAAGCCATCTGGACTACCATCGATTTAAAATAGGCTACTCGTTTCTTGTATACTAACAGCTTCTTGAAATCAACCATCAACATCCCCATTTTTCATCAGAAAATATTTAAGGTTCTGAAATTGGTCAAAACCTTTGCTACCAACTTTCACGTTTTCTTCATGGATACTAGTAGTTTCGGAAACTTGATTACATGCAGAGGAACGTTTTTTAACAACCATCAATATAAATTGTTTTGTGTCCTTGTAGAAGTTTCTTTTTTAGTAAAATGTAAAAAGCCTAACAAAGTCGCACAAGCCGGACACCGTTAAGTTTGGCCGGACATGCGTTCAAAAAGCCTAACCATGTCCGGCTTTATCCGGACGTCTGGCAACCGTACGTGTAGGCGTGGACATTTCTTCTGTCGCTCTACCGATTCCTACATACTGGTCTGTGGCGTAGGATGGATGTATTGGCCCGTCTTAATACGGATAAAAATCCCTGATTATAACAAAATATTCATATTTATTTTCAAAATTTTAGAACCTTCTTGACCTATTATACCACTTCTATTAGTTCACTACATATTACCGTAAAGGCCCTTCGTGCAGATGTAGTAGTAGAGTAAATAAATTATTGTACTTCGCATGCAGCTTCTGTTTACGTTTTACATGGTTGCGGGAATACTTGACCAAGTTGTTTTACGTCATATATTTTATATCGACGACTATTATTATCTTAAGTTTAATAGTTTATTCTTAATTCTAAGGTTCTATAAGTAGATCATAACATGGATCATAACTGGATGTTTACTTTAGATTTTTGAAGTTTGGGAAAACTGCTCTGGGTGAATTTTTAGCGTGTGATGAAATTTTTGTTTTCTTCACCCATTCTGGGTAGGCAAAGGGAACTATGCCCATAGAGCCAAATCTTCAGTAGATTTTTTTTTATTGATATTAAATGAAAATGAAATTTAATGAGATGAAATGAAACCTAACCTAAAATCATTAAATCTGATATTGAAACAAATTAGTAGCTTCTTTTTAGAAATATTTGCATGAATCATAAAAACTTCTATGAATTTTTTTTTGTAAAAGCTTCGTGGTTGGTTTTTTCTTTTTAATAGACATTATTTTGACAGTTGGGATAACACACGAGTTCGGAAAAGGTAAAGAAAAAGCTCGAGTATGTAAAAAGGGGGCCATTGACGATGCGATCGATCGGTGCGATCGATCTGCCGGACATCGCACCGATCGATCGGTTCAAAAGTGCCGCTCATACACGAACGATCGATCGTAACGATCGATCGCAACGATCAAACATTACTTGTTTGAAACGGAAGGATAAAGACGTGCTCAAATAATTCAATACGTGCCCTACAAAATGGAAAATGAACTTCTTTTCCTTAGCTATGTGGCAGTAACTTTGATTCGGCTACAAAAGAAAAAAATAAAACTCTACTTGATTACTAAACTACTAAATTACTAAACTACTAAATTGTCCGTTTACAAGTATTAATTTACTTAAAATTTAGTTAAAATTTATTTAACTACTTAACTACTGAATACGTGTAAACTGAACATAACCGAACATTTTTTTCTTTCTTTCTTTCTTTTTTCTTTAAATATTTAATTATCATCGGTCCTCGATAGGTCTACGAAGTTTGGAAGAAGTCTAACCGTTTAAAGCTAATATAAAGCGTGCAACTAGATTTTTTCTTTCTTTCTTTCTTTTTAATATTGAATTGTCATCACGGAATCGGTCCTCGATAAGTCCACGAAGTTTTTTTTATGGAAATAGCCGGCAATTGAGCTGACGATCTACCTGATGGTAAGTGCCTATCGTCGCCCATGAACATCAGCAACACCAAAGGTAAAAGCGAAAAGTAAAAGTAAAAGCGAACCCCATGGAGAAATAATAATGGTATTAATTAACAATTAAAATCAATACTACCAATATAATCCCTCCGAGGGCCCTACCACCAGCGGGCCGGATTTAGTCGCCTCTTACGACACCCATCCGGCGTGGGTTTGGGGTTAGTATTCTAAAGCCGCCCCAATACGGCAAAAAAAAATATTTGTTTCGTCCATCGAGTGTTGGTAGGTACGTAGACTACGTAGTACCTACGTAACGCACTAGTCAAGGCATTGAAGACATGCGACGCGTGCGGCGGCCGGCATCAGAATGAGACAAATATCGCATCGCTGATCGCAAAGGTCCACACACAGTCGATTCATCGCTGCGATATTCATGATTGCATGGATTTTTGTTGCGATCACCGATATCGTCTGCGACCAAGCAAATCGTTAACGATCTTGACATACACTGCCGATCGGTCGGTGCGATCGGTCTGCAACGACGGATCGCACCGATCGATCGTTCCGTCAGTGGCCCCTTTAATAGCCCACATCCCGAACGCTATACGTCCTTGCAATACGCCACTTTTGAGCAACTGTATTAAAAAGAATATTACATGCATACATACAAAACAAACATACAAGATACGCGCGAAAAACATAAACCTTCCTGGCAGTCTGGTAAAAACAAACTAAACAGAGGCTTTTGCTAGTTAGATCTATCTCAAACCTAATCATTATTACGAAGCAATCAGCAAGGCGCCTGGAAATATTACGTACACGAAATAAGTTCGAAGAATGCAGTGGCCAAAGTATAGTCTACTTTCTAAAACAAATTGTTTCAACTTTCAACAAATTGCACCTTGCTCCCTTGGTGAGCCGCGATGCCACAACGAGCGATGAGCTGACATTTTCCGGCAGTGATGGTAATGGTATGTTTCCTGCTTCGTCCATGAATTCCATTCGACCGTGTCAGGCTTAACTTTTTTTTAATGTCCGTGTTTTAGTATTCCGCAAACTTTAGGCCACAGGGACACCTGCGAAATCAGGTAATTTTGTGGATATCTTACATCATGCATGTAAAAATCAATCAAAAGATATTATATAATCGATTCTGTATAAAAAGGTGATTAATGTGAAATATAAGCATGTTTGATTGGGCAAAGTGGTCTTTTGGAGTGAGAAAAACATGGAGGTTTTGTAATGTACGAATTTCGCCAATGAACAAACGTATTCTGATTGAGTTTGTCAACCCGATAGACGGTGGTTTTAGCTTCTCATCAACCCAACATCAACCATTACTAAACCGATGTTAAGATCTCCGCGATCTCAAGATTCGGTTTGAGATGCTAAAATATGTCAAAACTCAAATCGTAATGTACAATGTCACTTAATATTATAGATCTGAAATCGCGCTTTTGAGCCGAGATCGCTTTGTTAACACGGGACCAGAGTATGGCTTCCCGCCCACGTCCGATACGGTGACCGATTTTTTGTAGGAGAATAATAGAACGTACTGATAGCAATAGTGCAACGCACACTTCCTACAAAAAGTCGGTCAGAAATAATATGGCAGGAAAAATCGGCCCGATTATCTGTCCTACAAAGTCTGACGTGGGCGGGAAGCGTATAGCTGTGGAACTTACGGTTTGACGTTTTTTTAATCTTTGTAAAAATTCTTATCTGTAAATGTATAATGAATTGAAGTGATATTATAATATCATTATGAACAGAAAACAAGCGCTAGGTCCACGCTTGGACAGAAGCTAATTAACTATTATTATTTTTTTATCCGTAGGTTTACAAACATCAAAATAACTAATCCCTATTATCTATTGTGTTTATGTTTGTACGTAGATCAGTTGAATCTGTTCATAATAAAATTACATAAGTTCAGTGCGCATAGGTAGGTAGGTATATTATTGTTCAAAATAACAATGAGCGATTTGTGAATAATATATTTATAAATGCTCACAGAACAATTGGTGTTTTCGCCTGTCGATCGTTAAAATTAAATATGGACTATAAAAATTGGTATTACGCTTCCCGCCCACGTCAGTCTTTTTGTAGGACCGATAATCGGGCCGATTTTTTCTTCCATATTATTTCTGACCGACTTTTTGACCGACTATTGCTATCAGTACGTTCTATTTTTCTCCTACAAAAAAGCGGTCACCGATTATCGGACGTGGGCGGGAAGCGTTAGACAGGTAACTAGGTAGATACTTCTTACATAACTACAGCGTAAGATATCGTTGAAAATTTCATTAAGGTTTTTAATAAACCTAATCCACGTTCAGTGGTAATTACGAGTTAATATTGTCTATATCGTACAAACCGGACGTTGGTGTGCATGAGTTCAAGGGCAGCGGTACCGGTTTACGGCGCCTCCGCTGGTCTTCATTACCGGAGGATAAAAACAGCTGTCATTGACGCACGGATGCGGCATGAAGTGACCATACTATGTATTATATTGATTACTAGCTGTTGCCCGCAGCTTCGCATACGGAAATTATGTTTTACCTTATTTTTAACTCTTGCAGAAGAAAATTTAAAAAACGGTGAATTAATATTGAATTACTTACATTTAGTAATTTACTAGCTGACCCGGCGAACTTCATATCGCCTAACATTTTTTTTTTCTAAAATAAAAGTAGCCTAAGTTACTCCTTGTACCATCAGCTATCTGCCAGTGAAAGTCCCGTCAAAATCGGTCCAGCTATTTCAGAGATTAGCCGGAACAAACAGACAGACAGACAGACAGACAGACAAAAATTGTAAAAAACGTTGTTTTGGTTTAAGTACCATGTATACATCCAAATGCACTTAGTAAAAAGCGGTTATTTTAATATTACAAACAGACACTCCAATTTTATTTATTTGTATAGATATACTGAAATCCACGATAAAATCACAAAGGATTCCTCCAGAAGCGGGTTTTGAAAAATAAGCAATATTCACATTAATTTTTATTTTTTTCCTTTTATTTGCAAAATTTTGAAAAACTGAAAAATACATGTTCCATCAATTTAATCAAGGAACATTTGTTGCAAATATGAAGCAAATCGGTTGATGTTTTAAAAATATTCCATACAAAATTTCATCCCGTTTCCCGGGGAAACCTTTTAATTTTCCGGGATAAAAATATCCTAAAATATGACCCGGAGTATTAGTAACAACTTTACCAATTTTCATCTAAATCCGTTCAAGGGTTTTCATTTGATGCCCGGACAGACAAACAGACAGACAGACAGACAGACAGACAATAATTCTAAAAAAAATATTTTTGTGCTTTAACACGTTATTGAAGTGCCCCCTAATTGAAACTTGGTCTAAAAGTGGATAGAATCACTATGTGTATCGAAATATTTATGTCAGTCACGAAAGATAAAAAAAGAGTTAACATTTTTAATTTACTACACAAGAGCACAAGAAACTTGTGTAGTTTTCTGTGACCAACAAATTACACATTTTCATTGTTGAAGCTGGATAATTATAATAGGTTGGAGTTTATATGGAGTTGAATCTGTGAAAAAAATAATATCCCTGGTGAAAATTATTTCTAATTAGCTTTTTATTCTTTCTACATTACAAAAAGCATATTAAAGATGTTGAAGAAGCTGTTCAAGTCCATAAACCAGATTCCGGAGTAATTTGTTCTAAGTCTCTTTAATGGAGAAGATTAAAGTCAGTTTTAATTTTTATATCGTTAAAAATAATTTGATCGAGTATTCTTAGCTATAATCGAATATATTCTGTTCGGCTACTTGAAGATCATCAGCTGTTTTCTAGTCCTGTAAAGGATGTAAAAAACTTATATTAGTCTTATCGATTCCATTTAGTATCCTGTGAGTTGTGATATAAATACATTTAATACAATGGGTATGTATCACAATGACAGTTACATAATAATTTAACCTAATTCGTCAGGGAATTGCTGCTATTATGTTTCTGATCTGAAGGACAGATTGATTTAAACGAAACATGTGACTACTGACTACAATAATGAAACATACAGGTACCTACTTTTGGTCCATAAGTTATTGAAGTATCCTATTACGATGATGGTAAGTTGTCAGCTTCAACCCATTAATGGCCCACTACTGAGCACGGGTCTCTCCTCTTGAGGAGGCCTAGAGCATACTCCACCACGCTGCTCCAGTGCGGATTGGTGGAGGGGTTAGTGGCCAACCCGAGTGTCGAAAGTTTTCAAACCGCCCGAGGGCCTCCGACATGGCTTAACGACTGTTATCTTATGATAACAACCGGGACCGACGGCTTTACGTGCCCTCCGAAGCACGGAAACGCTCAAGAAATTTTTGCCACTAGCGGTCACCCATCCAACTACCGACCGCGCCCGCTGTTGCTTAACTTTGACGATCACATAGGATCGACGCAAGCCGCCGGGCTATGAGCGCTTCGAGTTGCGCTATGAGTTGTCAGCATTTAGACATAATTATTATGGTGTATTGTGCATTTACGCTTGTCTTGAATTTAAGTAATTACCTATCATTGCTATAGGTAGTTTTTTCATCTAGTAGCCAGGCAAATCATTTACAGGTAAAAAAATAAGTGCCTAAGTTATATGAATCTGAGTCAGTGTAATTAGTTAATTACTTGAAACGGGCAAAACGCAACTTTCCAGGACATTCTTGGATTTCCCGGCCGTGTGGCAAGCCTACTAGCGATACACACGAGTTTTTAACCTCTAACGAAAGCAGAGGTTTGACGTATCTGTGTATCTGTCTGTCTGTGTGTCTGTGTATCTGTGTGTCTGTGTATCTGTGTGTCTGTGTATCTGTGTGTTGTGTATCTGTGTGTCTGTGTATCTGTGTATCTGTGTGTCTGTGTATCTGTCTGTCTGTGTATCTGTGTGTCTGTAAAACTGTATGTCTGTGGCTTCGTAGCTCCCAAAGGGATGAACCGATTTTGATCTAGTTTTTTATTTGAAAGATGATTTAATCGAGTGTTCTTAAATGTTTGGTGTAAATAAAGCTGTCGGGGTTTTTTAAAATTTAAATTTAGAATATGGAAAATAAATAGCAGAGAATACTCTTAGCATTAAGCTCGCCTTTTATACCAATATTAGGTATAATAAAGATTAAATAAATAAATAAATAAAATAAAGCGTAGGTACGAGTGCAGACAACCAAATCGATCCGAGCATATAAATCGGCAATCACATTACTTATCGGATTATGGTTTACCTATGCTAAATGCACAGAAAGAGCAAATAATCGGGTATGTTAATTCTTGCTTTTAAATGTTGCTTTACATTTAAATTACCCGGGCAGAAAAGGTATAAAAAATGTTGCGAATTGTCTTAATTGAAATATCAAGAGCATAACACCGAGCATAATAACATTATTAATGTTATTACCATCACAATTGCACCGAACTGGTATGTTACGCGTCGTAATGCACCATTGCATCACTTTAGAACTAAATGAACTATTGAGGTCGCTGTCGGCGCCACGGACGGGTACCGCGAAACTGACACCTTATGTTAAACAACACTCGCGTTTCGTGCTAACTCAAGCCCTAAGTAGTGATGTAACTGGCAGTTATAACAAGCCTCTCAAGCCTGCTAATACGTGGTAACAAGACTTCTAACTTCAGGTCAATTGTTATGGTTATGGAAGGGACAAGGTGGGGACGATCGCAAAAACCAACTGATTTTATCACCAATTTGATCAGGTTGTTGTTGGTCCGAATGTACAAGGTCTTATTGACCATTTTACATTTGATTTTCTTTTTGTAAGCACGCTGGTTGGATACGAGTAAGACAGGAGTCTACTACACAATTAACGACTAATTGCGGATATCTCTCGTCATCACTTCATGCAGTGTAGCTACTCTACTGCTCATGGCTCATTGACGCATTCCTGCTGAGTCACGCTCATACTCCAATGTGTAAAATAGGAATAAATATGATTATAGTGACACAAAAAGAAAACCTCTCGAGTCACATTATGACAAAAAATACTGCAGGGTTGTCTTAATAACGCAACTAGCGGAAGTTCTTATACCGGCTATTTCTAGTCTTGTTGATGATTATTGATCAAAATGATAATTAATGATGAAATTGAAGCTTAAATAAATACGCAGTCAATGAATGCTATGTGGGCAACAGGCTTTACAAATACGCAACGAGATACTTTTGGTGTACGTAACATATTACTGACATTTTATGTTTATTTAATTGTCTTCTAGCCATTTACGTATACCATTTTTATTTATTGTGCGCTGCAGTTTCAAAAATTATCAAAATTGCGGAGATCGCCTTGCAACTAAGGTACTTCACTTCTACCCCTGGCTAGTAATAACCCACGCAGTCACTATGCACACGAATGAAAAATATAATAGCTGCACTCAAAGGGGTGTGGTGTATTTGTTCGACAGGGGCCGACGATCGATTTTTAGATAGTCATGAGTAGGGATTGGATTATATGCATTTGCATATTTGCATATATATTTGTATAGTTAAGCCATCCTCAGCGGTAATTGCATATTTTTACATAAGATCTAGTTATGATGCATATTATCGTGTCAAATTGATAGTTTTATTAATGGGACGACAAAACTATTGCCAGAAACTATAATTGCTAACACAGCACCAAAGTTCAAATTCTGTCCAGTTTACTCCGTGGATGTGGAGCGATCCTTTTCCACGTATAAAATATATTTTGAATGATCGAAGACACAATGTTACTACTGAAGTTGAACATTGGGTACAATTCGTTTGCGTTTACAAAAATATAAAAAAACAATTATGTAGTAATTCCACCCATATAAAAACCTGTTCATAGGTCTTACAAAAAGAATAAAAAAGTAATATAATGCTTATTTACTTCATCTATTATCGTCTATCAATGGATAATTTAGTAATTGTATGCTGATGATGAAATAAAAAATTAAAATTAAGTTCTTTTTTCTTTGTTTGGGTTCCTAAAACTTATCTTTTAATTTTACATATTTGACATATCGTCATGCATATTTCAAGCATTTTTCATGCATATTTGCATGCTATATGCTTTTTATGTTGCATATAATCCGGTCCCTAGTCATGACTAAATATTTAAAATACATGTTTTGGCTTTGACTGTAAAAAACATATTGATTGTATTTCATTGTATGATTGTATGAAATCCTATGCGTTCGTTCATTATACACATAAAATACATACATGTTTATCATACAAAATACATAAACAAAAACAAATTAATTTACTATCAATGTTGAAATAAAGAATCGACAATATAAATGCATTCTTTATAATCATTTAATACTTACATGACATTATCCGATTTAAAGTCATTTAATGATTGATTAGCGAATGATAATAATATTGTCTTGAAAATAGTTACTAGGTATGATAATAATTATGTTCTCGTGACCTAATTAAAATTTGACTATAATGTTGAATGGCGAATTTCTTATAATACTGAGGCAATTCATTCGATTTTAATACATTTTGTGCAATAAGAGAGGTGTCGAAGTCGGATCGGATCGGTTTGCAACTTCAGAATAATATTATGGAACCGGTACAATTCTCGGTGTAAGTACTTGCACTTGAATTAATGAAGGATGTAAAATTCACAATACGCAAAGAATGTGGATAGCTATAGACTACCTACTAACATTCTTTGTGCTTTTTTCTAAGGTGTACCTAGAAATTAAAAAAAGAGCTTTATTGGCACTAACTATTAAATTATAAATTATGTAATTAAGCCATTAGGGCACCCTTTGTAAAATATTTATGATATAACAATAAATAATATAAAAAATACATATTTATAAAATATTTTATATTAATACGGCACAAACGATCTCGCTTTATTATTACGAGGTTGGCTGAGATTCGATTTCATTTACACTTCATTTCACGCACGCAAGAATAAATACAGCTTTGGAGCTTCATTGGTAGGCAAAATCCTAAATTCGGAAGTGCCTTCTATTATTTTTTAAATCCTATGAACATATAGTTCAAGTACACACCCTGTAGCCTAGTTGGTAGCGACCCTGCCTGCGAAGCGAGGAGTCCCTTGTTCGATTCCAGGCCGGGCAGATGTTTATGTGACAGATAAATATTTGTACTCTGGTCATGGGTGTGGTTGTGATGTGTTATATGTGTCTTCCAAGCCACCCGCGACACAGGTAACCTATTGCGGGGGTATAAGTGTTAGCGTTTTATTATTATTATCTAAAGTTCATATTAACTAATTTGTACACCAATATGTAATCAAATACATATTGGTATACAAAGGTTGTCTGCGTTAATCATGTGCCAATATTATATAAGTCACATGACCCTCACTGATAGCCTCATTAAATATTATCAGGGGCATCTCACTCTCTGTTGTTTATTTTATACGCGTGGCTCTGTAGCAGATGAAAATTTTAATATTGCAAAAAAAGTATCTATCAAGCAATTCATAAATGAAATTTGTTGGCCACCAGAAATTTACTTCTTTGACCCCAAGGCTCAGAGCCCAAAGGAAATCAAAGTTATTCATCCTCAAAATGTTGCTCCTTGGTCTAAACCTAAACTATGGTGAAGGCCTGGGCTTTTTTCTGGTCACAATGTCTAGGGTTTAACTTAGTCAGCTTTAGATAAAAAAAATCCAAATTCTAAAGGATTTCAAAAATTTGCTAAAAGGCCTTCCGTTTGAAATGGTTAAATATTTATGAGTATGACCATTTTGCAACCACACCTTTAGTTGGTCCGTTGGTCGGCATTGAAAATATAAATGAGGCAGTGCAATAGACCTCCAAGCAAAGATTTCCTCAACTGTAGTAAAGCCACAGTCCATTATTATTTGGCATAAAAGATCAAAGTTTTAAAACTGTCTTGAAAATTAATATTCAAGATAAAGTTTTGAAAGTCTGCAGTTTTTACGATCATACATAGACAACTATTAATCAAACTTGAAAGCTGTTTTTATTCACGCTCATAATTTGCCTATTGACTAGTAATGGGAAGTTAACTTGTGAGCCGGTTTAGCAAGGGGAGTTATCGATTTTAAAAGCCTGTTAAAGTGTCTGATCGAGGGATGTAGGGGTGAACGCTCGCCGCGGCACGCCACGCCACGCGAGGATCACAATACCAAGGTTCGCTTGCCAAAACGGGATGGGATACCATCTGTTTCCGACTGAGTACTGGTTACTGCCCCGTTCACTTTTGATATCGACTTTTTGCTTTTTATGAGTCACTCGGAGTTTCGAAGACTCCGAGTCGGAGCCGTATTCGATGGATAAATCCATTTTCACGTTTTCACGCAGCCGCTAAGAAGTGGAATTTATGAGGGTATTTAAAAATATCTCAGTGTTACGATTATCATTATGATTATTCATCTCACTAATACCAATGTGTTATGGATTTGACAAATGACAATACTGAAGCTTTAGAAAGATAAATTTTTAGCATCAGGAAATTTAATAAGCGTGATTACAGAATACAAAACCATTTTGGCTTGCATTTTTTCAAGCAATGCCTTTGTTTAGGCACGTATTCATAGGTAAACAACACAATCGATTGACGTCAGCATGGAAAATCAATGACCATCATTGATTAGGGACGTCACTGCTAAAATACAGACAGACCATGATTCAACGGATTCGAATGTATCATAAGCATAGTCTGCGGTATAATGCCGGCAACTAATCGATAGTGGTGTCGCAGTACTCACCGTCAAGCATGCACCGTCGAGAGTCACAGCCCACTTCGTCGAAATCATCTCGGATCCCAATTTTCTCCTTGACTGCATCCATAATTACTCAATCACACACACTAAACACACACTAAGACATCACGCAACCACAATTTTATCGACGCGCTAGTCGTCTATCACAGTAGTATAGGGCCATTTGCGTACTGACCGCACGCGAGCTGCTCAGCTGTTCACAACGTTATGGGGTGCGTTTCGAAACTAAGTCGGAAGTGTTATCGCGGTAGGTACACGAAAAAAATATTTATAATGAAGCGGGCGACCGTCGCGCGCTGCCCGTTCAATGTCAGTATCGAATGGTCAATCAATTATGCGACACGAACGTAAAGAGGAGTCGCGGCGTGCGTTGCAAGCTTCGTTGTCCCCTGAGGGCGCTGGGCGGCACATGCGTTGTGCGCCTGTATTTGTGTAATAGCACGCTGCACGCATGCGCGCGAGCCAGCTGCCAGACGCGTGTCGATACGGAGTCGAGGCGCTGTGGCGACGGCGGGGCGCCACGCCTGACTGATACTGATCGAGTGATCGCCATTCGTATCTCTGTCTAATATGAATATTTTAGAACGGAATATTACGCTCCTTTCCTGTATGACGCACAGCTAATCTGTAAGCATTTATAAACAGAACCGAACTTAGCGACAAAGTAGGTAATACAGACCAAAAAATATTATTAGTAGGATAGAGCTGCCTAGAGCGTATATCTAAGGTACCTAATATTTACAATCTATTCTATTACCTTACCTATCTAAGTAAACAGTCATACCAGAAATGTATGTTGTTTAGAAGCTTTATATTACTATAAGCTTCTTGGCCGTAATATCAAACGCCTTGATGAATTCTACTTTAGCACAGATTGCTATTTCTTATTAACAGGCGTTTATACATTTATTCAGTTGCAGCAAAAAAGGAAAAGCCAAAGAAAAATTAAGCATGAAAATGTAATAAAATTAAAAATTGATTTTGATTTAAGCACAAATTACACAACATCTATGAAGAACTCTGTTTGTGCTAAAAGGACTAGTAGGTATCTAGTAAAAATTATAATACAGTTATTATCTTAAAAATTGACATGGATGGATTTTCATGCTTTTAGCTAATAGATAGAGCTAATAGATAGATAGAAATATAATAGAGAGATAGAAATAGCCAACAAACGAGTTGACGATTCACCTAATTTTAAGTGTCAATCATCGCCCATGGACACCAGCGACACCTAAGGCATCACCGAAGCGTTGCCGGAAAAGAAAAAGAAACAAATAAAGCTATAAAACTCTTACAAGTGAATATAGATAGATGTTTTGTTTCGATTGTACTTCAAAATGATAGCAATTTGATGTTTATACCATACATACTTACTTACTAAGAGTATAAAAATTCCGAAAAAAAAATATATAACTTTTGTAACGAATATGGGTAAAAAACGTATTTAGTACGTACGTAGGTACCTAGTGGAAAAATACGTTTCGCATATAAAGCAATGACATCAGTAAGCAGTGTTAGTGATGATGATGTCAGATGGAAACTGTCACTAACATGTTTTAATACATTAATATAAATATAAAATATGTAAAAAGCAGTTTGGTGTTGTCTTAACAAGATTTAACACGACACGGACTTGGTAATTCGATATATGAGTTGTGAGTAGTTACTAAGTTGATAATCTGTGCAAACTAATAGGATAATATAATTGATGACTGACTGTATAATGTTAAGGTGCTCCCTCACCGGGAGCATTCGCGTGTAATGTAACGTTACAGATTTGAGCATTACATCAGTGAAGGAGGAGAACCGAGCATTACAATGCGCACCTTGTAATGATACAATGTGTAATATCTTGATACAACTTGTAACAATGCGCTCCACTGCCAAATGAATCTATAATATTACATTACACGCGAATGCTCGTCAGTCAGGGAGGTAGTATTGTAATGTAATGCTCAAAGTCGAATCTATAATGTTACATTACACGTGAATGCTTCCGGTGAGGGAGCGCCTTTACGTTATTCTTTTCCGGCATTCCTATAAAATTTTTAGAAATTACCAGATTTTCCTCTGTTTTGTCAACCGATTTTTTTCATATTGTTTAATAGCAATATAGCAATAGTGATTCGTGACGACCCCGGATGCTTATGTTTTCCTGACACCGAACAAACAGTCGAGCATGTCCTGAATGAACGCCCGCGCTTTAGTGCCAGAAGGATGCAGCTCGAACTCGAGGTCAATATGTGCATCGAGACCTCGAGCTGCAAGGCTATTCTGTTTCGTAACTCGACAGCGGAATCCGCGAGGAGTGTCAAAATCCTATCTTTAGTCGTTTGAAGTTTGACACTCATCGCGGATTCCGCTGTCGAGTTACAAAACAATAGCCTTACTGGAAAGTGGTCCTTTCTGGCTGGGGAACGTTCAGGACCAAAGTTCGCCGACTACTGTATCGGTGTCATGAGAGCAGTAGCACAGCAAAATAAATAGAAATATTATAATTATGTTATATTATGTTATAATTATAATTTATTTTACCAAAAAGAAAAATAAATAATCAAGGTGCCTGAAAAATAAAATCAGGTAAAAATAATTAAAAATAACAAGTGTAGCAATAGTAACTAACTTATTAGAGTAGTAACACAATATCTCTATTTTTAATCGACTTCAAAAAAGGTGGAGGTTCTCAATTAGTATAGTTGTATTTTTTATATTTTGTGTTTTTTTAGTCTTTTATTTATAAAAAGATTTTAAAAAGTCTTTTTTATTTTAAATTCCAGATTGGTCCCAGATTTTTCAAAATTAAGTTCAGATGCCATCTACCTACTCGTATGTACGTCTATCTACGAGGAAAATTGAAGGACCTCCTCAAATATTTTGATATATTGTGCTTTACAGTTTTGTAAAATTTTCTTTATTGCGAATGAGATATTTTAAGTGTCTTAGATTTACTTATAATTGGACACAGTTGCTACTTCAATTATTGCCACATAAAACGTGGGTGAGTGTAGCTATTAACTGACATCGGAATGTCTCACCGGAAATGGTACCTGTGTACCTGTTACGTTCGGCATGCAGGGTCACCACTCAGTCATTGCGTTACTTCTGCGGTTAATCTCATAACGTTAGTCTAGAATTCCTCCCATACGAATCCAAAGTCTCGGATACGGATTGGAGTTTAGTTCCGCAGTACGGGAGGTTCTGATGTTACGATTGCGTAGCATGACTTTTTAACATTTTTTCAAACGAACTTCGTCCAGAGCCCAGCAAAGTGCAACAAATGGGCCTTAGCGTTGTATCCTTGGCCGTTGTTCACCAGAATACTCTATAATGGAGAAGTTGGAGATTTTCAGGATGGATAAGTCTCTTACGCCTATGAATAGTTCATAAACGTCACAATGAATACACATTTGTTACGTTTTTACTTTATCTTAATCTTTTGTTTCTAAACATTAAAATTCCCATGAACATTCGTGCAGGTAACTAAAAGTCCGGCCAAGTTATGTAACTGTTTAGAAATCTATTAAAATATAGTTTGATAGATAGATAACGAACAAAATAAATCAGCTTAGATAACGTTTCGGGTAACCAAAATCCGATAGGTTCCGGAGTTATGCAACTATCCACACGACAATTACTACAATGAGTGTTTAGAGAACTATTTATTACTTGAAACAACAAGGCTTATTCTCAGACAGACAATGGCCACATTATTTTATTGGACGAAAGGCTTGCGTAAGCTCGCCTAAAGCTGTAAATGACGATTAAATTAATTAATGGGTTGGGTTAATGACTTTACATCACTGCCTTTGAGGTGAGCCAGGCAAACAATATCTTCCATGTAACTGCATTTTAAGCGAAACGAAATTGAATTACAAGTAGTACACCAATGTACCCACAAAGAACTGATGACAATTTTTAAATGTGAGTGTACGCACACGCACTAGCATTTTCAGAATAATATTTTACTGGTATAATTATGCAATAATCAAGTGCAGATTGGCATATTCTTCAAATCTTTGATAACTTTTTGTTGAACGTTCAGATGCAAATATTTATCTGACAAGTATGTGATAAATATCTAATTTCTACGAGTAAACGCGTATAACATTAAAAATTAAATGTATTTGCAATACTGTGCGGTCTTATAGGAAGATTGTGATAAATTAAAAGTCTGTTTTGATTTCGTTTAGGTAGGTAATAGGTTTGTTCCTAGACTGAATACGACAATGAGTTAAATCTTATATATAAATTTCTCGTGTCACGGTGTTAGAAGTTGAACTCCTCTGAAACGGCTCGACCGATTTTCGTGAATCTTTGCGTGCATATCGGCTAGGGTTGAGAATCGGACAACATCTATTTTTCATCCCCCTACCCCTAAAAATTTTTTGGCAGAACAACGTTTGCCCGGTCAGCTAGTATACTAATAAAATTCTTAAAGAACTTTAAGGATAAGTTGACTATATACATATATGGAACTTAAAAAGAGGTCTTCCATACCGTCAGATGGCCCGCCAAAAAACAAATTAAATTAAATCAAGACAGATTCCTTAATGAGTATTAAGTTAATGAATATAATTATCCATTACATACTCGTACTTCCATTAGCTACTGTCGCCGCAGGCTATGAAGCTGCTAAGCCGTCCAATAAATAATTTCATTGCAAGACTCGAAGCAATATGAATTATGAACGTGCGTGATTGAATCTAGACACGAACAAATAGCCTGTAATGTGTAACGTGATATGGATCAGTGTGTTTCATTAATTATTATCAACCAATGTTATAACTGTAGATATCTGGGTTATGTTATGATTTGATACAATACATTGTTGCTGATAACTTCCGATTACATTTTATATTGAATATTAATGATAAAACGAAAGGCTTAGGAGATTACTTAAGTAGTGGCGGTTTTTTCCATGACATTGAATTTCAAAAGCAATATAGTGCCTACGATGTGGTGGTTAATATGAGAGATTACCTCTATATTAAAAAAAAAGAGTATTCAGTAAATCGAATTCAATGTAATAAATTCAATGTATTAAATTAGAGGCAATGTAATTAAGGAATTATAATGTATTTTCTTAAATTGTATTGTACTAACATACTTTATAATTAAATTATAACTAACTCTATGGCCTAAAATTGCCTCAAATAAATAATTTTTATTTTTATTTTTATTTTTATTTTTATTTTTATTTTTATTTTTATTTTATTTTTTATTATTTTTATTTTTAATAAGAATGTAAATGGATACAAGAGAACACGAAGACCGAAGAAACGAAGCAGAATGTGCAAAAATTTTATGACTATAAAATAATCAAGTGTCGATAAATCTTAATAGGTGCTTTAACGACGACAACCAACGTTGACGGATCAACTTTCAAAGCAGACTTAGAACATTCTGCTAGTAACCCATCCGACGTAACTTACTCTATCGTTGGTGGTAACCAAATATATTATCATTATCATTATCATTATTATCGCCGACCCTGTAGCCTAGTATAATAATATATAGGTATATAATACTACTATATACTAGTTGGTAGCGACCCTGCCTGCGATACGAGGGGTCCCGGGTTCGATTCCCGGTCGGGGCAGATATTTATGTGACAGATTAATATTTGTACTCGGGTCATGGATATTATTGTGACGTGTTAAATGTGTCGTCCATGCCACCGCGACACAGTTAAAAACTTATATACTGCGGGGGGTATGAGTGTGAAAGCGTTTTTATTTTTTACGAGTAACCGCCCTCGTTTTGCTAAATAAGAAAACCGAAGTTTTCCTATTTTTTTACACCTCGGGTTACATTATTGGAGTTTTATTAAGGATCCCTAATTTTTTTGAAAATATAACAGTGGGATAGTGTAGCTTCCCAACAGCGGAGCTTTTTCAAAGCGGTTCAGTAGTTTCGGAGCTTATTCAATGCAAACAAACAATCAAATCGTTCCTCTTTATAATATTAGTATAGATTAGAGCGCATCACTAATGACTAAATCGATTCTATTGACTACTTACATTACAATACAACCTTCACACTTTTTTCCGCAGTTGGCGTTTGATTCAAATTGAATCAATACACGTACGGTGAGATTCACACGAGTGTAGTTACATAATGGCGCGGCATTGTTTCTTATCCTAGATGGATCTGAGATTATAATGTACTCGTAATAGCCGATTTGCATAACTGAACACGATACGTTTTCGTCGTTCAATAGAGGCATTGGTATTTTTAACCGACTTCAAAAAAAGGAGGAGGTTCTCAATTCAACTGTTTTTTTTTATGTTCGTTACCTCAGAACTTTGGACTGGGTGAACCGATTTTGATGATTTTTTTTTTAATCGAAAGCTGGTGGCTGTCATGTGGTTCCATATAAATTTTATTGAGATCTGACAATGGCATCCATGATAAAACCATATAAGTCTTAAATTTGTATTAAGTAAGCGCGACAAATGGACGAATAACTCAATACCACGATTTTGATGATTCTTTTTTTAATCAAAAGCAGGTGCTTGTCACGTAATCCCACATAAACTTGAACGAGATCTGACAAGTAGTTTTAGAGTAACTTTGAAGTCGGTTATTTTTTGTTAGTAAAATTTAGATTATCTGGTATATTGTTACGTTAGTTCCGTTCGAAAGGTGCACCTTCAATCGGAATTTGACAAAAGTTTCTGTGTTCCACAAGTTCCGTTACCTTTGATCGTTTTCGCTAAAGTATTAAAAAGCCGTGGTGGTATTGGGTCGGCCTAGAATACTGATCTCAATCCCATACTGGAAGACCAGGATGTCGATTAAAAAATTAAAAAGGCGCCAAAAGACAGTTGCTTGCTGCTACCTCTTGTTTGAGGACTCGTCATGTCTTTGCTGGGGGCACGGACCTAAAAGAAAGACGGACGTAATCCCAAGAACAAATTCAGTGAAGCACCCATAGTAATACCAACTTTCTAATTGTACAAGTACACACCCCCACACATTGACACAATACTGCGTCAATCGCGAATCAAAAATTACGCACACATGGTAATCGGGCGGCCATTGCTATGCTTCACTCTCGATTAGACGAGGTTACGTCCGTCTTTTTTTCAGGTCCGTGGCTGGGGGCTAGAGTAATATTTACTGACTGTAGTTCCTTTCTTTCTTCTCTGATTTTCTTGGCCGGCTACATATCGGTGATGATGTTCGCAGTACTGATGTTTATGGGCGACGATGACCACTTATCATATGGCAGGGTTGCCAACCTCAAATTTAAAAAACCAGGATTTGAAGTTGGAGAAACCAGGACAACTCAATTTGAAAACAGGACGCAGTAATAGAGTTGCAAATTGCGAAAGAATTTTAAAAGAGGCGCGCGAATTTTAGAATTTCAAAACCCAGGATGCTGCTTAAAAATTCAGGACGCCTCAGGACATTACAAAAACTAGGACATGTCCTGGGAAAACAGGACGGTTGGCAACTCTATCATAAGGTAACAACAGATTCGTTAGTTCGTTTATTAGCAATTTATTCTCATTAAAAAATAAACCAGAGGATATTGGCCCGTTTCGCTTGACTTAACATGATTGGTTCCTAGCAAAACTACGAATCATCGCAGCTTCGTTTCAATAAAACAATTAATATATTGTGAGAATATTATGACCTTCATCGGTCAAGTCATTATTTTACACAATGACTAACAGACAGATTATAAATACACATATCATGAAGATGTTAAATACACTATAATGATTAGTGTTCCGTCATTTATTTTCACTAATGTTCCTCTTGAACTCAATTTTAAAATAAGCCTGTTTTATAAAAAAGATGAACACTGAAGACCTGGTAGCCAAGGTTCGTTTAATCGTTCCACAGTATAAACCGAGTTTGAACATCATTAGATAAATATGCGATATTATTCTCGCGTTGTAGAAGGACGGTAGAGAAGAAATTTTCTCGATCGTAATATCCTGGGGAAAAGAAAAATAGGTTTCTTTCTATAGACATTTGTTTTTTGATATTTGTCGTATTAATGAGATAATGTCTATGACGCAAGAATTAGGCCTCAGAGGTGTTATTCTTATTGTTTGCTTTACTGCTAATCTTGGGTTTTATAATTTTATAACAGTGGACAATACAGGTTATTGTCCACCGCTATGCCACCAATTTCACAGCATACATAAAAGTACCTGTATTGCTAGACTTCACACACCTTTGTAAAATTACGGGAAATTTTTGAGTAAGTTTCTTCACGTTGTTTTCCTTTACCGATGAGAGGGTCGTGTAGGATTCGAAAATTATTCCTGGACGTCGCATCGATGAATTCGATTGCCAGTTGAGGCCGAGCGAGACTTTATAATGTCTTTGATACAGAAAACCTTAATGAAGATATGTGAAAACATTTATTTTAAGAAAATAAAAAGAGACTTCACAAAAAAGTGTTTCAAATTACATTATCAATGACGTTTGGTAACAATTAAAGCAGCGACCTAATTAATTTTAATAACAGTCCAAAAGAATAATATCTACTAGCTGAGATAAGCAACAGTTATAAAACAGATTCTACGAAGTGGCTTTGATCTGAATGTAGATAATGTAGCTTATTACTGAGATGTTTTTATCACTGCTGCACTGTAGTCGCGTGCCGACGGGCCGCGCCGTGGCAGCCGACAACGTGAATCTCGCCTAGAAAATTACTATTGTTCTATTTATTGTTTGCATGGGCGGATCGTGAATTTGTGGGGCCCTGGGCTGAAACAATTTAGGGGCCTACCAAATTACTCAACTAATAGCCATTTTGTCAAAAAACTGTTTTCGATAGTGATGTAGGTATATAAAAAAAACAGGACAATAAAATAATTTGATTTATTTAATGTGACTTAGTGTTTTTTGTATACAGACAGCAACTGTACAACATTATTGCAAAATAATTCTGTGCCTCCTGTGATACGAGTGAAATTTCGACACTTTAAAGGAGGACGAAAACAAGTTCAAAAAAAATCTAGTTCATAAAGTAAGTGAGCTAGGTGTAACATGAGTACCTTCTTTTGTAGACATAAATATTTACTGTCACCGTACATTTAGTTTTTTGTAGTAAATATTATAATATTAAAGTAATTCATCAAAAACCTGTGAGTTGTACCTTTTTTATTTCAAATGTGTGCTAATATTATGTGATAAATGATACAAGCAGAGTTAAATTATGTTGCACCTATAAATTGTCTTTGTGTTAACTGATATAAAACTAATTAGTATTGGTTTATAGTGATATAACTCTGAATAAATCAATATTCACGATAAATATATTGAAAAATAAAATAAAAAAACTATCTGTAGAGCAAATATTTATATAGGTTACAACTTAAGATATATCCATATTTACGGTTTTTTTGCCAAAACCTGTGCAGTTATATCAGTTTGCACAAAATTATCTCCAAAACTATAGCAGATAGAAGAACGTGAGTTAGACCAAAAAAATCGTATTTTTTTCTTATACATCTCTATGTTAAAATCACAAAAAGTGTACAACTCGACTTAGATCACTTATCCACGTGCATCTGGATTGAGGGCCCACTATTTTTTTCTTGGCGTAGCAAATTGAAATTTATAGGGGATTTAGTTAAAATTAGTTAAAACTTAAAGCAAACACTCATAAACTTCTTAAACGTGAATAAATTGATGTTATGGGCATATGTTTTGGGCCCTCAGTTCAGATGCCTACTGAAAGTGGCATAGTATAAATCTCAGAAAGTATTTAACCTTTTTGTCAATAATTTTTATTTTAGAATTTAGTTAAGAATTTCTTAAAATAATTTACGTCATTCTCAACTGGCTAGAGAATAACTTTACAGATTTATCGCAGTTTTACTTGGGCCCTCAATCCAGACGTTTATGAACTGAGGGCCCAGGCCAAACAAAGGCTTAAAAGAAGAAATACATAAATGTACATTGACAACCCCTTAGATAACATCCCTATGAATTAGTTAAAAAATAACAGTGAAAAAAAAGTAATGGCTGAAAGGTAAAACGGATTCGAATTTTCGGATAACGTCTGATATTTTCGGCTTTATCGACTAGGTACAACCTCTTAGTTTGAAATAAATTAGCTGAAAAGTTTTTACTAATTTTTTACTAAAATTTTACATACGGTTTTTTTTTCAAAATGCCATACTTTACGAGAAAATGAACTTTTCATTTTTAATAGGAATACCCCATTTACACGCGCGCGCGAGCCACGAGACAATCCGCGAGACGCACGCATACGCGCGCGTGTGAACAGTGCGCTCGCGGACCAGACCGCGGCGCGTCTCGCGCTCGCAGGGCTCGCGTCGGGAGCGGTTTTCTAGGCGCGCGCCAAAGGGGCTCGCGCGAGCGCTCGCGTGGTGTTCACACGCGCGTAGGGGCGTGGTTTACGGACGCGCCACGAGACGGTCCGCGACACGCGCGTGTAAATGAGCGGGAACAATTTTTGTAGGGTAACCATGATGGTTAGTTTTTTCAAATAATCATTTTTAAAATTATTAGGCGGTATTGAATATGTACCTGCATCTCAACCGGGTGATATCGCTCATTACAAAGGACATGGGTTTTTAAATGGTCGCATGGTTTGCTATGACGATTTGATGGTAGAATTAGTGATAGCAGAGAAGAAGAGCCTGTTTATTTACATAATCTGTTGTACGGGCTTGCTGATGCTGATTTTGAAGATGTCATAATAATTAGGAAATAACAGTACAGAAAAGTGAATTAAATATATATTTTTTTTTTCAATTTACAAAACTGACTTAATTATTTTCCTATTCTGTAATCATGGTAACCCTACAAAATTTGTCCGTATTAAAAATGAAAAGTTAATTTTCTCGTAAAGTAATGCATTTTGAACAAAAAAGCGTATGTAAAATTTTAGTTAAAAATTATTAAAAACTTTTTAGTTAATTTATTTCAAGCTAAGAGGTTGTACCTAGTCGATAAAGCCGAAAATATTGGGCCCTCAGATCAGAAGTATCCGAAAATTCGAATCCGTTTTACCTTTCAGCCGTTACTTTTTTTTCACTGTTATTTTTTTAACTTATTCATAGGGATGTTATCTAAAGGGTTTTCAATGTACATTTATGTATTTCTTCTTATATGCCTATGTTTGGCCTGGGCCCTCAGTTCATAAACGTCTGGATTGAGGGCCCAAGTAAAACTGCGATAAATCTGTAAAGTTATTCTTTAGCCAGTTGAGAATGACGTAAATCATTTTAAGAAATTCTTAACTAAATTCTAAAATAAAAATTATTGACAAAAAGGTAGCGTTTTCTGAGATTTATACCATGCCACTTTCTGTAGGCATCTGAACAGGGCCCAAAACATTTGCCCATAACACCTTTAATTCACATTTAAGAAATTTATGAGTGTTTGCTTTAAGTTTTAACTAATTTTAACTAAATCCCCTATAAATTTCAATTCGCTTCCCAAGAAAAAAAAGGCGGCCCTCAGTCCAGATGCACACAACTTATCACAGGAGGCACAGATATGTTTCTATATAATTATGCCATCCACATAATAGACGCGAAAAAATACATTGAGCAAAGACAAACGACGGGGAATTCCCCGTTCCGTAGGTACGATAGACGTGAATTGATTGATCTCAAGAGTTGCCAACTTTATGATAGGATTTTTTTATTTTTTTCTTTTAATTTGAAACATATTTTTAATTCAAAATATCGCATATTTTTTTTAGTGGGGGCTGGGGGCCCTTTCTATCCACGGGGCCCTGGGCTACAGCCCAAAAAGCCTATACGTAGATCCGCCCCTGATTGTTTGTGACGTTTTTAAATTCCTTTTGTTTCATTTCAATCATTGAAGTAATATACTTGGTACATTACTTTAGTACTAATAATAGTATTGAAGTATAATGGACTATTAATAGTTCAGTTACAATAGATTACAGCAACTATTAAAATTTCCGATAAGTGTTTTGTTTTGAAAAATTCGTTTATTAATTTTATTCTAAAAATATATGATTGGTTACTTATTCCATAAAGTTTAATTAATAACCTTGGCACATTATGATATTAACACATTGCACATTCGAGTAGGTACGTTTTATACGATTGTTTATTACATAAATTTTTTGCCTGTCTAAAATTCTTTTGTAATCCCACAAAGGTCGGTAACATCTGAACGCAGATTTTTTTTACCTTTTGTTTAAATATGAGGATGATGATTCATATTTTAGGGAGATCTTTGCGGCCAATTCATATATTATATGTATATGACTTAAAAAATAGGTAGGTAACTACCTCCTAACTTCATAGTTTTCGGTAATTGGTCTTTTAATCACTCACAAAATTGCTTCAAAATTACTAAAACTATATTTCTTTTAAACAACTTATAAATTAATTGCCAAAGAGAGCCGATATCTATTACGCATTTTTTTTAAACGGATCTCTATGGAATCCCTGAGTATTTGTATGTATGTACATATGTACAGTGCGGCCGCTGTATCTTGGCGCGTCTGAACTTCGCGCAGAAGGCTGCGCAGTAACATAATTCGCCAATACTCGATACGCGGTGTGTTTTGTCTCAGTCATACGTTAGCATGTTCGTGTTGCCATCTCTGTCTTACATGCGCTAAATAAAGTTCGCAAAGCCTATGTTTAGACGCGCCAAGATACAGCGGCCGTACTGTACGTGTCCTGTGTCTTATACTCTGTGTTCAAAATTACAAAATGCTTTTCTATCATACTTTAGATGGGCATTAAACGTGTTTATGTTTGTTATGTAACATTAGAATTGATCATGAAATATCAACAAGTTATAACAATTTCCTTAACGTGCAAGTACATCAATTACTGGCAACCTATTATTTTCTCATCAACCCAAATACTATATTATGTAAACAAGTAGGTACACTTATACAAAAAAAGAACAGTAGCAATCAGTTGCAGTGCCATCGCGTTGACTTTTGATATGAGCAACTAGGACGGAAACTTTTTTGCAAATCATTTGCAACAAGTAACAGTATCTACATTTACATGTGTATTACTAATATTTGTTATGTAGCTATTATCTCTAGTACTTATCGAATTACAAGTGTTTGTGGTTTGCGGACTTTGAGAGTTATCAAATTCAACTAATTTCCGTGGCTACGGAGGCACCTACGGCATGACGAATATTATTGCTTGGCAGGATTTATTGTGTTGAGATTTGTGTCGTTTGTATTCTTTTATATTCACCCATATCAACTACGGTTATCCCATTGCGAGCATGACTCATAAAGCGTTTCACAGTTTTAAAGTTAAGACGCTCCAAAATGCTAAATCAATAACGTTTCACCCTTTGCACGTGCAATTATTGACACGCGATCAATAACACTACATAATACACTACTATCGTCATTTAATCCCCTCAAACACATCACTCCCATAATCAGCGCAATGGAAGAAGGGACGATTTTCCGAGGGAGAGTTTTCCGAGGGTGCCGCAACGTCGACAAGCAAGCTCTATTCAAAACATCTATGTTTTTCAAATTCGTGCAATGATTTCTATCTTGATAAATTAGTAATTAATCACGGATGTAAAAAAAGACGGACGTAATCCCAAGAACAAATTCAGTGAAGCATCCATAGTAATACCAACTCTGTATTCGTATAAGTACACACACCAACACATTGACACCATACTGCTATGACATTGACATCGCGAATCAAAAATTACAAAATTACGCACACATGGTAAGCGAGCTGTCATAGCTATGCTTAACTCTCGATTAGACAAGGTTACGTCCGTTCTTTTTTTACGTCCGTGTCATTAATATTGTATTTGTTGAGATTTAGATGGATTGTTACAGATTTCAAATAAATAGAATGCTTCATATTATATTATAGACAATAGAGAACAATTAGTCAGCCAATCAATAATGAAAGAAAACATTGCTAGAAATCTGGAGTTCCGCACACAGTTTTCCTTTAGGACCTTTATAAAGTAATCAAGTGGTAGGCTGGCTTTTTCAAAGTTCGCACAGGATGCGGAATAAAGAAGGCTTATATTATTTTCGCTTTTAATTGTTGCCTTATTTCTGCGACGAAATTGCGGCAATAGCGGTTACTGTATACGCGTATATGCTAAGTGGAATCACATAACTCGCGACAGGAAACAATACTCTTGCGAGTTGCGAATTACGATAATATCGGTAATAATTATTACTGAAGATCGACTCTTTCTTCATGAATTCTGTAATCCACTTAGAAATGTGTGTCGAGACCTAAAGGTGATATTGAAGATTTTTATTCTTTAATCTAAGCTAAGAGAAGTTTCATAATTTTCAAGTATTGCTACTTACATAACTGAATCAATATGATTTGACGTCATAAAACCTTATTTCTTATCTTTTAATATTTATGTATTAAAATGAGAATGTAATATTCCCTCAAGAACTCTGTTTAAGATTGTGTTAAATATTATTAAGTATATCGGAGAAATTGTAATTGACGACCATAATGAGGCTTATGGGCCGGTGGAAACGTTTAGGGTTGCCAAGCGAGACTCCGATGTGAAGAATATTGTTCGATTTCATATTACTGAACATTTTTAAAAGGAAAAAAAATTCTAAACTCAATATCTTAAATATGAACAGAAAGTAGCTGATAAATAAATCAATAAGTGAACGAATGCACTGACAAATTCGCCAAAGAACTCCGTTGCAATGATAAAGAAAAAAATATTTAAAGTTTCATTCCGCAAAACATAAACGAATGATAATTTATTTTACGTTTTGCATGATATTAAGTCACTGCTTTCAATATTATGTCAATAAACGTTGGTAGATAATATAAAATATTATCGAACTACGTTACAAAATTAATACACCTCTACAAAATATTTTCTGATGTTTCCATTTCTTTTATATCATTGTAGTTAATGCAATTTATTCGTTTAAAATAAACTTTTTTGAACTAATTTGAGGCTAACGCCAACATTGACATCAATATTATTATGTAGTAACTATTACATTATTACATTAATAATTCTTTAATAATGCTAAATGCTATAATAATTAATATTTACAGAAAAAATACTACAATTTTTGATCATTTCTTTTAATATAACAAAAAAATATTTAAAGTGATGTTGACATCCCTAGGTTCGCATGCCTTGGTCGAAGTTACATGACCGAATCGTGCAAGTTTTTTGCAAATATTGGAGTATTGTAGTTACATGCCGTGCCGAGTTTCTTTTACCATGATATTAAATATCAATCATATTACCGGAATAACTTTTCGACGTAATGGGAATAACAACATGCTACGCTAAGCTATACTTCGTTTTGCTATCTGTACTGATATTTATCATTTTTTTCCTAAAAAAGAGAAGTAGAAAACAATTTAAGCATAAAATGACTACTACTAGCCATGGACGTTATAATCACGCCAGTAGGTAAGGGAGGCCAAACACGGTCAAGTGTACTTGATCAAGTCTGCAGTTTGACTTGCCAAATTTGCAGTTTGACTTGACATGCCATCCAGTGTGCATGAGACAGATACATTATAATTATGGCCAGATAGCTATACCGTGGCCATATACGATCAAGTATACTGGATGCCGCGTGAAGTCCGCTTGACGCTTGATCAAGTATACTTGATCGTGTATGGCCTCCATTATGTGAATAACGAAAAATTGGCCTAAAACAATTCAACTCTACTTTATCTGTAGGGGTGTACGTCCACTACAATATTTTTTTATTTTATTGTACCACTTTGGTTACTAAGCAATAAATAGTAAATAGTAAGTAGATCTATGCCATACTACAGCTTTCTAGCACTAAAGGACTTTGCTGCGCTTTGCTGCGGACGGACATGGCGAAACTATAAGGGTTTTGTTTTGATTACGGAACCCTAAAAAGGAATGAAACAAAAATGTTTCCTCAAAAGACAGCGTAGACGGAGAGTACCACTAGTACCAGGTTGTTAATATTTCGCCGACAATACAAATGGTATAATTATAGAGTCACTCCTACGCACTACTCCACTTAACGAATGAGATTCTTACTAAAGTGTGAAAAATAAACGTTTGCTCGCGAGCCGTGGTTGTTTGTGAATTTTATTTACACAGAAAATCCTAGTCGTCTGTGTATTCTTTGTTGGCCCCAAAAATATATAAAACGCGAAACAAATCAACCATATCTTGAAGCAACTTGGTGGTCCCATGGGCACTTTATAGAAGCTTTATCAGGTTACCTTAATAGTACCTGTTAAATTATTATGTTGACAGTTTTAGGAATTCTTTTTACCTATTTACTGACCACACCAGCTTAATCTATAGTCTGACTAAACTCGAGACCTATCGAAACTTAATCCGATATGTAATCAGATGAAAAATCAGACCTACGAGGGCTCCGAGGGAGTCACCTCGTTTATTTATTTATTTACTCTTTATTGACCACAATATTTAATTACAGTACCATTGGCGAGCATTCTCTAGCAGCTAACCAACAAGCAGGCCAAGCAGAGACAACACGAAGGGCGGTATAAACAGTTTTTTCCTAGTAAGTAACAAATTAATGGAGTACTACATTTTTAGTATAATACGGGTACTCGCGATGTATTTTTTTATAATACCGATAATATAGGCGTATAAAATATATATCGTGAATACTGTATTATACTAAAAATGATGTGTTCATTCCACGATGAGTTAAGTTTAAAATCATGTATCTAATGGAAAAGTACGAGTACGAGTAGTATAGTAGCGGGTAAAATAATATTCTGCTAAATAGTAGATAGATGTTATGAACTTACTTTTCTAATTAATTTTGTCTCCATGTAAATAAGTAAATAAATAAATCATAATAGTCTGTTTTTACTTCATCTATTTTCTCTCTTTTTGTCCGAACATATTTTAAGACAGTCAACCCAACCCAATACATTCTGGATTTATTTAACAATCTAGTGATTGATTTAAAGCACTTGTTGATTGCACAATCACCAGAGGGCGTTGCTCAAAGAAAGCTAAGTATAGTAGTAGTAGTGGAAAGCATTTTTTTCACAAACCGCTCTGGTCGCCCGTCCTTACTTGGAAATCTTGGAACTACGGTTTTTACGTAATGTACAACTTAAATGGCAATTGCAATATACCTAGAAATGTTTTGCTCACTTGCAGTTCACGAGCAGATACTTTCATAAATCATTAGTGAGAATGCAGTTTGTATAAAAACGCATGTTTTCTTGGCTAGGCTTTTAGGGAAACTAGTCTCTCTATAACGCATTGACCATTACATAAATAAAACACAATTAAATATGTACAATGAGTAGTTGCAGAGATTTTCTAAACTACAAATTGCGATATTTGTTTATGCCATTTAATTCAAGAAAACTTTTGATAACCACAAAAATACTATCAATTTGTACTATGAATTATGAATATGATTCGACAGATCTTCCTAGTCATTACACATATTCCATTCAAAAAGTATTTAATAAGACTTAATTGGTTCCTTCCAGAGATACATACTTTATCCAATATTTCGTCGATCAACTTTAAACAAACCATTGGTAAAACCGACTTTAATTTGGAACTTAAATTCTGAACGTAAAATACATCGAACGCTCGTTGTTACAATAGATCTGTCAGGGGATTCGTTCTTATCAATCATCCTGATATATGATGGCTCGATGATGGTATGAGAAATTGAGAATATTTTGAGTAGAAAGCCGTGAAGTGGAATATAACATTCGTCTATTTGCTTTCTCTGAGCCAACAATAAGATAATTGCGGGACGCCATAAACGTGATCTGTCTTATATGGAGTCGACCGAATGAAGCTTTATTATACTTAGTTTTGGGTCAAAATTAAATGTAATGTATTAGAGCTGAAATTTCTCTTAAAGTAGGTACCTAACTTGTGGAAATTTATCTAAATTACTAAGTAAGTAAGTAATACTTATGTCTATAGGCGATCTTTACTTTATTTCACTTACTAGCTGTTGCCCGCAGCTTCGCACACGGAAATTATGTTTTACCTTCTTTGAACCTCTTGCAGAAAAAAAATTAAAAAACGGTGAATATATAGGGGGCACCCCTAACCGAAATTTTTTAAAAATATTCAATGTACAGAAAATTTGCCCTTTGAGTTTTATTATAGTATAGTATAGAAAAAAAAATAGTTTATTAGGCGACACGAAGTTCACCGGGTCAGCTAGTCTATACTATAATAAAACTCAAAGGGCGAATTTTCTGTACATTGAATATTTTTTAGAAATTTCGATTAGAGGGCACTTCAATAACGTGTTAGAGCACAAAAATATTTTTTTTAGAATTATTGTCTGTCTGTCTGTCTGTCTGTCCGGGCATCACATGAAAACCCTTGGACGGATTTCGATGAAAATTGGTAAAATTGTTACTAATACTCCGGGTCATATTTTAGAATACTTTTTATCCCGGAAAATTAAAAGGTTTCCCCGGGAAACAGGATGAAAATTTATATGGAATATTTTTAAAACATCAACTGATTTGCTTCAAATTTGCAACAAATGTTCCTTGCTTAAATTGATGAAACATATATTTTTCAGTTTTTCAAAATTTTGCAAAAAAAGAAAAAAAAAACAAATTAATATGAATATTGCTTATTTTTCAAAACCCGCTCCTGGAGTAATCCTTTGTTATTTTATCGTGGGTTTCAGTATTAAATTACTAAATATAAGTACTTCAATATATGTATATCCACCGTTTTTTAAATTTTCTTCTGCAAGAGGTACAAATAAGATAAAACATAATTTCCGTATGCGAAGCTGCGGGCAACAGCTAGTTCTATAATAAAATTGATACTAGATCGTAAACCGAAGATGGAGCTTGATTCGAGCGTACTAATGCTTAGTAGTTCTATACGTGGGTTTTATTTACCTGGACAGCACGCTCGCTAAGCTTTCCACATTCCCTGCTATCCGTCCTGCCGCCGACATAATAAGATAAATCGGCTTACACTTGAAAGGTAAGCAATTTGCCGAGGTTTCGTGAAAGCGAAATCGTTTGTTAGACGTTCGTTTGTCGGAGACGTGTGGTCGACCGACGACGTGGTCGTATGCATGATATCTGCCTAATGAGGGTGAAGTACGCAAACGGTCGTGCGAAGAGAAAAGTTCTTTACTTCAGAACTGGTACTTGTCTACGTGGTATTCCATTTCCATGTCAGTTTCGTAAAAGCAAAAATTTTTACTATATGCAAGTTCATTTTCGTAGAAGTTAGTAGAACATTTTTTATGTTCATAGAACTAAAACCATTTTTCTTTCAAAATAATACAAAAACAATACATTTAAGTATCTATTAGAAATTAATATATATTCCAAAGTATAAATTATCGATACAAACATTTATAGCTTTCCTTTCAATTATACTGCGAGGTCCAAGTGGATGATAAATCTCCCAGTGCTTCCTTTAATTGATTTATGCGAAGCCAGAAATCAATTTAATAGCGATTATCTATCAATATTATTATTTGTAGAGTACACTTTCTTCGGGTTAAAATATGAAGCTTCGAGTAAGTGCAAGTTCAGAATAACAGAAAATGGAATAACTTTTTTTGTGTTATTATTTAAGAAGAAAGTAAAAGAAAATACCCATATTTATTCCGTCATAACAATATTGTAGGTACCATATAATATACATAATAGATGTCAACCAAATCAGAAGTGGATAACAGAAATTACCAACAGTTACGTATTCAGTCTAAACGCCTTTATGATCATGAAAATATTTTTCCGAGACTAACGTTAACCACTTACTGATAAACTGCGCATGAACCTGAAATACAAAGTTGTTGCGGTCACGAGCGGGGTGCACTGATGCATCGCGACCAGAATCGAATGATAATCGATTCGATACACTCGAGATAATTCTAGTCCTCGGTAACCGCTCTTTTGATCTTGGTACGGACAATTTCACAGGGTAAATGAGCCAGCAATTCAAAGTCACGTTACAAGAATGTGTGGGTTTTGAATGTTGCCTTGCAGTATTTGCAGTTATAGAGTTTTTAGGCGCAAGATGATTGTAAAGTCAAGTCACTTTTACAGCCGCTTAGTATTATACTAACAAGACACTGTAACTCGATAAGATTTTTCTGTATAAAATGAGGACAGCCCCCCACCAATTCTTGTTTTTTCGCACACTCTATGAAATTTATAAGTACAAAAAATTAAGCCACTTTACATTACAGCGACTATTTTCATCGTCTGGAGTCTGGATGCGTGTTGGTACAGCTGACCTAGTTAGATGAAAGCTTGATGCTTGTTGTCTTATATATAAAATTCTCGTGTCACGGTGTTAGAAGTTGAACTCCTCCGAAACGGCTCTACCGATTTTCGTGAATCTTTGCGTGCATATCGGCTAGGGTTGAGAATCGGACAACATCTATTTTTCATCCCCCTACTCCTAAAAAATTTTTGGCAGAACAACGTATGCCCGGTCAGCTAGTCTAATATATAAAATTCTCGTGTCACGGTTTTAGAAGTTGAACTCCTCCGAAGGGGCTCGACCGATTTTCGTGAATATTAGCGTGCATATCGGCTAGGGTGGAGAATCAGACTACATCTATTTTTCATCCCCCTAAATGTTAAGGGTGGTCCGTCCACCCCTAAATTTTTTTATTTTTTTTTACTATTGACAGAACGAAGTCTGTCGGGGCAGCTAGTAATTTATAATTTTATAAGAGCACCTAAATGTATTCCTCTAGCTAGCCCATCAAGAATGAAAAATAATGTCCTGAGTCTTTTGTTTTTTAATCTGTGATCCGGAGAGTCATCACAATGTCATAGGATCTTATAAAGTTTTGTTCCACTTTTCGTAGAGTTTAATAGATAAGAATAAAATGTTGTAAGCAAATTGCCGTACGTGGGAAACTTTCTCGAGTAGGTTCATATTGATAACAAGGTTCTTGTTCCATGGAACAGCTAACAGTAGTTAAATTTATTAGCCTATGCTGACTTTATGCAGATTATCTAGCGTGGTCTTCCGGACTGGTTCGTGACGTAAGAAAATAAGGTAGGCAAAACTAGAAATAATATCGAAGTATTGTAGATGTATTTGATTGCAATTCTAGTACTTCCGAGTGCGCTGGGAGGTTTCTGTGGAAATAACGAATGCTTGTACTTTGTCTCAATCAAATAAATCTAGTATCAACTATCTACGTAACGAGGAAACAGGGAAATTGATCGGTGCTAAAATCGGATAGTCGCGTTGGCACTGTTTGTTCGTTGGGACGCGCGGACGTCGCGTTGGTTTTAACATAAATAGGAAAGCTTTAGAAACATTTTCCAGTAATACATTTTATTATCTTCTGGAGATTCGCATTTTTTGTGCTCAGTGATTCATTCATAGTTAATGACTACAATAAAGATGAACATGAAATGTATAAATCGTATGTCAAGTGCAATAATAATAATATAATAAGTCTGTTAAAGTGGAAATAATCTAATATAGTATAAAATAATATTTGTACGCCGTGATAACGGCATAGTATAGTAGTTTCACCAATTTAACCTAAGACCTAATATACAATGTACATAATAGCAATCAATAGAGTACAGTATTTTTATTTCATGTTTCCTTGATGATTTGTTTTTGATTTAAATTATTTTTAATAGGATTTTCTAGTTCGATCCTTTTGAATGCCAATTTACGATGATAAGGTTTCTATCTTAAACAATTTTGTATTAGAATAGGCACAATGAGGTACCTAGTATTTTTAACAGACTTCAAAAAAAGGAGGAGGTTCTCAATTCGACTGTATTTTTTTTTTAATGTTTGTTACCTCAGAACTTTGGACTGAGCGAACCGATTTTGATGATTGTTTTTTTAATCGAAATCTGGTGGCTGTCATGTGGTCCCACATAAATTTGAACGAGATCTGAAAAGTAGTTTTTGAGACTTCGAAGTCGGTTATTTTTTGTTAGTAAAATTTTGATTATAAACACTTAACATCGACTTGAGATATTTTGCGAAGGCTATAGGAAACATTTATTTATTTACTTATTCTGCCAGTCACTGGTTGCAACACATTACATACTAATTTAGCATAACAACTTATCTCAAATGAATGACATGAATTAAAACACGCGCATTGATAATACTTTCCGGTGCTGGGCTGAGGTAATCTTGAAATGTTCCGACTTCGAATATGTGAGATGCATTTTATTGAGTACGATAAAAGTACATAGCACTTAAATTGTGTGATTTTTCGCATACAATCTTTAACATTACGCTAAATTTATTGCTTGAAAGTTGAAAGTATTTTCCTGTTTATTTTTATTTTAGTGTTAATAGAAACATGTAGCTTTTGTTATTATTATAGCTCTCTCTTAATACATATTTTATAACAACGTATTAAAATATGAATTGAATAAAATTTGTTATTTTTATTTAAAACTTCATTAAAAAACATTTAATTTAACTGCTTGGATAAAATTTAAATAAAATTCATAATGGTTATTATTTCACACTATTATAACAGTTATGTAGTTAACATAAATACATAAAAAATCCATTTAACTTATTAAAATATTAGATTATATAATATTCACAGTATGACATGTAGGTACGTGTAGGTAATAGAGGTAGGTACTCAGAGGTAGTCTTCTCATAATTGGCAACGCAGCGTGGCATGGGTATTTATTTATTTAGTGGATACACGTGTGCTACTAGCCTACTACGCAAAAAAAAAATTGTTTGGGAAAAGTCGAAAATATCCCTAATGCATTGTTTTATTGTTCTCAAACCATCTTTGCATTATTGTCTTTCAGATGAAACTAATTTGAGGGACATCAGTTGGATGGTTTCGGAGTCTATAAAGGACAACCATACAAACATTTTTTGTGTTTTATTTATTTTACTTTAATTGATACACACGTGAGAGACATAATTTTTATAAAATCTATAAATAAATTAAAATGACTTGATCTCTGACGGGATACAAGTATAATAAAAAATAAAGAAAAACCTCTAAGAGTTATCGCAAACAGAATAGACCCCCGGTAAACAGCGATTAGCTGAAGATTTCATTTGAGTATCGGTGTGCAGTTCATAAAAGAGGGCATAAATTATAGTTGGGTTTACGGAAATCGTGAGACTTGAAGAGATACAACACCGCACTGATTCTACATCCTTATTTGAACGGGCTATCTATAGCAACATTTATTGCCCTTTGCAAAGAGAAAACACTTAAATTATATCTGTACCAGTAAACTTAAATTAGATTTAAACCCAAGTGGATATTGGCAAATTAAATAATTGATTCTGAGTTAATAATGTTGTAAAAGCCAGTACCTATCTACTTATTCCTAATTAATATTTATCTCTTCGGCCTGGATATTAATTTATTTAGGTTGAACGTTTAACTAAATATTATATTGTGCGGTAGTTTTCAGTATACTATGAGTATTATACTTAGTTAGAAAAGAAAATCCTACTTAAATCACTGCGATATATATGTGTACTGAGATATTGTATGTGTAAAGGAACAAGGGAAACTTTTGTATAATAATGTGTATTGACAGTGAGTGGGAAAGTTGCACGAACTCTTAATTAGTCAATCTGCACATACAAATGATTAAACACCTCGTGATCAATCAGCTTCGTTAAGCTCAGCGTGCAATTTAATGTAACTTAGCTTGATGAAAGTAAAGTGCAAGTCGCCAGGATAGGTTGGAGTTATACAATCGTGAAGCGATTTAACTTGAAAACGTCTCGTTGCATTACGTCTTGTTGAGTGCATTCGTTTAGGAATTTCCTTTTCTCCTTCGGCAATTACAGTCACTTAATGTAGTAAACACGATTAGAAGCTCGTGAGTTTATTGCTGACAAAATTAGATCCTTTTCTTTGCTTCTTAAAAATAATTGCGCAACGCAACTTACATCTTCGTTCTATCCGAGTGAAGCTGTAAATGCCACTACAGCCCAAAGAAACTGTCCATTAAAAAAATTACAGTAATTAATATGCAAATGGTAGTATAAGTAAAATTAATTATTAAAATAGATCTTTTTGCTAAAACATTATGCTTTAGTTTATTTTGCTTAAATTAATTTAATTTTTTATTCATTTTTTAATTTTTTTTTTGTTCCTTACATAATCTTAAGTTCTCTATATCATTTTTGTTGAGGCTATGATGCAACCTTTTTTATTGTTTTAACACCTACTATCATCTCTTTCCACATCCACCCAGGGTATAAATAAATAAGTAATGTATAGGATGAAAACGCTAATTAATACTAAAACCATTCTCTCCCAGTCAAGCTTTGGGCAGTGGGAAATGTGGGAATACTACGAAGGCGGTATAAAAAGAGACATACAATACAATAAATATAATACAACTCATTTATTTTAGTCACCACAGATTATAATTTATGTAGTTATGTGTCATTAAATAACACAACCGTATGAAAGTCAGTTGTTTCGTAAATTCACGACAAAAGATTTTACTTATAATAATAATCTTGTTTGATACTGATAATACCTACATAATAATTGCTTTGTTTTACTATAAAGGGAAACTTTTTGTATAATAGATTGCATAATCAACAATTCTCGGTTGGTAAAAAGATACACCTTATACATAATAATAAATTGTGGTATTTGTATTGCAACATTGTAGTATCTGTAGTAACTGTTAAAGGGTTGTAAAATTAATTATGAGACATTATTAACAGTTAACGTCGGATGCCGTAATAGGCGGTTGTATGCTGTATGCCGTTATAAAATGGCGCATAATGCCGAGGTTTAAGACAGCTCGAAACAGAAACATAATATTATGTTCAGTCGATTTATGCCTTCGTGCGCTCGCAGCTTTACGTTCAGACTTAATTAGACTTGATATAAGTTGTATTGGTCTAGGAATATTGTATTTATTTACAATGTGAACGTGCTATTTATGTATTTAATCATTTACAAATGGTTTTACTATAATACGGGTACTCACGATATTTATTTTGTACACGATGTCGTGGTCCGTGATCCGTGATCCATGCAACTGGGTCGAAATATTAAGCGGAAAAACTAGCACATAAAAATAATTTATCATTACAGAGTAAATTTTGTTAATATGATTATATGACGAGTATGACGACCCTGTAGCCTAGTTGGCAGCCGGCCTGCGAAGCGAGGTGTCCCGGGTTCGATTCCCGGCCGGGGCAGATATTTATGTGACAGATAAATATTTGAACTCGGGTCATGGGTGTTATTGTAATGTTTTATACATAATATGTGTCGTCCATGCCACCCGCGATACAGGAAAAAACCTACGGCCAGCGTGACCACTTTTTAATGAGAGAATCTACCAAAGACACTGCTAAAATCTACTGAAACCTACTAGGTCGCATTTTAAAATCTGTTAATAATTTTTAGAGTAATATTTGAGCCTTTTTGGGTAGATACGATTTGAAATAAAACACACTTGTTAATGAACCCTACATTTAATCAATCATATTTTTTACTAGCTGACCCGGCGAACTTAGTATCGCCTAACAAACTATTTTTTTTCTAAAATAAAAGTAACCTAAGTTACTCCTTGTTACATTAGCTATCTGCCAGTGAAAGTCCCGTCAAAATCGGTTCAGCCATTTCAGAGATTAGCCGGAACAAACAGACTGACAGACAGACAAACAGACAGACAGACAGACAGACAGAAAAAGAGACAAAAAATGTAAAAAATGTTGTTTTGGTATATGTACCGTGTATACATCTAAATGCACTTAGTAAAAAGCGGTTATTTTAATATTACAAACAGACACTCTAATTTTATGTAGGTATTTGTACAGAGTAAAGATATGTTTTGCTGAAGCACTATGCTCTTTGATAAACGCAATTCTTGCTATAATTATGCTTATAATATAAGAATTACAAGCTTTACAATAAGCATTATTATCATCACATTTTTTAAGTCACTTTGAAAATAATGGGTTTTCTTCCCACTCCGCACGACAAGTTTGATCATATCTTCTTTTCATTTTTTGACGTGATAACGTCTTATAAATTAGTTGACTCGGGTGTCATTCACGAAAACTGTGTAAGATTTGCTGGAACGTTACCATGCGCGCGCGAGAGAGAGGCTCGCTCGACCGGCGCGCGCCTTGCGTCTCTCTTCTACACGAGCGTTTCTGGCGTCAACGAATTATGTCAGTGAATTATGAATAAAAAATAAAATTGTGATTTTCATTTAATTCTATGTTCCAAAAACTTATACCACAAACAGACGTTGTCACGTTAAATCTCCGTTCGTTTACCGACTTTACTACATAAATGTATGATTCCGTGCAAGCAAACAATACAAATGAACGAAAACGACTAGATAAAACTGTGTTGTCGATCATTATAGGAGCAACTTAAAAATGATAAGTTAAAAGACCTATTTTATAAAAATAGTCTTTATCTATTGGAAAATTAAATTCAATTTGCTATGCCCACAGTAAACGTTCACTCAATAATAAGGGAATCCCCCAAATCACTTTTGTGCCAAAACTGTAAAATTAAAACTTTTTGGACTGGATGGATGCCTGGTTTTAAGCCTAATATTCTTTGATAGCGAATTAATACCAAAACCTACCGATGTATTTCTCATTTCTACTAAATTCTACTAAGACATTTTATCCTACTAGATTATCCTCTTATTTGCTTCAAATCTACCAAAAAAGTAGAAATCTACTAAAAGTGGTCACGCTGCCTACGGCGGGGGTATGAGTGTGTAATTGTTTATTTTTTATTTTGATACAAAAAATTGTAGCGCATAGATTTTAGAAACCTCTAAAATTACAAAAATAGTTTTTATCTATATGTGCGAATTACAATATACAATATAACCACGGAACAAAGAACGAAGTACTAGGTATACTTACTTATAAACTAACAATCATAGATTATGTTGCTTAAGAGTTTCCTATTAACACACTCAGGCACTAGTTTACCGATTTCAATCGTTTATCGATTTAGCGTTATTACTGTTATTTAACTTATCTAAGCTTTGTAATCCACGATTAAATCTCCTAAATGATTCTAGCATACGAAAATTAATAGTGAAGCATCGTTAGAGATACGAGTAATATTCTCTGGAAGCTCGGCGGCGCGTCGTAAAGTAGAAATTATATTTGCAAATTAAACTAGAAAGTGTTGATGGCACCGCCTCAGCTCTCGAGTACTTAATGTTTATTTGTCTTTAGACTTTCTGATGAGGGAAACGGAGGAGATAGGTCAAGGACAAAATGTATCGTGAGTTAGTAACGTAAAGTTCAAAATGAACGGAATAATTATGATTCTTTACCCATAAATTACAGGAAAAGTTAAGAAAATATAGTCCCAAATTTCTAACATCTAGTATATAAAACACAAAATTGTTTTAGTGAGGTTGTCTTTTATAGACTGAAACCATCCAAGCGATATGACCCAAAATCGTTTTATTTGAATGGCAATAATGCCTACATGGTTTGAGACCACTAAAACAATGCATTAGGCACATTTCCGATTTTCGACTTTTCCCATACAAAAAAAAATTGCATAGTGGCACACGCCGGGTATCTACTAGTTCCAAATAAAACGGAGAATATTTCTGCATAGATATATCTAATATACCAATGTAAGACTGGTTATTTAAAACAAAAAATAATTATTATCTACATCATATCACGCTAAATGCAGATTTTAAATTAAACAAGCCGAAACGACCGTCTCAAATTCACCTCTTCCAAACTGAAACCGCAACTCTAGTAACACAATAGACCGTTAATTCTAACTCCGATTATATTTATTATCCAATTTCGCATGTTGCTGCATCGACCGGTGAAAGCAAAAATATTGCGTTTGATTAAATCATAACCACAGATCATAACATACCAAACATTTTTTATGGCTGTCAAATCTATTGACACCTGAATAAGGTGCTGTGTCAGATTGACAGGGATATAATAACCTGATATGTTTATTGCATTGTTAATATTGTGCCGAATCATTTACTGTATACTGACTGGCATGTCATGTCATGTATATTATAGTTTTGACCTTTTATAATTCCGCATTAAAGGATATAGGCCGTAATACAATAATAATTGCGCATAATGATAACGAAATTCCAAATCTTAACGTAGGAATATGTCATTCCTACTGACATTCCTGACATACACGGAACAGTGATTTATATCACTCCGTGCAATCTCCGTGCATCAAGTATTTGACGGTAGATCGATTTCTTATCGTCGTTGACTAAATTGTCTAAGGTCTCAAGTCCGGTTTACACGTATTAAGTAGTTAAGTAGATAACTAAATTTTAACTAAATTTTAAGTATAACATATTAATACGTGTAAACAGACAATTTAGTAACTTTTTAGTTAAAATTCAGTTAAAATTTAGTTAACTACTTAACTACTTAATACGTGTAAATCGAAAATTAGGAGCATACTTGATGGGTACCTATGTGTTAGAATGTACCTTATTAAAGAAGATGGAAAAAATGTGTAGAGAAGTTATACCATACGTCTTACCCCTAGCATGCGCGCCGGCAGTAAGAACAAAACCAGTACCTGAAACAGAACAAAATATTACAAATTAGCCATGAAGCGTTATTTATTATGCCGATTAGTAAGAAGGAGCGTGTATCGTTATTTGTATTGCGAACTGAACACGACAAGAAACTAACTAGCGAATGACTTACAAATAAATTTGTACAGCGGCTGTAAATCTTCGATGTGTCGATTCGAGATCTACGATACTTGAGTTATAGCCCACTGGGCGTAGTCTTGGACACGTTTCTGCACAGCTTTCTTCGCCATTTTAGGGTTTGACTATAGAAATATCCCGACCACAATCGAATCGTTTATTTATTGCGACTTCATAGTGCATCTACGTCTACCTATTATTGGGTATGTTTGATTGGCGAAAGGGACTACGCTATTAAGCTATGCGTCATATTTCTGAAGCGAGTAAGAAATTGAAAGTTTTCACTACCTCATGCAAGTTAACATACCCGCGCGAAATTTCAACAGGTTCACGTGTGACGTTATGAGGTCGTAAAACTCGTAAACGCGAAATTACGACATAATGGCGGAGGTTATTGATAAATATTTTATTTTTTATTTGCATCTGATTGTATTTGTACTAATAAAAATACATTTATTCAAAATATTTTCTTCTTCAGAATGTTATGTAAGAAGTGCTTTGCCAAATTAAAAAATAATAATAAGTGGATTGCTCCGTTAGGTACTGCGGATGCAATTTTAAGCGAACACCTTGTTATTTCTTGTTCTTGTTAAGTTATTTATTTATTTTTCATATGGATATGAAATGCTATTAATGTACATTGAATTAACTCTTAAAAATCCCCTTCAAAATAAGGGTATTTAGAGATATAGAGAACCCTCCTCTCCTTCGAGACCCTTACGTAATTAATGAATGGCCTCTAAAAGCTTTCTTACATGAGATCAAAAACTATGTTAACATTTTCATTTCAGTTCTCCTAAAACCGTCACAGTACCCTGTAATTAGTGCTAGAGATTTCCTTGATGAAAGTCGATGGGTCTCGTAACATTGAGCTTCCGAGAGCTATATCTCGATCGATTTATGTCGCTACCGGAACACGTCGCGGCGACATTTCATCTACTCTCTATACGGCAACGGTGACATAATTTATCGGTCACAACACAACATGAGACACGATAGCTTCACGTATTGGAAAATATTCGTTGGTAGCCTGCGCCGGCGCAGCGTCTCTCAAGCGGAAAATTTAATTGATGTCTGTAATTGAATAATCATTGGCCTAGAATGATATAAAAAGTAATAAAAGTATGTTTCTAGTAGTTTTTAAGTTTTTTTTTGTATGCCGAGAGCAAACAAACGTGCAGACACTGCAGACGGATCATCTGATTGTAAGTAGGTAATCACCGTCGACCATGAACATTACCAACACCAGGGGTGACAAACACGTCTTGAAGGATCACATTTGATACACTGGTGGGAACACCTCTCCTCATACATCGTACATCTCTCCTCAATTCAAGTGATGCCAATCCGTCTATGAGCTTGAGATCGCCGACAAGACGAATGGCTCTGCGGTCTGCGTTGGATTCGGGTGAATGGATCCACTTGGATAGTTGGGGCTCCAGCCATCTTCAGCATAGCCCAATATGAATCGTTGATGATCAGGAGCCCACTACGAATGCCTTTTTGATTTCCTCGCAAGACAAGTAGTCTTTGTCAACGCCAAGCTCTCGTTTACCTAGAATTCCTAAAACATCTGAAGGTACTAGTTAAAATATACGTATGTGATTATATTATTCACTAGTAGTTTTTAATATGATTGTTCTATTTTATCCAAGCATTCTGTGTTGCGATTACGAAAACATTTAACTACTTACGTACTTCATCTACTTGCTCTTTGTAATTGTTTGATGTCAGTATCTTTACTTGCCGCAACATGACATGTATCATATTTATATAATTATGTGACATTGATTTCTTCACGTCAGGTTACGACACGTTATGATAATCATCCAAGAATCAGTTTTCCACCCGCAGCTTGTGCTTATCGCTTCGTGATTTGCGTATAATAGCATTTCGTTACGCTTGCAACAAGCTCGATAGTGCTTTGGTACCAGATAATTGTATACGATGTCTCAATCTCATCGATACGAGATGTGAACGTCAAATAAAGCCTATTACACGCAGTTTTGACTTGCATGACATTTACAGATGCACCTTCAAACATTTTATTTTTGTAGCGGTTCTCAAGTATGTTTGTATTCGGCGTTGCCTGAAGTGTCAACCATTGTACAGTACGAAGTGGTCAAAATGCTCTTTTTAAAATATCAGAATCATAAAATCCAAGCATATTTTTTTATGTCAATAGTCGACAAACTAGCAAACGGTTATCTGATATGTCTGTGTTATGAAAGGCATGAACGACGTGTTGAGAAGAAGGAAGTAAAAAATCTAGCTTTTATACGTGAATTTAATTTAAGTATTCAGATATGAAACAATACCAATTTAGCTGTTTACCCTAAGCTTTTAATTTTGATCCTGTAAAAGATAATAGAACAAAATATACATAAGTACATACTCAAAATAACTACATAGACATAAATACAGAGAAGCTAACAGTAAGAACAGGAGAGCAGAGTAGTGAGAATAAGACACCAGGCAGCGATGAAAGAAGAATGGTGAATATTACATAATAATGGGTACATATGAATAATAATAGCGATACAATACAAGTAGGATTACGAAGCCAGCTATCTCCCATCGTACCACCTGTTTCTTGAACAATGGTTAGTTCACTTTCCTTTGCAAGCTCGTTAACATTTTCGAATATCGAGCGGCAGTCGTGACCCAATGTGCTCAGAGTTCCCTTTCGACCGTCACGAGTGAAATGATACCGATAACAAGTTTAAACCAATTGCAGCCGCAATCAATGTTCGGGATAGTCGAAGATTTATATTTCCTGTTAGGTAATAAAGCGGAGGCTCTGCGTAATGATACTGTGAGGTGGGTTGATTGTTTTCGAACCTACAACGCAGATGGGTTTTATGTGATGTTCATTATTATTTATTAATGCTTGTTAAGATTTATTTTATATGCGATGGAAAATCGAAAGCTCGTGTAATTTACGTTACATGCTATTTCCTTCGAGCTTCCAGCAGATAGCTGGTAGACATTTTTTATTACCTATACTTACATAATATACGAGTAAAGGTATTTTATTACGCACGTGACCGACGACTTGTATGTCGAATATTTTATACTTTTCTATGCGTCTTAATTCAGATTCTATGAATTTCAGGACTTTCGGACGTCCGTACATAATGTGGTCTCCGGAACTTATTGACGGCAAATACAAAATTATTTTGTCTATTACCATTACATCAAACAGTGGTGTTCTCAACTTATAAAACGTATAGGTAAAATGATATGTTTGTGGCAAGTGGCCCCGCTCTTTTCATTCTTATAATAGACGCAAGTGTGTGTGGGTGTTTGTGTGTGTCGGCTTAAACTATTTCGATATGATTATCTTAAAGTTGATCTTATTAATAATTGTAAGAGTGAAAACCACGACGCTCAGTCGCCTACGTACGGACTGTGATCCAAGCTGATTATACTATACTTACCATGGCTAAAGCCTATAGGATGAGCATTCAAAAAGCTGTTCTGTAATATCCACGGGTAGCATCCTTCTTACCCTTCTTCTGGTATTATGAATGTTCATATGGAGATGAGCTTGCTTGATGACAACAACTCTTCTGCTTGTTTGCATACGTCATTTGCATGTTTTATGAACAAAATATCAGTTAGTTACTTAATCTGCGTAAGGTAACGTGCTAAGTAGTTATATAAATATTTCAACAGAAAGTTTAATTTAAAAACAATTTCCTGTCTTAAAATCAAAACATAATTGCAGTTATAACATCGTGCACTAAACCGAAGTAGATATCGCACAATAAGTACGCACTTAAAAGTAATAAGAGCAAAATTTTATCAACAGGTCGCAATCTGTGTTTCACAACATTTACACCCATAAACACCTACAAAGAATAACCTTTAAAGGCCGGCTCGTAAATATTGTATAATAAATGGTTAAAATTGTTCAGTACAAAATACTCGGACAAAACTACCGTGAGAACGGTTGGGAGCCTGCCAAATACGTATACTTTTAAGCTAACTTTGGTTTGAATATTTTATAAAAGGGCTTAACATTTTAAATATTTCTTTGTGTGTGGAAATGTATGTGGAAATAAATAATGATATAGGTATATTAAAGTATAAATAAATAAATGAACGCTCACGCATTCACACTCTCATGATGTGGGTTTTTCTCTGCTGTGGGTGGATTAGACAAACAACCGAGTTTCGTCGACAAAAATTCACGTGTCAGCAATATACAATCGAATCCGAGACCTTGTAGTCAACAAATTGCCAGAGATAAACAATGGGTCAAATGTCAAGTCTAAAAATTGAAATGAGAATAAATAGGAGCACTATTGGTTTTACTACAGAAGACATAATGTCCGGTTTACACGTATTAAGTAGTTGAGTAGAACTAAATTTTAACTAAATTAATACGTGTAAACAGACAATTTAGTAACTTTTTAGTTAAAATTAAGTTATCTACTTAGTTACTTAATACGTGTAAACCGAACATAAGAGTACTTTAGTAAGTACTCTTATGTTAAAGTGAGGGTCCCAGGTTCAATTCCCGGCCATATCTAATAAAATGTGACAAATAATTATTTGTACTCGGGTCTTGGGTGTTATAGTGACGTGTTATTTGTGTTGACCATGCCACCCGCGACACAGGAAAACCTACGTAAAACATAAGTACTCAATAGTAGTCTATTGAGTACTTATGTTTTACCACAGAAGAAATAATAGTATTTATGTTTTGCGCAAATTCAATCAGCTCGTTTTTTAGTGTAAAAGGTGATTGTATGTATGTTTATGACAAGCATCATTATGATAGCTATACGTAATGGTTAGGTCAACGTATAACATTTTATTTAAATACCCCAAAATTTTCAGCAATTTTCCCTTAGGGGGTACAACTAAATCAACGTAAATCTGGGTAACTAGATAGTATGTAAGTATAGCAATAAATTATACACCTCATGAGGAAATATCAACGAAATGAACACCACTGTTTTAGACCTTGTAAAACGACTATCAATATTTCAGAAGGTCAAAAATGTTATTCATGTTACATTATTAAGAACATACCTATTGTTTTCGAACACCTAAAATGAAATTTAATAACTTCTTGCTTGTCTGCACTGTTTTGGTTGAATTATTGTATTAAAAAGTTTGGACACTTCAATCAATCAAGTTGATATGTAACACAAGAAGTCGGATATTATGTGTTAAGCGTTTGAGATTTAAATTTTTTGTAACACTCTACATGTATTGAATTTAATGTTGTTTCTGAAAGATACTCGTACATGTCTGTGGGCTATGAGCTACGACGTTGACAAATCTAGGTCGCATAAATTGGTTTTTCATTAAACTTAACCGGTTTCAAATATATGAAAATTGACTCTGCGTTTTACTCGTGTCGTGTCGTGACGTTTAACAAAATGTGAATGTGTATGCTGCCATGCCTTTCCATATAGGAACTTCAATTACCGCGTACATAGTACGTTGACAAAACAAATACGCCTTGAGTTCCAAAGTAAGCGCGCGGGCTATTTAGATATTCATATTGACGTAGTGTTTGATGAATAACAATTATCTTAATAATGTATCCAAAAATCCAGAAAAAAAACGGGGCATGTGCATGATGTGCATGTCAGGCCACGCGCAATGTAGGGTTCCGAAGTAGTAAGTTTATCGACTGTTACTCATTAACTATAGGTGTACCAGAATCTCATGGCATTTTTGACAAGTAGAAAAAAGGGTTTTTAATATGGCAATGAAAATTATTAAAATTATATCAAATTGTCAAGTCAAAAAAAGAGTTGTATGGATTTTTTTTCTTTTTGAAAATGATGATTATTTTCGACTTAATACCGAAAAAAACCTTCACGATCACAAACCAGAAATATTATTTTCAATGTTTATCGAAAAACATGTGAGAAAAAAGGTGTATTTAAACGACAATCTACAATATTAATATTATCCATCTCGTAGGATTGACTCGTTTTGATACTTTGTTTTCTTGATTATATTTTCTTAGTAATTAATTTAATTTATTCCAATTGCAGTAGGAAGTACGCTCAGACGAATAGCTTCCAAAGTATGCTATCTAATTATGATTTCTTTATATGTAAATAGATTTGCAAATGATATTAAAATAAATGAAATGAAGAATACAAACATTGTTACAAATTAAAGCTTGCAAAAATGTTGTATATAATTATGACATGAAAATTTATATCATGCAAGTTCACATCACTGAAATGTTAGAGGAGCAATTCATTATTATTATCTATTTATTTTCTTCATCAAAAATACCAATATATATGTATAATACCTATAATACAGATGGAAAATTTTAAACTGTTGTAGCATAAATTACCTAGTCACTCTTATAATCAATTATAATATTAAAAATTAATGTGCTTAATTTAACATTGTCTTTTATATATTTTCTCTGAAGGTAAACCAGACTTTTAATGTAACCTATTATGAAACTAACACTATGATAAAAATATCAATGATCAAGAAGTTTTATTCAAATTTCCCCAACGCTGGGGAGTGTTGCGTCTCCAATTTTAATTACCCCATTTTGCCATCAGATGCTGGTACACCTATACCTATGCTAACGTAGCCGTGATAGTTTTCCTTGTAAATTCATCATATAACCTATTTTTGAGATTTTTTTTCACTTGTCCAGCTCCAATCGTTTAGCCAACAGGGGGAGGACACTTGACTGTAACCAAAATTAGCACTTTAAAGCCAATTATTTTGCAAACGGACCCCTAATTACAAAAATGGTCTTAGAAGACCTATAATATTTTTAACCGACGAAAAAAAAAGGAGGAGGTTCTCAATTCGACGCGTATATTTTTTTTTATGTATGATCACTCAGCAATCGGCACAGGGTGGTCCGATTTTGATAATTCTTTTTTTAATGGATAGGGTATATTTTGAAGTTGGTCCCATATTTTTTTGAAAATTTTATTCCTACCCTAAAGGTACGAAAATAGGGGATGATTGATTATTCACCCACGGAATTTTTGCCCGTTACCCCAATAACTTTGTACTGGATGATCCGATTTCGATGATTCTTTTTTTATTGAATATTGTATACCTTGAAGTTACTCTTGTTTAAATTTGGAAAGAAAATTTTACCCCTAAAGGTACGAAAATAGGAGATGATTTATGTTTCAACTACTATATTTTTACCTGGTAACTGAATATATCACCAATAACTTAATAATTTTCATAGCAAGTAAAAATTAAAAAATAATTATTTTTTGACAAAAAATAAAACCAACGAAAAAAAACTGAAAAGCGAAAAATAAAATAAACCATTTAGTATTATAAATTAAGATCCTAAATTAACTGAAAATAAATAATTTTGAGGCGGTGCCAAACCAATGAAAAAACAAACGGTGAAAAGATGTGCGCCGCGCTGCTGCTGCCGTGTGCATCGCATGCCACTGCCCTTATAAAATGAACTTTACGTAATTAATTTTGTTTGTTTGTTTGTTTGGCACGGTCTCGAAATTATTTATTTTCAGTTAATTTAGGATCTTAATTTATAACACTAAATGGTTTATTTTATTTTTCGCTTTTCAGTTTTTTTTCGTTGGTTTTATTTTTTGTCAAAAAATAATTATTGGAAGACCTTTTCAACGATACCCCATATTATAGGGTACGCGACGAATAAAAAATTCATCGTCACGTTACCTCTAGTGGAGGTTCCCTGAAAAAAAATATTTTTCAATATTTTATTCTACGATTCTGGAGTTTTAATAAATATGTATATCCATGCCAACAGCTTTCTAGCACTAAGGGTCTCGGCGCTTTGCTTCGGACAGAGAGACGGACGGACAGAAACCCTAATTCTAATAAGAAACCCTATTCAATAAGATTTTATGTAATAATAATTGTGTGAATAGAAAATATAATTCCCAGGTCATTAGATGTCACCGTTGTACGGCTTCATTCATTATGAGAAATATGATAGCGCGACACATGCTACCTCAAGGGTCACGCGACAGGTCTAGCGAGCCAGCGGGCTGCGGGCCAGCTGTTGTCCTGGTGGATTATGGATTGTTCAACAATAGCAGGCAATTATTTTTTATGACATATCCAGCCAGTAAACAAGCAGATGTAACCTAACCTAACCTAACCTAACCTATAAGGTTAGTCTATCTTTTTAACACTTGGGCATTTACGGCTAGATACCCATCACCGACGTTAGGCATTAGCCCAGCTCTATTATATCCTAATTCTAAGTCTTAAACTGGACAATATGACCATGACAAGAGGAGACCGAGTCCAGCAGTGGGTTATGGGTGCGACAATGAAGCAGATACACTGATATTGAGGAACTCCATTAATGCTTGTGCCCTAACTAGCTTGATGATGTACAACCCAACTGCACACTTCTGAACAAAGAAGAACCCAGGGGAAACGAGTTCCTTTTGTTGAAAGCTCTGTGATGCGTAGCTCAATCTTTATTCACAAGGCTGGAAACCATTATATTTCTAGATCTACTGTTATTTTATTTATTATCCGTTTAGCATTCTCTACCAGTTAAACTAAGGGATGTGCAAAGAACAATGAAAGAAGCTCAGAAAAGATGAAAAGAAAGAAAATGAAAATTGAAAAAGTACATTCGTTATAGTTATACTATTATTATTATTATTTGTATTATACATTTGTACAGCTGTATCGGCATAATTTAAAATGTTTACAATATTATTAAACTCTTAAGATATTAACATAATACAACAACATTTATGAGTAATACATTGGAATTATGAATTTTAAACAGTTTTATATTATATTAACTTGTGGTCACGGACCTGAAAAAAGACGGATGTAACCTCGTCTAACCGAGAGTGAAGCATAGCAATGGCCGCCCGCTTGCCATGTGTGCGTAATTTTTGATTCGCGATTGAAGCAGTGAAGTGTCAATGTGTGGGTGTGTGTACTTGTACGAATAGAGAGTTGGTATTACTATGGGTGCTTCACTGAATTTGTTCTTGGGATTAAGTTCGTCTTTTTTTGTGGTAGAATTTTTATGTGAAGGGCAAAAATATTGGGCCCTTCAAATGATTGTTTTATCACTCACTCAAGATAAAATTTAATACCTTATGTTGCATAATGAGCAAGTAAAAATTAAATAACAATGACTTTTTTGAATCGTTAAAAATAATACCTAAGTATCCACTAGCTAACTAGTAACTAATTTTGAAATGAAATGAAATGAAATAATCTTTTATTCATGTAGGTATCACTGATACACTTATGCACGTCATTTTTTTAATTTACCAGCTTTTCGCAAAGGTGCTTTGTCATGGAGGAGAAGAAAAGCCGTAAAGAAACTCCTCAGCACATCTTTTAAAAATAAAACTTATATTTATTACAAAAATAGGTATTCTCTAACCTGAGCAGAACTGGTTGCCGAGCTGGTCATTTCCAAGCATCTTTATCATTTAAATAATCATCTATGTTATAATAACCCTTGCCTACTAGTTGAATTTTTACACGTTTCTTAAAAGATTCCACCGGTAAGTCACGAATTGGCTTTGGGACTTTATTATAGAATTTTACACCGAGTCCCATAAAAGAACGCTGTACTTTAGCAAGACGGTACGAAGAGGTAGCCAATTGATGCATCCTTCTTGTTTGTCGATTTGATAAGTCACAATTTTGTTTATATGCAGTTATGTTTTTCCTTATAAAGACTAAATTACTATAAATATATTGGGAAGCTACTGTAAGTATACCTATTTCTTTAAATTTGACACGCAAGGACTCCCTTGATTTTAGTTTATAAATAGCTCTAATGGCTCTTTTCTGTAGTACAAAAATTTGTTGTATATCGGCTGCTTTGCCCCACAGCAAAATGCCATAAGACATAACACTATGGAAATATGCAAAATAAACAAGCCTAGCAGTGTCGACGTCAGTGAGTTGTCTTATTTTTCTAACAGCATAAGCAGCCCTAGCGAGTTTAGTTGTGAGAGATGCTACGTGCGGGCCCCATTGTAGTTTACTATCTAAGGTTACCCCTAAAAAGACTGTGGATTCCTCTATATTTAATGTTTCATTATTTAATTTAAGAGATTTATGGACTTTTTTTACATTTGGTAGCACGAATTCTAAGCATTTGGTTTTCTTTGCATTTAAAAGTAAATTATTTATAGTGAACCAATGTGAGACATGCGACAGAGCACTATTAACATTATAAAATTAACCAGCTAACGTGTAATAAGCTAACTAGTTAACGTGTACAATAATTTTTTTTGGGAAATCTTCGCAACCTGACCTCTGTCATGTGAGGCTTACTTAATTACCCCTACTGAAACTCCCTCGGGACCTATCACAGCGCATATATGAAGAACCAGGATCACATGTGAACGCACCGCATCAGTGCAGGAAACGTCATACTTCTTAAAGTAATTACTTAACTAAAGAGTAACATACATATATTGAGTAGACTGTTTCACAGATTACTGCATCCAAGTACCTGTTTAATTGTCCTTATAAAGATGCTTTGTTCTGAACTGTACGAACAATAGAGGATATGCTGTCGACCTTGTGCAACCAGACTGCCTGTCTTTCAAAACGAGTCCTCCAAGTGTAATCCACATGCGTAGTACTAAACAAGAAGTAGTGACGTTACGTAAACAGGAACAGTTTCTAAATCAAAGTTTAATTAAAGCCATAGGAATCTTACGGCTTATTTAAACGTACCTATGTATATTTTTACTGCACATAAGAGGTCTGTTACTGCAGTAACTTAAACTGTTTCAGCGATACAATACATAAAGATAAATCAGGCGCAAAGTGTGGGTGCACTTCAAGCTGTAAGCTCGGTAGTGAATATAAAGCAGTCAATGATCATCCAACAATTGGCTTGGCGCAGGCGAATCCGTCCATTATTCCACTTTGAAAAAACTTTGTTCTGTAAACGCTCACGCTAAACTATGCCTTCAAAATGAATGGGAATGACATGACAATAATAAAAGTCACGTGTTCATTTTTGCACACTTAATTCCCATACATTTTAAAGGCAAAGTTTGGTGTGAGCGTTTACATAAAAGAGTTTTGTCTTGACGCTCTGAGCCTAGAGACAAGGCTCTTTTCTGCAAACGCTCACGTCAAACGCTAGCTTCAAAATGTATGGGAATGACATAACAATGACAGAAGTCACTTGCTCATATTTCCGCACCTAATGTCATTCCCATACATTTTGAAGGCAGCGTTCGGCGTGAGCGTTTACAGAAAAGAGTTTTGTCTAGACCCCCTGATGATCATTCATAACTAGAAGAAACATAGAGCGAAACAGACATATTTCACCCAACAAGTTTCTATGGTACCTACCACTATAAGACGATTATCACAAAAAAGCCGGAGAAAATTTTTCACACTTGGCTCTAATTGAACACATTTCAATTAAAGCCGTTGATTTAGTGTCGATTCAAAGTCATTAAAAGAAAGAGTTTAGTCCAAAGATTGAAGTGGTCAAGATGTATTTTATTCGTAAGTAAAAGTTTAAAATTTAGGATTAGCTGAATAACTTAATTAGCTTAAAATAATAACTTAATATTTTTTTCACCAATAGTTACGCAACTCTGTTATTGCAAACATGACAGAATAAACTTTTCAAGTATAAATAACATGAATTTCTAAACACATCTTTATTAGCTGCCGCCATTCAACAATTATTTTTCTAATTGATCGGTATTAGAATTGATACAACCATATTAGTTCAAAGCAAAAAACTGATCAATGTAAACCAAGTATGAATATTAATAAAAAAAATTGGTGATTTTAGATTCAATTATTTCTTAAGGATGAATCTTTTCTGCATTATCCTCTTAGAATATGCCTTGTATAACATTTCCTTTTTATGCTAAGACATATCTACTATTTAAAACTAAATCTCATTTAGATAATTATGTTTTCAGTTCTGCTCCTGTATCCAGTTACATCCCTTGTCAAAGGGTTGCCAGAATGCCCATTTCCCGATTTCCCTATATGCGGCAGCGACGGTATAACATTCGGAAATTTATGTGAATTGAAACTAAGAACTCTTCTCAAAACTGATTTACGACTGACAGGTGTTGGTCCTTGCAATGTGGATAATTTTAACTACCCATATGAGAGTCTACTTCGAACAACAGATACTGGGTAACGTGTAGTAACTATGACTGAATCTAAATAATTTAAATGTTTACGTTTTTAGTTCTTTTTATTTTTGAAAATGTGTTCTAGAAATGAACAAATACTTCGGTCAAAGAATAAGAAGGGAAAGGCACAAAAACTCAGAGAAGAACTGCTGTATGACATTTTAGAGCGTCTCGGTGAGTCTATCCTGTAAATTACAGGGATTTAAAAAGGGCTGTTAATCACTTTTTCTTGTACATATTATAAAGAATGCACTACAGCTACATATTCATTACGACTCATTTCATCTATACATCTATACAAATAAATAAAATTGGAGTGTCTGTTTGTAATATTAAAATAACCGCTTTTTACTAAGTGCATTTGGATGTATACACGGTACATAATAGCAAAACAAATTTTTTTACATTTTTTGTCTGTCTGTCTGTCTGTTTGTTCCAGCTAATCTTTGAAATAGCTGGACCGATTTTGATGGGACCTTCACTGGCAGATAGCTGGCGTAACAAGGAGTAACTTAGGCTACTTTTATTTTAGAAAAAAAAATAGTTTGTTAGGCGATACGAAGTTCGCCGGATCAGCCAGTTCAAAATAATCTACAAAATACTACACTACTCGATCACTGATGGATAGACTTGATTTATTTTATTTATGACTTATTAATTATGATTAATATTAAAGAATATTTATTTATTCATTACGTGCTTATACTTAAAGTATCTGTATTTTACTTGGAATAGTTAGCTGGATAGTTAATGACAATTTATAATAGGTCTGATAACTTTTTGGCATCAGCTAAGCATTACATAAGAAACAGTGGCGTTGTGTAGGAAAATTTAATGTAAGTATTACGAGAACTTACCACTGGACTATTCTAAAGAATGGTTGGCGTATTTACGATATCGAGGGCGTAATAAACTAATGATTGTTTGGTGTGCCTACCGACATTGACTTCATGTAATTACAGTCATCTATCATTTTTAATATCGAAAGAAAAGTCAACACCGAATTTACCTACGACAGAAAATAATATAACGTGTAATTTTTTTAGCTTATTTAATTATGAATATGTTTTATTACATCTTGTTATTTTCAGCGGCTATACCGTTTAATTTCCTCCGAGAGGATCAAAGCCAAGAAAACAGAATTTTACGAATGAAATATTTTCAAAGTCTGATCATAAAAAATAAGGAATCAAGAATAAAATTAACTTAACAAGTAAATAAACATGGTGTTTTATTTAAATTAGACAGAGTTAAACAGAGATAAGATTAGAAACACAATTAAGACGAGAATGTATGACAGGCAATAACTACTACACCTATGTTATAGATCGATCGAAAATTAGTAAAATGCAATTTTATGGTGTAATGAGAAAATAATTGAGATACATCTCAAGAAACACTCCAGAGGTGCTTACTACAAATTGCCTATTGTTACTGCAAAGTAGGACCTCATGGTTCGCCTGGGGCTAACAATCATTCGATTCATTCATTCATCATCATGCAATCACCATTCACACAAGCAAGCTGTTCAAACCACTTCGTGTTTCTGTATGGTGTTGGGTCATGATGACCACACTGGCAGGTACTTACAAATAGAGCAATAAATCTAGGCCGTCGGCCCGTATTAATATACAGACTTTAAGATTTCGCGATCTCAGGATTCAGTTTGAGATGCTGAAATATGTCAAATCGCATGAAAAAGTGACATTTATGAGATCTGAGATCGTGCTCTTGAGCTGCGATTTATTAATACGGTCCTCAGTCACAAAGGATCGACTCACCTATGATTAATTTCTCAGATTCTGAAATCCACTTATTACTGTTCTACATCATATCAAATTCCTGGTTACCACTTTGGTCAAGACTTTATCAGATAAAAATCAAAATCAAACGAGGAAATTGTATTCTACTTTATTTCTGGTATTGAATCCACTGTTTTATCTACTGAACACCACCATGGGCTACATGCCGGTTTGATACTTTCCTATCAATAAGAAAATCTTAATTACATTGCCCAATTCAGAGGAAGTAATTCTGTTTGGTATTTCTGATAAATGTATTACCGTGTATGAAAAAGTATTACGAATGTATATTTTATCATTTTTGACTTCTTGATTGGTATCTACTGTATTCTATGGAGTTCAGGTTGAGTGAGGTAAGATTTGAACAAGACAAAAGCAAGGCTCCTACAAAACAAATCTGTTATTGTGAAGGTACTACGTAAAGCGTGTTTAGATACAGAATACAGCAATATGAATATTAATTCTCATGTGGTTCCAATTAATCTGAATAACTTTCGTAGATTTGGTTACGGATTTTAAAATCTAATTATTTTCCCAAAATTAATGAATAGTTAATTAATTACATTTTTAATTGCTTTTGCTACCTCAACGAAAGCTTATCACTACTCCATAATTGGCGAATCGCCATTTGTTAAAATCTCTTCCTAAAGTCGCATTGTTACACTTATATACAGAAATAAAACTTTAATTACTACTTCTGTTACTACATTGCACGTAATATATTTTACTGTAGACAAGAGGTCTAAACTTTTTCAAAATTAAGTGCCGAGACATCGAGATATTATGATATTTATATGTAAGTTTATCCAAAAGAATTGTTACTTTTTCTATCGTAGGCAAAGCTTTTTCTTTTGCAGAATAGAAATTAAACTAATCACTTACGCTACGCAATATACTACACTCGCACACTTGAACTAGGAGCCTAGGAGGAGGTCGATTTTTGGTTGATAAATACATACTCCGACTAGTACAGAAACAAACCTATTTTTCATTTCTGTTTGTGATAGGTATGCTGATTGCTGGTATTTATTTTCTAGCAACCTTATATCTTTTGTACTTTTTTTAAGTGACAAATTTTTAATGGTCCCATATTTTTCACAACTTACCTAATGTTAGGATCCATGAGGAATTATGGGAACTCATCCAATATAAAAGGTATAAATGGCGATTTTTAAAGTAATAATTTTAATGGTTCTTTAGAAAGCTATTTCGTTGAAGTCGGTTATGTTTTGGTAAAATTTAGATTATTATTGTAGGGTATGCAATTTTAATATTGACTCTACAACGTGGAGGAGTTTGGGCGTGCGCATTGGGTGACGGGCCTGTTTGTGGCAACAATAACAAAACCTACGATGACATTTGCGCACTTCTAATGGCGAAATATTTCCATGTACGACTAACATTAGCTCATAGGGGAGCTTGTGCAACGCAAACCAGAAGAGACGCTGCACACAGGTAGAACATTTCAACTTTTTTTCTACAATTGGAAGTAATAAACTGGCCTGCACTTGTATTAATTTTACCAGAGTATGATGAGACTTGATTTCTAACTAGTGAACGAGCCTACTGGTAAATGATCACTGTCCATGGCCAACAATAATATCGAAGGCACCATTGATGTATTGTATTCTGAGCCAAAAAAGCGGGGGACAAAAAATGTTATGTCTTTTAATCATTTCATTTTGTGAATTTTGGTTGTATAAAAACTCATACTTAGCAAATTAGATAAAAAGTAAGAACTGTCGCATGATTAATTGTATTGCATTTCAGAGAATTATCTTCAGAATCCGATACTAAAATTCTTCTCAAGAAAATATTGAAGAAGAGGGAAATAAAGAAAAAAGCAGTATGCGGAGTACAAAAAAGTAAGAATGCCAATGATATAATTATTTAGCGCATCCTGGAAAAGTAGAAATAACTAATAACTAACAAATCAACCGGCACCCGAAACCAATAAAACGTATACGACTTATCAATCTGTCCTGGGTCCAATTACTTTGCTTGAGGACAAAGTGTTAACAACAAATTACTAGTTTAAAAATATATTTTTTCAAACTTAAGTTTTTCATTTTATTTCAGTTGAGGGCGCCGATTTTCGATGAAAGTAATGAAAATAAACCACAAATTATAATAAAATGTGAAATACCACTTCAACATAAATAATATAGAAAGTCAAATAAATGTTATTTCTGTTATTAATTATTGCCAATTAAAATTAAGAAACAACTAAATTTGGAGATTTTTTTATTCAGATAATTTTAATATGATTTCATTTTCCATTCCATCCTATATAAATGGGATTGGACAATCTTTTATCGCCATCATACCGGCCGACCTGGTCCCTAGCTTTTAAAAGGTTCTCATTGAGCCTACACCTTCCTACATATTCGAGAGAAAGGCTCCGATTTTTTGCTTTAGCGTAATCTAAGTGGCATATATTGTGGTAGGTTTTTGAATCACTGCCACAGACGGGAGCGTACAATGTGCAGAACCTCTTGCATTTTCCGGTGTAAACAATGGAGAGGGCTTTATTTCTTTTCTTTTCCGCCATAAAGCTGATTTGGGACGAGTACGTCTTAAAGTTTGATCCACAAACTGGGGCGTACATGTTACTAAATGTTGGTCTCGGCATCATTCTCGTCTCACATTGTGAAAAGATGACCACGATTGCCCAAAATACTGCAAAGAATACAAAATATCGATTACTGAAAAATGGAAAAAAGGGGGGCTATTAGTTATGATCGTGTTACATTATTTCAGTGGAAATCACACCAAGTTTTGAATTGCAATCGAGAAATAAAATTAATTGGAATCGATTTAATTACAATAGAGTCAAATGTATCGTATACAATTGATTCATTCTTGTAATTTCATATTAGGTACTTCTACATTAATGCAAACACAAACGTCTTCAATATTATGAAAAAAATCAAGAATTTTATCGATTGAAGAATATTGAACGAAGAATTTTAAGAATTTTATTGATAAACTAAAGGATCGGCTTGACCACAATCCAGAAAAGCTGGATTAAGTCTAACTGCAGATTCAGTAAAAAGGCTATTAGCAGACTCAGTATTATACTGTTGAATATCTTACCTTTGTATACCAAAAAAACCATTATAGAAATTGGCTGATTTCTTTTTATTCTATTACTTCCTGTAATTTACTATTTTACTCTATTGTATCATTATACTTTATCCTGATCAGCTTTATCTTAATTCAAATTGAACAATAAAACCCAAGTTGATCCTCGGCAGTTAATATTTGATTATTTGGTGTCAGATAAGAACTACAGTTTAGTAAGTTAATGTGGTGTGACTGATTGGAACAAGATTGAATGTCGTCACATTGATTTGTGTGAAATTGAATACATTGCACCTTCATTATCAGTTGGTTAATTAGGTGATAAAAGATTTTTAAACACTTAAGACGAAATGTAAGACGTCTATCGAATCACAAACTATTGGAATTTTAAAATACAATACATTGTTTAGGTGAAAACTTTGAGTGGGCAAAAGACAATTGCCAGTCACGTTAAAAGTAAGTGAAATTTAAAGGTAAGTGAAATTTTTAACTAGGTATTTTTAAAGCAAGTGCCATTATACAAGGCATTTAATTTAGTTTATATGTAAATTTCTCTACAGTTCGTTTTTAAAGTTGGTTAGTTTGTTAGTTAGTTTTTACTATAGAATACTTTATTAACATACGTTGTTGTAAGTATTAACATAACGCGCTTAAAGAAGTATAACTTCAAAAACAACTAAAACTACGGGAGTCCTAAGTTTTCCTTCCGTGGCTCATAGCTCATTAAAAATTCTTCAATAGGTACTTAAATCAGTCTGCAATCCTGTTAGAAGTCTAGTAATCATTAGCACTAGCTGGACTCTCACCAATGCAAATGCCCGACCGTAAAAATTAAAAATGTAGTGGCCGCGCTAACGGTATGTTTTGTTCACAGCGATTTCGTTTCCGGTACAAGACTTTTAAATCAAGCACTTTAAAACTAAATGTTTGCAAATTCCTGCTCCTAACAACGGTGTCTGTTTAATTTTTAATTTGGAACGGTTAACGACATTCTCTAACTCATTTTTTAACTATCATTTTATTTGCCAAGGTTCATGTTGAAAATTAACAAATTTTATTAAGTTTCGGAGATTACTCCGTGTAAAGTAATAATTTTACAATTCAAAAAAAATTATCTACTAATTTAAACTATTACATTTAAATTATATAACATTTAATCTCTCTCATCTCCGTATTAGTTTAACCAAATAGATACACATAATGATAGTGACTGTAACGATTTCTGAATACCGACAAACACACTTAAAATAATAATCTGTATTTTACCAAGAAAAGCGGGATCACATGACCAAGCACCAGCTTTCGATTAAAAAGAGAGTCATCGAAATTGATTTCCCCAGTCGAAAGTTCTGAGGTAACAAACACAAAAAAAAATACATTCGAATTGAATACCTCCTCCTTTTTTGAAGTCAGTTAAAAAACTAGATTTTAAGCAAACAACACCTACGTCATTTGTCAGTTACGTTACAAAATTGCGTATGTTGCTTCGGGATCTTTTAGAAACTAAGATATGTAACATCAGTAACATCGCGTTGCAACAGAACCTTCTTGAACTAACAACATGGACACCCACGTGATGCCTCGAGCCATATTCAGACATAAAAACTTTCTTGCTTACGAAATTCTGCAGTGATAATAAACTATATCCCCCGGCTTACAATTTGCGGGTAAAGATAACAGAAAATAGTTATGCCATGCTTTTACAGCGGCTAAGTTATATAATTTTACGTAAGGTTACCATAAACGAACTTTGACATGTACAGATCTGGAAAAATCTTTTTAAATTTTTCAATTCCATAAAGGAAGTAAAAATTGGTAGAAAAATAATAAGTGATGTGTAGTCAACAGTTCAGACATACGTAGATTAAGCAGTGCTGATAGTACAAATGTAATTTAATAATAATTTCATTACAAATCACTTATCTCATCATGTCCAAACTGAAATAATTAGAGTTCTTTATTCAAGTGTCTGTTGACTTCAATGATTTTATATTAAAAGAGGTAGATAGGTTATACGCGCACCAAAAGTTGCACGCCAAAACTGGGCTAATTAGCACAGTTGAGCTCAGTCGTACGTACGTCAGATGTTGATTGGTGTAGGGAAACAAATGATAAACGTGTGTGTGTTTCGGAACAAATTTTTCGGTTAATTTGTAAGGGCATAACGTATCTACCTCTTTTAATATAAGATCATCGGTTGACTTAATGTTGTCAACAAACTTATTTATAATTTGAAAAGAACATATTTTTCAATTCCAAATGGAAAAGTAAATCTGAGAATGATTTAGAACATAGAATAAATAATTACAAACGAAGACCAATTCTTCATTTCAAATCACAACTTTTTGGAATTTCCAGGAGTAATCGTAGTCAATACATTTACAAATTATCGCGTTAAACAAATCATTGTATTAGATTTACTGAATCTAGTTCTAGGTTAGAAAAATAAGGTCGACCACGAAGTTTAAACATGTCAATCGACGGTTCTGTAGTTTTTGCTACGGACGCAATTTACCGGACAAGGTGTAATTTCCGTTGCTAACTTGATTTGCTGATGGTTTCCGAGTGGTCGCAATGAGGGCAACGACCCAATTATTACGCATTAAACTTGAATTTACAAAAACCGAAGTAATCATACAATTTTCTATAGGTAGGTAGGTAACATGTGTTTTTTTTGGTTCCTTTCTCCAGCTAATGACTTTACATTGTCGGCCAATGCTTACGATCTGTAAATACTGAAAGCTTGACCGACGAGTCGACAGCCAAAAATTAACTAGGGTGCATGCATGCCCATTAGAGACTCCGAAAGTATAACCGAAGCAAAAGCTAAACATTGACTAAAACGTAGCACGTCTGTTTTTTAGTCAGCTATTTCCAAAAAAAAACTTTTAATTAAGCAATGTACCCGCACACATGTACTTTTCTGATGAAGTATCAGTCAAAGAAATCGCCAAAAATACAGACTATCAGACTCAATCGAGGATCGAAATGATCGAATGTTTGAACATGCTTTGGAAGACTACTGAATCAAAACGTGAAATAGAGGATAAAAATAGATTGTAAAAAGGATTAAATTTGGATATTTAACATACTCCAAATATTCACCTGGTTACATCTATAATCATACTAATTAAATTTAAATACTTACTTTACTATCCCCGTTAATGATTAGATGTGGTGTAATTCCGTATATTGTTCTCGTGAGAAGCGTATACAATGTCTTTATTAAGATCGGAGATAGCTTCACAGCTTCTGTGGACTTAATACTCGTGAGTTGTTCGACGTGATTCAATTAAGCGACTTTGTTTTGCGCAGTAATTAACCAATAATTTGTAACCGGAGGTACCTATTACGAGGTGTTACGACATGAAGCTTCGAAAATAGTAAAATGCCATCAAAAACAAAACTTGTAAAAAAAACCAAGTCTCGCAACTCAGTTCTTCTATCGTAAAAAGTTGTGAGATCCATGTAATACCAAGTCGGTTAATTTATTCAGTTCCTACTTAAGGGTCCTTCTGTCTTAAGTTGTTACGTAATTAGCTAACCTAACAAGTAACAACATCTTATAGTGACCATATTATCAATATTAAAAATCTTTTATGTTTTAAATAAATAGATCGACTTGACCATCGCATGAAAACACAATGTACCTCACAACAAGTAATACCTACATATTGTATTAAATTTGATTGTTTATTGCGATTGCCAAGTCAATCTATTTATATAAAACATAAAAGATTTTTAATATTGATAATATGGTCACTATAAGATGTTATTACTTGTTAGGTTAGCTAATTACGTAACAACTTAAGACAGAAGGACCCTTAAGTAGGAACTGAATAAATTAACCGACTTGGTATTACATGGATCTCACAACTTTTTACGGTAGAAGAACTGAGTTGCGAGACTTGGTTTTTTTTACAAGTTTTGTTTTTGATGGCATCTCATTTCTTTTTGTAGATAGTTCTACTTTTTTTCCTTTTACAAGTTACCTTTGAACATAATTATATACCTATCTACACCTATTATTCCATTATATTATATACAGGTACACTGATTCATTCACTGCAAATGTTACTTTGTTATACAGGTACAGTAATTCATTAACTGCAAATGTAACTTTGTAATCCTATATATTTATATGGGATTACAAAGTTATTTATGCAGTTGATGTATCTAGAAAACTGGACCGAAATTGCAAAATATTTTAGTTTTCCCTTGATCTATACACTAAACACTAATTGTGTTCCAAATTTGAAGCTTCTATGTCTGCTAGAAGTGCCTTAGAGTTTTGATGATCGGTCAGTCAGTCAGTGAGTGACGAAATTAAGAAACTTTGACTAGTTATAATTCTTAAACTACTGGTTCAAATTGAATGAAATTTGAAATATACCGTGTTTATACAATGCCTGCTTGGTTACTAAAAATTCAGGCTTCTAGCTTTATCCACAACGAAGTTATAGGGGGTCGAAAATGGCCTGAATTGCTTCGAGAAAAGGATGGTACGGCCGTGCCGCTTTTTTGCTCGACTTGGCGGGGGCACTGCCGTGCCCCCAGATAAAACAGGTTATAATTTACCTATTGCTAATTAATCGTTGTCAATTAAGGATTAAGGATAATCCTAATTATTTTCTTTAAATTTTTCTCATTTTTAGGAATCATAAATCTTAAAAAAAAAAATCTTCCCCATCTATAGAATGCGGAAATTTTGACTAAAAATGTTAGGGGTGTGCCCAAACCAAAAGAGTGGTAACTTAAGTAATATAATGGTGCTTATGAGCATAATAAAATACTTCAATGCTTATGAGGATAAAATTAAGCCATTGTTACTTGATAGCGGTAGCAATAAATAATTAATGAAAAATGTGCGATGCCCGTAATTGCTTATTTAGAATAAGATATGGCATTGTCATTTGATAGTTGTATTCGTAGTAAAAAAATGTAATCAAAAAAATAAAAAATATATATATATATAACTTATGACAGAAATAATATGTATGTGTTAAAAAATTTATCAAAATAAAAAAAATACGTCGTATTAATCGTTTCTGTAATAGTACTGATGTGTAGAAGTACTTATTATTTTATCTTATCTGTGATATTAGCTGTTCTCTCACTTCAGTCTTGCCTTATTACTGAGGATCGTGTCCCTGACTCGTAGCTTTCGCGATAGCTTATCTTCATTTATGGCAGCAGCTTGGTGGTGTACGGTACTGACCAGATGTTTGGATACCTCATCCAACCATCTTTTACTGCGGCCCCGAGGTCTCTTGCCCTCAATTTTGCCTGCCACCATCAGTTTCTCCATATTGTCATGCGTTTTTCTCGCAATATATCCAAAGTATTTGAGAATGCGGTGCAGGTAAATACTGGAAAGTCTAGTGTTACCAGCTTATTAAACTTTGATCGAGGAACTATCGTGTGTATAGGAAGTCATAACATCTTCATCTACATGATTGCGCGCGAATCCGGATGTTATTAATGAAAATCGTGGGAAATTTTCCATTAAGTTAAACCAGGTGAGAAAATTTACTTCTTTTGAAACGTTTAACTAAAATATTGAACTAAATGTATGCATACTACCTTCCACACGTTTTTGTATATTTTTTTGTTTTATAATGAACTAAGTTTTTGATTAAATAGAAGAACTACAGTATATTATTGAAATGGACGAAATTAGAAAAATTCATTTTTTAAAATTGCATTCTATAAAAAATATTTGAAAATATTTTAATTATTAATACATATTTTTAATAATAAAAAAGATAAAGATTACAATATAACATTTCGTACCCTATAATGTGGGGTATCTTTGAAAAGGTCTTCCAAAAATATTATGATGTTACATTTTTGGAATTAAGGGTCCGTCTGCGAAATATTTGGCTTTTAAATGCTAATTTTGGTTATAGTCAAGTGTCCTCCTGCCGGCTAAACGGTTGGAGTTGGACAAATGAAAAAAATATCGAAAATAGGTTATATGATGAATTTTCAAGGAAAAATATCACGGCTATGATAGCATAATGAGTAATAGTCGATAAACTTAGTACTTCGGAACCCTACATTGCGCGTGGCCTGACCAGCACTTGTTTCTTGTTGTTTTATGTCAACTAGCTGACCCCGCGAACTTCGTATCACCTAACAACCAATTCTTCGTATCGCTTAACAAATCAGAGATTATTAAATCCTCTCTCCTTCACCCTCTCCCTCTCATATTCTGTCAATCGCGCCAAGTGTCAAACAACTGACAGTTAAAAAATAGAAAAATATTTTGATAAGGTAACATTAGAGAAGTTAATATGGTCGTTAAGTTTTTTATTTTTTTTATTTTCTGCGCAATTTTTTTATTTTTTTCTTACATAAGATCCTTTTCCTGACAAGGACAAACACGACAAAAAAAATTTGCAAAATTGGTCTAGCCGTTCACGCGTGATGCCATGAAATGAAATAGAAAAATTACATTAGAAAAGTTAATATTATGGTCGTTAAGTTTTCTTAAATTTTCTAATTTTTTGCGCAATGTCCTTAATTTAAAAATTTTTCTTACATTAGAAAATTTTACTGACAATAACGAACACAACAAAGAAAATTAGCGAAATCGGTCCAGCCGTTCACGCGTGACGCCACGGCCAAGGGAAATATGGATTAATTTTTATATATACATATAGATATCCATCAAAGGACCAGATGAGCTACACGACGGAAGGCCACTAAAAATATTTTAGGTCTGCAAAGACTATTTTTCGTTTCAGGAATCCGTTTCCGAAATATTTTGCTTTGGTGTTAATTTGGTTAGACCACTTTCTTCTGTGGTCAGACTAGAGTCAAGTGTCTCTCCCCCCATCTGCTAGCTAAATGGTAGGTAATGGAAAAAACACTCCAATACTATATATGATAACTTTTAAAGAAAAACTTTCAGGTCTGGATTGGCTTAAGTAGAACTTATTGTCAGTGAGTAATAAAGCTACGGAATGAGTTCAGAATGTAAACAACGTCAGATAATAAAGTAGCCGTCAATCCATCAACTGCTCAGCGCTTAGTTTCTAATCATGTTGGTAACTTGTTACAGTCACCTATTAATCTATACTGACCTTGTTGACAAATAATTATACCTAACAACAGCCGGTTTCACTTGCACACTTAAGAGAATCTTATACAATCAGATTTCTAGTTCACTGGTGATTAGTAGCCACGGCTCGCAGTTTGAAGTTGATCAGAGTGGGTTTAAACCTATTGGTGAATATTTGTAAAAGGGTGGAAGAAAGTGGTAGACAGCTATATGTAAGCCCTACCTTTATCAGCATCATGGTTTGAGGCCAGCGATAACCAACGGGAATGATCTAGGGTCGTTGTCTCGTCTGTTGATTGGAAAGTCACGAGCAGTTCAGTGGATACAATGTCAATATGGATGGAACCTCTTACGCCTCATAAATTTTTGTATGTCATGATTATAAAATAGTGTCTTATTTAATACTAGCTCACCCGGCGAACTTCGTATCGCCTAACAAAGATTTTTTTCTAAAATAAAAGTAGCCTAAGTTACTCCTTGTTACATCTTCTATCTGCCAGTGAAAGTCCCGTCAAAATCGGTCTAGCCATTTCAGAGATTAGCCGAAACAAACAGACAGACAGACACAAAAATTGTAAAAAATGTTGTTTTGGTAAAAAGTTAGTAAAAAGCAGTTACATATTTTATTATTACAAACAGACACCTCAATTTTTTTATTTGTATAGATATTTATATAGATTGCTAACTCGATTCCGGACACGCTGTTGTCCTATTTGTACGTCATATGGAGTGTCTAAGCTTAAAGCTCTAACTCTAGACGTTCAAATTATTCGTTGGGTAAAAATAACTACGCAGGTATAAAAATTCTCAATAAAATGTTTTGTCGTGGATCGTCTGCGGTTTCGATTAGTAGGGATAGGTAGGGTTACTAATGGAACTGACGGATTCGTTCATTGATCACAATCCAGTTAAGTTGGGTCTTCTCGGAATGAGAGGCATTAAGGCCATAGTTCACCACGGCTGTCAAGTAATGGTCAGCAGACCTTATTTATCTTTGAAAATATTACGTAAAGCTCTGAGATGCGTAGGATTCTTCGTGATTATCCCGTTATTATATGGCAGGTGGTTCCGTTATAATTTAATTGAATATGATTTTTTACACGCGTAGGTGTGTAGAGTATCGGACTTAGGTATATACTGTATAAAAATCTCCTTAACAATCAATCAATCAATCAAATAATTTATTGTGGACAGTAGGTGAACAGGTGTGGCACAGTTTTAGAAATCTTAGCGCTACGTCCTGCCCATTATGGGCGTACAATGTTAATTAATTTAACGATAAGTTTTAACAATAAGAAACATAGAGAAGTCGGATCAGTCTACTTATATTATTAATATTCCGTCATAAAAGTGAATGACAATTCAATTGAAATGAAGATAAAATCCGTAAATATGTACTCGAATGTCGCATAATATTCAAGAACAGTAATGTAACACTAATAACACTGTATGTATATCGTCTCATAACTTAACACTATTTAGTTTAACACAAATCATACTAGAACTACTACAAGTAATTATAGCATAATATTTGAAATGTTAGCGAATCTATAACGGTTAAGGATTTTCTAAAGAATGTCATACTGAATTATAGACTCGCTTGAAACGTGAATGTCGGCGCGATGGAATTTGTCCTTCATAAAAGCTCTTTTAGGGTTACCAAACCTTTCGAATTATATAACATGAAATTCTTTATCATGCAACAACTGCACGCTTGATAAAATATTTAGTATTTTCGTGAATGTCAAAAATCTATGATTGATACATAAGGTCACTATGTTATATAACCAAAAATATGCCTTGGCTTTGATATTAAAATTGCTTAGAATCAGCAAGGTACAACCCTAGCGTAGTGCCGGCCTGTTTGTTATGCTCCCCGCGTCCTGTCCCATGCGGACAACATCGATATCCGATCGCAATTACATTACATCATAAGTGTAACGATGAAAGGTTATGCGATTATCGATACACGGCATTTAACGATTAACGTAGGTACCTGCTCAGCTCTTATTAAGCACATGTCCATCAAATATTTTGAAGCAACTACAAGTCTTGTAAACTTGTGTAATTTCCGTTTAATCTAGAGATAATTTGATACGATAATTTAATATAATTTATGTCCTCGTGTCTAAGATTGACAAGGTTTTAACCCACTATTACAAGCTCATTGCCTATTTTCGTGACTGAGGTGACCTACAAAGTATACTTCGTTTTTATAAGATAGGTACCTACTTATTAAGTAAACAAACTTATACGGCCATATTAATAAACATAGACTAAAGCAAGAGTAACTTTAAAACTTGTCGTAAATAAGATTTAATTAAATTCAGTATTAATAAATATAGAGTAACGAAGAAGTAAGCTACTCCGAGTCTCATCTCAGAATCAAAGTTAGTCCATGTCGCTACATAGTTTAGCGACTGATTAGGCGTGGACTAGGCGTGCATTGACGACATTGACGTTGACTTGACGCATATCAAGAGTACTTCGTTGTTCTAACTAAACGTCATTCACATTGGTATTTTCTTTGACCTTTTCTTCTTCATCCCAGTTAACTGAGCGAGCACGTTTTTGGTTCATGTAAATCAATTTTAAATTTAACAAGTAACCATAGCATGAAACAAACTGCGAGGAGCGAAATTAGGCGCTTGAAATTGAAAGCTGATCACGTCGTTTGAAGTTGTCAATCCCAAAATATTGTTGTCACTGTCATTTTAATGCATGAAGTCATTCACTGACTCACTCTTTTTACTTTTAAATTACAAATGTTGCCATATTTTACTCGTTGAAACCGGACTAAGAAATGTATTGTTAGTCCGAGGTTACTCCATATTTATTAATAACATTGCAATTACGAAGTTATTACTTAGTTAATCCAGAATTAACTAGTCCAAGTGTAGCTTCAGATGATGCTTGGATTAAGCGATTTTTATTAATAAGGGTGCTAGAGTTACACTGCCTTTTTATTGTTATTTAAGTTTGCCAAATTACAGACACCGCACTTATTACCTAAGATATAATCGACAAGTTTTTTAATTCAACGGATATACTTATGACAGTAAATCTAGGTTTAACTATGAATTAATTTTAAACCTAAATTTTTACTCCTTGCTTTTGCTTTGCTTTAACCCGTCTTATGTTATTTAAGTACCTATGCATTAAGTACGTTACATTTGTTGAGGCCAATCCCTCGTAGAAGAACATATCTTGTTCAAGGAAGTTCCACTGAAATTAAAAGCTTCCTAAGTACAGTTAACCCGGGTAAACTGTACTTAGGATAATCGTTCACCATTTTTAAACAGACTATCTGTATTCGTTTCGCATTCAAATGCCGAGTAACTTCCAATTTGCGGACCAACGCAAACGAACTTTCCTTTTATCGAGCAATAAAGTGCGATAAAATAAGCTTCCGGAAGAAACGTGGAAACCTATTTACTTTACATTTGCACAGGCAAAGGCAGTCTATCACCTGTAGTGAGTACAAGATTCCCGTACAATTTGCTGCAGGTACGAGTTCGTTCGACGTGTAAATGCATACTGGTTATGGTGAGTTCACGGTAGTGGCATGCGGTACTGAGCTGACTGACACTGCTGCCCAGCATATCCGCGTGCAATGTCATATTAAGTGCCACTAGGTAGGCTTACAAGAGATATTTTAGTGTTCTTTAATAAGAGCAACCTGGATTCATATCCATCACTGACGTTTGGTTTAGCTCTCGCAAAAATCTGTGAACGGATTTAAAAGATACTTGCTTATTTGTAACTCATACTGTTGGCATCATCTAGGACACATCATAATCAAATTGCAGCACTAAAAAAGAACCCTAGTGGCATAACATTTTGATTCTATTAAAGGGATTAGGTAATGTATAATTTTTAAGGTTTTTATAAGGCATGGAATCCCTCAAAACCAAGCAATTAAAGGCTTTTTATAATGATTGAAGGTTAAAACTGTCTACTACATGATTCACAAGACTTGTTAAAAGCATTTAAAACAATGTTCTGTTCCATCATTATGGAAAGGTAAGTAAAAGTACAGCTAAGTGCGAAGTATAGCGAGGACGGATTACTAGTCTATGAAACAAAATCATAGCTATCAAATCCTATTACGAAACCCATTACGTACAAATACCAACACTATAATGCCTTAAAACGGTGCTATTTCTTCATTGTTTTTCTTATTAGGCCCTCACGTAATTGCGTTCCTGCATTCTTTGAGCCTACCACGCTACGAGTTATTGCGGTTGTCATCTTTTTGTTTTAAATAGATAATACATTCATGTATTTAAAGTTGTAATGAATAAGAACGCTTTTTAAAAAGCTAAGATACTGTTTCCCGTGTCTACTAATACAGCCACACACAAATGTGGAATAGAGGTACTTTGACCTGCAATAAGATTAACGCCCTAATCAGAGTCACTAACGGTTACTTAAATCGTTCGTTAGTATAGAATCACCATACAAATTCTCTACTTAGGAGCGATTTATCTTTAAGTAACCGTTAGTGACTCTGAGTTGGAGTGTAAGTTGGGGCGTTTATAGTGTCGATATATTTAAGCACATAGCATTATTAAGTAGTTGAATTTTTTCACTGATTTTGACTTCTTTTAATCATGTTGGAAATCTAGGTTCATGTTTTTTGTACATTTCGAGCTTCTACGGTAGGAATACTAAATAAGGTTTGGTATGTATCATTATAATTATTTTTTGACAAAAAATAAAACCAACGAAAAAAAACTGAAAAGCGAAAAATAAAATAAACCATTTAGTATTATAAATTAAGATCCTAAATTAACTGAAAATAAATAATTTCGAGACCGAGCCAAACAAACAAACAAACAAAATTAATTACGTAAAGTTCATTTTATAAGGGCAGTGGCATGCGATGCACACGGCAGCAGCAGCGCGGCGCACATCTTTTCACCGTTTGTTTTTTCATTGGTTTGGCACCGCCTCAAAATTATTTATTTTCAGTTAATTTAGGATCTTAATTTATAATACTAAATGGTTTATTTTATTTTTCGCTTTTCAGTTTTTTTTCGTTGGTTTTATTTTTTGTCAAAAAATAATTATTTTTTAATTTTTAGTTGCTATGAAAATTATTAAGTTATTGGTGATATATTCAGTTACCAGGTAAAAATATAGTAGTTGAAACATAAATCATCTCCTATTTTCGTACCTTTAGGGGTAAAATTTTCTTTCCAAATTTAAACAAGAGTAACTTCAAGGTATACAATATTCAATAAAAAAAGAATCATCGAAATCGGATCATCCAGTACAAAGTTATTGGGGTAACGGGCAAAAATTCCGTGGGTGAATAATCAATCATCCCCTATTTTCGTACCTTTAGGGTAGGAATAAAATTTTCAAAAAAATATGGGACCAACTTCAAAATATACCCTATCCATTAAAAAAAGAATGATCAAAATCGGACCACCCTGTGCCGATTGCTGAGTGATCATACATTAAAAAAAATATACGCGTCGAATTGAGAACCTCCTCCTTTTTTTTTCGTCGGTTAAAAAACAAACCTATGTAAGGTACACATGTTGCATTTTATGTCAACAGCCGACAAACTCGACAAGAATTCATCGTGGTCCTCATGAACATCTTTGATACCAAAGGAATCATCGCCAGTTGTCAGCTTAACTGAAGGTACCCCCTTCGGTTTCTTCCATAAATCCACACTTAAAATCACTGACGGGTATTGCCTCTTGATGATCTAAAGCGGTGTCAAATATCAACATATTTTCGTTCGGACAAAAAATAATCAAACATAGCAAACCCTACTTGAACTAAGATATAGGAACTAATCCCTCAAGATGACCAATGTTAGAAGCCTCTATAAAATCCTGGAAGTTCATTGACACGTTGTGGTTTCACACTGCCAGTCTCGGGGCCAGTCGTCGCTCCACCGCACATGTGCAAACCCTGAATCTCTCACGGGTAATTCAAAGGACTCAGGTTACGAAAAAAAACATTCATTTCAGACGGTTTTGTAAGGAACAATGGCCACGGTGACCCTTTTAACCCACGTTACCGGTGTGTACGCGTCTCTGATTTAAAACAAAACATCCAAAACATTTTTTACTCATGTAATTAAAGATAATGGTCGACTACAATTCCGTCCAATGGTAAGTAATTACGTAGTTTTAGATAGTAAAACGCATAATCTTCTATTCTCTTTTGTGACTTGAAGACATATATCTACATTGTTTCTTTGGAACTCCTTATCGACAGCTCTTCGCGAAGACGATGAATAGTTTATGCTGGTCTTTCACCCGCTAAGCCTTCCTCATATCCTCTTGTCAGATTGTCGGAATATCGGTTGCTAAGTACTAACGATGTCAATTCCTGTAGGGATTCCTCTGGACTAGAGGTTAGGATGGATTCCCTGTTGGAAATAGGCCTCCTCTCAATTATCCTGAGGCACTGTGATCGGTTGTGAATTAAGTTGATTTAGGACTTCCCAAGGAAAAAATAGTAAAATGTATATTTTCATCAGATAATTTTGATTTAATAATATCTACGAGTAATAAATACATGAAGGTAAGTATAAAGTAGAACACAGCAACATTTATATTCAATAGAGATCATTGACAAAAATGCCAGAAGCTGTGAAGTATTTGTACTTTTGTGTTAAAATTGAAACCATTAACCCACATTATGTGAGCACAAAAGCGCTACAATTTAACAATAATGTGCTTTGTTAAAACACGATTTTGATAACAGATGCCTTATTTGATTCAAAGTAATTTGTAGAAACACGTTTTTTTACTTATGTTTTAATGTTTCTAAAGTGTTATAAGTAAGTTGTAGGTGAGTTTCGTAACTAAACAACGTTTTAGTGATAATTATCATCACTGAATGAAATCGGTATGTCAGGAGTAGGGATAAAAATTATCCAAATTTTTTTAGAAACCATTATGTAACAACAAACTTTTATTTACACAAACATTTTATAAAAGGTCGATGCATACGTAACGTGGACGGGACGAGGACGAGACGTGGCATAAATATACGTGGGTGACCCGTTCCGTGCGTGCCTCCGTGGCGTATGCGCTTTGGTTTACATTTTCTATGAAACGATGTTTCCGCTCGTGTTACGCATGCATCGACCTTAAGTTTGGCATCCCGCTTGCCACAACCTAGTATATCTATCTACACATGTCTTAAATAAGTAATATTGGAAAGGAAATATAAACACGTTCAGCGGTCTACCCGTCTACTCGAGTAAGAAATAATTCTTAAGTTTTTCTTGCCTCTTATTTTTCCGGGACCACTTACAGTGAGGTAAGTATTTGTGGTATTTGGTGAAGCGATGGCGTAGTTTGACTTTCGAGAAGTGTTTGTAAAATCCAACTTGGAATAGAATTTCATTTCATTTTCAATCAACCTTTACAATATAGCTTGAACTACATAGATTAAAACGCTGCCATCAATGACTGCCACGGCATCAAACTCTTTTATTTCGCTAAGATCATAGGTTATCAATTTGTATCAATACTACCTGTGGCCCGATAAACAGTAATCCAAGCATTCAATTTGTAAAACATTTTATTGCATAATCCTTATGAACTTAGAAATATTTAGAACTCTGACCTTACACTAGAAGATTGTTATACAAATGAAAATCGTACTATTGTTAATACAAATGCTATTCCGTTACATAAATGATGAAGTCACGAATCAGGCATTTCTGAAAGTAGGAATAATATCAGCATCATTAGGCAATACCCTCGTTTTTGGCAGCTCGCTTTGCTTATCAGATCGCCAGGATATTACTGCTTTGTGCTTAAGACAATATCATCAATCTGTCCCCATTTATTGTCTTTGAACCGGAGATATCATCATATCGGAAATGCTAAATTAATTTGGAGATTTGAGCGTGTTACAAAACATCAAAAATTATTTGGCGGTACAATCGTTTGTGTCAATTTGCAAACTGTATCAAGTATACGACGTATTATTTCCTGCACATTGATTTGTAAAAGCATATTATTAACAGTTTTATCACAGAATTCAATGATTGCTAACTATGCTTCTTAGGCCTAAATTTTATTTGAATACATTGTAGATATTTTGTGGAATCTTCAAAAAATATGTTTATGTTATTTTTTTCTACACTGAAATTTAAAATAGCAATGTATCATGCGGTAAACCCGTTTTTATGCAATTTTTAGTGACTATTGTAAGGGAGAAAAATAAAATCACAGATTTATAATCAGTCACAAATAAGTCGCTACACCTGAATAGTAAGGCGTGTTAAGTAGACCAGGATAAGTCTCCCTTACTAATTGGATGCAAAATAATACATGAGGGCAATTCGATAATGTAAATCGGCCAATAGGCATTTTGTTACCCTATCATGGCAACCAAAATACCACTCGGAGATATGGCTAAGAAATAGGGTGATCAACAGTTCCAGAGCATTCCTGTATAGTATTTTAAGAGAAGTGATACCACAAGTATAAAAGCAACGTCGCCATCAAGACTTTTGTTTGACATCGACTCTAAAACAGCTGGTCAAACACGCGTGCCCCTGGATGCATGACATATTCAGTACTCACACTCGCATCATAAGTAGCTGTAAGTATTTCGCTTTATTTACATACCAGTCAAGCATGTCTTGTCTATTCTGCTGTCATAAGGAAAAGGGCACAACTAACATTTTATGCGAAATTGACATATTCGGAATCAGGAAAATATGCCTATCTGCCTAATTTTTCGTATATTTTTAGGATCACGCTAAACAGGAAATACCTTAAGCTATAAAGACCACAACTGAACTGTGACAAATGTGCTCTTTTTTTAATGTTTACCAATACTTAATCTTAATATGTAATGTAAAGGAAAAGGCACAACTGGCAGTTATACCTTCATGTATCATATTACATGTACCTACTATTATTATAAAATAACTTTTTACTACAATGAAAAGGCACAGGGGAATAAAAGTGCCTTTTCATTGTAATATTTTATATTTTATAACATAAAATATTACATTGAAAAGTCATATGTGGATTTGTGCCTTTTATGACTTTTGTGACTTGATATTACTGATTTTATTTGATTTTTAAACTCGATTTTTTCGCAATTTACAAAATGTTAGATGTACCCTTTTCCCTTATGACGGCACTATTTTTCTTCCGTTTTTTCAAACCCGTCCGAAGTAGCTCAATATCCGGTCATCGTACTTCTGACCTGGAGATTATTATCGTTCAAGTACATTGGATTGGACCAGAATGTATTCCAAACGAAACACTTGTGCACACTTTTTAATACTTCTAATACCGTTTCGAAAAGGTGCTTTGTCATGTAGAGAAACCGACGAAAGAAAGAACTTTTTTAATCGAATTTAAAGCAAATCTTCTTGTATATTACTTTGATATACAAGAAATGTATATGTCCGTAGTTTGTACAGAGTAGTACCGACCTATCCTGGGTTATTTATTTAGGCTTTTAATTTAATCTGAGTAGGTTAGGGTCAGGTGGTAAACAGTGGCCCAGTAGTACACAGTGCACCACCACTCATATCCCAAAAACGCGTCGTTGCCAAACCGTACTGCAAACGCGAAACAATTTGCCTTCAACCACCTCCCGCACTCCCCAATTGACGGCGCTCTGCCTCCCGTAATGGTTGTACAATACATGGTTTTGTCCTTGGAACCAAAAAAAGTAAGTACACGTGTTTTCATTTATTTTCTTTATAGAATCGTTGTATATTTAGTTACATTATATTGCACTATTTCCATGTGTAAATTAACTATTCCTTAATAACTTAGATATATAAATATCCTTTAAATTTGGTATGTTTAATAGTTACGTAACCATATAGTTAAAAAAGTAGTGTCTGCACACAGTGGATCAAAATCGTAGGGTACACAGTGAACCATCGTTCACTGTGTACCAATCATTTTAATAAATATGTCCCATACAATTTATACATAAACTTTTTAACTGTGATTGTAATAAACAAGAAAGGTGTTAATGGAAGATATAATACTAATAATAATAATATTTTTGTTTTAGAATGAGTCGAACTAAAACAAAAACCGTAAAATTGGCGGACATGATGCAAAAAATATGAAAAAAGTTTTTGTAAAGAACGGAATGAGTATAGACAAAGCAGCACAAGCTTGTAATTTAAAATATTTAACTGTGAGAAGATATGTGAAAAAAATACGATACTCAAGATAATGTTGGATTACATTACAAGGGGTCATATATTTTAGTATTTTTTTTTGGTGGTAACTGTTCTAAGAAGCTTTAATTCTTTTAAAATTTGATTAAAAGACTGGTAATACTCTTAAAGACTGTTAATTGTAATGTAGAATATAAAGAGCCAAGCTTTAACTAATGACTATATTAGTGTTTCTAATTAGATTTATAAGTTACATTAAATTTGTACACACTAGTTTGTTTTGTACTGTTTTTATGTGGTTTTTGCTGACGAATACAAATTTTAAATGATTAAATACTACATTACTGTTTTATTTAACGACATTTCTATCAATAAATATTTTTAAATATGCGATAAAGGTAGGTAATTAAAGTGATGGTTCACTGTATACACATTGGTCCACTGTCGACTCACCCCCCAATTCACTGTGTACTTATACTGGTACACAGTGAACCATTCGCCATCTTTTAAAAAAACCAATATTATCAATAAACTATTAAAAGTGGTGCTGAAATTGATATGCAAAACACAAGTTTAATAAATTTCCTTTCGTCTAAAGTCAATAGTTCTTAATTACATTCACATTCGGTGGATTTATAAATGTTTAAACTTTTAGTGGTTCACTGTTTACCATGTCACCCTAAATGGTTTTTTCGTACTTCTATAGTAGACAAACAAAAATCTTCTTCAACATGATCTTGAGGCGTGTCATGCTTTATTTATCAAGGCGATTCGTAGAACTTACTTCCCCACCGATCTATTAATCCAACGGTCTGTATAAATCCATTCCATTTCCATTTTACCGGCTAGTTATTCAACAATGAATTAATTAATAATTCAACTCATTATAATTGACTATGATTTAAGTCCACAAGTCTACAGCTACCCCACAAATCAGACATTAAATTGAAATTGGTATATGATTTCATAAAATTATATGAATATCGGAATACAGGATTCATATTTTATCCCAACAATGAGACTGACATATACTTACGAGTAATCGCTAAAGGTAATAAAAGTACTCCTTTAAGGAAAGTTAACACATTTATTACAACAGACTTTAGAAAACAGACATTGATTGACACATCCTGTTAATAGTAACTTCATCAAATGTTAAACTGGATTTTAAATTACAGATAGTATGTAATAAACTCTCACGAGGTCGTTAAATAGATACGACATGTTATCTCTGTAAAAAAGATCGTTAGCCCGTCAGAATGTAGAAGCGATTGTAAATGTCGACGCACAATATGACCGCTGCAAAAATAATGCCAATCTCTAACTAAATGTCGATTGTTTTGACGCAGTGACAAGTAATTTGAACAACAATATATACAACTATAATTTTAAAATGGGTTTGTTAGCTAAAATTGCATTTTAGACGTCTTGCAGGGCAATGGAGTGCAACTGCAGTCATGTCACATTTCTAATCATATTACCAGATTTTCGGAGATTTTCACTATAAACATATTATTATAACAATTAGGTAATCTATTTAAAAGAAAGTTGTGAAGTGGAATTAATAATTAAATAAACTATTTTATAAAGTAATAGCCCGTATGACGAATAAAATAAAGCAATACACATATATTTAAATTGTATTGCTCGTGAACCTTGTAAAACCAGAGTTCTTAATGTATGGACAGATTTTCCACCTTGCGGCCGCAATGAAATGCAGTGCGATGCACCCATAATGGTCGCAAAGCTTTATTACAATCTGAATGGTAGGAAAAATAATGAATATCCTTTCGAGTACCTTATTATTTCCAATAGCAATCAACTGCAATAGCTGTAGGTAGTGTAAGTACTATAGTCACATAGTGAATGCTTGCTCAATGTTAAATACCAATATAGTGACTTTAAAATAATCGATTTATGTTTAAAAGGCTTTTAACAATAAAAACTATTACGGACCTTTACAACTTTGAGCGCTATAAGGTCGACCAAGGATAGATTTCTATAGATGGCTAGGTCTCATTTAAGTGACCTTATTTTCGAATCGGGCACTAAAATAACAAACACCTACCAGTCATCCTTAGATAGAATTCGTTTAAACTGAACCGTAAGAAACGTATAATATATGTTCCAGGGCTTACATGGTTCTAAACTTAACTCTTCATGGACTATATAAATTTTACTATCATACGGGTACTCAAGATAATTTTGTACTCCGATATTTCGACTTCGACCCAGTATTGTGATCATGGAGTCAGTCCTCTTGTCCTACGTTGGGCCTCATAATTGACCGAAGCAATTCTCCATACTTGGAAACATAATTTATTCCGACGTCATTCACCACGCATAGATATTCAGGTCGAGAATTCGGATACATCGAACATTATAACGGTTCCGATGACCCTAGTTTATATTCAGGTGACATCTGGTTCCCTTTCCAGCGACTTTAAAAACATATATTACTCACCGGTCGAATCTACATGTCTACGATAAACACTTGGCATCGTATCTACTAAAACAGTAGGTAAACCACACACTTAAGAAAATGGTAATCATAAATTTTCATGTCATGAAAATTGTTTGCATTTGATATTAATTTGTGGTTATTCAGGTCATAGGGAGTGTGGCGCGTGTGTGTTTTATATATTTTGTAACTATAGTTGTTTAGGCAGTTTTTGGGGTTCCGAAGTAAAATCGTAACCCTTATAGTTTCGTCATGTCCGTCTGTCCATCCGTCTGTCTGTCCGAAGCAAAGCGCCGTGACCCTTAGTGCTAGAAAGCTGTAATTTGGCATGGATATACACATATTTATCAAAACTTCAAAATCGTAGAATAAAATATTGAAAAATACTTTTTTTCAGGGTACCTTCCCCCTACACAGGTAACGTGAGGATGAAAGGAGATCCCCGATTTCCGGCCACGAATTATATGTAATCTGTGCTAGGCATAAGACTAGACAAGAGTTTACAAACTCTATACCAAAAAATTCGTGTTATTTACTAAATAAACATATTTAAATCTCAGCCTCATCTGCATTTGCTAAATGAACAAAATAACACAAAAAAGTTTTCATAGTATTTACCTCATTACAAACGATTTTATAATCGATTAAATCGATTGATTAGGGAACTTAATATTATATATTTTATGAATTATTATTAATTGTAATTACGAGATTAATTCCTTTTTTACATGTTTTCTTATTCATTGTATAGCTAAACTATGTAATATATTTATAATTACCATTAAATCGTTACGCTAATTAAAAGACATTTCTAGTATTTTGACATCGATCTCGAAACATTTGAATCGATTGTCAACAATGATCTCTGGTGTAATCCCTATCTAATGTCATTTTGGTTACTGTCAGTTTGATTATTTATAAATAACACCATTGTCATTCATCTTGCATCTTTCAACTGTGTACGCTTTTGTGTATTTTTACTATTAAATTAATATTTTCATCGTATTTGCAGTCCATTTACTATTGAACTAATTATATCGAAACGCACACAGTTATTTTAATTTTCTATTGCATTCGCTTTTGTACTAGTGTTTTGGTGAATGTGTTTTCGCTATAACTTCTGGATTTGTTTTCTTAAACAAATATTGCATGAATATTGGACTCCGAGATCGCCTGTTTTGTGACTAACCTTTTTCTGAACACTGGATGAAGTACCCTACACACCTTTAGAAGAACAGTACGATGCAGTGCCCATACAATACGTATATACCTATTGCACAATTTCTAGACGAAATATTAATATAATATTATGATGTGATGATAACTAATAAAATCTCTTTAAAACATGAAATTGCTTTTATTAATAATAATATTCACCCACCTACTTAGTTTCAACCATTACCTATTAGTATGTATCTACTACCAAGTAGTATGTATCTACTATATATTAAGTTTAAAGATGTGGTAATCACACTTGTTTCCACTAAATTAAGTAGGTTGTGTAACCAACTGTTTAAACGCTACTCCGATTAAGCCTTTAAAAAATAATAGACAGTGTAATGATGGCAAGTCGGTACCTAATTTGTAATAAAGAATACTGTATCTAAGTGTGACACTCATTTGTAGTGAAGAGCTTATTTACTCCATTGGATAACGCGCCAGTGAAAACAATTTTATCTATTTTTTTTCCATGGGTCAAAATTTTACATAGATACTATAGAGTATAGTGTATTCTTTACTATCTCATAGAATAACACAGTAACATAGTTTTACGGTAATTTTAGTGTTGATAAATGTTGATAAAAATTAAAAAATACTATTTTACTTTATAAGTGCCCAATGCACATAATTGGACGATAGCTGGTACAAACACCCTGTTTCCAATAACACGAAGCTATGTAGCGGTCAATGACGGATTATCAATTAAACGTAAAATCGTGGGAACTGCGTGTAAAACAACAGTTAAAAAAATGTGAGCCATTGGCAATGGTTAGTAAATTATAATTGGATTAATTCAACGTTTATTAAATTCCACAGCAAATAGCCTCGACACCCTTCTATTTAAATATTAAGGTTTTACGTAAGGCTACTTTGAATATTTTCTAAAAAAAATAAACTTGTTAAGCTTCCGTATAATTTGAATAACTAACCATTTAATCCTACATGACGAGTAATGTGCATCTAACTTTTCTATTCTCCATGACGCATTCTTACAGACGTAGGTATATCAATCAGAGTAGAACAAAGGAAACGCCATGTCAATTAGCACAAAACATACGATCTCAACAAATATAGACAGTTTTCATTATGAGGATCCATAGTGGGGATCTAATCCTATGCGAATGCTTAAAGAACATTAATTTCATTCAATAAAGCTTTGAAGCGCTTTCGTAGAGAAACCTCCAATAATGTAACAAAAGGTGTAAAAAATAAGAAAATAAAAGCAAAGCGAGGGCGGTTACACGTCTGTAAATAAAAGTCAATCATCAAAATTATTATTCTTCCATAGCATCAATTAAGTAGGTATAGTAAATTATTTTAATTTTCTTATTAATATATTTTGAAAGATTGTGTGTTGTGTGTAACATTGTGACGAAGTTATAACTTAACAACAGATTTCTAGGTATTGTTTTGTTTAAGAAGCATTTTTTGTCTTGTATTTTCTGAATAATAGTGATGTGAAAAATTGTGTGTCCCACGAAGCAAAGTAATTTTGTTTCTTATGTCTTTTAATCCACACGCTCTCATCTTATCTATTGCATGCCTAAATCGATTAATTATGGACAAGATTCTAACTTGTAAGTCACGTATCTAATCAATATAAGCTATATAGGTTTAAAACAGTACAATACCTGATAGGTACTGTAAAATAAATAGGTCTCATTCTTAATTAATCTTTTTAATCAACTAAGTAACTCGTATAAAGTGACCTAAGTCTTGTAGGTAATGAAACAATGCCGCAATCAGTAAACAAAACATTTATCTTTCTTTACACCTAATTAATCGATTAGATCTCGACGCATTATGAAACTACAGATTCATAATAGTTATGTAATAAATTATTTAGATGGTGGTATTGAATTCAATCGGCTAACTGAAGGAGAGTGAAGGCTAGACTGCATATTAGGAGATGGTTTAGTGATTTTGCAACTTCATAAGTAACAGATGTTTATTGCAAATTATTGCAGCAATCCATAAGCAATTCACGATTTTTATTGTTATCAGTTTGCGTATAGGTGCATTTAGCGTATTCACTGTATTCAATGCAGCTCTTAAAAATGATAACCACAACCAAAAAATAATTTTAAAGAGTCAGTTGCAATGGCATGGATAAGCTGTTTAAACTTTGATGTTCAGTCAACTTAAATTTGATATTTATACATGTTAAGCATATAGAAAAGCATGAACTGCAAAATTCAAGACATCTGGGGGCACGGCAGTGCCCCCGCCAAGTCGAGCAAAAAAGCGGCACGGCCGTACCATCCTTTTCTCGAAGCAATTCAGGCCATTTTCGACCCCCTATAACTTCGTTGTGGATAAAGCTAGAAGCCTGAATTTTTAGTAACCAAGCAGGCATTGTATAAACACGGTATATTTCAAATTTCATTCAATTTGAACCAGTAGTTTAAGAATTATAACTAGTCAAAGTTTCTTAATTTCGTCACTCACTGACTGACTGACCGATCATCAAAACTCTAAGGCACTTCTAGCAGACATAGAAGCTTGAAATTTGGAACACAATTAGTGTTTAGTGTATAGATCAAGGAAAAACTAAAATATTTTGCAATTTCGGTCCAGTTTTCTAGATACATCAACTGCATAAATAACTTTGTAATCCCATATAAATATATAGGATTACAAAGTTACATTTGCAGTTAATGAATCACTGTACCTGTATAACAAAGTAACATTCGCAGTGAATGAATCAGTGTACCTGTTTATAATATAATGGAATAATAGGTGTAGATAGGCACCTAGATATAATTATGTTCAGAGGTAACTTGTAAAAGGAAAAAAAGTAGAACTATCTACAAAAAGAAATAAGATGCCATCAAAAACAAAACTTGTAAAAAAAACCAAGTCTCGCAACTCAGTTCTTCTACCGTAAAAAGTTGTGAGATCCATGTAATACCAAGTCGGTTAATTTATTCAGTTCCTACTTAAGGGTCCTTCTGTCTTAAGTTATTACGTAATTAGCTAACCTAACAAGTAACAACATCTTATAGTGACCTTATTATCAATATTAATAAAATCTTTTATGTTTTAAATAAATAGATTGACTTGGCAATCGCACTAAACAATCAAATTTAATATAATATGTAGGTATTACTTGTGAGATACATTGTGTTTTCATGCGATGGTCAAGTCGATCTATTTATTTAAAACATAAAAGATTTTTAATATTGATAATATGGTCACTATAAGATGTTGTTACTTGTTAGGTTAGCTAATTACGTAATAACTTAAGACAGAAGGACCCTTAAGTAGGAACTGAATAAATTAACCGACTTGGTATTACATGGATCTCACAACTTTTTACGGTAGAAGAACTGAGTTGCGAGACTTGGTTTTTTTACAAGTTTTGTTTTTGATGGCTTGTTTATTTTTTTAGAACTAGGAGCTTAATGTTTTCAAGTTTTAAGTAATAAATATTTTTTGAACTTTCAGCAAGTTGTTAAAAACAGGGATTCTCATGGACTCCAATCTTTTTTTGGGACCACAGATAAATGCCGTCAGTAGAAAATTATTTGCTGCACCTGGTAGTCCACGTAGGTTGCCTAACTTCCTCCTCACATCCACTAAAATTAATCTTACTACTTCTTTACTATGGCCGACTCTTGACTATGTGCTATTTGTTACTTTAATCTCACCGAGGAGCAACTTAACAAACTTGAGCGACGCCAAAACGTTTGCATTAGATTCATATTTGGGCTTCCGAAATAATAAAATAAAAAATAACGCCACACACTCATAGCCCCACACTAGGATTCCCTGTGTCGTGGGTGCCATGGACAACACACTAGACAAGGACATTCACACCCAGACCGAGAACAGAAATTCAAACTCATCATTCAAATTTCCGCCTCGCTGGGAATCGAACCCAGGACCCTCGGTGCGGCTATCCGGTATGGTAAACATTGCGCCACACGGGTCGTCAAATTAATAATTATTAATAATATGACCATATATCAGAATTTAGTGCTAAACTTAAGTGGCCCCCAATTTGTTTTCGCCGGAATAGTCATGTTCTTTATTCTCAGTACTCTACCTTATTCAATCCACCTTCTCCTAGTTATTTTGAGAAACAACTTAGAGTTTCGTTGTCTTACCCACAATCATTTGCTGCGCTCCTCACGTAATCTTCTTTTTCATACTCGTCCTACATACCTCGTCATTTCTCTTCTATCATCAGTCTTTCTCACTGTATCAGGAGTACGCTTGTTTGACTCCTTACCATCCCACATTCGTAAAGTACAAAATATTAATAAAACGTTAGTGAAAGACTATTATCTAGCTATTTAATCCTTTTCCCTTAATCTTCCCTATACGTATTCTTTCAATCTGCAGTTTTTTGATGTTTCCCTCCTTTTCTCCTCTTTCTTTTTCTGTTTTGTCTTCCACTGTTTTTTGTTTTTTTTTTTGTTGTGTTCGTTGACTTTGTACGCCGATACCCTCCTGATGCCTGGAGGAAATCTCTATGAAGCGATAAGGCCCCTTGCTTTGTAATTTTTTTTCTAGTTTAATGTCTCTATGTGTTTTTGTGGCGTACAAACAACAAAGAGTTAATTTATATTTTATCTATCTATGTATCAAGGTAAAGTAAGTTCAAAGAACGAAAAAAATATATTTTAAATTAGTATTATTACAATTACGCATTTAAGCAATCATAAACACTTACTTATCTCATAAATGTAGTAGCAGAAACAGGTGAGTGCATGTTAGTGGCGCAAGTTATGGAATATTGCGAATTTTCACAAATTAAACTTTTTATTTTGGCATTTTTATAAAAACAACTTTTACTTTTAATAAAAATATATGAAGTGAGATTACGCGATGCTAAGTAATTCTAAATATACCAACCATGATGCATTAGATAACTTGAAACTACTGGTCGCGCATATTTTTAACTGAAGTCATATTAAGATGTAGCACATAGTTTAAAAAACCCGACTGCGTAAAAAAACTAAAGAGAAATAAAAAATACTATTAAAAAACATAATTTCACTAACATAATTTCACTTCTAAAATATCATATTTAAGTTTATGGTATTTTATAGGTAAATATATCTGAATACGAGTACTATACGAACTCTACTTATAACTTAAGCCACAAACTGCAGCTGAAAGCGTGACCATAGTGTGGCGTGAAGTTGTAAAGTAAATAATGGATCAGCATACATCGCTCCACGAGTACGTAACACTCATCTCGTTATCATATCACCTGCAATTTCTTTTGAATGAAAGCTTTAGTGAAATTGTCATAATTAACACGTCTCCCAACCAACCGCGCGGTAATAATGGCTGAGGATGTTATGTCGTTGTTTTGTAGTTTATAAAAAGAAAAGAGAAATTTGGTTATAGAATGTTCCAACGGATAATAGATCAAAGGACTCCCGAAATTAAAAAGTTTTCAAATTTTGGATTAATTTATAGCAGTTTTGTTAAGATCATCTTATAATACAATTAATTAATTAACGTTAATAGCAATTACAAACAAACATCTCTCTGTAATTTACTAATTACGTAGTCGTGAGATGAAGATTACTTTATTGAACTCATTTAGAATCGATTTTCATATTAAAGCCCGCGGTATGAAATTTTATGAGGAGTAAAATCAAACTCTCTCCGTTATGTTTATGCGTTATGTTTGTAATGCGTAACACAGAATCTAGATGGCGTTGGATGGCTGATCAGTAACAACGCCATTTAATGATAATAATTATCTTGGTAAGTACATCCTATTCTAATGATATGAGACATCATCATCTTCATCATCATCCGTTGTTACTGATTTGACGATTGCAAACTAGATGGCGTTAAACTCCAGTCGTACACTGGTCTGACATGTATGTTTCGGTAATAAAATTGGTTTCAAATATTATTTACCTATTTCAATTATTATTTCAGCTAACTACAATACTCGAAAGTACAATAGCACACCTATTTAATATTATTTCGTTACTTTTGTTTATGCTATGTGTAAATAAATATATAAGAGAAACAATTTAACGAAAGCCGTGATCACTTATCGAAATAATAAAAAATAATCACCTTCAATGTCACGCCTTTGCGGATATTATCTGAGTAATAATGTTCACTAAATAAATAATTTGAAAATAATATTAATAACGGGAGGCGATAACTTGAAGTTAAAGCGATAAAACAGTTGCATGCAATACCAAATTCCCACGTCTTATTGACAAATCCAGTTTGTCTAAATCATGACCAAATATATTTGTGGATTTCAAATGTTACAAAAAAGATAATTTAGCATGATTTCGCAGTAGTTATGGCTTGATTGATTAAATTCGTATGGATGTCAAATGACATGGTTGCAAAATATTATATCCAATAGAAATCACAAGGTCACTGGTACAATATTATACAAGTGATATCTTTTAATTAGGTTTTAAATGCCAAAACAAATATTTCATACAGGTGACTTGTTTGTGTTTATAACGATTTTTACAAAACTGATAGGATATGGGATTGATAAGGGATGAATCTAAACAAACTAATTCAAATAATATTATACTTATTTATAAGCCAATTGGGTTGACATAGTTCAAATTTGGTACACGTGAACAATCTATCTAGACAAGGGTTTTTGCTATGATTTTTTTTTGATTTTTTAAAGACTCTTCTTGATTTAACGGTTTAACCAATCGTTCATGACGATATTCCTGTCGCGGCTAATCAAAGATTAAGAATCATAATTGTTTACTAAAGGCAAGTTCAACGTATTATTGACGGATACGTTACGGATCATCATCATAAAAATATCAGTGAAGTCATCGCAACATCCTTGTCACATTCAATGGAATATTCAGAGACCACTACCTAAAACTAGATTTCAAATAAAAGATAAGTATTAAGTACAAGAAAGATGGACGTAAACGTAAAGCATAGACGTAGTGGAACTATCGTTGCTATTGTTAATAGGTAACCCACGTGAGCCAGGTAGGATTCAAAAAAAGTAAATTCCATCCAACAGTGACTTTATGATAAACAAACAATACAATAATACATTATCTCAAGTTTCAACAAAATGATAGAAATCAATATTCCATAACGTCTATAACATAGACTAGACCGCGTTGCGGGTAAAAGGCCGGTTATTTAACACAAGTTAAAATTCAAATTAACCGCTAACAGTTTAAAAAAAAACATTCATGCAAATAACCATCGATAAAATTATACGAGAATTATGAGATTCATATAAGTGAGGTCACTCACCTGAGGTGGTCCAGCATTCAGGGCACTCCTGGCAGAGCGTTGACCAGTCAAACGCAAGGTCCTCAAAGCTAGCCATGACGGTGGCTATTATCCACTTACAGGATTAGTATTAGTCCACTACTACACCATAACATGCTATCAAGAACTATTTCAACGGTTATCGTTAGCACAAACACTTCATTTGCACGACGATGTCTTGGAACAGATCAAGGGTCCTTTCGTAATACGTGTCGGTTGGATGACACTGCGGTCCGCTGCGAGCACTGCGTGTGTTAAATCATATGTTGTCATAAGCGCCGCAGGTGTAAGAACAAGTTCGCGGGTATCGTTTCCCGCGTTCGGTCGTTCGCCCGTATGTGCGCGCACGCACATTAGCAGCCGGCGAAGAACTGCGCCTGCGCGGCAAGTGGCAACCTCGCGGCTCGCGGTGCGCTCGCTCCTCCTCGCCTCGGGATGTGTCGCTCGGAACCTGTTCCTCGGACTCTAGCTATGTAGCTAAGCATTCACTCAGCGAGTTCCCTCTTTCGATTTCAATGAACCGTTAACGTTCTTTCTTGCTGGGTGTCTTATTAACCCGGCGAAACCACGTTGGAGCATCTCCGATCTGTTTCGCTTCGCGCATCGTGTCGTGCTGTTGCAATGTAGGTATTTGTCGAGGCGAAATTGCGTTACAAAAAGCTTTTCAAAGTTCGCACTTGTTAATTAACGACCTACATAAATAAGCTTGGACACAGCCTTTGAAAGAGATTGAACATTTTGCCTTGGAAGCGAATTCGACTCACGTACAGGTTCGTAAACCGGCCGTTAAAACTGGCCGTCCTTATGCGAGCCCACGCATAGCTAAGTGCAAACTGTAAACGATTCGAAGCTTTAAAAACTCTCATGTTTAGATTTTATTATATCTTGCATTTCTCTCGATAATTAACCATACGGACACCGATCAATTTGCATTTCTTGAATACTTCTTGCAAAGTAACTGCGATTCCGCAATGGTTACGGTACAGGCAAATTAACCTGACTTTTCCAGCCAACCACCATTACAAAGATTATTAGATTTGCAGAATGCCTAAAATTACCTATGGTTTTTGTTTAAGCAATTATTTCACGTGTATCTTTTTCTACATAATTATATGTTACATGTATGTCTACATATTACCTGGGAATTTTTAATTATATGGAACAAAAAATACCTAGTAAAGAAAGGTTGTCTAATATAAAAATCTAGGTTGTAGCTAATTCTACATCAATCATTTCCATGCTAAATAAATTTAGTGTAGGTAATAAATATTATGTGGTTTGGTGTACCTAGTCCCACAATAAAAAAAACTTCACATTTTAATTCACATGATCGGACCCTGTTCAGTATAAATCCAAATCAACTTTTACTCACGATATAAATGTCTATATAGACTCTTTTTATAAACAACACATCCTTCGTGATAGTATGCCGATAATATGTAACACAAATAAATACGATACGCTCTGAATATTCCCTGCACAACACACAAAACTTACTTCGCTATAACATTATTTAATTATTGCGATTATTTCTAGCTGAATCAATAAGTAAAATATATTACGTAGATATTCATATAAAAGTTATTTCATAAATAAAATTCTATAAATAAAATCTTCGTCTTCATTACGCATGGAAACTAGGCCTATTCATTATTCTGACGTGCTAATGTTTAATAGAGAAATGAAATTCCTTTATAATTTCAATGTGTTTATGTAAATGGTTATTCAGACTATTTTCATAAAAATGTAGTTATTATTGCAAAATAATTAGATCGTGCCGTTGATAAAGTAGAGAGCAGCAAGTAGGAGCTCATTAAAGATAAAAAATATTTAGAAAAATGTAGTCATGTCTAATTTGGAACGTACCTAATCTACGAGCACTTTACATAAGCGTAAAGCTTAGGGTTAAAAAACTGTAATACATTAAATGTTGCGTTATGTATTGTATTCAAAGAAATAAAAGTTTACCTTAAAGAATTTATTGGAAGTACATTATCTTTTGTTCTTCTTTTTGTGTTATCTCCAAACTTGATTTGGGTCTAAGAAAGGAAGAGTCTAAGAAGATAACTAATCTAATACCTATACGAGAATTTCATTAAATCTATGATCTTGATATTTTTACCCGACTGCCAAGGAAGGGTTATGTTTTTCATGCGTATTTTCTTTATAACCTCGTATTTTCCAAAGCGCTGTAAGGATTTATATAATTAAGATATCGTTAGGTTCGTCTTAATAACCCAAGTGTTTTTAGATAAGTGAAATTAAAAAAAAACAAATATGGTGGTTGTGAGATGCTGTAGTGTTTAGAGGGTCAATAATACACACATTTTACTCTGTAATGGGTGAGATAGGTATACGCAAGGCTGACGTCTGCACACGGCACCTAGCACGCAGCATCGCTGCCGACTGACTGGCAGTCACTCAGTGACTGACAGCTGTGCTTATACACTACATCCCTTCTTTATTTTATAATAAATAATAATTGATTACAACTGTTCGTTAGCAAATAATATATTGCAACATTGACATAGATCTGACAATAATAAATTATTCAATATCCAACTTTTATTTTCTTTGTGTTATTTATTATCATTATTGTTGTACAACATGTATTTCCCATTTCTGTACATCGTTTTTACCATCAGAAACTCACTCCACTATGTGAGTGCAGGGTTAAAGTTTGGTGTCAATCTGTTAGCCTCAGTTACTTATTATTCATCGATATATTTTTCTGTAGCTAATTTAGAATCTTGTAGCTCCCTTAGTACTGTCCTCATAATATGGTTTCCCTCTTTTCTTTAATTGAATTATAGACCTGTCAATTTCTGTCTCTCACATAACTGTCATTGTTAGAGTGAAAGGTATTTTACTGGAAGTGATTGGAAGCTTCATAAAAAAAAATTGATGTTATTCTCGCATTTCACTAAATACAACTCTGTAGATCATAATTATATTTTTAACAAATGTCAAATGTAGCATTTAAAGTAGATTAACCCAAGCCATTTACCACAGTCGTCTACTTCAATTATCAAAAGTAACAACATAACTTCTGAAAAATCTTGAGTAAGTCCCTCTATTGCCAAGGCTCACCCAGCCGATATGCATATATTATCCATTTAGTGTCATATGTGTGCATCATATGTGTGCAATATGCATCACCCATACACACCCCAAACTTCACTTCTTCAACTTCATAACTTTCTTTCTCAAGATGGAGACTGATCTCGTACTGTTCAGTATCATGATTTATCATGATTACCTATTTATAGGTACTCGACTGGTACATGACTTACAGGTATTTCCCTAACGCTATCTTGTTTTCTTCAAGACTAAGTGAGAACAAAACTCTTATATTATTTATAGAATTAACTTTTGCTATTTTGACCTATCGTGATATTACTTTCCAATTTTTTCTTGAGGGTACTTCATTTATATTGAGGGTAGGTCACAAAACTTGAAGGTAATTTGAAATTCTCAAACGTTAATCTTAAGAATTTTGAGTCATTCAACTAGACATAATTCATGATGTCAATATAATATCTAAAGTTCATACAACTCACTCAGCGCATTATAAGAACTCAACTTTAAACAATTTTTCTATGTGACATTGTTATTTCCATCTCGTGTCACTAAGAAATAAAAACTATTTGCCAGCCATTCATTTAATGCCAAGCTATTTAATTCTACCACCAGCATTTACACTGTGAAAGTCACAGACAATTTTTGAGGGTACTTCATTTCATGGTAAGATAAGGGGTAAATCTTGAGAATTTGAGTCAATGAACAAGACCTAATTCATGATATCAGTATGATTGTCTACAGTTCAAACAACTCACTCCACGCATTATAAGGGTCAACTTTAAACAATTTTCCTATGTGACATTATTATTTTCATTTATTGTCAGTAAGGAATTCAAACCATTGGCAACCCATTCATTTAATGCTAAACTATTTTGCTCTACCAGTATTTACACTGTTAAAAGTCACAAGGGTATTTAGAATAGTACCAGTAGAATCTCTAATAGTCTTAAAAATAGTTGCTTGTGAAACTACGATCACAGCTGACCAATTTATTGTCTCTTTAATTATCATGTGAACTTGAGTATTCTCTTCATTATCTTAACTCTTGATTCACTATCAGTTTAGTCAGTTAAGTTATGATTCTCTGGGAATTTGCGTTTGCTTCCCAGGGGAGTTTCAGTCGTTGACAAGCACTCTGTGTGAGGATGCTTTGTGAGATGGTGGTCCTGCGTGCACAGTTACACCCACTTACACATATGTACATTCGTCTTAGTAATGTGGCCACTCCAGCTTCTAGATGGAGATCTAGTGCTTTCAGCTTCCACAACATCAACGTCACTTTAAACTTGATAGATCTGTAATACAGAAATATAAGACCGACGACGAGCCTCGGACTGTACTGCTTTAGAGATAAATCTCTAAAGTTGCTGCTTAGCACTGTCATTCAATTAGAAATAAGTTTTTTTTTTCTTGGCTAAGTCTGACATAATTAAATCGAACCACTTTGTTAACGCATATTCAATAATTACAGTATGAACCTTGCCCTTGATAGGTTTTTGTATAATGTCTGAAACTGATAAAATAACCTTTTGGTCATTAGCCATCACTTGATGACGCTAGTTAACTATTTATGTCAATTTTACATGAAAAGAGCGCAGAGAAACACCTAAGGTGTTGTCATTTTGCAGATGGTTCAAGTTGGATGAATATTAGTAGTATGTTGTATCTACGTAAAATAGTTGATTACAACGTCGTGTTTTATTGGACTACCTCAATATACTGAAATTTTGTTTCTCAGTGTCTCATTGTCTCTTTACTATGGAGACAAAATCATAACCTTGACATATAATATTTACCTTTATTCTTCGACAGCTCAAAAAGATTAATATTTACATTGCAAGTAAAGATATTAGATGGAAATACTACGATCTTCTGAGTCTGTAATTGCTCGTTGCCACATGGATGAATCTTTATTTTTTCAATAATAATAATATATCCAATAAATTATTGTGGACTATATTATATAAGAATTGCAAAAATTTAATATAATTATCATAAAAGCCGAGTCCGTTACCATGGACTCATAACTGCTGTCGTTTGTCATATTTTGTCATAATCTGCTCACATATGTGATATGTTCACATATTACATATTATACTCGTCTGTAACGAATTATTATAAAATAATGAATCGTCAAAGACGGAACTATGTCATTGTAAATTTCATACATGGTCAGATTCAAAATTACTTCAAAAGAAGTTATGGAATGTTAACACATGAATGGAATAAAATATACCATACCAATAATCACTGTCTTACTTTTATTCCTTACATAATACTTGAATTCTGATGCCACATCATCTCTTTACTTGGTATTTGTAATTCATATTGATTGAGGTAACTTTCTGAAAACCTGCAATTTGTTATTTCATCCCACGATTTCATATCAGTGAAATGGGACCGATTATGATGGGAATCATCTCCATCAGGCATCTCGAATGGGTGTCTTATGAATCATATCCAACAGACATCTTTGGCTTTCGATGACATTCATAACGACATATCCATAAAATATTAATTTGTAAATATTTGCAGCTACTGTGTATGCATGGCTTTTTACAAATGTAACGTTATTACAAGTGTAACATGATTGCGTAGCCTTAAACATTGATTTATAATATTTGCGGGCACCTTGTATGCATGGCTTTTTACTAATGTAACAGTAACATGACTGCGTAGCCTTAAAACATTGATTTATAATATTTGCAGGCACCGTGTAGGCATGGCTTTTTACTAATGTAACAGTAACATGACTGCGTAGTCTTAAAACATTGATTTATAATATTTGCAGGCACCGTGTATGCATGGCTTTTTACTAATGTAACAGTAACATGACTGCGTAGCCTTAAAACATTGATTTATAATATTTGCGGGCACCGTGTATGCATGGCTTTTTACTAATGTGACAGTAACATGACTGCGTAGCTTTAAAACATTGATTTATAATTGACAGTATATATTACGGTATATTATATACCACTTGTATACAGAATACATTACAGTATAATGTATAATGCTCAATCACCTCGAATGACTTGCCATAGCAGTAATTCAATACATCGATTAGTTTGGCTTCTTCCTCAGAATTCCAAGTCAAGTACCTACTCCATACCTTAATTTATTTTATGATAATTATGGTAAATACCCAATAAATTGAAAACTTTATTTTTTCAATTTTTTTAGCTATAAAAGCGTTACAATATCTCTGATATTTTAGACTGAACTTTAGTATTCCACATACTCATCCATCCTTAAATTTTAATATACCTTTTAGGAAATACTCATTATATTGAATAACTTCCGCAAACACTATATTTTAATGTCTTATAATTTGGCTGAACATAAAAATGTTCCACGTCACTTTACCCAGAACTTTGATTTTTCTTCTTGAAACAGCCATCCTTGAGCCATTACGAAAATTTTTGAATGAAACAGTGAAATCGGTTAAGCTATCAAGAAATACTAAAGTTTATTTTTATTTATACAAACAAGAAGATAAGTATATTACAATAATAACGTGCTTCTTTCGAGCATTTTTTTTGTACACAAGGTATAGCATTCTCCTTACGAGTCTTGTTTAAATTTGCGTGCCCCTTTCAGGCTTTTTTGTACTCAAGGTACATTAACAAGTTCCTTACGAGTCTTGTTTAAATTTGCGTGCCCCTTACAGACCTTTTTGTACTCAAGGTACATTAAAAAGCTCCTTACGAGTCTTGTTTAGATTTGCGTGCCCCTTGCAGGCCTTATTGTACTCAAGGTACATTAACAAGCTCCTTACGAGTCTTGTTTCAATTTGCGTGCCTCTTGTAGGCCTTTTTGTACTCAAGGTACATTTACAAGCTCCTTACGAGTCTTGTTTCAAATTGCGTGCCCCTTGCAGGCCTTTTTGTACTCAAAGTACATTAACAAGCTCCTTACGAGTCTTGTTTCAATTTGCGTGCCCCTTGCAGGCCTTTTTGTACTCAATGTACAGTAACAAGCTCCTTACGAGTCTTGTTTCAATTTGCGTGCCTCTTGTAGGCCTTTTTGTACTCAAGGTACATTAACAAGCTCCTTACGAGTCTTGTTTCAATTTGCGTGCCCAATCCGGACTTAATACTTGTAACGGAACAAGTGGGATAGACCCGTACAACCTGCGTGAACCTTGACGTAGCTACAATTATCAATAATTATATTTAATTTAATATTGGCTTTAGCGATAAAAATATTAACATATATAATGCTTCAATATTGCTACGTAATACGGATTTTAAGGTATAATAAACTTTTTACATATTACGTGCATATGCATAACACATTGTTTGTAGCTACTTTACAGGTTCTTTCTTAATATGGTTGTATAGGCAATGATCTTTAAGTGAACTGTATTGGCGTGACCACGGAACACAGACACAAGGGCGTGACCATAATAATAATATTGAACTGCTAATTAATTAGCAAAATTACGTCTCAAACTTGTTTAGATAATCATAATCTTTTGAATTCATGGTAGAACGGTATTTGAATTGTGAAAACATTAACCACAGCATTATATTAATAAGTGGGGTAGATTCTCAATCGTTTCTTTCCAAGTTATTGTAAGGGTAACGTCGAGTTTCACGTTTTTATTAAATACCCACCAAATACAAACAAAACTTAGGATATTGTTATTGTGATGCGGTAGCTTTATTTGAAATAAGGAACGAAATAAATTACTCTTTCACATACTACAATTTCCTACAGCAATATCATAGGAAATTTATCGTCTATTTGAAATAGTTACTTGAGGCATGGCCCTTTGTGAACAAAATGATTTGCATGGCCTTCGAAGTATTTAATTAGTTTTGATGCTTAGACAACCATTTTCTGTACAAACATGGCAGTGGTACTTTAAGTTGCCGAGTTATTAAAACGTCAACACTTAAATAATTGTTACTTTAGTGCACGCAATTAGGTATACCCACATATAAATTATGTGGTTGTAATGTAATAATACACTTTACTTACTTAAATGCGAATGTAACAGAACATATTCGTTACGAATTTGCCTGTCCGAACGAATGCAAGGGTGGCATTACTCCTTCTTTTTCTTCCAACATTTTTTGGTAATTCCTTATTATTTTTACCGTCGTCGCCACTTGTAGTGTTTAGAGGGTCAATAATACACACATTTTACTCTGTAATGGGTGAGATAGGTATACGCAAGGCTGACGTCTGCACACGGCACCTAGCACGCAGCATCGCTGCCGACTGACTGGCAGTCACTCAGTGACTGACAGCTGTGCTTATACACTACAGATGCCATTGATTGAAAAATCAAAAAATAAAAATAAATCGAATGATGAAATGTGGGTACATTAAAGAGCTCACCATAAAAGGGACCATTGACGGAACGATCGATCGGTGCGATCCGTCGTTGCAGACCGATCGCACCGACCGATCGGCAGTGTATGTCAAGATCGTTAACGATTTGCTTGGTCGCAGACGATATCGGTGATCGCAACAAAAATCCATGCAATCATGAATATCGCAGCGATGAATCGACTGTGTGTGGACCTTTGCGATCAGCGATGCGATATTTGTCTCATTCTGATGCCGGCCGCCGCACGCGTCGCATGTCTTCAATGCCTTGGCTAGTGCGTTACGTAGGTACTACGTAGTCTACATACCTACCAACACTCGATGGACGAAACAAATAATATTTTTTTGCCGTATTGGGGCGGCTTTAGAATACTAACCCCAAACCCACGCCGGATGGGTGTCGTAAGAGGCGACAAAATCCGGCCCGCTGGTGGTAGGGCCCTTGGAGGGATTATATTGGTAGTATTGATTTTAATTGTTAATTAATACCATTATTACTATTATTATTTCTCCATGAGGTTTTACTTTTATTTTTCGCTTTTACCTTTGGTGTTTCTGATGTTCATGGGCAACGATAGCCACTTACCATCAGGTAGATCGTCAGCTCGATTGCCGGCTATTTCCATAAAAAAACTTCGTGGACTTATCGAGGACCGATGCCGCGATGACAATTCAATATTAAAAAGAAAAAAAGAAAGAAAGAAAAAAACCTAGTTACACGCTTTATATTAGCTTTAAACGGTTAGACTTCTTCCAAACTTCGTAGACCTATCGAGGACCGATGATAATTCAATATTTAAAGAAAAAAGAAAGAAAGAAAGAAAAAAAATGTTCGGTTATGTTCGGTTTACATGTATTAAGTAGTTAAGTAGTTAAATAAATTTCAACTAAATTTTAAGTAAATTAATATTTGTAAACGGATAATTTAGTAGTTTAGTAATCAAGTAAGAGTTTTACTTTTTTCTTTTGTAGCCGAATCAAAGTTACTGCCACATAGCTAAGGAAAAGAAGTTCATTTTCCATTTTGTAGGGCACGTATTGAATTATTTGAGCACGTCTTTATCCTTCCGTTTCAAACAAGTAATGTTTGATCGTTGCGATCGATCGTTACGATCGATCGTTCGTGTATGAGCGGCACTTTTGAACCGATCGATCGGTGCGATGTCCGGCAGATCGATCGCACCGATCGATCGCATCGTCAATGGCCCCCTTAAGGAATTCAAAGAGGTATATCATGATAGATTTTTAGATGGCAGGCGAGTTTTTCTTTATTTTTAAATTTATACTAGGTAGTTCTGTAATAGAATGTAATTTACCAAGCACCTATATGTATAGGTATAGAGTTATATAGCGTTAATAATTTTATTATGATGCTTAAAAGACTGACGCCTGAAAAAAATATTATGATGGGTACTTTTTTTGTGAAGAAGCTCCAGAAAAATCAAGCTAGCCCAAGAATGGGCATTCTTTATATACCGACAGATACGAGCCCTGCGAAAGTGTGTTTGACGCTATTTTGGTTCTTATTTTAGTTAGCATCGAATCTTTATACTATCGTAAACCTAATTGCGAATGCGAATGCGGATGCAGGATTACTCGTAAGAAAACACTCGTTACTTATAAGGAACATAGTTGGCTCCTTCAAGAATGATGTCAGCAATTTTCCATCTTATGTTAACGTTCGTCGTGAATACGATATATATTTTTACATGCGTTACGTAAACTGATTAATTAATCTTGCTCTCTCTAGATTTCTGATGAGTCGTTTTTTCACGCAGATTTTAGAGCCTACGAATATTTTAGTATCTTGTAAATGAATGAATGTGCTTGTTAAAATTGTAATACCTAAGGTAACATGTGTAGATTCTCATTAATAAACAATTTTTGCGTACTGACACATCTGTGTGAATTTCATAAGTGAGGAGATTGTGTAATTGACTAGGTAAGTGTGGGTAGTTGGAAGTTGTGTTGACTCGGAATTTAATAGTAAGGAAATAAGAATATAATGTTTTATTAATTGTCGGTGCGTTTCATAATGATATTTTATTACTAAATGTCTTGACCGTTTGAACTCACGTTCACGTAAGATAGGAGACACAATGATTTATTGTCATAATAGGATTAGTTACATAGTTGGCATTGTAGTTAAATTGCTTATAGATTTTTGCGTAAAATCCTTTTTGCCTAAGATTTGTTTATAATGGTGCCTCCTCTACCTAAAGACAATTATGATCTATCTTCTATGATTGTAAACGTAGAATTGCTTCTGGATTAAAATCCACGACTACCTTGACTTACGTCGGATGAAAACAATGAGTGACTTTCTCGGATTCAACATACGAGGGTGCGTTTTTAAGTTCGCGGAATGAGAGGGTTGTAGGGGGGTGATAAGGCTCATTAGCATCGTAACGTGTTCAGTGACTCATAATTAGTATAAATACGAAGTTTCATTGTTATTAGACAATTAGTCTTTGAGCAATCGTCAACCAAGCAACATAATCGGGAGTGAAAAGTGAAATATGGAAAAAATCGAATATCGTGCCGTTATAAAGTTCCTTACCAAACAAGGAAAATCGATTGCGACCATAATGAATGAGATGTCATTGGTTTACGGCGACTCCTGCCCAGGAAAAACCATGGTGTACAAGTGGCACAGTTTATTTAAACAAGGTAGGGAATCTCTTGAAGACGATCCGAGGCCGGGCAGGAGCACAGAGGTGACCACGCCAGAACTTATCCAAAAAGTTGAAAAAATTGTACTCGACGATGCTCGACTAAAAAAGAAACAACTCGCAGAAATGGTTGGAGTATCCGATACAACCATTTTTAAAATCCTGCACGATCATCTTGGCATGACTAAGGTCAGTGCAAGATGGGTGCCGAGAATGCTCACGCCGCCGCAAAAACAACAGCGCGTAGAGTGTTCACGTGCATTTTTGGAGCTCTGTAATGAAGACAAGGATGGTGTATTAAGTAAAATTGTTACTGGAGACGAAACTTGGGTTCATCATTATGAACCTGAGTCGAAACAAGACTCCATGCAGTGGCATAAAAAGGGCACAGCACCTTCCAAGAAATTTAAGGTGTCACAATCAGCTGGAAAACTCATGGCAACGATCTTTTGGGACTCTGAAGGAATATTATTGATCGATTATAAAGAAAAAGGTGTTTCTATAACCGACAAATACTACGCTTCAATATTAGTGCGACTAAAAGAAGCCATTAAAGAAAAAGCGGCCAAGTGCGAGTCGGACTCGCCCATGAAGAGTTCCGTAGCAGCAAGTAACATAATATAAAAGTTCTTGTAGTTCGTTGTAACTTTGATCAATGTTTTTTGCGGTTTACGATTTATGACGTATTAAAAAAAACTACTTACCAGATCTTATTCAAACCAATTTTCGTTGGAAGTTTTCATGGTAATGTACATCATATATTTTTTTTTAGTTTTATCATTCTCTTATTTTAGAAGTTACAGGGGGGGGGGACACACATTTTACCATTTTGGAAGTGTCTCTCGCGCAAACTATTCAGTTTAGAAAAAAATGATATTAGAAACCTCAATATCATTTTTGAAGACCTATCCATAGATACCCCACACGTATGGGTTTGATAAAAAAAACATTTTTGAGTTTTAATTCTAAGTATGGGGAACCCCCAAAATTTATTGCTTTTTTTCTATTTTTGTGTAAAAATCTTAATGCGGTTCACAGAATACATCTACTCACCAAGTTTCAACAGCATAGCTCTTATAGTTTCGGAAAAAAGTGGCTGTGACATACGGACGGACAGACAGACAGACAGACATGACGAATCCATAAGGGTTCCGTTTTTTGCCATTCGGCTACGGAACCCTAAAAAAGACGGGGAAAATTGACAAGAGGTGTGCTGCTTTTGCACGACAACGCGCCCGTCCACAAGAGCCGCGTTGCGTTGGCTGCCTTGCATAAGGTGGGTTTCGATATTTTAAATCACCCACCCTACAGTATAGACCTGGCCCCGAGTGATTATTATCTCTTTCCAAAAATGAAAAAAGAGCTACGGGGTAAAAAATTTACGACCGATAATGAAGTCAAGGAGGCAGTTTTGGCGTATTTTGAAGATAAAGAAAAAACATTTTTTTATGAGGGTATTAACAAATTAATTGAAAGATCTGAAAAGTGCATCCGTCTTGCAGGTGAATATATTGAAAAGGAAAAATAATTTGTTTTTTTTATTTCCACCCCTTATCCCCCATTCCGCGAATATAAAAACGCTCCCTCGTACCACGTCGTCCTTGACCTAAAGCAATGTAAATTAGTCGTAACAGAACTCACCTAACGCATTAAGCACCTGGCTGATTTATTTACTAGATGTACGAATATTACCGATCATCATCTTCCTGCCCATTTCCCAATTTTATTTGGGGTCGGCGCAATGTTTTCCTCTTCCACACTTCCCTATCGTCATCTTTACTACGAATATTAAGCGATGAAATTTTTAATTGTTTAAATTTATATATTGATTGGTAATAAATTAATTCCAATGTACTGTTTTTAATGTGTTATTTAATAATTATGTAGTAAGAATTTTGTAACTTTTGACTTTCGTTAAGTGAGCCGTTTGTTCCTATGACTAAATAAATTATTTGAGTTTGAATGCTCTAATATAATTCCATTTCATAGGTTATAATTATCAAGTCCTCTTGACTTGACTATCTATACAAATAAATCAAATTGGAGTGTCTGTATGCAATATTAAAAGAACCGCTTTTTACTAAGTGCATTTGGATGTGTACACGGTACATATACCTACCAAAACAACATTTTTTACAATTTTTGTCTGTCTGTCTGTTTGTTCCGGCTAATCTCTGAAATGGCTGGACCTATTTTGACGGGACTTTCACTGGCAGATAGCTGATGTAACAAGGAGTAACTTAAGCTACTTTTATTTTAGAAAAAAATAGTTTGTTAGACGATACGAAGTTCGCCGGGTCAGCTAGTGTAAAGTCTATGCTGGTAAAGCTTGCTTATCTAGCATATTTGAAGATCCTCACATTTTAATCAGACGGGTCATTCGGTTCCTATTATTCTGGCTGTCCTCCTCTCTCTTCCACCGTCCTCTCCGCCGCGTTCATCTCAGACCCCTTTGAGGGCGATATTGGCTTTGTTTATCAACTAATCCACCCATAATAGTCACCTGTCCAGTCTCTTTTAACCAACTCTCTTACCCGATACTGAAAGATTAGTTTTTGCTGTTAAATCTGTTGAAAAAATCTAATTAATTCTATTATACAATACACCATTTGCACTACGCCCAACATTACCAAGCGTTAACAGTTGAACAGGTGTGGCAATTATTTCCAAGCTTAACCACCACATTGACAAGCTCCGATAAAGAGCATTCCTATTACATGCCGTTCATTGGTTTGGTGTCTAGATAGTATCTACGTGGTATCTACCGCCTGTCGGATTGCATGTTGTTGTAATAGCAGAGTTGCAACGGTGTAGAGTCGTCTCACCACATGTGCTAATCTATTTAGTAATGTATGGTAACAGCAGCAGCCATCTAGAGCAATCTCGACTTACGTAACGCTTAAACGAAATGGACATGATAGGTGGTACAAGTGAATTGGATATAATTATAATATCTTAATTGTAGTGTCTATTTATAACGTCATCATAGTGTATGATATATTTTGGTATAACTTCTATTATATTTGTGTAATCCGATCTCATGCGAGCAGACCAGGGTATCATAAGAGGCGATAGAAGCCAACTTTACTTTGCTTGGTGGTAAAGCTTCAAGTAAGTAGGTATCATATTAGGTATCAATATTATAAATTCATAAATTTCATAACTTATTAAAATGATTACTGATGTTATTTATATCTTTCTGTGAAACTCGCCTGCCTATCCTTCTTGGCCGGCAACGCGTCGGTAATACCTGGTGTTGCTGATGTGAATTGTGAATGGCTGCCCATTCACAAACCATCGAAACACTTACTATCGAATGGATATTCTGCTTGTTTTACAAATGGTTACCTACCTAATTTATATGCTATCAATTATGATTTTGAGGTCAATAACCTGTTTAACTGTTTTGTTTGATGTATTAAGTAGTTACCTACGTATGAAACTGAGTTAGTCTAAGAAGCAGGTACACAGTCGTTTTATATATTCAGTTTCCTACGGGTTTCCTAGTAAACTAATATCGCCATCTATATCTAAAGTAGATCGCAAAACATATTTCGCAATAAATGTCGAATCTGTTGAACTTATTCGACCTTAGTTAGGCCATTACAGCTCGGTACAAATGGTTATGGAGCAGCCTTTCTAACAACGTTCAGTTTGAAAGAAACTTTGATGTTGTTACTCCGTGAGCAGAATTGATTTGAATCGTAACCCAGTGTAATGCTTTCTTGTATCTATAAGTTTCCATTCCACTATTGGACAAACCTCATCCCGGCCTTTTGGACAATCCTTTTGGTGGCATCGTATTTCTAGAACCATCGAATAACATCGTATTTTTTTTTCAGGTGGCGCAATGGAAGTTATTGAAATAGAAACGCTATAATTTATGATTGAACTGAATGATTCGTAATTTTGTCAACACATGAAAGTCCTATATGGCTATTTTGATGCTATTTAAAACATGTTAATTCATATAAATAATTTAATTTTAAGTATAAATAAAGTACGCGCCTCAATGATTAAGATAATGCAATCTATGGCATTCATATTAAGTAGTAGATAATATAGTACAGTTACCACCTAACTAACTAAAGAGAGAAATAAGAATGTGAATCACACTTCTAAAAATCAAGTCCGTTTCCAAATATAGGTATCCCAGCGACAGAGAAGAATGGAAGGACTTAGTCGTTGTCAGATGTTACGAAGGTGCCGATTGATTTACTATACACTAGATCAGAAATAATTTTAAATGACTGAATAAGTCCATTTACTTTTTATTTATTACTGTTGTATTGCTATTTATGAATTTAAAAATAACCAAAATGTTTTCTAAAAGTTTGTCTTTATGTTATTACGTTGGTTATAGTTCTCCATTTAACTTTTTTAGGGTTCCGAAGTAAAATTGGAACCCTTATAGTTTCGTCATGGCCATCTGTCCGAGGCAAATCGCCGAGAGTGCTAGAAAACTCTAATTAGGCATGGACATATCTACATATTTATTAAAACTCCAGAATCGTAGAATAAAATATTGAAAATTTTTATTTTTTCATGGTATCCCCTATAGGTCGTGAGGATAAATTTTTTATTCGTCGCGGACCCTGTAGTGTGGGGTATCGTTTAAAAGGTCTTTCAAAAATATTATCGGTCTTTTGAGACCATTTTCGGAATTAGAGATCCGTTTGCGAAATATTTGGCTCTGCAGTGCTAATTTTAATTACACTCCCCCCTTGCTGGCTAAACGGTCAGAGTTGGACAAGTGAAAAAAATTTCAAAAATAGGTTGTATGTGAATTTACAAGGAAAACTATCAAGGGCCATGTTAGCATAAGTTGCCCGGTTTTCTTTTTTTTATTGATATTATTATGTGATATTTTTTCAACCTCTTGTAACTTATACTTGACACTGTAATATTTTTTGTTTACTCATGTTAGTACATTTATATACGTAATCTGAGATTTGTACGAATTAAGTTTGATCCAAGGATTTGAAATTATAAAGAAAATTATGAAATAAATGAAAGAAACAAAATATGATTTTTAGCATTTTATTATTTAAAAATTCCTAGGATTGTCAGTCATACATTGCGCTCAATATCTTCACATTTAATCCGATGAAGCAACACAAACATTCTATTCTGGGCTCCAAAACTTATTCACGTATTCGTAACTGGCCCACTTACATAGATTTTGTACCCGCTTCATACATATTCAGATTAAAAGGATTTTCTCAAGTATTTGGGCTTTCATGTGGTCTTCTTTCCCACGGATAAGAAACCGGAAGTGTTGGAGAAGTATTTGGCGTTTGCTTCGTTCATTCGGGTCTCCGCAGCTTGGGGGTTCACAATCTCTAAGCCCTGTAACAAATAGAGATATAATATAAGTATATCTGAATCAGTAAAGCCAGCACTTTTCTGTTTTATTAGACATCTGACGACATTCTGTGGCAAGGTATTGGATTTGGTTGGTGGTTTTCTTAATGAATCTTTAGCCAGGTCACCATTTGGTTGCCTCTGCAATATAGGGGTCACCACATAAAAAGGTCGCCCGCCTAGCATAGTTTTTTTTTTGATAGGGTAGGGTAGTAGGTGAGTACCTACAGATCATACATATTACAAGCTACGTAAAAAACTTCGAAAGCGAGTTCAGGAATTCCGTAACGCCATTATCTTATGGTAGCTTAAGTAGTGTTGCTAGACAGATTAAAACACATCAATTGTTTTTTAACAGTTGGGATATGTCGAAATTAAAATCAAATGACATAACATACTTAAGGCAACGAATTAATACAACAATCATTTACAACTTTTACTTTTTACATCAACCGACCAATATTTCCGGCATTATGTAGACGCATATTTTTTAATTTTTTTTTAATATACGCATATGAGTTGTAAATGAGTGACAGCTTACTTCATCGACCTTCAACAGCTTATCTTAACATCTGAATACATTATTGCTTAGTAATCGCAACTCTTAGAAAGGGGTAAACGACATATGGGCGTCGGGTGGCATTCCTGTTCAACGAGATACCATCGTATCGGTATATGATAGATCGGTGGCGTCAGACCTGTCATTCCATGTTATTACCATTTAGATCGACCGTGATTACAGGACACCGCAGTCGGCTTAATCGCACTAGCTAGAGGTTTACGCACCAACCAACGGTAAGTAAATGACGAAACCATTTTTTATTCAAAAAATAGAGACAATGAGGAACAGAAAACTAAAATGTGGCGAGGGTTAAGATGGACGAACAAAATTCAGCTGCTTTATAGCGGAATAAGCAAAACGCTTCATAAGAATCAATTCAGTGGGAGAAGCTGAAAAATATTTCACATGATTAGAAACAAATTCATTCACGGAGATCCAAGCTTGTTCAATTTATTAATTTGCTTGAATATGGGTTAGTAACATTGAGGTATTACAATTTTTGGTACGCCATAATCCGTCTTTTATGACATGCAAAATTTATAAAAATGTCAAAAAATTAATAAAAAATGTTTAATCTAATTACAAAATTTATTAACTATTAATATTATACATGTCATTCAAAGAAATAAATTATACATTTACACAATTACAAAAAAAAATCGTTTAAATACTTAATCGTTTAAATAATTATTACATAATAAAATATGAAATATTTCTAACGCCGTTGTCAGAGTCACTAATGGTTACTTAAATCGCTCCTTAGTACAGAATTTGTATGGTGATTCTTTACTAAGGAGCGATTTAAGTAACCGTTAGCGACTCTGCGTCGGATCATGCGCAAGTTGCTTAAGGCGATGCCTAGTAATGACTACCACTCCTACATCCCATAATAATTCTCGCCATTCGCTGTTGTCACGTGCAACATTTTTTACCCCTTGAAATATTATATGTCATTATACTTTGCCATTGGAAACATGGGCAATACGCAATAACCATTCATCTGATTGTAGTTCCGTAAGAACTCATTAAAGTTATAATTGTCACATCACCATACTCAATAGACGTTCAGATTTTTTTTTAACACTTCTTTTATGTTATTGTGGTAATTAACTGCATCTCTATGTTTGATGACTTTCAATATGTTCCTTTTAACCAACGTGAGTGGTGAAATTAGTGCTGAATTATGTAATTTGTTTCACTGAGATGTCGTAACAAGTTGTCATAATTACCATAAAATAATTCAAGCAATTTGAAATAAAATTCAACTCAATAAATAAATTATACTTATTAAGGGTCAACATCAACGGAACATTCTATTCCTGATATTCCATAGACCGTCTTTGAGGTTAGTTGTATAAAAGTGCCTACTAAATGGGAGCTTAGAGTGTAATAGATTCGCGTGAGGTTACATAGCAGTAAGCTCTGGCTTGTTGATTGGGATCCGGGTAACGGTCGTAAGTAGATGATGCCTCGATGTGGGTGCAGTTTTTAACGATCTATGTACCAAGAAAATCTTTAGCGTTTATATTATAGCATGAGGTGCAAATTCTTTTTTTTTTCGTAAAATTCTTTGATTTTGAAAGTCTTTTAAAAATATTGTCAAAGAAATAGATGGACAGATTTTTTCGATGCTATCACATCTAAACGGGGAACGTTCTGTTTTATTTATTACAATATGCTTACTTTATTGGGGTGGAATAGAATATTGACCCCAATCCCATGTGGGCATACTAGTGTTGAAAGAAGCGACAGAAGCCGGCCACTGTAGCATCTCAAAAAGGTTACATTGTCAAAATAATTATTAAGTTTTAAATATTATTACTGGTAAAACAAACCAAAATAGAAAACTAAAACGTACTAAACATAATCACTTAAAGACCAATTTTCACACGCAATAAAACTAACAAATGTATGCCTTTTACTATCCTGTTTACTCCAGCATTGTTTAAATCTCAAAGAAAATTAGAAACTCCCTTTCACACAAAAGGCAGACAGGCACCGACCAACACATTTCTATAATGTCAACATCGTTTAAACTTATAGCAAAAGGGCGGAGCCATTACCCTAGTACAAATACCAACAGCGAAATGTAAACGTTGGGTGAAAGTACTAACCAGATCGTCTGAAATACCAATAGGCCATTTTCCCCTTCTCCCGCCTGCCTACATGCAAAACTTGTAAATGAACATGCTTTTATGTGCAGTAATAAACATGAATAGCTTTAAAATCACTGAGAGAAGAGGCCAAAGTTGCGCTTTCTTCACTGAAATGTATGTTAGACATTGTTGTTGATAATATAATTGAAACTTAGTACTAGTGGCTAGTCGTTTTCGCAGCTTAGTATCTTTACATTATATTCGTATTAATAGTATTTGTAAATATGTAGATACTTTTGTAGTAAGTTAATGTTTGAAGAAATTAAATATTTTGCTTATTTCGATTACTCCGATACAACCTGTATCAGTTTTGAAGAAAAATAAATATCCGTTTTCTTTTTACCGTTTCATACTTGTAAATATTTCGTACAATTACCAATATTATGTTAATGGTGATCACTTACCATTAGGTGACCCGTCTGCTCGTTTGCCTGTTTCAGGCATAAAAAATTTTTTGCCTGACTGCCTGAAAAAACTACGTGAATTCCGAAAAGCTTCCGAAAATTAAAAAGTCTATATAAATATACTATACTATAAACTTGCAAATTTTTTTTTTAATATAGCTTCCTGTATTAATTTTCTACGATGTATACTATTTATCCTGCCTGGGGTAATCAATATTTTATAACAATTTAGTTTCAAATATAGATAGAGAAACTTTAACCCTATTCGCTAATTTATACGATCATTTACTTTGTGCAGCAATCTTACTATATTTCCCACTACTATTAACTAAAATAACAAAGTGGATTCGAGATAGCAAAACCTTTACTATTTTATTAGCCAGATAATCGAAGGCTCGTCATTATGGGGAATAACATTATCCGGAGGAAGGCTAATGTCCGAACAGTCCGTTATCGGCGGTCAGATAGTCGCGGATGAAAACAAGAAAATTGCAGTTAAATGCTGTATTGTCTGCGATCGTATCGTGCTGGGTGTACACATTGGTCCATTGGAAACAACTATATGGATGGTTTAATTTAGAACGTTTGGTCGAAATGATACAATCATTTGAATGAATTGATTAAATGACTTTGTAGAATTTAAAACGACTAATTGTAGTTTAAAAGATCAAGGTTAGATCAAGGTTAATCCTGATTTCTGACAGAACTGGTGTCTATAGGTTTTTCGTTACCTTCTTCAATGAACCGTTAATTATTTTGAGTTATAAACCGTTCATACTATAGTGTGTTCCAACACTCATCTATAGCGCTCTGTCTATTTGAACCCAAACAAAAATTACTAAACTACAAATACGTCTGACGTCAAAGCAAACTGTAGGCAATGCTTTACTCAGAGCACTCGTTAAATAAGTGCACGCAAGTACAAGGACCATCGTGAACTAAGGAAACCAGCTTTGAAACATTCTAGAGCGCTTGAATTCATGTGGATAAAAGGGAATGATTTTTCAAGCAGTAGTTCAGTTTTCATTACGTCTTGCCCAATCTTGTCTTGAGTTCTTGACTAATCTTTTGATGCGAATATAGTTGAAATATATCCAAAAAATATAACGTTCTTTGTTTCAAAGCATTAGAGGGACTCCAAAGCAATAGAAACTATGCACGTAATTGAGGACAGGGAACTCCATCGTAATGACCATGCTCGCTACTTTTGCGCTGATGAATAAAATTGTAATTAATATATGTTGTACACCAAAAGAAAACATGATGACAAATAAGAAAAATGAAAGAAATACACAAGGCTCTCTTATCGCTAAAAGCAATCTCTTCTAAGTTAGGACTTCAACTTCAACTCGAAGGTAGGATACTAAACTGTATAAGGTACAAGAAGATTAAACTGTAATTCCAATGTGTAGGAGCAGCAGTAAGCTTAAGAAGCGGCCGCTCAAGGGCTAGATAGACGTGCGATATCGTAATGATGCCTTCGCTTCTTCAGGGCCGAGAGCGAACAACGATGGAACTCTAGGAATTCTGATTGTAGACAACGCCGTCTATGACCTGTTCAATAGAATCAGGTTGTATTGATCACGACTCTGATAAACCGCGTACCTATTTGTCGATTGCTTTCGTTTCTTTTTTAAACATAAAATGAACACAAAATTATACATATTCATTTTGGTGACATCTGAATACATAAATTAACGAAATTAAATGCATGACCACATGTTCATGAGGATGTTGCAATCATCAATAACGCAATAGATCCCGTAAGAATATTTTTAAATTTTTGGTCTGTTTGTCACTTAGTCTTTTTATCAGTTTGTCTATGCATTTGTTCGTGCTAATTTCAGAAACGCTATAATCGATTTGAATTCAGTTTTCACAGATGTATTTTACTAAAATTGAAGTGACATGTACTTTTTAAAACAAATATAGAACATCCAAAACATCCATTAATGAAAATAATGTGTAATTAGGAAAGATTTGATTTTTTGTTTGCATTGAATAGGCTCCGAAACTACTGAACCGATTCCAAAAATTCTTTCACTGTTGGGAAGCTACACTATCCCCGAGTAACATAGGCTATATTATATTTTCAAAAAAAAATTAGGGATCCTTAATAAAACTCCAATAATGTAACCCAACGTGTAGAAAAATAAGAAAACCGAAGCAAAGCGAGGGCGGTTACTCGTATGATATAAACTTATAAAGTGTCCCGTCTATCATTCATTCTTCATCTTCACCATCGTCGTCGTCGTCATTTTTCGAATGTGCTTACCTATTAAGGTAAAACATGGCTTTCTCGTTGCGAAGGCTCGCACGCTAACTAATGCTACATTATTATGTTAAGAAATATCAGTCGCCAGGCAACATAAAAAGCTAACAATATCTTAAGCATCAAAAAACTAAAAATTCACTAAGATAACGGCATTACAAACATACGTTCGTGTGCATAATGAGTGTGTGTGATAAAACGCTCACGATTACTCAGATAACGAGTTGATGCGACAATAGCTGCCGTCGACGGCTTCATCGGCATAGTTCCCAACAACGCTTAACCTGTTTATGTAACTAATCTCGTCTGTCTGTCTGTATATGCGCAATGTAAATCTATCTATCTAGGCATCTCAACCTGTCATTACTTTATCATTGTTACGAGGCAAGTAACTGTTTTAATTAAAAATTAAAATATATTTGATAATTCTTATATTTTGTTAGCTTTTAAGGTGTTACTATTTCAGAAATGATAAGAAAACAAAAATAGTATTTTGTAAGCAATTATAGCCCAACTTTATGTTAGTTCAACACCATACGATTAAATATTGTATCATGAGGTGTCTTCAAGAGGAAAGTTTTTCTATTAGTAAGTGAGTTCGCCCATCTCATCGCCCATTAACTCATTATATTATGTAAAAAATAACATCAGTTCTAATTATGTAAATGATTTCTGTTAAACGTAAGCATTGAGGATAGATGGACGGATGTAGGTGGATGACTACTATGGAATTTTAACCGACTTCAAAAAAGGAGGAGGTTCTCAATTCGACTGTATTTTTTTATGTTTGTTACCTTTGAACTTTGGACTGGGTGAACCGATTTTGATGATTCTTTTTTAAATAGAAAGCAAGTGCTTATCGTGTGGTCCCACATAGAGATCTGACAAGTAGTTTTTGAGTAATTTTGAAGTCGGTTATTTTTTGTTAGTAAAATTTTTCATAAGTGCTTCCGTAATTCCGAAGTCAGCGTTGCTTATTTAAAGTTTAGTTTTAGTTAACGTTTTAGTACCTCTTGATATCGTTAGACAGCAGTCGTTAGATATTCATAGGTCTTGTGAGTTATTATATATGTATTCGAAGCTGCTCGAAACATATGGTGATGGACCAGGTGTGTTTTGTGTACATAATAATATGTTAATATATTGCCATTTTAAGTATCTTACTATTCTATTCTCCGATACAAAGAAATTATTTATGACTAACACTTTCGAATTTATTACAACAAACATTTGGTCTTAATCTATTTCGTTTAAAAATACACATTTCAACCACTTTATTATTAAAGAATTATTGTTAAATAACTAAAAATGTATAATTAACGAATGAATATGAAAACATCAAATGGAGTAATATTGTATACAGATTACAGATTCAAATCATTTCTGAGTTTAATTAATGCTATAAGAAAGTCCGCACTAAATATAAAGCAATCTCTAATATTAATTCTGTTTGACAATATTGTACCTAGCTAGTACATAATTGTTAGGGTTCCGTAGCCGAATGGCAAAAAACGGAACCCTTATGGATTCGTCATGTCTGTCTGTCTGTCTGTCCGTCCGTCCGTATGTCACAACCACTTTTTTCCGAAACTATAAGAGCTATACTGTTGAAACTTGGTAAGTAGATGTATTCTGTGAACCGCATCAAGATTTTCACACAAAAATAGAAAAAAGACAGTAAATTTTGGGGGTTCCCCATACTTTGAACTGAAACTCAAAAATATTTTTTTCATCAAACCCATTCGTGTGGGTATCTATGGATAGGTCTTCAAAAATGATATTGAGGTTTCTAATATCATTTTTTTCTAAACTGAATAGTTTGCGCGAGAGACACTTCCAAAGTGGTAAAATGTGTGTCCCCCCCCCTGTAACTTCTAAAATAAGGGAATGATAAAACTAAAAAAAAATATATGATGTACATTACCAAGCAAACTTCCAACGAAAATTGGTTTGAATGAGATCTAGTAAGTAGTTTTTTTTTTAATACGTCATAAATCGTAAACCGCAAAAAACATTGATCAAAGTTACAACGAACTACAAGAACTTTTATATTATGTTACTTGCTGCTACGGAACCCTTCATGGGCGAGTCCGACTCGCACTTGGCCGCTTTTTTTTTGATGATATTGAAAGTGGAACTAGACTAGCTGACAATCAAAAAAACCATGTATGAAATAAGTGAAAAACAAATGCCGACAAAACAAATGACAACTGCCGGCCAACATCTTTTTCTTTTCTGTTTCTTGGCCGGCAACGCATCAGCGATGCCTTTGATGTTCATGGGCGTCGATAGCCACTTTACCATCAGCTGGACCGTCAGCTCGTTTGCTGGCTATTTCCTTTAAAAAAAAACAAACCAACCTGCAAAGGCGTAAAAGCCACAGACGAGGCCGTACCGGAGACCTGTCTTCGGATGCTGGTCGCGCCTCCGTACTGCTGGTTCTGTTTCTGGAGGTTCTTCTGCAAGGTCTTGCTGATGCGGACCTTGGTCTTCTCGTCGATCTGCGGCAGTCGCACCCGCCCTGTGCTCGACTTGCCGATAGTGCCGCGCGTGTAGCCCAAGTCTTCTTGGTATGCGTCATCCTCGATCTGAAAGAAAGAGTTATTTTAGTTATTTGAATTTACAGAGGAAATGCTATAAAAGTAATGGTCGTATACCACTATAAATTTCACAACTAATTTTACGATTGAAGTGGTACTAGTTTCCTTACAAAAATAAAACTGTTATTAAACACCTGGCACATGTTTCAATCTAAAACTGTTTTATAAATCTAAAACTAGGTCATTCTAGGTCTAGTCACTAGAGTACTTCTCTACCAGTCAATATGTTATCAATGAAAGTGGGAACAAGTAAACACAGTTTGTTGGTTACGCGAGTTAAGTATGAAAACACAAATAAATTGTGTGGATATGACCTCAATCAATATGCATAACAATGGTTATAGTAAGACTGCCTTAGTGTATTTCTAATCAAGGTAGCAACTTTCATAAAGTTCTGTCAATCAATTGAATGCATCGTGTTTCTCACGCTAGGCGGCCTTAAATCCGTCGTGTGCGTAGGTCCTAATGGTCAAAACGTGTTCGCAGACCGTGTCGTAATACTAGTACCTAATCTATCAACGTTAACTCTTCATTAAACACTAAACGATGATCCGGTTTCACGAAACACATTAATAACATTAGTCGCAGTCGCAGCGATTAGTCCGCACATTTAATTAAAACGCCTACGGCCATATTAATAAACATAGACTAAAGCAAGAGTAACTTTAAAACTTGTCGTAAATAAGATTTAATTAAATTCAGTATTAATAAATATAGAGTAACGAAGAAGTAAGCTACTCCGAGTCTAATCTCAGAATCAAAGTTAGTCCATGTTGCTACATAGTTTAGCGACTGATTAGGCGTGGACTAGGCGTGCATTGACGACATTGACGTTGACTTGACGCATATCAAGAGTACTTCGTTGTTCTAACTAAACGTCATTCACATTGATATTTTCTTTGACCTTTTCTTCTTCATCCCAGTTAACTGAGCGAGCACGTTTTTGGTTCATGTAAATCAATTTTAAATTTAACAAGTAACCATAGCATGAAACAAACTGCGAGGAGCGAAATTAGGCGCTTGAAATTGAAAGCTGATCACGTCGTTTGAAGTTGTCAATCCCAAAATATTGTTGTCACTGTCATTTTAATGCATGAAGTCATTCACTGACTCACTCTTTTTACTTTTAAATTACAAAGGTTGCCATATTTTACTCGATGAAACCGGACTAAGAAATGTATTGTTAGTTCGACGTTACTCCATATTTATTAATAACATTGCAATTACGAAGTTATTACTTAGTTAATCCAGAATTAACTAGTCCAAGTGTAGCTTCAGATGATGCTTGGATTAAGCGATTTTTATTAATAAGGGTGCTAGTGTTCCAACTGCATTTTGAAAGCCAATAAACATTTCCTTGGATATCTTGGCAGGATTTATTGCGCCTTTTTCATTTTATTGCCGTCAGTAAAACGGGTTTTAGAAAGTAATTAATATTCAGTGATACTGAGTGAAGTGTGCGCGACGCATATGGATTAGAACTAATCGTCATGTTTACTGCCTTTACTGGACTCCCTAAATCATTAATTTGTCAGAGCGCCGGAGCAATTACGTGTTCAGCGAGGCGCACGCGAAACACGAGAGGCGGCTGTATAAAACTACATGGATATAATACGAACTAATAAGAAGTTAATAATGTGGATACTCATTGTCAGGAAAAAAGGATAAAAATTAAATGTTAGGTTTTGTAAAGGTATCAAAACGTTTCAGCACCCTGCGAACCCAGGAGTTCCAGGTTTAAGGCTCATGATATATAATTATGTGACAGGTAATGTTTGTTCTTGTGTATCAATTTGTTTCAGTTTTTAGATTTTTATGAAGGTATTCCCTGAAAGAAAAACTTTACTGCTCATCTTCAAAAACTCGTTTTATTTTTTTATTCATTGCCTGTCTTGAAGCACTTCAGCAAACTATCAGAACCCAGCTAAATGCCTGATGTTTATTTTAAGGCACGTGCTATAAAACATCAAGGTGCAAAACAGGAGAAAGCAGCATAAAAAGCGAAAAAAAAAACTTAATAAAAAGCGTATCGAAAGGTTAGAACCCTCGGTGACGCACGGTGTGCAAATTGCGCACGCGTCGTCACGTCTCGACACCGCACGTTCTTACGGGACGGACGTCCGCGCACCAACTGTTCGTCCGATGTTCCGGTCTATTTGAGCCCGCGAAAAAACTAATGTACCACTTGCTTATCTCCCATTGCTTGCTTTACACAAGTATAGATCATTTTTAATTTTTCCCGTCTTCGAAAATGAGGTTATCAATACGAAACGTTCTTTAATTACAGTTGTTAGAACTGCAAAAATTGGAACTACAAATAGGTGTTTTCTAAAAATATATATAAGGCGTTTATCTCTCCGTTCTTGAAAAATGTTAGGTCTCTAATTTATTATTTCTTACTTTGAAGTAATTTTTTTGAAGTCTATATTTTTTTTTTAATTACAATTCATATAATTTATTTTTCGATTGTAAGTCAATAATCGGGTTGGGCCACTGTTCAGTTTGTTTAAATGAATCTCGATTTACTCGCAGGAAATAGACACCGATTGGCGATTACACTGTCATTTCATGCTAATTTAATGGTACTATTTTGTAAAGGTCGTAACTATTTCCCAAGCACACACGATTATTTACCCAATATCTATCCTATTTCATATTATTTGGTGCTTATTAAAAGTTCTAATTTTAATATTAGGTACATTTTCAATACATGCTTACTAATATTGGTTACAAAATAAAGGTTCTTTTTCCAAATGGTCAAAGCACAAATGTGATTGTGAAAAAAATATGTAGGTAAGACCAACGTGAATAAAGAAAATAAAAGATTTTAATTAAGTAAGCAAGTCTAAAGAAGCAACAGTCGAACGCATTTGAAATTCAACTCATCTGCCGTAGCCCGTCCAGCGTGACATCACATTTATTAGGTTTCTGCGAACAGTGAACGGCCGCGGCGCCGGCGCGCAACGTCGAACAATATCGGTAATATTACAGTATTGCCGCATAGCATGAATATTCTCAATATTTACATACTTTAAAGCGCTCGTAGCCCGACGGTTAGTGCCGATTCTGAGTGGTTGACTGAGTCGGTATTTTAGTAAACGTAGCCTGTAGCCTAGTTGGTAGCGACCCTACCTGCGAAGCGAGGGGTTCCGGGTTCGATTCCCGGTCGGAGCAGATAAATATTTGTACTCGGGTCATGAGTGTTATTGTGTTGTGTTATATGTGTCGTCCATGCAACCCGCGACACAGGTAAAAATCTACTGCGGGGGTAATGAGTATGTAAGCGTTTATTATTATTATTATCTATACATACAAATAAATAAAATTGGAGTGTCTGTTTGTAATATTAAAATAACCGCTTTTTAGGGTTCCGTAGCCGAATGGCAAAAAACGGAACCCTTATAGATTCGTCATGTCTGTCTGTCTGTCTGTCTGTCTGTCTGTCTGTCTGTCTGTCTGTCCGTCCGTATGTCACAGCCACTTTTTTCCGAAACTATAAGAGCTATACTGTTGAAACTTGGTGAGTAGATGTATTCTGTGAACCGCATTAAGATTTTCACACAAAAATAGAAAAAAAACACTAAATTTTGGGGGTTCCCCATACTTAGAACTGAAACTCAAAAATGTTTTTTTCATCAAACCCATACGTGTGGGGTATCTATGGATAGGTCTTCAAAAATGATATTGAGGTTTCTAATATCATTTTTTTCTAAACTGAATAGTTTGGGCGAGAGACACTTCCAAAGTGGTAAAATGTGTGTCCCCCCCCCCTGTAACTTCTAAAATAAGAGAATGATAAAACTAAAAAAAATATATGATGTACATTACCATGAAAACTTCCAACGAAAATTGGTTTGAATGATATTTAGTAAGTAGTTTTTTTTTTAATACGTCATAAATCGTAAACCGCAAAAAACATTGATCAAAGTTACAACGAACTACAAGAACTTTTATATTACGTTACTTGCTGCTACGGAACCCTTCATGAGCGAGTCCGACTCGCACTTGGCCGCTTTTTACTAAGTGCATTTGGATGTACACGGTATATATGTTACCAAAACAACATTTTTTACAATTTTTGTCTGTCTGTTTGTTCCGGATAATCTCTGATGGCCGGACCGATTTTGACGGGACTTTCACTGGCAGATGATGTAACAAGGAGTAACTTAGGCTATTTTTATTTAAGAAAAAAAAAACAGTTTGTTAGGCGATACAAAGTTCGCCGGGTCAGCTAGTATTAAATATGAATGCAGTCAGGAGGATAGTGAATGATACTGGCAAAATTAAACGAGTGCTTCCGTGCATCAGAGGGCACGTTAAACAGTGAATAATGTAGGTCATTGTCGTAAGTGATCAACCGCGTTAAATAATGTGGACGCGACCCGAATTAGATGAATGAATGAAGGAAGTAATAACTATGTATGTATTTCCTATGATGGCTCACACTCCCAGTTCCATCTGTCAAACGTCTGATGCACGGGCGTAGTCAGGTTTTAGATTCGGGTGGGGGGAGGGGGGGGGGGTTGAACCCCCAAAACCCTCCCCCTGGCTACGCCCGTGAGCTGATGATCTACTTTTTTGTTTAGTCGTTAAACTTTGAAGAAACTCCATACGGGGAAAGATCTACTTGGTGCATAGGTGTACCATTATTTCCACCTCTAACAATCCACGCTGCATAATTTAATTTTATTGACACGGCTTTACAAGTGACTTTTTTTTATGGAAATAGCGGCAAACGAGCTGACGATCCACCTGATGGTAAGTGGTTATCGTCGCCCATGGACGTCAGCAACAACCAAAGGCATCACTGATGCGTTGCCGGCCAAGAAAGAGAGAAGAAAAAGAAAGAAAGAACTGGCTCTCAAGCCCCCAGCCGGAACACGACGATGACTATGCATAATATTTCAAAAACTCTATTTGACATTTCTGGATAGGCAGATTCAATTGTTCCGAGTATAGGAAACAACCACTGCAATTTAAAATAATTACTTTAACTGTGGTGAAATCGGGTGCAAAGGCTAATAACACGTTATTTATGATAATAAACATAGTAATTTCGCAAGAAAACTAATTTGTTTGTTTACAAAGAGCGCATCAGAAATGTCTTTGCATATTGCAGACCTAACCTGACATGCAGCCGACCCGCACACGCGTTCCGTGTGTTGTCGTCACAGACCACATACTACATAACCATGTGGTCAAGATCGTCGCCAGCCGATGGCCCAGGGGGGCAAGTTGATATGGAGAATGAGAAAAATATGAATTGTAAGCAAAGTCGAGAGCACATGAAGCTTTAACAATAGCATAGATACACTTATTATATTACATTTGGCAACTTTTTTAGAATCTCTAGGGGGGGCTACTGCCCCTACCTGCCCCCCCCCCCCCCGGCGACGCCCTTGCATGTGGTCTCTATAGTATAAATCAAACTGAATAGACCCACGCGCCCGTCCGACCCGTCCTCGTTTTTTGCGCTTAAGAATAAGAAATAGGTGCCACACACGCTGTCCAAGTTCGGGATTAGAAAGTACATAATATAACCGGGATAAAATGTACTTTCGGGATGATTTGAGCGAATACAACCACTGAGTTCATGATAGTTGATACACGCCATTTGGATCCGCTTTCCACATTCATAAGGCATTGTTTAAAGTCATGCCAATAAATATGTGGATCTGATCGAACCTTTGAATGGAAACCTTTGAAATTTTATTCGGGAGGCCGCTTTATTCGGGAGGCCGCTTTATTCGGGAGGCCGCTTTCTTCTATTCAGTCATATTTTCACTAAAATGGATATCGAATTTTTAAACTTTATCCACAAATATTTCAAATTCACCGGGACAGGTCTTTCGCACAAAATATTTAGAATGCAAACTTTCGAAATATGCACGACGTTCACAATTATTCAAACAGCATTGTTTGAGACAAACAAAACCAATCTTCGAACAGAAAGCAAACAACGGCTTGCCTCGCCTCAAAACGGTCATTGCAGAGCAATTATACAAAATTACTGGCATTTAACATGTACCTAACTCCATTTCACAATTATTCCTTATTTACATAATAATAATAAATAACTGACAATTGTATGTAACACTTGAATTCGTAAATTACGTCGAGTAAAAATTTTATTACGAATAGGTCACAACTTATTGGTACCGTTAGATGTAAAATTTAACACTCACTCACTCAATCAATTAATCTATGTATTAAACATTGATTCGATTAGTATGAGAATATATCCCGAAGATTTCCCGAATATCTATTTTTTTCTGAACGTAAATCACAATTAAACAAAGCCAGAAGCTTTGAGTTAAAAAATTTATAATACCAAAAATAATTTAGTTATATGCTTGAGAATTTGGGATAATTATGTCTTCATTACTTGACTTGTGCCTATTGCTAGGCGAAAACATTTATATTATATCTAGATCGGAACAAAATACAAGTGAAAATTCACAGCCGGTCTACATTTTCCGCATCACAGAGATCATCTCAGCTTGGTCAGCGCTGAGCTGTCGATTACTGACATGACCATTTTATATCTCATCGCGATTTAATTGCAGAAATAAAGGCTTCTTACACCCTTGCGACCGTACGGTGCCTTCTTGAGAAGTAATGTATGAATTACACTACAAGATTATTATATTTACACTTTGCGATAGGTTTATGACAATCAGGTAAAATTATTTTCTTAATCTTTATAAACCTGTTATTTTAATTGAAATATGCGCTTCTGCGCTTTTTTTCTACGGACTAGAGTTAGAGTCTAGACCAGGGATTTACAACCGTTTACTCTATATGCATTACCCAAATTTCTGCTACAATAGAACGCCTCCCTTAACGCCAAATTGTTTTGCATGTGGAGTCGAACTAATTAAGAAAGAAAGAAAGAAAGAAAGAAAGAAACATTTATTCCGTTATGAAATAAACATGGTACAACGTTGTAACAAAAAGTATTAACAATATGTAACCATAATAAAATGATTGCGTGACAAAACAGAAAACATTTTTATGTGGGTACCATGTTATCCGACGAAAAAGGACTACCCTCAGCCTGTGCCATGGAACGGTCAGAAACCACGGCTGCGGGTTTTCAGGGAAGTCCCGTTTTTCGCGTAGTTCCACATGTGGTGTATATCTTATAATATTATATTATATAATCCTAGTATTAAAATAATTATCTTAAAAGCAAAACAATCCAGTGTTGAAAATAATTTACAACTTACTAATTACGAATTTTATGTGTTAATTAATAAATTAGGAACATGGTATTATAAACCGGGTAATAAATAATTATACAACATTGACTTATATTATATAGACAGGCTGTTCAGTACTTACATTTTGTTCACCTGTGTTGACCCCAACTGGGGCCAACTCAGTTTAGGTCACTTTAGTCGGCTGCGAGCAAGCTACACAAGTAAATGTCACGTTAGAAAAACTCCGACTGTTCAAAAACACTTAATAACGTATTATTGTTTATTGAGCACAGTTAAAACGTTCTCATTATTTACGTTTGAACTTTATTTCACTTTATTTAATCATAATTGGTAAGTAACTATATTTTTATTTACAGTCTTAAAAATTATTTAGTGTCAAATATTTAATACCGACATCTTGAACCAAACTTGACAGAACGAACACAGAGTACTTAATCACTACGGAACAGGGTTGCCAGACGTCGCGGAGTGAGAGATCGTACGGTGGGTAAATAAAAGTCGTATTTCCTAAGATGGCTCCAGAAAAAAAATAGTACGATTCATTTAATGTAGGTACTAAAACTTTAATTAGTTTTAGATGGCGGTCTACAAAACGAAATTGAAAGAAAAGTAATAAGTAAAACTATAAATTAAAATAAAATCTTCTTATCTTTATATATATAAATTACGTGTCACGTTGTTTGTCCGCGATAGACTCCTAAACTACTTAACCGATTTTAATCAAAGGGCTTCCAACATTTTTGTATGGAACCTGGCATACCTACAAGTCCGCCATTTTGAAAAAACCTCGATTCGGCGGCCAGTGATGAAACATGTGTCAATCGATAGAGTAAATGATTACGATCAAAATTTTACAGTGATGAAATCTCGTAAGTGGTATACTTTCTGAGATATTTGAGTTCAAACCCGTAGAAAAATAAAGTAAAAAACTTTGTTTCGGCGGATATTGATAAAATATGTGTCAATCGATAGACTAAGTGATTACGATCAAAAAGTATTAAGTGATACAATGTCGTAAGTTATATACTTTCTGAGATATTTGATTTCAAAACTGTAGGAAAATAAAGTAAAAAAACTTCGATATACCTATCTTCAGCTTACGTAAGTATGACCACATTTCCCAGTTTGATTCCTAACTTAAATGGCTACCAATTCGACACAGGTGAAACTTCAGAATTCTCTCAACATTTTATGCTATTTTGAATAACGTGTCTTCTCCTGTTTACTTAAAGGAAACCCATAGCACTGCTTATTTCGGGAATTCCTTTGCAATACTGTTCTGGAACTCCTTGCTTGTAGACATCAAAAAACTACCAAAAGTTCCTTCAAGAATCACGTCCGGCAGCACTACCTGAAGCAATTAAAATGTCCTCGCCCGTGGTCTTCAACCACATGTTATATACGTAGTTATAAATATTTATGTACTTAATATATAATATAATATGTATATATGTAAATATGAATAAATATGTATTTATTTAGTTTTGTTAATGATATTGTGATATTTTATATGTATATAGTTATAGTGTTGATCCACTAATAAATAAAAAAGACAATTACCAATGTTTTATTTTTCTACGGGTTTGAACTCAAATATCTCAGAAAGTATATCACTTACGACATTTTATCACTGAATACTTTTTGATCGTAATTACTTAGTCTATCGATTGACACATGTTTTATCAATATCCGCCGAAAAAAAGTTTTTTACTTCATTTTTCTACGGGTTTGAACTCAAATATCTCAGAAAGTATACCACTTACGACATTTCATCACTGAATACTTTTTGATCATAATCATTTATTCTATCGATTGATATATTTTACATCACTGGCCGCCGAATCGAGGTTTTTTCAAAATTGCGGACTTGTAGGTATGCCAACTAGGTTCATTGCCCTTTGCACACCGTGTGCAGTTTGATCCAACTTGAAAGATAAGATAGCTTACATCTCAATGTATAGTCGCAATATTATTTTATTGCATTTTTTTTTGATAGAACGAAGTCTGTCCGGGCAGCTAGTTATAATATAAATTTATATAATAACATACAAAATTATAAATGTAGAAATATCGGGACATAGGTAATTATAATGTGCGCCATCTATTGATAAATCTATGAACCTATAATAATTATATCATGAACCTATTATACTCGTACATAATTTTCTAACAATGCATACAAATACATATTTAAATTATTAATGTTTACTTACGATGTTAAAAAAAATATAGTAGTCACTCCGAGATGAACTGGAAAAAGGCATAAATCGTATGATTGTCGCCATGGATATAATTATAACTTTTAACTGGATACATAACTTCGAGGTACTTGAAGACAGATGACGTCACAACGGAATGACTATTTGACCAATCGCAGACCGGATTGAGATTATCCTTCATAATTGTGGGGTGTTATGTCCTATTTTCCAAATGTTTTCTAATAATTTTTCTGGTGGTAAAAAAATATATTATTGTATTAACACATTTTATTATAATTTCTTCAAAATTGTCCTTACGTCATGAAAACGGATGTTGAATGTGATAATGAAATGAAACAATGTAATTTATTACGGTACATTTCTTTTATTTTAAGTGCACAACACTTATAAAAAAAGACTTTAACACAGCTGAATGATATCCTGGGATTACAGATAACACAATGAATGGATGAACACAATGGTCATTCCGTTATGACGTAATTAATCCTCAGGTACCTCTACAAAGTAATCCAGACAGAGTAATATATCCATGGTATATGTCCAGTTATAGTAATGTATCCATGATCTCTTTCGGAGTAGGGTGTTGGCAACACTGGGCGCATAGTGACTCTGTGATTGAGTTCTCTGTGGCACGAAAGCGTGACACGAAATTCCTTAGAAACAGCGCGTCCATATAATATAAGTCAATGTTATACAACTTTAAAACATGATAAAGAGGAGGAGAAACTACAGTACAAAATATACATATATGTTATAATAGTAAATGCTGCAGCATGATATAAAAAGAGGCCTTAATGTGGAGAAAAATGTGTATTAAAGGGCATCGAACCTAATTGGCACACCTACAAGTCCGCCATTTTGAAAAAACCTCAATTCGGCGGCCAGTGATGAAACATGTGTCAATTGATAGACTAAATGATTATGATCAAAAAGTATTCAGTGATGAAATGTCGTAAGTGATATACTTTCTGAGATAAGTGAGTTCAAAACTAGAAAAATAAAGCAAAAAACTTCGTTACGGCGGACATTGATGAAATATATGTCAATCGATAGGCTAAATGATTACGATTAAAAAGTATTCAGTGATGAAATGTTGTAAGTGATATACTTCCTGAGATATTTGAGTTCAAAACCGTACAAAAATAATACATTAAAAATTATCATTTACTTATTTTGAATATATTGGGTCAATAATGAAAAATAAGTATATCATGCCATATTATGTGTATGTGCTGCATAGGTACTTGATTTATTAATAACGGGTAGGTTTGAATTTAAAAAAAAAGCAAATCAAAAGCAAACTACTAGGTTGTTTAATAAATAATTTATTTTCCACCAGCGGCTACAGCTTTGGCAATTACTCTAAACCAAAAGTTAAAATTCATTATTGGCTTAGTTTTCTATATCATGTCTGATAATCACTGAATCTAAAAATTCCGCTGGTGATAAAGGCAATGTTTCGTGATGTCGAGCCCATGCCAAGAACCATATAACACACATTATATGAGAACAACCAGGACAAGGTTCTTTTTCCCACTATGCATTATCCCGCGATTTTATCTCTACCCTTAAGTTGTTTGTTTGACGAATTTTTTAATTTTTATAATACATAACGTAACTGAGGTAAGGAAAAAAGTGACCGGTACGCTTCAATAAAATTGTTGTATCGCCATAAACACTTAACCATAAATACGCCATAAACACTGGTCATCACCTCACCTTGGCCTCACCTTGATTAAGCCGATGTGTCAGAGGAACTTCTGAGTAAATTGGAGTGCCTTTTTAATTAGATATATCTTCGGCTTACGTAAGTACGTATGACCACATTTCTCAGTTCCATTCCTAACTTAAATGGCTACCCATTCGATACAGGCCAAACTTCAGAATTCTCTCAATATTGTATGCTATTTTGAATAATGTGTCTTCTCCTGTTTATTTAAAGGAAACCCATAGCACTGCTTATTTCGGGAATTCCTTCACAATACAGTTCATACTGTTCTGGAACTCCTTGCTTGTAGACATTAAAAAATCATAGACTACCAAAAGCTCCTTCAAGAAGTCCGGCAGCACTACCTGAAGCAATTAGAATGTTGTCGCCCGTGGTCTTCAACCAGATGTTATATACATATGTATTTATAAATATTTATTTGCTTAATATATAAGATGTTTATATGTGAATATGAATAAAACTGTATTTATTTAATTTTGTTTATGTATATTGTGATTTTATATGTATATATTAATGATTCTAAATATTCTTATTATTTCTTATCTGGCATTACACTGATACAGTTACAGATCCACTAGAAATAAAAAGACAATTAATTACAAATGTTTTATTTTTGTACGGTTTTGAACTCAAATATCTCAGAAAGCATATCACTTACGACATTTTATCACATAATACTTTTTGATCGTAATCACTTAGACTATCGACTGACACATGTTTTATCAATATCGGCCGAAACGATGTTTTTTTGCTTTATTTTCCTACGGTTTTGAACTCAAATATCTCAGAAAGTATACCACTTACGACATTTCATCACTGAATACTTTTTGATCACAATCATTTATTCTATCGATTGACGCATGTTTCATTACTGGCCGCCGAATCGAGGTTTTTTCAAAATGGCGGACTTGTAGGTATGCCAGGCTCCATACAAAAATGTTGGAAGCCCTTTGCCGGGTAAGTTACTTACTAATTATGTATAGTAATTTTAGTGCCACAGTAAACAGTAACAAACATAATTTATAGTGTGAACAAGCGTGTGTTTGTGTTGCGTATGTGTGTGTGTGTGTGTGTGTGTGTGTGTGTGTGTGTGTGTGTGTGTGAATGTGAATGTGACGTTGTGTGCTTCATGCTTCCATTTTCTGAGTAGTAAGTAGATGCATTTTATACGCAACTTTAAAACTGCTTACTGATTTTAGGTCGCGGATGGGTGGCGGCAGGTCATTCCAGCACTTGGTGGCATTGAATTTGTAACTCCTACGAAAAGCTACAGAGCAGCTAGATGGGAATTAAACAAACTAAAACTAAATTATCACTTTTTTCTATTTTTTTTTATAGCAATACTCATAGCGAGAGTATGAATTTCAATAGATAGTAACGATATTATACTCTAGGATAAATAATACATATTTATTTATTTATAGTTTTAAAGGATCACTCTAGGCCTCCCCAAGTGGGGCGCGCCCACAGATTACTCCCGCGCCCCACTGATTGGGAATCCCTGGTCTAGATTATCAGGAATATGAAACAATACATTTGATAAAGATCTATACTTTAATATAATTTTAAATTTCATATTAGTTAACATTTACACTTAGTAACATAAACACATGACAAGCGCAAAATTAAAAGCACACTTAACGCGACGAATGATTTTAAATTCCCACATAATATGTGCCTGACGCAGATGTGTCGAAAGCCTAAAGCCTACTCTCGAATAAGTCGGTATGTGTTTCAACCCGGTTTCAACGTTCAATTATCTTTCATGTAATAGAATTTTCATTTCCAAGACCCCATTACAACTATGTTCGTGTAATTATCTGCACATCGGAACATGGTAAAGGAATGTATTAATTAAATGTAGTCTTTACGAAGAACAACGGTTTTGAGTTATATTTATTTTATGAGAGCTGTGTTCGTTTATGGTCTGGGTACAACAGTCTGCGGAGAGGTAACGCGACGTGACAAGTTGTAATATACCGAGCGCGACGGCGCTGCGGCGCGCGAAGTTCCTACTGTTGGAGGTCCTTGGACTCTGTACCACCAAGTTTAAATCCACGAGTAATGTTAATAAGGCATGGTGTTAGGTTTTTTATCGCTCTATTAGTATCAACGATTACGTGTTCCGGTGTTAGAGATGGAGTTATAAAGCAGGACTTCATCTTGCCGACTAAGATTATGCCCTTTTCACTAATTTAGCCCTTTTTCCTAATGACGGCAGTATTATTTGTACATATCTTTATGTGTATCTAATGTACTTGAATACTATCCAGTTTTTTTATGTTGCTTTATGTTTTAATTTACAAACAGTAGTTAATACCGCTCGTCGTGCATATCTGTTTGGCATAATGGTTACTTGGTAAAGAATGCATTTAAGCATTAAGCTCGCCAATTGTATAGTGATTTTGTGGTGAATAAAGTTTAAATAAATAAATTATGGTTATATATAGTTGGTATTACGGAAAGGTTAGTCTACTCGATTGCCTTTTAAAAAGAAAAATCGTCTGGTCATCATATATGACCATAATGTCATTTACGTCACATACTTTTAAGAACATTATGGAGAATTCGTAGGTGCACAGGTTTTGTCACCATTTTTTCTATTACCAAACCCCCCATTGCCCCTGCGTTAGAGAGGCCAATGTTCAAACCGCTAGGGTATCACTACTCACGATTTGGGAACATAGTTATGGTAACACTGGCATGACATATGCGGTTTTAACGTATAAGGCAGCTAAGGCTAAGCTTAATATACTGAGATACAGGCACGTGAAACACAGATACGCGTCTGTCCTGCTGTACGGTTCTTTGTGGTGCAAGCACTCAACCAGTTGCACACCGATTGCATTCAATAATGTTTAGTGTCCGCAACGAGGCGCCTTTAAAAAAACAATTGGTTTAAAATTAAATGTTTGACTTGCGTGAAAGTTACACTCACGTCAGCGAAATTAAGCCGGTTGGCGTTCTTGCGGAACTCCGTCATGGCGTAGCGCTCCTTCATCTTGCGCACGCGCTTGCCGCCGCGCTTCTTGCGACTCTGCTCGATCGGCTTCGGCAGCGGCTTCACGAACTTCACCGGCGGCGGTTCCTGAGCATGTCAATCAATCAAATAAGCAATCAATAATCAATCAATCAATAATTTGTGAAGTGAGGAAATTCGATGAAACGGGAAATACGAAAAAACGTTAAGAACTATTTTCTTTACTTACTACTATTTTCTTTAGTTGTCATTGACTCATACGTCAGGGTCAACGCGCGCTCAAAACAAAGCAGTTAAACAGGTCCAATTTGACCAAAGCTACAATACCTATAAAATGCCTATTAACGTAGTTCGTAAGACAGAAATAAAGATGGCTCTACCTTCAGCATGTATGAAGGAAATTAAATATTTCCATTACTTTTGAAATCATTTAATTTAGCACAATCCCTCCTACAGTCCTCGATGTTTCTCTCTCCAAGTTTGCTATCTCTTTGATATCCTTATGACAGTATTCACCTGCAACTTGTCTAGCTTCTTCTCGATTCCCTCCCGCAGCTGCCGGCCGATGTGTCCGTCCGTGCTCTCGTGGCACGCGTCCACGCGCGCCGCCAGCGTCAGCTTCGTCGACACCAGTTTGGCTGCCTTGTAGCGCAGTTCCTGGGAGAAACCATCGTGGTGGAGAGGTTGATGCTTTAGTTAACATGACGGAATTAAATGTAGGCCAAAAGTGGTGAATAACCAAATTGTCAGATCAATATTTGGCTCAGAAAAGATTAAGTTTACGTACTTTAGCGCGGAACATCTGTGTTATTTGAGATGTCTCCTATTGGGTAGTTGCTTAGCCACGATAGACTTTCTTTCGTGTTATTCGTGTTATTTACGTAAAATGCTAGTTTTTGAAGTGAAAACTTCTTTAGCATCGTTGTGATTTGAAAGTCGATGAAACGAAAAAGCAACAGTAAAAAGAGACATGGGAGAAAATGAGATAGGAAGCATTATACAGTGTTTCTTTTGCTTGGGCCTCAGAGTTATACGTGTGTTAATACGTTTGTGCGCGCATGCGTAGTACAAAGTTACCATAAGCCTCATGTATCATTAATTGAAAATGTAAGCTCTGAGTCTGAATAAATCTATGTAATATATAAGAAAAAATAATTATCTAACTTTGCATGACTATGATCATTACTAAAACCTACAATTATCATCTTCCCGAAATTTTACATTTGTCTCATTATCTTGAAAACAAAATTTTTGAAGGTTTCACTTCTACCACGTGTGAAATGCACACATTTTAATTTTTTAATTATCCTACATAACAAGATATTTTTAGAAAAACTTACAGGAGGTGTATCTTGTACAATCTGTGAGAAGTATATGAAACCAGTGTGTGGCAGAGAGGCAGCTTGGGAGAAGCCGGAGAGTGTCTTCTTCTGTTGGCCCAGCGGCAGTACATTACAAGCGGGCATTCTGGACAACTTGGACAGCCCACCGGCCACACCCAGGATCTTGGCTGCGGTGGATGCACCTATGAAACATAACTTGGTTACTTTTATTTAAAAAACACAAAAATCGTGAGTACTCATTTGCAAATAAGTTGGTTAGTTTGATAAATGATGGCTTTGAATCTGGACTTTGAATGTCGCTTTCTTTTTGCGATTAATTAACCATTGCTATGCAATTGACTTAAGAGAGTTATTGATAGACCAAATATTGAAAATGATCATATTCTTATCTTACAATTAGATAAACGCTAAAACGCTTACACACTCATACCCTCGCAGCAAGTATTTACCTGTGTCGCGGGTGGCATGTACCACATATACTTACAACACATCAAAGTAACACCCATGACCCCAGTACAAATATTTATCTGTCACATAAATATCTGCCCCGGCCGGGAATCGAACCTGGGACCCCTCGCTTCAGAGGCAGGGTCCTTACCAACTAGGCTACAGTGTTATCTAAACCTAAATTAAAACAACAGAGAAATTGCTGCCTCTGTTAGTTATTTGTGTGGCCTTCGCTCTTATTGTCAATTTACGAAAAAAAAAATCACTTCAATATATAACAGAATTATCAAAATAATAAGAACCCCAATTACAAGTGGTCATTCCAGAAAGAAATATATAGAGAAATGTATGTCCGATATATGGAGGTATTGGTATTGGTATTGGTGATGGGCTCCGATTTCCGCGCTTAGCCTCTAAGTCGGGCCATTGCGCGTGATATATGGAGGTATTCACACATCTTTATATGAATTAATTATTTATCCACTCTATTTTTATTCTGGATTTTATTATTCCTTCCATCATCATCACCTATTTTTAACAAAGCACTGAACAAGACAATTATTAATGTACTCACCAACAATAGCAGTTATATTTGGCGCTATAAAAGTCATTCTGCTTTCAACATATTCATATATTTTTGATTTGAAGTTATTTAAGTCAGATGCCATATCACATGCTTCAAAGATTTCACTCAGTTCTGATTCAGACAATAATTTCCTGAAATAAAGTAAGCTAAATATAATATTTTTCATCATTTCTACAATTAAATTAAAGACTAAAGTATAAGACTGTGTACCAGCTTGAGCCAACCTAAAAAGCTCAACAAAAGACGAGGAAATGTTGACCAATCCCTGTAAGAGGTCAATGTGCTGTATAAACTATTGTTTAATCCCAACAATATTTCACCATGGTGGTAGGGTTTTTTTAGCCTAACTATGCTTTTCAAAATGACCAGCCAGCAGTGCGATTCTGGCACCATCAATTTTTTTTAAATGGGCTTTTGCTACAATTCAGTTTGGTAATGTAGGTTAATAATATGACAAGCAGATATTATTATGGTGACTTGGTACTAATTGGAGTTGTATTAGAGATGTTTGCTTTTGTGAGCATTTTAATTCTATTCATATGTTATCATTGTGATGTCTTTTTTGTAATTCTTTATTAAGGTAGTAGCAGACCTATGCTCTGCAATTATCACCAGCTATTACGCAACTTGTCCTAATTTGTCAGTTATAAATAAATAAATAAATAAACGTTTCCCACACAGCCCCACATTAGGATTCACTGTGTCGTGGGTGCCATGGACAACACACTAGATTCACATCCAGACCGAGAACAAAAATTCAAACTCATGATTTAATTTAATAAAAATTTCCACCTCACTGGGAATCGAACCCAGGACCCTCGGTGCGGTGATCCGGCATGGTAACCATTGCGCCACACGGGTCATCAAATTATAATATAACTAACCTGTAGACATTGCTTACTTTCAAACGCAATAAAAATAAATCTGTAGTTCTTACCCCTGCGTAGTAGATGCAGTGACTGACACAATCATAATGGTAGCCTGAGTAAGAAAACTCTGCAATATTTCATTATTCTTAGCTCTATCAAGATCATTCCCAAGTTCCTTTACGCTTCTTATGTACTCTAAAGGAGTTACAATCAGAGATTCCAGTTCCGGGAACCTTTTTTGATATTTATCACGAACAAATCTGTGGATAATAGCTGGAAAATGAAATTTTTGTTCCAATTTATGATCTACCTAAGCAAGGCACTGAAATTATTAATTATAGTGGAAACACAACTATAGATTCAGCCAGTTTCAAAACGATTTAGAGAATATGCAATATGTTTCTCATTATAATTGTGTAGGCCTAGAGTGTAATCTATTATGCAATCTGGATTACATGTCTCATGTGGATTCAGAGTTTTCAAACAACTGATATTTTATGATAAAATTGTTATCTTGTTACATTACTGAATCAATATGCTTTTAAAGCACCAAAATAAAAAGAAATAAATGAGTGAAATAGGTATATAGGTATATCATTAATGTTACTAATTAATTAGTAAAAAATATGGTGTTAATGAACATCCATTTATTGTTCATAATATAAATAAAAACTTACCTATTTCACCATCAATCTCAACAGCTATGTTGTTTGCTTCCACAATAAGCTGATATTCAGGGTCTGATTCCATCAAACCAGTTACTTCAATTTTATTTCTGTTGCTACCATAATTGTGCTCAATCTCTGTCATTACCTGAAAATATATAAAATTAATAAAAACAAAAAATTAAAGATGATATTAAAACAATTTTAAGTTAAGCTTAGTGATTTTTACATTTTCTCTCAAGGCACACTGTAAGTAAGTTATAAACAAATTAGTCAACTACCTAATTGGTTTTTTCTGTTAAATACTTATGTATTGAAACTAGCCAAAGTGAAATTGCAAATTATTTCCAATATCATCTACTTTTCCTTTAATGTAATGAGGTGAAATTGCATTATGCTGGGGCTAGGTTTACTTATTTATTGATCTGAGCGCTGGGATTACACTGACATTTGCAATGAATGTCTTTTTTATCAAGAGATATTATACATCTCTCAGTACGACGTTACAATGAGTATAGTAACAGACTAACATTACTGTATATACAGGAAACAACACTGAATACGGTAGATTAGTGTAAAAATAACAAAGAGGTAGGTTAGCAACTTCGATAATACAGAAAAATAACTTACTCGTTTCAAACGATCTGAATGTCGCAGTTTTGCTAATTCTCGTATTGACACATTCTTAATTTCTTCCTCTTTGGGGACAACTGGGAATGGAACTGCAAACTCATGGGTAGCATCATTTGTAGTTTTGCTTTCGATAGCTGCTTCGAGCTCTCCATCGTCAGTCTCTTCCAAATCAGCCAATAACTCATCCGCTAGAGACATTCTCTCTACGTAAAGAGTATTCGATTAAAGCAAATGATTACAGTTATTGTTTGAAAACTCAAGTTATATGATTTCAGTTTCAGCTGGAATCAAGTTTTAATTAAAAATTAAAATACAAACATCAATTGTCATTTGTCAAGCAAAACTCACAGAACACTTAAGCTTAAGCTGAAAACAAACTGTCGGACGCGGCTTACGGACGCGGCTGAAGGATGTGACGTAATAGGTATCTAGATAATGAATGTACACTGAGCTGTGCAAACTATCGGAGGTAAGTCGCGGACGTGACCTTGAGGCACCTTGAGGCGTTTGGACGTCCAAGAGCTACGCGCTGGATGTTTTTGTCATGTGCACATTATCAGTCGCGGCTGTTGGCCGCGTCCGATCAGCCGCGGCTTATAGTATGTTTGCAGCTTTATACGCAAAACTTCAATTATACCACAGAGTGAGCTGAGTACTTTTAGACATAGACAATGGCACACGAAGATAAATTATTATACCATAGAGGTTGTACATATATACAGTGCCACCAAGTTATCTGTGAAATGGCGAAAATTTGAATTAATGCCGTGCCGTTCATAAGTTCTTTGTGCTCATTCATTTGACATTTACTACGTCTCGAATTGCGTCCAATGATTGGCCCAATGCGTCCGACAGCGCCCTTCTCCAATTCACAGATATGTTGGTGACACTGTATTTTACTAGTGTGTTCAAAAAGTTACGGGAATTTAAAAATTTTACGGATTTGGGGAGTCCAATTGTAAAACACTTTTTTATTATGTTGCCATACATGTGACATGCCCCTTATGTATGATAAAATTTTCAGCTTTATTCACTTCTGCTTCTACGTACTTCTTAAATAGCAGCCGCTACGGTTAGACTTATTTTTATGATTTCGGTGATTTTTGATTCATGGCTGCTGCTGCTCACATTTGATTGCTTGCTCATGAACTATTCAATGCAAGCACACCTAAAGAAAATAGATACATATCAGAAGAAACGAACAAACTACTAGAGAAAAGATCCAAATTAATCAACACACGAAATAAAACGAAGACCATCAGAGAAGAAATAAGTAAATTAAGCAAAGACATAAATAAACAAATGAGAAAAGAAAAAGAACAGTTTAGACTTAAAACTTTTGAAAAACATATCAACAAGACTGGAGGTATAAAGAAAGCTCTTAAATTTCTATCAGAAACTACAAACTGGATACCTAAATTGAAAGACAGAAAGTTTAAAACAAAGACTAAAAGACCAGATTTACTATCAATAGCCACAAAATTCTACGAAAATCTATACTCAAGTAAGATACGATTAGCCAATACCGAACTAAATGACAAGGATACTGTACCACCAATATTAGTTGGAGAAATAATCAAGGCAATCGAAACACAGAAGAAAGACAAGGCGTCTGGTCCAGACGAGATTCACAACGATTTGCTAATAACATGCAAAAACAACATTGCACCATTACTAAAATACGTTTTCAACGATATACTTCATACCGAAGAAATTCCAACTCAATGGACTGCATCGACAATTATCCTGCTGCACAAAAAGGGGGCCAAAGATGAAATAAACAACTATAGACCCATTAGTTTAATGTCCAACATTTATAAAGTCTTTGCAAAAGTAATCCTAGGACGAATAACTAGAACTCTGGATGAAAATCAGCCCAGAGAGCAGGCCGGCTTCAGGACAGGATACTCAACGCTAGATCACATACATGTTGTAAGACAAATTTTTGAGAAGAACAAAGAATATAACGTACCATTTTACTGCTGTTTTATCGATTATAACAAAGCATTCGACTCAATAGAGCACGAAAGCATCTGGTATTCTCTGAAGAACCAAGGTGTCGAACATAAATACATCAGATTATTGAAAAACCTGTATGCTAATTGTAAAGCTAAGATAAAATTAGAAAAAGAAGGAAAAGAAATAAAAATAAACAGAAGTGTACGTCAAGGAGACCCGCTATCCCCTAAATTATTTACAGCTGTTTTAGAGGAAATCTTTCGCAAACTTAATTGGGGCCAATATGGACTAAATATTAACGGAGAAAAACTATCTCACCTACGATTCGCTGATGATATCATACTATTCGCCACAACAAAAGAGCATCTACAAAGCATGGTCACGGACCTGGAAAGAGAAAGTCGCATGATAGGCCTATCAATGAACAGCTCCAAGACCAAAGTCATGACCAACGCAATTGAAGTCACTATCATCATAAATGGCGAGCCGATTGAGTATGTGAAAGAGTACACTTATCTAGGCCAACAAATCTCAACCACCAATATAATGTCAAAGGAAATAGATGTTAGAATCGGAAATGCATGGAAATGTTATTGGCGGCTGAAAGAAATTATGAAAAATAAGGAAACTAAGATATCCATCAAATCTAAGCTGTTCAACACCTGCGTGCTGCCAGTTCTAACATATGGCTGCCAGACTTGGGCACTCACTAAAACACAAAACAAAAAAATGGAAACCTGTCAGGCAGCAATGGAGAGGAGTATGCTTAATATAAAGAAGGTAGACAGAATAAGCAACAAAGCCATTAGAAAACGTACGAAGACGTAACAATGAAAATAAGAAAACTTAAGTGGAAATGGACAGGTCACATAATAAGAGGAACTGAAAAGTGGAATAAGACCATTATATTTTGGTACCCCAGAAACAGAAAAAGAAAAAGAGGAAGACAATATAGGAGGTGGGAGGATGAAATAAAAGCCATTGCAGGAAATGCATGGACTAGGAAAGCGACAAACAGAACTGAGTGGAAAGAAATGGAGGAGGCCTTTGCCAAAGTTGGGCAAACAGACAAAATTGTCGGTGTCATCGACTCACCAGAGTCAACACTAGTTTAAGTTTTATTAATGTTAAATGTTATGTCTGAATAAAGGCTTTTATTATTATCGGAAAAGGATTTTTTTTTCTCAGCTTTTGAGCTGGTTCTACTACCACATTTACGGGCCGTAGCCAAGTAAATGCAGCGTGTTGTGTACGTATTGTGTGTTCTGGAGTGTTCAATTATTTTCATCTATCTGCATGAACTTTCGCAATATTCTACAGGTGTTCAATATAGCAGCTTTTTGGAGAGTCACATAAAGTGTGTCTTTTAATCCTATTAATTTAAGGCTGTGATGAAGATGTTTGGGGATAACGCCAGTGGTAGAAAGGACTATGGGCACTATGTATACTTTATCTAGTCTCCAAATTCTTGATACTTCCTCTTTTAACTCTGCATATTTACTAATTTTTTCAGCAATGGTTTTAGGTATATTATGTGTATTGGGAACTGCGATATCAATCAGGTAAGTAGTTTTATTAATTTTATCTTGGAGCGTTATGTCAGGTCTGTTGTAGTGTATTGTCTTGTCAGTCAGTATGGCACGATCATAGTATAGTTTATATGAGGAATTTTCTAATACTGTTGGGGGAGTATATTTATAGTAAGGAGTGTTAGTGTTTTGAATAAGGTTATGTTTGAGTGCAAGGTGTTGGTGAATTATATTCGTTACTTGGTTATGTCTGTGTGTATAATCAGTTTGTGTGAGTGTTGTGCATGCCCCAGTTATATGTTGAATGGTCTCTGGTTGAGTGTGACATTTGCGGCATTTATCATTTGTTACCGAAGGGTCTTTGATTATAAATTTCTTATAGTTTTTGGTGTTTATTATTTGATCCTGTATAGCTATGAGAAATCCTTCAGTCTCTGCAAATAGGTTGCCTACTTTAAGCCATTTGTTGGATGCTACAGGATCTATGTGAGCTTGATCTAAATCATAGGGATTATTATTATTATTATTATTATCATGAACTATTCCAAAAATCGAGTTTGAAGAAAAGTATTTTGGAGATTGGAAGAAGCACTGGCACTGGTGCATGAAAACTTTCGGCACTCGTGCAGCGTGGAATATGCTCTAGGCCTCCTCAAGGGGAGAGGGAGGCTCAATAGGTTGAAGTCAAATATATGGACACTACGATTCTGAAGGTCAAGCTCCTGTGATTAGTCAAAATTATTAATCCAATGTCACCTGATCCGTCTTCAGGTACCTCTTCGAAGCTTGGAATCCACTTGTTTAAAAAGTTCTTGGTTTCAGTGTTATATGAAGTGGCAACATTAATGAAATTAACCGTTTGGCGTTTAGAGTTTAGTTTTTTTTCTGTGTGAAAGAAAGGTAAGCTGACTGAAGGCCCACGACAGACTTGAGCCGATATAATTTATAAATTTCGGAGATCGGGCGTTTCAGAGTGGTATTAGATCCAAAATTTTGTCTAAATGGCGCTAAATCCACAATATGATGCAATTGGAAAGGGTTTTGTGCAGCAATATTACACATTATTCGATGATCCGGCACAGAGAGCAACTCTAGCAAATATGTACAACGTGAGTGTTTTTAGTATTCGTAGGCTATTTTCATACCCTTTACAATTAATAATTATTCGTTCTTGTTTTACATTTTATTAAATAATATTTTTTTAGGTTACTTGGGCTCCCGCCGAAATCTATAATAATTCAATCACTGAACAAACTGCATTCATTTAAAATTAGTCATTACACAATATAGATCTCAAACTCACATTATAAGAATGTTTGGGAGCTCAGTGTTGTATACTATCATAGTAAAAAAAAGCTATGAAATTCCTATCTTAATCCTACAGTTTGGTTTAAACATTAGATATTTGACATTTAAATTAGAATTAAAATTCAATTAGGTATCTACTATAGGATACATTGAAGCATTGCTACATTGATTTGTTAGAAACTCAGTTGTTTACCTTTGAAAATAAATTTTACATACTTAAAATAGTCTTCAAGAATGATACAAAATTAAACAGTTTTTAGTTTTTACATTGAAGTTTACCTATATAGCATGAATATAGTTACCAGTTATGAAATTAATATTTTATTTTACTGAATGTAGTTGTTTATATATGTATAATAAGAAAATAATGTTATTTTAATTATTTAAGCAATCAGTAATATCTCTACTGTATTAAACAGATAAATCATATTCTGTTTCATTTCTTTTATAGAAAATTGAATAATAGAACTATTTTAGTACACTGTGTTCCATTATTATTACGCTAGTGCTGCTCACAATGAATAAACAACAATATCATTGTTACTTTTTCTTGACAATATTTCTAGTACATGATGGGCCAACTACAGCTTGCGGGCAAAATCTGGCCATTTGCAATCCAGCTTGCAATCATCCTGTGGCAAGATTTTTCTAGAGGTATCTTATTTGACATTTAGTGAAAAGGGTTCAAATTGGGTCAAAAGGGCTCAGAAAGACAATTTCATTGTTCCCACATTTAATATTGCAGATATTTGGCCAAGTGACTTAAGTAAAAAATGTAAAACCTATGAAAAATTATGCCCATCCTTGTTCTAGTAGATCATTTATATAGGGTGACTCAAAAATTACACAAGATTTGAATTAATTAACAAACTTTTTTCTGAATGAGGTAATTTCATTATTTGAAAACAAAGTACTTAGAATAAGGTTATATTATTGAATAAAATAGCACATAAAGGTATACTATATGGTTCAGAACAGTCACTATATTGTGTTTGAAACATGAGAACTGAGGCTGCCAACCTTTCATTATTTTTGAAATTATGTTAAACATTGAAAGTGAGTGGTTCTAACATCATCTGGACTTGTTTTGTTCTCATAGAAATGTTTTACTAATTGATTAAAAATAGCTATGTAAAAATTTTCTTTAAAAACCGTGGCAGCCCAGCATTAAAATTGGGCTGCAGTCAAGAGATCTGTTGGGCCTCGAATTAACTAATTTTTTGTTTTTGACATTTATAAAAATCATTGTTTTAATTTTATCATTATTAATAATTACTTTTTATATTATGTATAATGTGATTTTTAGGTTGAGACTTCGTTTATGACTTTTGAAGGTGTCCAACTGCAAGGTGCTGTTAAAATTATGGAAAAATTAAATGTAAGTTTAACTTTGACTTTACACCAAACAATTATGCAATTTGATGCTCAAATAAAGCAAATACTATCATTATATTTTTCATCCATTACTGCTTTAACAGAAATTTAAATGATATCTACCTAAATATAAAAGATAATAGTTAATTGAAATTACGGAGCTGTTATGCTTAAATTTTTGGGTGTAGTTCCTTTTAGCCCATACATCCGATTGATCTGAATTTTGATATACCTATGTCTTTGTCGACATACATAGGTATACCAAAATTCAGATCAATCAGGGATATGTGGGCTAAAAGGAAGTTTATTCCCTAAAATATTTATAATAAGCAACAACATTGAAGCACTCATGGCCTGGTGGCTTATGTTAATTCTAAGCGATCAACCAAATTAAGCAACAGCGGATCCTGTCGGTAATTGGATGGGTGAAGTAAAGTCCCAGTTGTTAACGTAAGATAACGGTCGTTAAGCCATGTTGGAAGCTTTAGGGTGTCACGTGAAAAGTTTCCGACTCTTGTGTTGGCCACTAACTCCTCCACGAATCTGGAGCAGCTTAGTTAAGTTTGCTCTAGGCCTCCTCAAGGGGAGAGACCCGTCGTCAGTAGTGGGCCAATAATGGGTAGAAGCCATAGCCATACATCTATACTTCTATACTAATATATAAAGAGGAAAGATTTGATTTTTTGTTTGCATTGAATAGGCTCCGAAACTACTGAACCGATTTGAAAAAGTCCCCGAGTAACATAGGCTATATTATACATATTTTCAAAAAAATTAGGGATCCTTAATAAAACTCCAATAATGTAACCCAAGGTGTAAAAAAATAAAAAAACCAAAGCAAAGCGAGGGCGGTTACTCGTACATAATATATGTATACCTAATACTGTACATACTTGCCTGAATCACAATACTCCCAACGTAAATCAACTTTGAAATGTTATTTTTGGTGCCAAGTTGCAGCAATAAAGAAATAAATACAAATAATAAGGAATATATAGTTATAGTTTCGTGGTTGAGTATTTTTAGTGCCACTCTTGGTATTTTGGATATCCAAAGGTGATGATTAGTTGCTTTCTGAGCAGCCATCATGTTAAAGCCATTTATGTAAAAATTAACATAAATAGATCTGCACTACGTACATTAGTAACATATCCATCCCATCCATCCATCCATCAGCCTTTGGATGTCCACTGCTGGACATAGGCCTCCTCTAACTTGCGCCACTCTGACCTTTTTCCGAGACGTGGGCGCCATTTGAGCATAGAAGCTAGGAGCTGGCCACATGGCCAGCCCATTGCCACTTCAGCAGGCTAATTCTTTGAGCTATGTTGGTTATCCTTGTTCGTCTACGGATCTACTCATTTCTGATGCGATCTGCTCTACTCTAAGCTTGTGGATCAGGCCAATAGTAAAGCACCACGTCTCGGATCCGTATGTCATCGCTGGCAACACACTGCTCGAACACCTTCGACTTCAGGCACTGAGGTAGTGTTTTGGACGACAAGATATGACGCAGTTTCCTGAACGCAGCCCATCCGAGTTGGATTCTACGAGTGACTTCTTTCTCGAAGTTGGACTTACCCATCTGGATCACATGTCCCAGGTAAATGTATTCGTCTACAACTTCGAGAGCAGCGCCGTCGACAATAATCGGTACATTCGACATGATTTTCGTCTTGTCCATGTTCATCTTAAGACCCACCCCTTGTGAGGCACTGTTCAAGTCCGCGAGCATTGTATCGACTTCTTCCAACATCATATCAATTTATGAATTATGATTATTATTAGAATTAATGATTTTTTTTTCTTTTTTACAGAGCTTGACATTTCAGAAGATTGGTAGACTAATAACATCTGTTGATTCACAACCAATGTTTGATGGAGGCGTTTTAATTAATGTTCTGGGCAGATTGCAGGTAAGACAATACTTACTTTAATTTTATTCCAATTTTTTAAAATAAAATCATACCCTGAGAAAAAAAGATTGACTTATGTAAATATTTAATTACAAGTAATAAATTGTATAAAAACAAAAAATAACAAAATATAGGATTACTAAAAAATGCACTTAAAAAAATATCACACTGATCTAGAAAATTGTGTGTCAGCTCCGACGCACGAATGGAGTTTACTCCTTACAAACGATTATAAAATATATAGATTAGTAAACAAGGGTAAATGTATTTTTTATATTACTGAAAGCATACTTGATACATTTATTTATATTATTTAATTTAACATGACGTTATCGTCAAATCAGTAATAACGCCATCTAATTTGCGATCGTCAAATCAGGAACAATGCCATCTAGTGTTAGTCAATATGCAACAAATTTAAATTTACAGAAGCATACTTACTATTTTTGTAGCTAAAACAAATTCTGTTTTTTGAAACAGACAGATGAGGATCAACCACATGCATACTTTCAAACGTTTGTGTTGAAGCCTATAGGAAACTCCTTTTATGTTGAACATGATATGTTCAGACTGGCTCTTCACGATGTTTAGAGAGTCGAGAGTGACTTTTTCTGCAGGTCAAGTAAGAACTATATAGATTGACGAGTTTTAAATTGTTGATTGATTCCTCTGTAAATAACAAAGCCATCAACACACTTTATTTCCAATGTTTTCAAAATTGAACCCTAAAACTTCCTGTAATTTTCACAAAATAATTCAAACCAGCAACCAACTCTGTCCATGGCTTCTAACAGGTTTTTTGGGATAATAACCTCCCTATGTTTTATTGCAGATCATAATCTATTTGTGTACTATTTATCATGAAAATCCGCTCATTAGTTTTTGCGTGAAAGAGTAAACAACATCCACAGAAACTATTAAATCTATACAAATAAATAAAAGAGTGTCTGTTTGTAATATTAAAATAACCGCTTTTTACTAAGTGCATTTGGATGTGCACACGGTACATATACCAAAACAATATTTTTTACAATTTTTGTGTTTGTCTGGGCTAATCTCTGAAATGGCTGGACCGATTTTGATGGAACTTTCACTGGTAGATGATGTAACTGAGTAACTTAGCTACTTTTATTTTAGAAAAAAAAATGTTAAACGATACGAAGTTCGCCTGGTCAGCTAGCTAGTTTATAATATTTGTAGCAAGTACGCACTTAATTTTTTTTTATGTAATAAGCCGATACGAGCTGACGATCCATTTGATGGTAAGTGGTTACCATCGCCCGTGGACCATCATTAGTAACATCCAAGGGTATGTTGCAGACCAAGAAATAAGAGAGAGAAAGAAAATAAGTTGGTTCCCAAGTCCTCAGCCGAAACACGACGTTTGTTGACTAACCAGTGTGGTAGCTAGGAAAGATAATGATACCAGTAATAATATTAATGACTTAATAATAATATTGATAATACAATAATCCATGTGATTATATTATAGCCAGAATTGTACCAAACCTATTTATATTTTTGGTAGATACATATACTGCTCCAGTAAATCCCGTTCCATTGATTTTGTTTCTTTTCTAATGTGTTGTTTTGGATGTAAAATGTAATAATCACATTAACTTTGCTTTGTTAGCAAGACCTGATAGTAATTCCTTATAAGGATAACTAAGGATTAGTTGCTTTGATTAACTTCCCTAATATATACAAGATAATATATACAAGAAACAGTATATTATTTGCATTGAATTTTAAACTTATTGTGGACTAGTTTGTGCCCGTGGCTTCGCCGTGGTAGATAATATGAATCTCTTTGCTTTTCATCCCGTACAAAGGCTAGCACTTGATGCAAATGCAGACATGTGATGTTTTCACAAACTTTCATATTTATAACATTAGAAGGATTGTATGGACACTGGCATCCCAATACGTCAGGATGGCATCATAATGTATATTGCTGTATTCCGATATTTCAGTTGAGTTGCATGTATGGTTGACAACTAGTCTTGAGTCTAAACTAAGGTTAATAACATAATTATTGTCTTGTTTCAGTGCGACGACGACCCCCCTCACCCCTACATGCAGACATTCGTCCTGAAACCACTCGGCGACTCGTTCTTCGTACAACATGACATATTCCGCCTGGGCATTCACGACGTCGCTTAAATATTTATTTATATTCACACGAAACCACATGTTGAACAAGATTTTATCAATATTATTATTATTATTGCTACACTCACTGCGCTATCTCTAAACCGCGTATTGTTTTAGTTAACTAGGTGTAAGAAGAACGGTCATTGTATGTTTGTAAATTCTAAAATTGTACATTTGTCATCGATTTACCGAGTTCGGCAATGGTTTTCGGCTTAGATAATTATTAAGAAGGCTTAGTAAAATTAACTGCCACTTTTTTCAGTTACTTGTATACATTTTATATTAATACATTATAATTTTGTAAATTGTCGTTTTAATACGCAGTGCTTTTTAACCCCCGGCGAAAAAAGGGGAGTGTTATAAGTTTGACGTGTCTGTGTGTCTGTGGATCTGTATGTCTGTCTGTGGCATCGTAGCTCCCAACGGATGACGATTTTGATCTAGTTTTTTTTGTATGAAATGTTAGGTATGTTTAAGTGTAAATAAAACCGTCGGGGGTTTGTTAAATTTAAATTTAATATTATATTTGATGTCGACGAGGGTAAGAAAACAACTGAAAGATGTTAAGACAATCATGTATTAAGTAAGTAATAAATAGTCAAAAATTAACAAAAGAACCACTGAAACCAGGTACAATAATTACCAATCTCAGAATTTAAGACTTGCAACTTTCTTTAAATCCTTAGACGCTACGAACACTTAACAAGTTACTTGCATGCACTATTATACGAAATACACACTGTGCCCGAGGGCCACACTTGTCTAAGTGAATGACTAGGTTGCAATTTTGCTCTCATTGCAAGGCTGTCTCGCCAACTCACTTTTGTCTTCCTATACTTGGGGGCTCTGCCAATTCCACATTTAGCAGTTTCACATCACAATCGGAAACGGTACTTCGTGGAAACATCTTGAATAAAAAATTCCAGATGGTCCAAACGTTTTGTATATTGACACTATTCAAATATTTTCCAGTTTCTACCTAACGGTATCCAATCTACCATTGCTTACCAAAGCAAATCATAATTGATCTTATCTAACACCATAACATTATTAAAATGAAATTGTAACGGAATGGAATATTAAAACTGTATCATATCTGTTATTATGGCTTATGGAACTAAGGAAGAGATTTTCATCCGACATTTTATTAGTCTTATGTAGAGACTTGCTGTGTATGCTGTTGTCACTGCATTAGACAAATACTACGGTTTACCGAGAGCTCACTCAATAAAGTCCCAATTGTCACAATAACAGCTATGTACCAAAAATTTTACTGACATTAGAAAAAAACACTTGTAACTTATTTAACTCTCGAACTGCTAAAAGGAAGCACGACACTCTGTACGCTATCACAAGATGGAGAAGACTACAAAGCAGAGATCAAATTAGACATGGCAAGACCATTATGGTCGCATTCGATATTAAGAACATTTGTACATTAAGCCTTTAGCCTCTGATTGAAAACACTGTTTCACTGAATTTGTGAATATTAAATAATATAAGCACAACTGCCTATTTAATCGTAGTTTTTTTTGGTTAGCTAAGGATTCTGCACACTACAGCGTACTATACCATGACCGTGCTTTGAACGTATCAGGCACGGAAATCAAAATACGCTCTACTATACCCCTTGAAACGGATTGACGGTGTTTATACGTTTACGTCGATAATTTTTGACGCTTCGCGCATGATACGCAACGGTGTTGTTTAAATATAAAGAATTATTTTTTTGTCTAACGTTCCTAGCACGGTCATGGCGTAATATGGTATAGTGGGCAGAAAGCTTTATCGTTAAAAATATGTCGTAAAGCAAATAGATGAGCAATGTGTCCGGTGGGATTTCTTCATTTCATTTACTCATCTATGCTATAAAACTAACTGATGTGCTTCTTGCTTCGATCACAGATTACATTCGAATTCATTAACAGAATTCAAATTATGGAAATCTTCACATAAACATAAAAAAATATTTACTTTGATTACTCCTTTTGAAGAGACATAAGAGTACATAACGTTATACCAAAAAATATGAAATTATGGCTTATTAAATTAAGTACATTTCATTACATTGAGTTACCAGACAAGTAGATGTTATGAACTCTTCATATAAGAATTATTCAATGAAACAGTGCTATCATACACAATAATGTCATTGCTTATTGATACTGGTAGCGATATAACATCAATAAAACATTTTAAACTTTGTACTGTAAAATGTTTTACTTATGTTCAAACCCGACTTAACATCTCTCATACAATCTCATTTGGATTTTATATGAATTTAGAAATCACAAAGCAACTGAATTATTACTTATACAACCTATAAAAGTGTATTTACCCATTTTCGGTAAGTACTTGGCTAGAAACCACTAACTCTTCAGAATTTTATTTTTTATGTGTATAGAACAGAATCATTGCTCAAACCCACAAACAGTTCATCATTACTATTTTAATCAAAATAATGACATATTTTAACACGCTTTTATTAGCTTCATACATATCCATGTAACGGAAACTTTGAACATGATTTTGACCTCCTTCAAAACGTCGGATTAAATCGAAATTTGGCATACTTATCAAGGACCGATGACAATTAAATATTTAAAAAAATGAAAAAAAAAACGCAGAGCACTAAGTTTCATTTCAAAAAATCAATCTAAAAAATGAAAAATAAGTCATAGTAAAAGAAATACTAAAAAACACGTTTTTATAGAATATCGAAAAAAAATAGGAAATAAATGTTAATAAATTTGAATTAAGAATAGTGTAATTGTAATAAAAGCGTGGGGTGCATCATGGTGTCAATGAGTAGGATTATCATTTTGATAATATCTTAAAAAGCACCCCACGCTTTTTTACAATTACACTATTCTTAATTTAAATTTATTAAAATTTATTTTCTATTTTTTCATAGGGTTTTCTATTAAAGCGTGTTTTTTAGTTTTTTTTTCAAACTATTTTTCAATCATAACTGTAGTGAAGAAATCAAGCGAAAATAATGCTTGTGTATCCATATTTGAGTCACTGTGACTAGCAATTGTCTTGCGACAGTTCATTTCACTGCAGATAAATTTCATTATGAAGCCATTCCAATCCATTTAAGTATTTGTATCATCCAGCCTTTTTTGCCTTTTTTTATAGCTCTAAGATATACGATTTTAAGAGAAATGAGGGTAGAAACATAATAGTTGAACAGGAGGTACCTCAGTCTTTCATAGACAAATGTTTTTAGATGGCTTTTTGAATTTCGGTATCCGTCAATATAGCCAAATTTCAGGAGTTATAAAATGTCATAATGAGTTCAAATATTCTGTATAAAAACTGAAGTTAAAATTGTAAAGATTTAAATTAGAGTTGACTCACATTTAATGACTTCAAATATGCAGTGTATTATCAACTCTTACATTTCAAAATTACTTGCATAATTATCAACTATTTATTTTCTACCCTCACTTTATAATCGTGTATTTAAACGAGATATACTTTTTCACATATCAGGCTATCATAACGTCGTTAGAGAGATGATAAAGTCGGACTCACATCGCAGGTCTACGAGCCGCCCTTTTTGCGCCCCCTCGAGCCGGGCAGCGCGACGCCCCGCAACGAGCGCATCGCCATCGCGCGGTTGAAGTGACGATGAGTCTTGTGTTCTTCAACGTCACTGCCACTGTCCACTGACGATAGGATCACTAGGAGCACTCCCATTACCTGTAAACGTCAAATAAGTCATATAAGAGCATTGAAACTTATTATTTTGACGGAAACTGTAATACCCCATTTATACGCGCGCGCGAGCCACGAGACAATCTGCGAGACGCGCGCGTGTGAACAGGGCGCTCGCGGACCAGACCGCGGCGCGTCTCGCGCTCGCAGGGCTCGCGTCGGGAGCGGTTTTGTATGCGCGCGCCAAAGGGGCTCGCGCGAGCGTTCGCGTGGTGTTCACACGCGCGTAGGCGGCGTGGCTTACGGACGCGCCACGAGACGGTCCGTGACACGCGCGTGTAAATGAGCGGTATGGTCGTCAAATGCCGATACAACGGTTGAAATGTGTAGCTGATACTGTTCGATTATAACGTAGGTGCGTAACATTAAAATCGTATGGATCGACGTCGTAATTTGAAGGGATAATAACACTAGACACTCATAGCCCCACACTAGGATTCCCTGTGTCGTAGGTGCCATGGACAACACTCAAGGACATTCACAGCCAGACCGAGAATAGAAATTCAAACTCATCATTCAAATATCCGCCTCGCTGGGAATCGAACCCAGGACCCTCGGTGCGGCGATCGGCATGGTAACCATCGCGCCACACGGGTCGTCAAACTTCATAATAGGGATAATAATAGTATTGCGCGACATTTCAATACATTTGAAATCCAGCAGCCTTTCAATCTGCATTTGAACTAGCACACAGTTCCCTTCAAACTTCAATTACATCATAGCCGTTCCATGCCACAGGAATTAAACAGTTAATTATCTATGGTCAGCATCAAACACACTCACCAAACACACGATGATAAGGAGAGTGTAGACGTGCACTGATGCCTCCGGTATGTTCTCGATGTCTTTGAGCGCGGCCAGCGCCGGCTCGAAGTCCGGCCGCAGGTCCAGTGCGTGCCGGAGGTGTACCGCTGCCTCCTGTCAATACTGGGCCTTACAGAATATGGCTATAAAGCATAGTAAATACGGCCGCTGTATCTAGGCGCGTCTGAACTTCGCGCAGAAGGCTGCGCAGTAACATAATTCGCCAATACTTGATAAGCGGTGTATTATGTCTCAGTCATACGTTAGCATGTTCGTGTTGCCATCTCTGTCTTACATGCGCTAAAGTTCGCAAAGCCTATGTTCAGACGCGCCAAGATACAGCGGCCGTACTGTATGTCAATGAACAATAAATAACGGGCGTACTTTTCATCCAGGGGGAAGGTACACTTCATAAATTAATGCATAAATAAATAAGCATTTTTATGGACCAAAGGGGAGACACAGAGAACTACACAAAATCCAGCTGACACACTTATTGCCTCACATTAGGAATCCTTGTGTTGTGGGCGCCAAAGACAACAAACACAGACCAACAACAGAAATTCAAACTCGTCATTCAAATGTCTGCCCCTGCTGGGAACGGAACCCATTAATGGCTGTATGGCATGGAACCTTTACGTCCACCATACAACACAGGACGTCATTATTGTGGGTACCAATCAAATCGCATGCCCTGGTTTGCTGGTTTACCTGATAATGTCCATAAGCCTTGAAGATCTCCCCCAGCGTGAAGTACTGCTGCCAGGCGCTACGGTCCGGCGGCTGCACCTCCAGCGAGCGGCGCGTCAGGTAGATCGCGTCGTCCAGGTACTGCAGCGTGAACAGCACTCGCGCCAGGTTTAGCAGCACCTAGGGGTGATGATAATGACACTAGAGTTTAGTTTTACACGCTTCCTTACGATGCATTTTTAACCTTGTCGCAAAAAGAGGAGTGTTATAAGTGTGACGTGTTATGCCTCTATCTGTGGCATCGTAGCTCCTAAATTCTAAACGAATGGACCGATTATGATGCGGTTTTTTGTCACAAAGCTGATGTGTAAATAAAACAGGGAGAGGAGGTTAAATCTTAAAAATAGTTATATTAACTTTTCTATGTTAAGAAAAGCGAGGGCCGTTTACTTGTGTTAACATGAGATCTCATCTTCGCAAGTCGCAGTCACGCTATCATCAATTTGTCGCTTATTTGCATCTTGCGTAGTAAAGTAAGAAATCTGTCCACGCGTCGCGTTTGCCTGTTTCATTATGCAGCTTGCATGCAATCGTCAAATGAGATACTGTGAACAGTCTGTAGGAGTTAATATGCATACAATTAGATTTTTATTCCTCCTTGTGTGATTATTATTTTATGCTTGATATAGTGTTTACTTTGTTGGTTTTTTTATTTATTTATTTATTTACAATAAGTTAATGCTTGACCACAATCCCACCTGATGGTAAGTGGAGATGTGGTCCAGGATGGTGAGCGCACTAACTTAATAAAAGCCTATTCACTCTTTTTTTGAAGACATCCACGTCATAGTGTATGAAATGTGGTGTATGAATAAATAGGTAAAAAGTCTGTATGATCAGTTAATTATGCTGTTTCATGACTTATAAAATTCTTCATCTTGAATAAGCTCAACATACAAGAGCCCATATAATAACCCACTTGATCGTCGCCACAATGATACAATAAAAGTTCAACACAAATAAAAAGCCAGCCGCCTCCCGTGTCTACTGTTGGCGCCCCTTGCGCCCTTCTCTCGGCGGAATCCGGGACAAAAAAATAATTCCTGGAGACGGAACAAGTCATAAAATTCCGAGACAACCCCGATTTTTCGGCCATCAAGCAACCTTAAACCAAAACAGATAAGATGTCGTATTGGAAACTAAGTACCAAGTTAAGAGTATCTATGCTTAGTAGACACTCGAGAAATTAAGCTAACAAAATATAGCCTGTAGGGTGAAATTTACCAGTGGAGAAAACAACTTATGCGGCTGTTGAATGCACTGTGTAAAATAATTTTGCTCACACGCGATGTCAAGTACGATCTTGTAAAAGAATGAAAGTAAGAAAAAAAACTCACATCTGCATTATGTGGAGACACGGCGAGCGCTCGCCGAAAACACTCTATCGATTGTCGAGTGTCGCCCTTGATTCTCCAGAAATTGCCAATCTGGTTGTAAAGCTGCACTGATTTTGGTTTTTCTCTTTTGGCCTTTTTCAGCCGCTTCTCTAAGGCATTTATGTCTAAGTCTGTTACTCCATTCTTGTATGATTTCTTTTTAGGAAATATGAGGGCCACCTGCAACATATAAGCATTATGTGCACATAATATATATAAAATACTGTTAATATAAATACAGTTAATTTTATGTATACTTTGAATACTTATACCATAAGGCATTTATAATTATTTTTTGGCGTGTACAATACAATACAATATCTTGGTTTGAGTGTTTGCCCGAATTTGAACCTGGCACGTTAATTATCACTTGGTTTGGAGAAGGAAAGGAAAAGATCGTGAGGAAACCTGCACACCCAAGAATTCTCCATAATGTTCTCAAAGGTTTGTGAAGTCTAACATTCCGCATTTGGCCAGCGTGGTAGACTATGGCCTGTATGCTGGCATCCCACAAGGCTCTGTGCTTTCACCTACACTGTTCATCATACATATCAATGATATGCTTGACATCAGGGATATCCATTGCTATGCTGATCACTGATATGAGAAGAGGATAAAACTTGTGTTTGAAGTTGAGACATCGAGCGGGTCTCAAAATGGGGTGACCATAAAAAAACCCCTCACATTGTGAGAGGAGACCCTAGCCGAACAGTGGGACAGTTATGGGTTGTGACTTTGAGTGATGATATAAAATTACCTGTGGCTCAGGTACGTTGGGGTGTCTGTGACGCCTCGCGACACCAACGAGGTTGTCATAGTATGTGAAGTTGACAGCTTTGCCACAATCTAGGAACTCATCGTCTACATCTCCACTCACTTCAGTTTGAGTAGCCTCTTCACTGTCTGTGCCAGACCTATATTTTCAAAAAGTATAAATAAATACATATAACTGATTATGAATGACCTTGTTATGCTATAACATAATTAAAGCAGTAACATAGGTACAGCCAGCAAAAAAATTAGGTATGCATTGAGTGTATTCCAGAGTGTTCGTCTTATTGTCCATGTTAAATCTTACTTTACATATATCATTTAATTGATACTAACCCATCACAAATTATCTATACAGGTATTAGTTAACTTTTTTGCTGACTCTACATCTATAAGGCAGTCAATCCACATGTGAAGTTTTTGTAATGCTAGACAATAAGGGGAAGCAAAAGTTGAAAAGACTGGTAGATCAGGTAATAGTGTTTTCAGCATATTGATGACAAATGAATGTGGATGATTAATGCAATCTTACAAGCTTGTGTGATTGACTACAGATTGACAGAAGAGTGAGTCCAGCAGAAGGACAGTTATTATGAAAATTATTATTAATTCATTATTGTAAGATGTATATTTTTAAATGTAGCTTAATGCATATTGCCTTTTCCTGCCAGCCAAAGGTGTTATGTCAATAATAATGAATTCAAACATTCATCTTAAAAAATTATAAAGAAAATTACAATTATTTCTCTTTGTGAATGGTATAATTAGAATGTTTTCTTTTAGATTTAGGAGTAAGTAAGCCAACTTAAGCATGGAAACTGTAATATTTTATACAGTATACAATCATAATGTTAATCAGACAATAGGGTATAATTAAATGCTCAGCTGATTTTTGATTTGTTACAAGTAAATATGAAAAACAATAAACTATAAAGTATAAGGCACAAAAAAACAAAGTTTGAGATCTTCTGGTGTCATACCTCTGTTGATCATAAATCTGGCAATCCGTGCAGAACATATCAAACCCATGCTTAGTCCAGGTGTTGCCATAGTACACTGTTGATGATACTATATTAAACACTGTATCTTCTTCACTTATTTTATTTTTATCGGTGTCATCCTAAAACATTGCAGGTTATTTAAATACTTGAATCTACTGCTATATGTAAAATGTATATAATACTTATTATATTTATTTAGTAAATAATTATGCAACGTGAATCACATGCTACATACACTGAACGAAATATGGAATTTTATGTAGGTAGATAGATATCTTTTAAATACTATGAGACAAGACTTGACAGGAGTGAATGAATCTGTTCTAGTTACTTCATTTAAATGATAGTGCGTGAGGTTGTCGTCAAGGCAAACGACTTAAGAATAACACGTACCAAGAAACCACTAGAAATTCAGTAAAATATCTTCGTGGTACAAATTATTTCACATAAAAGTAAGCAACGGTTTTGTTACTGACCTGCGACAATTTAGTGCCATCAACGATTTGCCCTTCCTCAACATCCAATTTCCAAACATTCGAGGTACGAGAGTTAGTAACAATAATTTGGAAAGAAAATATGTATAGAACCAAACAAGTCAAGTATGGCGAATCCCCCATTTTTGACTATGCGGCACAAAATTGAACATTAAAACTTAATTATTGTTCTATTCATTAATATGGTTTTCACATGAAATTGATCTTTTAATGGCACATTTATCTTAGCAATATTTTTTTTTGCAATCTCCTTTTCTCCTGCCCTGTCGTTATTTTGACATAACCACAGTGAATATTTATTTTTTATTTTTACTCTGTGAACATCAGATATCATAAAGAATATGAATTTTTGGTGATTTGGACATTTTCTTTTTAGCCTAAAATGTAAATAAAAAAATGGATGAATATAATAACTTGAATGATAATAATTTCATGAAATTATAGGAAAATACATTATACATCTGCTTTATAAAAAAAAGTCATTTTTCACCTGAGATCTGTTAGATCTAATCTGTGTAAATGAACTGTCAAATTGCCGTCTCAAATGTCATTGTATCACTATTTGGCACATAGATATATACATTTGGCAACGACGTTGTCAACTCACGGCATCATCGCTGTGTCCATAGACGTGGATTATACTCTTAAGGTCAAAACAGTGTTGCCAATGCTACGGCAATTACCGTGTTCTACGGCTTTCAGGCCAAAAAATTACAAAATCTATGGTCTACGGCCCGAACCCTAGGGCCGTAGCAAATTCTACGGCTTTTCGCGAATTCTACGATCTTTTTGTTATTTATTATTTTTGCAGACATTTAACGAATGTTAAAACCCTTAAAACAGCGCCAATAGGCTAATATAAAAAGTGTTTCTTGTTTTGTGGACGTCAAATTCACTGTCGACCTTTTTTTTTTTTTAGTCCGAGCGCTGAACCGATGGTATATATTGGCTTATTTGGATAGCATAATATATTGGCAGCTGTGGACACGGCCCACAGTTGATCTTTTTCCATAGAAACACGGCTTTTTTATCTAATGTACACGGTCTTCCAAAAATTTTCATTGGCAACACTGGGTCAAAAACGCAAAAAGTCAAACACCCAAAATGACAAAAAGTAAAACGCTTCAGGCAAAATACGTCAATTCTCTCTCAAAAAAATATTGTGTTTGTGCTGAACATACATATTGCTAAAGTTAATGAAATGAAAAGTTACAGAGAATGAATAACAGTTTAAATACTGAATAGATTAACAAACCAAAATAAGCAAGCTGGAAAGAAAAGTAAATTTTGCTATGAGTGAGAAACTTTTGAAGATCGACGTGTTTATCTAAAGTAAAACATGAAGAAGGAAAGAACTGGCGACAATAGCCGCCCATTCAAATTATAAGTATTTCACATATTTACATAAAGCAACGCTGTTGAAGATCGATGCTTATTTCAAATTATTTTCTATTATTTACAGCTCACCAAATATTGAGTTTAACGGGAATAAGCTTTGAAAGAAGAAGTATTATTGTAAGTTTTCTATCCCTATGTTCAAGTAAGTAGAGTATGTATCGACGATAGTTAAATATATTTTTTTTCAGGGTTTTGTTGAACTGACGATAGTCCCATTGAAAGACAACTTGAGGCACATTCGACTCAATGCTAAGCAGTGTCGTATCTATCGAGTATGCCTTAATGACCAATATGAAGCCAACTTCCAATACTGCGACCCATTTTTGGATATTTGTCAAAAAGACCCCCACACGTAAGTTTTATATCAATTACATTCACAACTTTCTTTCTTGGATTTTGTTTTAAAATTGACCACCTGCATGCCTAATACAATGTGAAAGGCTATACATACACCTAATGTAATTCCAATCACAGAGTGCAGTATTAGATCTGTTCACTATATACAATTTCGTTAGATTAGAAGTCTTAATTTGAAATTACAATCTTTAAGAAGATAATTGACATTCAAACTAACATTAACATACTAAAATATTAAACTGCCTACCTGGTATTATGGATATAACAGTGGCAAGCCTAGGCCGTCAGAACAAGGCAAGCCTAGTTGTGTCATACAACCCAGGATCTTGGGATCTTTGGCCCGACAACAGAACACTCCATTCCATAATGTATAATATTTACCAACAAATAACTGCAGAGTGATGATACTAAGCTGGGCTTGTCGGCTTCTATGGCTGTACCGCCACTAGGATATAATATTTAATTGTTAAAAAAGCCCCATTATATTATCACTCAAGGACATTGAAATCTACAGGAGATCGCTGGAGGACTTCTCTCAGTACCACCTATCAGCTGCCCGTAAGGTAGACCCTGACAACAACTCTGGAGAGCTACATCTGCAGATCCCTGATGATGCAGCACACTTGGTTGGCGAGGGTCGTGGGCTACGCATCGGCATTGAGTTCTCATTAGAGTCGCCCCAGGGTGGCATGCATTTTGTTGTACCAGAGGGTGATGCCAGCTTGGTTGAGGTTTATTTTCTAATACTATTAATAATTAGGGAGTAATTGTGATCCCTTGTTTTGAGGCACCTAGGCCTTATCACCCACACTCAAGTCAAGAGTGTATAGACTTCTACTAAGTTAGTGTGCTTTACCATCCAAGTCTTGATTACTGCTTACCATCAGGTGGTTTTGTGATCAAGCACTAACTTATTCGGTATAAAACAAACAAACAAACAAATTCGTAAAAATGTTTTTCTCTCTTGTTTACTCGTTTTGTTGTGTGTAAAAAATGTAACGAGCATGCAATAAGCCATCCAAATCAGTAAAGACTTTTCTTAGGTTAGTGAGTGGGAACAAATGAACAGATAAATAGAAAAATAATTTATTAATTAATAGCATAAGCTAATAAATTGAAATATACAAAAATATGTACATACCTAACTTATTTATAGATTATTTAAATTAACATTACATATTCATATTGTTAAATACAATGAGCAATGCCTAGATTTAATAAAATATTAATAATTTCAGTTCCAATGACAACTCATGTTATTAACATTTCAGAAATCAGCACACATGTTTACATATGGACACTCAGCACGTTTGTGGTTCCCCTGTGTGGACAGTTTTGCAGAACCTTGCACATGGAAGCTTGAGTTTACTGTAGACGAGTGTCTGACTGCTGTGTCGTGTGGAGAATTGTTGGATGTGGTGTACACACCCGATCATCGGAGAAAGACGTTTCACTATGTTGTTAATACTCCGGCTTGTGCTCCTAATATTGCTTTGGCTATAGGGTAAGTGCAACACCATACTTCATTGTTAACATTCTTTAATAATATGAATGAATCATCTGTTATAGACAGCAAGGCCATATTAGTAGTATAATAATATATGATATTGTTTTTGTATGTAAATAAACAACAAACTATAGAAGAAAAATGTCGCCATCAGAAACACCAAATGCATCACCAATGCATTTGTAGCCAAAAATCAAGCTGGGAATCAGATTATTTCTGACTCTCCAACACTGTTTGAAGACATAAAAAAAAATTCATGATCCATTCTCCAGTATAATGAACCACAAGTAGATAAAATTGGCTTCAACTCAAGATAGATGTATTCCTTTCACCCTGAATTTATTTATCTATTGTGAGATAATGTCATTGCAATTCCAGACCATTTGAGGCCTATGTAGATCCGCATATGAACGAAGTGACACATTACTGTTTGCCAAACCTTATGCAGATTCTCAAGAACACTGTGCGATACTTACATGAAGCTTTTGAATTCTACGAGGAGACCCTGTCTACGAGGTATCCATATCCTTGTTACAAGCAGGTGTTTGTTGACGAGGTCAGTAATGTTCTTATTTGTTCCTTTTTACTTTTTTTATGTAATTATAATTGTATAATGTAAATGTAGCTCTATAATTGCAGGGTAATTTTTTTGTTAATTTAATTTTTTTTAACTTTCGTGATGATATTGATAACTACCTCCAGCCAGTATGAGCCTTTAACCCCTGTATTAAATGTACTTATCAATATGTAAGGTATCCTCCCTTATATTAATCTACTATAAAATTTGTAGGCCTTTATTAATTGTTGTATTGTTACAGACTGAAGATGACGCCACAGCGTACACAACCATGTCTATCATGAGCACTCATCTTTTGCACTCTATAGCCATCATCGACCAGACATTCATAAGCCGGAAGGCCATGGCTCAAGCAGTGGCTGAACAGTTCTTTGGCTGTTTCATTACTATGCAGAATTGGTCTGACTTGTGGCTCGCTAAGGGCATCCCGGATTACTTGTGTGGACTATACTCTAAAAAGTGCTTTGGTAACAACGAATATAAGTACATGACTCATCAAGAGTTGCAAGAGGTAATTATAGTGAAGTTCCGTTCGGCTTAAACCTCGGAATAAAATAACTTTTAATGTTGTAACATGAAACCTTTTACATCATGTTTATAGACAAAATATAAAAATGACTTAAAAAAACAGTGAATAGGCTTTTATAAAGTTAGTGCACTCACCATCCTGGACCACATCACTTATTATCACGTGGGATTGTGGTCAAGCATTAACTTATTTTGAGTAAAAAAAAAGTATACCCATTTTTTGGCTGCTTTTGTTTTTTATTTTTGTCTTAATTAAATAAATTTTATGAAAGAAAAATTACTTTAATCGTAACTTTGTATCTGGTTTTATATACTTTTATTCAGTAATGATATGATAATTATGTTATGTTTGAGTTTCTCTATGTGTATCAAATATAATTTCGCAAAATATCGATATAACAGGTGGTGCAATACGAGGAACAATATGGCGGGATAGTGCTGGACCCATGGCAGCCTCCCGTGAGTGGTTCCCGCGACCAGTGCAGGGACACTTTCTACTTCCCCGTCCGGAATGTGCTCACCATGTCGCCTAGATACATCGAGGTATGATGATATTTGCTAGAAAAAATTAAGAAAAAATGTAGTGGCGCTATTTATTTTACTAAGAAAATGTGTTAGCCGTTCTGGCAATTTCTGACTTTATTGAAAAGCAATATGGTTGATATTTCAAATAGTTCCAAAACTCCCGTCACTTTATTTTGGTCTCCAAAGTTCGAGTTTTACGAAGTATTTTTGTATGTATTCTTGTAGTTTTTAGATATTTCTTTAACTGAGTGAGTCAAATACCTATTTTGTTCAGGTAATGCGGAAGAAATCCCACCTAGTCCTCCGTATGTTGGAGCAGCGTATTGGACAAGAGTTACTGCTCCAAGTGTTCAACAAGCAGCTATCGTTGGCCACCAACGCTGCCAACACGAAGATTGGCAGTGGGCTATGGGGCCACTTGCTATTGTCCACCAACCTGTTCGTGAAGGCCATATTTACCGTCACCGGGAAAGATATGGCCGTGTTCGTCGATCAGTGGGTTCGGACTGGAGGGCATGCTAAGTTCAAGCTTACGTCTGTTTTTAATAGGAAGAGGTGGGTTTGTTTTATTATTTATTAAGTTTTATGTTGTGCCAATTCGCTTCCGTTAACTTTTTTTTGGATAAAATGTATTCTATCTACTTCTCTGTGCTCTTTTGACAATATGTATGTAAAATTGTATGCTGATCAAGTTAATCGTTAATTTGTCAATGTAACAAAAAAGGAAAAAGTGACTTTTATTTGGGGGATCTTTAAAAGTGTCCTTTCATAATTTCTTACTCATCTATTAACAAAACTACACGCTATGTTAAAATACGCAAATAAATAAATATCTTATTGTAAATTCTGTACCAATCTTTAAGGTGCCTTTTAATTTTATAGCTCTTCCTCAATAGGGAGATTCCTCTGCTTTTGATTGAGCATAAGCTATAGAAGTTATTGTACAATTAGAATTATGTAATTTTTTCCTGTTACCAGGAACACAGTAGAGCTGGAAATTCGACAAGACTCGGTCCACGAGAAAGGCATAAGAAAGTATGTAGGTCCACTGCTAGTACAGTTGCAAGAATTAGACGGTACCTTCAAACATACTCTGCAGATTGAGAACACCGTTGTAAAGGCTGACATTACTTGTCACAGTAAAAGTCGAAGGAACAAGAAGAAAAAGATTCCCTTGTGCACCGGTGAAGAAGTTGATATGGATCTCTCAGCTATGGAGTAAGTAAAAGTAGAAATCCTCCCATTTCCCAATATCATGTTATTTGCTTGGCTTTTTACAAGCAAAGTGATGTTTACTACATTTCAAGTTAAGAGTACAATTTAGTCATTATAACCTTGAAATCATTTTTTTCTTATGCTACTTATATACGCGTGGCGCCATCTCTTATTAAATTCTGAAAACTAATTGTCATCTAAAAACCTCATTACAGCGATTCCCCGGTGCTCTGGATCCGATTAGACCCTGAGATGTCACTCCTGCGCAGCACGGTGATATCCCAGCCGGACTACCAATGGCAGTACCAATTACGTCACGAGCGTGACGTCACCGCCCAGAGCGAGGCGATAGAAGCACTGCACAACTACCCCGAGCCCGCTACGAGGAAGGCATTGACGGATACCATTGAGAATGAACAGACGTTCTATAAGATTCGGTGTAAAGCCGCGCATTGTTTGACTAAGGTGAGAAATTATTAGAACTTGTTCTAAGTGTTGACTTTAAGTGCATTGTATATTTTTTTACATTTTTTCCACACCGGTCTAGTTTTTACCACGTTTTTATTAATTTCTCTGGGCTGGCAAAAAAACCTGACCATTTGCGAGATGATCTTGCGTGGAGGGTTCTGTAGAATGAGTATATTTATGTATATCTAACATGTTTTAACTAAATTATTTTGTTTTTCTTTTAGTTAATGTCCTATACAATATTATCAAATCTTACCACTGCATAACAAACTTAGTTCACGAAACCATGTCTAACCGAAAAATAACCCAAAAGAAATAATTAATAAAACATGGCAAAATTTTACTTTTCTTTACCACCTTGTTGATTTAATACAACGTACAAACTAATAACATTTAAAGAGTAATAAAATCATGTCATATCTTTCCCTGTAGGTAGCAAACGCAATGATCAGCTCATGGGCGGGTCCGCCGGCGATGCTGACGATCTTCCGCAAGATGTTCGGCTCGTTCGCGGCGCCGCACATCATCAAGCAGAATAACTTTGACAACCTGCAGCATTACTTCTTGCAGAAGACTATACCTGTGGCTATGGCTGGTGAGTATTGTTAAAGTTTTATGTGATCCATAGACTTAAATATATAGACGGGCTGTTCCGAACAAAATCCGTGTGACATTTTTCAAGCACTTTTCATACTCTGTGACAGCGCTTCGTTCGGTCAAGTGCGGTTCAAGATGGCGAATATAAAATATTTTGTACAAAATTATTTTTAAAAATGTAAGTAAAAATATTGTTACTTACCAATTATGATTTAAATAAACTCAAATAAAGTTCAAACGTAAATAAAGAAGACTTTTTAACTGTGCACAATAAACATTAAGGCTACGTCCGCACAGACACGTGGCTTGCTTAGCGCCTAGAGCCTAGCTGGTCACCTAGCGAGTAGCGTAGTAAAACGAACGTTCTATAGTGTTCGCGACTGGCCGCACTGCGCGCTTGGTGCCTAGCAACACGCTTAGCGTGTATCGAAGTAAACAAACGTGTTGGTTTTTTGTCACTAGGCGCTAGGCGTTTTTGAAGCAAAAATGAGATTGACAGTCGGGTTGTCATGGATATAATATTATTAATGAATGTCAATGGCAAAAACTAAAAGCTGAAATGAGAAATTATTGCATTTATTTCATTAATTTTGTAAGATATTTTTGAGAGTGACATTTCGTCAACGTGCCGACAAGCAAAATGACCGAGGGACCTAGCGACCCACCACACAAACCACCTCTCAGTGCGGCCACTGTATATCCTACCAAGTAGCCAGAATGCAAACCACTAGGCTCTAGGCGCTAAGCAAGCCGCCTGTCTGTGCGGACGTAGCCTAAGCGATAATATGTGTTCTGGAATGACCGCCCAAGTAGCACAAAACTGCATTATAAACTTTCACACAAGGCCCACATCGTCAATCTTAGCATTTGTAATGACTTATAAGAGTTCCTTCGGTCTGTAACAGCTGTATAGAAGGAAGCGAAGCTAAATATAATGCTTTATTCTGTATTGTGGTTCTACTATGCACCACACACACGCCACAGACGTCACTATTATTCAGCGTTTAGTACTGTTGTGCCCTATCTGCTGTAAGAGCGCTGAATAATAGGCCACGAGGGTACTCTAAAACTATTGCATTTTAAGACAGATCTCGTGAACAACTATAACACACTGCTAGTGACAAGCCGGTTGACATTGAAGGCTTTGACAGGTGGATGTCGATGACGTTTTGACAGAACGCAGAGTGACGAATGACGTTTGTAATTTTCTGTCTTCCTATTGGTCGCCCGCGCGTCGGTGTTGCCCGCGCGTGGGTGTTGCTGCCAACGAAAATGTTGTGTTTGTGACGTGACTGATTTGTTTTTCACAAGTGCTTAACTATTTTACTCAATGCTGAATAACAGACCACAATTGAACATTACATACAGCCCTTAGCATTAGGTTAAGATTACAACTGTTCACTAACATATCCGCCATATTTAATATACTGCGTATTATTTTAAAATTATAACCTTTTTAGTTTGGTTTATTTTAAGATATATCGACACCAATTTAACTTGAATACCACTGACTAATACGTAAAAACAGCATTCCATGCATATAAATGTACAAAATAATGTTTTTGTTTTTTTTTTAAAGTCAATATTAAGTTAATATTTTTTTGTGTTCACCATTAATAAGAGGGCGCGTGAAAATTTTGAACGATATATATATGGTATTTCACGATAAAGTTAAATTCCCAATAAGATTTCAAATCTAACAGTAAGAAATCGAAGTTTTAACTATATTAAATTATATTTTCCTTGTCACAAAATGGCACCTGGGATCTTGCACACAACAAGTTTTAAGGTATTGACACTGACAGTTCATAATGTTCATATCACAATTTCGCTCGACGTTTACTTTCAACTCTATTAAAACATTTGAAATGTTCACTTTGTTTTTATAGGGTAACATGTGGTTTGTTAATCAGGCAGTGTTCAGCTCTTGTAATGTCTGTTACCCACATAAAATGCTAATATAATGCTGATATAATCCAATTATTTAGTAATGGGATTTCTTATACAGCTATGTGCTGTCAAATTTGTGCCCAAATTAGAGTTATATCAGCTGTATAAGCGCTTATAACGCTACTATACTGCAACTTATCAGCTCACGTTTCCATTGTGCTCTGTTGAAATACTGTTATACAGCGCATTTGTGCTACTTGGGCGGGGTTTTTCAAAAATGACATCTACTTGTCTTGATGGCTCGCAGCCGACTAAAATGCGTTGGCACCATCTGGTGTCAACGTAGGTGTCCAAACTTTTCGTACTGAACAGCCTGTCTAGTATAGTATACTTATACATACAGGTCTATGATGTGATCACGTTTAACAAGTTGACATGTCGGAAAGCGGGTACCCTGTTCTAATGTATGTTTTTACTAACCCTGAACTGTCAGCTTCCAAATTGTTTTTTTTTTGTTGGCAACATTTTACTACGTACATAATTATATTGTAACAATTTTTGCGGCCGATCGCATGTGATTAACTTTAAGTTTTGATTAAGACTGTACGGTTCCATGTAGTTCCATCATCTTCTGCATTTATTTAAATGTACTTTTAATATTTTGTAGTATGTTCTTTCAAACGGTTTTATTTGATTTTTTGATGATTTTGATGTGTCTTTATAATAGAAAAACAGTGAGCAATGTATACTTTCACTTGCATAAAATACAATTTTATTTCAGTGTGTTTCAAAACTACAGAAATGAGGTTATTGTTTTGAACTTTATACCTAAAATCTAAAATGTATAAATACCTTTTTTTTTCATTTTAGATTTAGAATTCAATTTTAGTTATGTTTGTTTTCTCATCAGGACTGAGAAACATTCACGGCATCTGCCCTCCAGAGGTGGTGAGGTTCCTCCTCGACTTGTTCAAGTACAATGATAATTCTAAGAACCATTACTCGGACAACTACTACAAGGCAGCTCTAGTGGACGCGTTGGCTGCGACCATTACACCTGTTATATCTGTGCTGCAACCTGTAAGTATGATATAGTTTTTATTTACATCTTACCATCAGAATGTTTATTATGCTAATTTTACTGTATGGCTTCAACCCATTAATGGCCCACTACTGAGCACGGGTCTCTCCTCTTGAGGAGGTCTGGAGCATACTTCACCATGCTGCTCCAGTGCGGATTGTTGGAGGATTTTACTGTATGATCCGGTCGAAATATCGGCGTACAGTAAATATAAATGTTGATAAAATCCTTTTGTTAAGCCTTACCACCATTTGGACCGGGATACCTTAGTATGCTAATATGGGATTCGGTGGAGAAAGAAGTATTATCTTAATATTAATAACAATAAATACATTTTAGCTAACCAAGGCACTAAGGGATACAATGTGTAATGCTTGCATAATGGTTATCAGACATATCATCCTACATGAATCGGGCTCTAATATAATTTTTTTAACACTATCATTACAAATATAAAATTTTGAGTAAAATGTTTGTAAGTAAGTATCAAGTAAGTAAGTAGTACGTAAGTAAGTTCAATTTAACTGTTTAATTTCGTATACAGGGTGCTCCAATCACAGCGGACTCTTTATCAGCGGACACAAAGCTGGTGCTAGAAGAGATAACGCGCGTCCTCAACCTGGAGAAGGTGCTGCCGTGCTACAAGCACGCCGTCACCGTGAGCTGTCTGCGCGCGATCCGACGCCTGCAGCAGTGCGGACACCTGCCCAGCGTGCCCGCCGTGTTCCGCGCGTACGCTCAGTACGGACAGTACATTGGTACGTATGGGGACGTATATGTTGGTTTTGAAGTGACACTTGTTGGTATATCGTCTGCAGTAGTCTCCCACGCCGGATGGGCGTTGTAAGAGGCGACTAAATCCGGCGCGCTGGTGATAGGACCTTCGCAGGGATTATACCCCACTTACCATCAGGTGGATCGTCAGCTCGTTTGCCGGCTATTTCCATAAAAAAAAGTTGGGCGGACACCTGCCGAGCCAGCTCACCGTGTTCCGCGACCGTGTATTTTTCGGCTACACTCATTTCAAGGCCGTGAGTTATCTACCTTTTTTATTGATCTGAGGTCTTACCTAACAAGTCACATTCCAGACGTCCGCCTCGCAGCCTTCGAGTACCTGGTGGACTTCGTCCGCGTGGACGGGCGGGCAGAGGACCTGTCATCCTTACTGACAGCGGTGGAGAGCGACGCGGACCCCGGCGTGCGGCACGGGCTGGCGCGGCTGCTGGTCGCCATGCCGCCCTTCGAGCGCGCGCAGCGACACCGGCTCGACACTGAGGCCGTGGTGCACCGGTGAGAATAGCCTATTCACTCTTTTTTTGAAGATATCCACGTCATAGGCGGACGGGCACGCGGCCGCAGCCAAGCTATTCCAGTACTACGCGGTGCGCATAACGAATGACGAAACCGCGTCGTACGTGCCGGTGGGATGTTCACGACAAAAGGATTGATACTTGTCTTGCGTCGTGTCGTTTGATGGAGAAATGGGGATGGGGGAATTATTTGAAACAGTTGCTGCGCACACTCTCCAAAATGTGCCCTTTAGAAAACCGATAGGCGTGATTGATTGTGATAGGAATATTGAGTATATAGAGCTCTGTAACCGTAACCGAAAATTTCAGCATGAAAGAAATATCTATCCGTAACGGTATTCGGTATTTTCGGATAATTTCGGATAGAGGCAGAGTCTAAATGAGACATGTTATATGACGAGTATTTGTTTCACGATGTTGATTGTTTAATAATATATTGTATAAGATAATGAGTGTCCAGCGGTCGAATTTTGACCCTAATCTTTATCGATGAGAAGACATGAAGTCATACCTAACAGTTCAGTACCATTAATTAATATTTTATTTTTCGGATCATTAGTGGTATCTTAATTATTATATCCTTGCCTTACATGATGTAAGGAATCGTATTACAGCGGCGCTTATCAGTAATTGAAATCCTATCTCAATCATAATAGTTGTCCACTAAGCAATAATTAGGTTAAAATAATACATGAATTTGATGTTATCTTTACAAGTCCAATCCTAACTATTATCTCTAGTTACATAATGATTTATTACATTATTAAACATAGGGTTATCTCATGTTATAAACGAATTGTGTAGATAACCAAAAACTCGGGTATCTTATCTGTGTTGACTGTTGACGACAGATAATGTTTCGTTTCAGATTGTGGAATAATATAAATAGTCACTTGTCAAATGATGCACGGCTGAGATGCGACCTTGTAGATCTGTACTACACTTTGTATTGGGTGAAGAGACCGCTATGCGTTCCAATACCGGAGATGCAAGCGATGATGAAACAGATGCACCACAAACGGAAGGATGGTGATCGGGAGATGAAAAGGCCGTTCTTTAAACGGAAGATTGATGTGAGTTGGATGATTATCGGTTAATCTTAATAATCTAGCCATAGATTATTAGCCGCCAAACGACTCGTCCTGTTCCGGCTGGGGAGTTTGTGAGCCAGTTCTTTCTCTGTTTATGTTCTTTCTTTCTTGACCGGCAAGGCATCAGTGATGCCTTTGGTGTTGCTGATGTCTATGGGTAACGATAGCCACTTACCATCAGGTGGATCGTCAGCTCGTTTGCCAGCTATTTCCATTAAAAAGAACTTGAGGTTAAAGTATAGATGGAATATTGCGGACGGAGGCTTGAAGTGTTCCGTAAACGATAGAATTATTATACAGTTCTATATTTTTTATGTCGACAGTTTACATTAATATTTGCTTACCACTTACTTAAGCAAGTATGTGGAACTAGTTGCATGGATCATGATCACGGCCACACTGGCGAATGGCGACATACCATTGCCAGGTGTTATTTCACACATTTACACTGACATTGACACTGACACTTAAGATTTATGAAAATTAATAATTTATATACATTTACATTCTTATTATTTTAGTATATATTTTTTTAACCTTGACACAATAAAATTCACGGTTAACTATAACGGATAACGTAGTATGTAGAGAAACGGCAGTTATGTTACATGATTGTTGCAAGAATCTCTTAAATTCTGGATATCTATCTAGTCACAGATTATTACATTTGTTTAAGTTAGGTATATCTATTAATGTTAAATGACGCATATTTTACATAATAATTATTATGTATAAATGATTAAGTTAAAGATTTTTTACTTTGTTTATGAAATTCTATATAAATTACGAAACATAAATCAAATAAGCAAAAAAAAATCGTTTTGTGTTTAAAAACACATTAGTTTTTTGTTAGAATTAAATTTTAGTTTTATAATAAGATATTTATAGAGGTAACGTAACTTAGCTAATGAATAACTCGCCTCAGATTTAATCGACTCTCTCTTGTGACGTCACATAGAAAACCTATCATAAATTTTAAATGTATTATTGGCGCTCCCCTACACTAAATACCCAACCCCTACACAAAGTTCCATGCTTCTAGGTCTACTGGCAGTCTGCAGTGATGTATTATGTAGTATGAATTAAACTGTATATTTCAATTAACAGCATCAACAGATAGAAACTAAAGTGCAAGTGGAATTCTCACCGTTGGATCAATCGATTCCTCTAACCACCCTAGAGACAATGCCCAGTGAAGACAATCTGCCCGTCCCACTCTCCAGTATTAAGGAAGAGGATATCAAAGTGGATGTTACCACCATTCATGAAATGCCTATGGGAATGTTTAGTGTAAGTTGCTCTTTACTTTACTGCCTAAACAAATTGTTTTCACGAGTTTGTAAAACATGAGTGTCTTTTATGTTTAGTGTAAATCAAACTATCGGGGGTTTTTTAAATTATTATTTAAAGTATAGTTTTAATGTAAGTTGAAGATTAAATTAACTGGTTGGTATAAGATATTTTTAGTAAATGTTCGCGCGAGGGCGTATCTGTTTTTTATATTGTTTTTCAAAATATCATCTGATTTGCACATTTTCTTGAACAGTCCAATTTTTTTTATATATCTCCCAATAGTGCAGAGAAACTTTTTAATTATAAAATATATCCTTAGTATATTATGAGTTATGACACAACATAATTACAGTAGCTAACACTTTCATTCATGACATACACCAAAAATAAGATAGCCCTCATAGGTAATATAATAATAGGCCCTCATATTTTATAGGTAAAATCACATACAAATTTTTACTTTGAATTAATGTCTTTAAAAAGACGATTGCAAAACAAAAAAACATTAGTTTCAATTAGCAACATGTATAGGGGACACCCGGGTTTGAACCGGGGACCTCTCGATCTGCAGTCGAATGCTCTACCACTGAGCTATATCCCCGATGACAATAATATCGAAATTGCTTGTGAATTGTGATGTTCCAGCGTATAATTTCGATGTTTCACATCTGCCAGCCGTCCCATGACGGCTGTTCTTTTTTTTTTACTTAAAATAAGTTAATGCTTGACCACAATCCCAACTGATTGTAAGTGAAGATTGGTGAGCGCACTAACTTAGTAAAAGCCTGTTCACTCTTTTTTTTAACCGACTTCAAAAAAAGGAGGAGGTTCTCAATTCGACTGTATTTTTTTTTTATGTTTGTTACCTCAGAACTTTGGACTGGGCGAACCGATTTTGATGATTATTTTTTTAATCGAAAGCTGGTGGCTGTCATGTGGTCATGTGGTGGTCGGTGTATGTGCGCGACAAATTGCCGAATAACTCAATATCACGCCAACCGATTTCGATGATTCTTTTTTTAGTCGAAAGCAGGTGCTTCTCATGTGGTCCCACACAAATTTGAACGAGATCTGACAAGTAGTTTTTGAGTAACTTTGAAGTCGGTTATTTTTTGTTAGTAAAATTTAGATTATTGTTTTTGCAGCAGGACGACACGAAGCGCGAGTTCAACTCGGACAACGCGGTGCCACTACCGGGCATCCCGGGCACGTCCGGCCCGGTGGGCTTCGAGCCCGGCATGTTCAAACAGGACCGGGACGAGCTTGGCGCGCCTAAGGTAAACTCTAGGTCTAAGGAGGATCTATTTTGGCGGCTCAGATCTGGAGGGCTATTCTCTAAAATACAAACTCGAAATCGAAGCTCACTCAAGTGAGACTCGAAAGCGAACTTGCATCATCTTGATAATTATGTCATTCTCTAATCATCTATGTAGTACGCACTTGCGAAGTGAAGTGAGTCTCGAACTCGAACTTCAAACGACTAAAGATAAAGTTTTATAGAATAGGAATTTTGAAACTCATCGCGGATTCCGCTGTCGAGTTACAAAACAGAATAGCCTTGCTGACCCTAATTCCATACTGGTAATGTGTGGGGTTGCGTGTAAGCATTGTATTGTCAATATCATTCATTTATGTTATTACCATTCTGTGCCTCTACGTGGCTAGCTAGCGCCCTTTAGCATCAGTCAGCCGTCAAACGACTCGTTCTAAGCCACCTGGCTAACTTATAAGAGTATATACCACCAACATTCTAAGTCTATGGTAACGTTGTATCCCAGTGGTATATTACACCTGGTGACTGTTTTATACGCCTTCATCAAAACCACTGTAATGGTGTGAAGTTAATATAGAGTATAGCTTCCAAGATGAAGTCTTACCTAAGCCTTTTCTTCTTTGAATGTTGCAATGCAACTGTTGCAAGTTATTTATCTCTCGTGCAATGACGTAGGTAATAATTTATCTAACCTACGTTAACCTTCTGCAGCCAAAGAAGAAGAAGAAAGATAAGAAGAAACATAAACATAAGCACAAACATAAGCACAGCAGCAAGGACAAGTCTAAGGAGCACAAGGACAGGGACCGGTTGACGCCGCGGCCCTCGTCCGGCCTCGAGCATCTGAAGATCAAGGAGGAGACCAGGGAGACCCTCAGCTCCTTCAGCTCAAGCCAGAGCCCCTCGGAGGATATATCGTCTATGCCCTCGAATATGAGTTTTTAGTGTACTTAAGTAAGGAATAAATGTCTATAAATAAATGAATGATTTATACATAATACTCAATACACAATCTATACAAACAAATAAAATTGGAGTGTCTGTTTGTAATATAAAAATAACCGCTTTTTATTAAGTGCATTTGGATGTATATATGGTACATATATCAAAACAACATTTTTTACAATTTTTGTCTGTCTGTCTGTCTGTTTGTTCCGGCTAATCTCTGAAATGGCTGGACTGATTTTGACGGGGCTTTTACTGGCAGATAGCTGATGACAAGGAGTAGCTTAGGCTACTTTTATTTTAGAAAAAAAATAGTTTGTTAGGCGATACGAAGTTCGCCGGGTCAGCTAGTACTCAATATTTTTATTGCAATGATAGTGGATACATAAGTGATTACATAATATTTTAGAGGCACATGTGGACCCTATTAGGGTATTGCAACACAATGGGATACCCTAATAGGGTTCATATGTGCCTCTGAAATGCATTTTGTTTTTTATTTAGTTAAGCATTTTGTCGGAAAATCATAATACCGTTTGCTGTTCTTTGATATTTAATATAGGGTGACCCAAAAATTACGCCTATGCAAAAAAAATCCCTAAACAAAATGTATTTAATTTAGTTAGCGTAAGTAGTACACGCTGGCTCGATGCTGGGTATCCACTAGTATAAAATATTGATTTAAATTTCGTACATGGGCCAATGTGCGACACCAAAATAACGCGAAGGCCATCGCTTCCCTGATAAAACTAAATAAACACTTTGATTACACTATTTGCTAAATTCACATTTTAAAACTCTTTATTGACCAGAACAATCTAAATCTCTTCTCAAAACAAAGTTTGTTTTTTATTAAGTTTAAATGTTGTGGACATACTTCTATACTCTATACAAATAAATAAAATTGGAGTGTCTGTTTGTAATATTAAAATAACCACTTTTTTATTAAGTGCATTTGGATGTATACACGGTAGATATACCAAAACAACATTTTTTACAATTTTTGTCAGTCTGTCTGTCTGTCTGTTTGTTCCGCCTAATCTCTGAGGACCGATTTTGGCGGAACTTTCACTGGCAAATAGCTGATGTAACAAGGAGTAACTTAGGCTACTTTTATTTAAAAAAAATAGATGATTTTTTTTATACTAGCTGACCCGTCGTGGGTCAGCTAGTATAAAATAAATGTGTGGTAGTGTTTGAAATCTTCCTGTTTAGGTTTAGTAGCTTGACTTCATCAGTGCCTTGAAACCTTTCGAGGTTGGAATGGTAACATGATGAGGCTTTGACTAGACGTCTCAAATAACGCAAACGCACGGTCAAATTAGATACTACTATTGACCTTAATTTGTAAACATAAGTTTGAACGAGATCTGACAACTAGTGTTAGTGTAACTTTGAAGTCGGTTATTTTTTGTTAATAAAATTTAGATTATTCTCCTACATACAAAAAAAACGGTCACCGATTATCGGACGTGGGCGGGAAGCCTTAAACTTGGTAATGTGTAACCGCGCTCTACCAGAGGCCTCTAAAAAGGATCTAATGCCTAGCGTTGACTGATAATTTATAATCAGAAGGTGCACCACGGCTATAAAGACCAAGGGGACCAACCACATTAGACTAAACAACGGATGAAGCTCTTTACACCTCACAGTAAGTAGTCTTGTCTTTAAAGTTTCATAAATCGAGATAGAAATTGAAAAATATAATGTATTTTGTAACTTTTCAACCATTTTAAACCCGATAGGTACCCCCTAAAAATAAAATGATTGGAACATTTTGTGGGAATTTATTCACCTTAAAGTGGGTGAACACCTAGTTAGCATTTGTCGTGTTTGAATGTTATTATCACTGTTACATAATTACCTATCTCCCGCACGCTATCAGTCATGTTGAAGTTTGACCGCTCCTAATTTTTTGTCAAAACTTATAAATGCGATTACTATAACAATTGCTGTACTTTATTGTTAGTACTGTCATGACGTAGGTATCGAATATAAGGGAGAGGATCCTGTTGCGTAACATGGCTAAGCAGTGGCGTAGCTAGCCCTAAGGAGGCCCCATAAATCAATATTTGTTGTGGGGCCCTCTCAACGTTAGCTGTCAAATATAAAAGGAGTGCCAACTGTAGCGGTCGTAGGCCGCTGGCAAGCTTTTTTTGGGAGTGTTAGTGGGGGTCCCTATACGCCCCGTATAATTGATACGGCGGTAGCTACGACCCTGGGCGCTTAGACAAAGTAACATCGCTTCGTAGCGAAAAGATACCTAACTTCGTCATCGTCTCTGAGATAACGATAACAGTGACTGTTGTACCACTTGTGCTACGTATGCACTCGGTAAGTGATGGGATGGAATACATCCTGATGAACAACGGATGGCGAATAGTCCGTTGTGTTGCATGCTACTGGGTCCCGTGACTCCCGTGTACCACGTTTTCTTTTGGTCGGCATCGCGTCGGTGATGGCTTTGACGTTACGGATGTTTATGGCGACTGGGTGCAGGGTGGCCAGGGTGGGCGAATATAACCACTTACCATTACTTAGCCCGTTTGTTAAAAATCATTCAGACACAAAATTAAACAACTACAACAATATAAGTTTTGTGAGTCCATGTTAAGAGGGAAGAAAGGGACGTTAAAAGCGGAATTTATACGTCATCAAAGAAAACAAACCAACAAAGCTATAATGATATTTTTCGTACCGTTCAATTAGAACTCATTGAAGTAATTGCTGCCTTATCAATGTGAATACATCAATTGATTTGAAAGAATATGATGCAAGGCCTATTAGTATTACAAAGTAGGTTTTTAAAAGACGCAGTTTCACCAAAACACTATGACAGAATAGATAATATTCTGTGATATAACTCAGAACAAGCATATTATTTAACCCATCAACCTGCAACTAAAGGAGATAAGAAAATATTGAAATTGTAAAGGAAGGATTTGAACAGGGATGTGAGAAGACTTGATGTGAGAGTGATACGGGATGTGAGAGTACTTAGTTTAATGTTTTATTTGGTTAGATGACTTTAAAAAATTTTATTAACAGAAAATAACCGACTTCAAAATACTTCAAAAAGTACTTGTCAGATCTCGCTCAAATTGGGACCACATGACAAGCACCAGCTTTCGATTAAAAAAAAGAATCATCAAAATCGCTTCACCCAGTCGAAAGTTCTGAGGTAACAAACATAAAAAAATACAGTCGAATTGAATACCTCCTCCTTTTTTGAAGTCTGTAAAAAAACTAGACAACTAGACTAGTGTTCTCTCCCGTATATTTTTTACTATATTCATTACCTATTGTAAACGTGAATATCTCGTCATTTTTTTCTCGTAAAAATTGATTCGTAGTTGAAATTAAAGTTAACGATAAAGTGAAATTAAGTAGAACCTAAATGTAAAACGCTATGCCGTGATGGAGGATTTCCACTTCGTGGATTACGACTCTAAAGGTATACTCGCAGTCCTTTTTTCGATAATAAAATTAAGACTATTGTTAAATTTTAAAACGGTCATCATAGCGTGCAAAAGGTTTATATTGACTTTTTGCGTAATTCAATGTTTCATTCATGTGGTTCCATTTATAACATGAACAATTTATCTACAACAAAACCCCTACAATATTAAAGACGGATACGTATCTATTTATTAAACACTTTTCTTTTAACTTATAGCACAGAACCCGTTCTTATGTAACTGGATTGATCTCCTATGACATGTTACTCGATGCGGTGGCTGTAATATTTGTGTTTTTGAACGTTTATGGTGTTTATTTTTTTTAAAGATATAGAGTAAAGTTAATTAGGGAAAATTAGAGTAAAGGATGTAGGTACTATTATGTCTCCTGTGGTATAAAGGGTCATAAAGCAGCCTTTCAGCAGCTTTTCTTGTGAATTTCCATTTTCTGATATCCATAGAATTATTTTCTAATGAAACGGCGGAACCCAAAATTAATTTTACGAGCGCATTGAAGCGTATAGTTTAGTTGGTTATATCAGTACGTAGTTAGTACGTCTTTGGACGACTTGTGAGTAACATCGTAGCACAATCGTAAACATTAAATTAGTGAGTTATCTCTGGTACTTTTATGAAGAACTATATTTACGCAAGTGAGAGGTGATTTTTGAACTGTTTTATGAATAATGGCGTCAACGCAAAATGGATTTGCGAAGAAAAAGTTGGATATTGCAATTGTGGGTGGTGGTTTGGTGAGTTTGAGTTTTACAAAATATTGTGAAATGTTAGTTCACAAGTAAATTAATTTCAGAAAATTAAATAAATAAATTATGTACCTACCTATAAAAAACCAGTGTGCTGCGACCGATGCCTAATGCACGAAATAAACACTGACATTATATACAGTGTCCGAAAAAATTTTGAGGTTTGACCTGGGTTTGACCAGATGTCAAATACTTAATTACTTTTTAACAAAAAAATAAACCAAGGAAAAAAAACTGAAATGCGAAAAATAAAATAAACCATTTAATATTATAAATTAAGATCTTAAATTAACAGTAAACAAATAATTTTGAGACCGTGCCAAACAAACAACCAAAATTAATTACCTACATAAAGTTCATTTTATGAGGGAAGAGGCAAGCGATGCACACGGCAGCAGCAGCGCGGCGCACATCTTTTCACCGTTTGTTTTTTCATTGGTTTGGCACTGCCTCAAAATTATTTGGTTACTGTTAGTTAGGATTTTAATTTATAATACTAAATGGTTTATTTTATTTTTCGCTTTTCAGTTTTTTTCGTTGCTTTAATTTTTTGTAAAAAAGTAGGTAATTATTTTTTAATTTTTAGTTGCTATGAAATTTAATAATTGTTTTCAAATTTAAATAAGAGTAACTTCAAGGTACTATTCAATAAAAAAATGGTTGTCTGTAAAGTCGGTTTACGGACGGTAGTTTAACGTGACAACGTCATGACAAAGCTCCGCTCCGCTCCGCTCCACTCAACTACGATCGGCATGATACGCCGATCGTAGCCGATCGTGCCTCTCTCTCGCTTTTGCCGCTCTCTCGCTCGCGGAACGCTACATTTTTTCGTGCGTGCGCCCGGCGTTCATCGTTTTAATAGACGTTATCACGTCAAAAAAGAATCATCGAAATCGGATCATCCAGTACTAAGTTATTGGGGTAATGGGTAAAAATTCTGTGGGTGAATAATCAATCATCCCCTATTTTCGTACCTTTAGGGTAGGAATAAAATAAAATAAAATAAAATGGAACTAACTTCTAGACATACCCTATCCATTAAAAAAAGAATCATCAAAATCGGACCACCCTGTGCCGATGTACCCTGTTCCGAAGTAAAATTGGAACCTTTATAGTTTTGTCATGTCCGTCCGAAGCAAAGCGCCAAGACTATTAGTGCTAGAAAGCTGTAATTTGGTATGGATATACATATTTATTAAAACTCCAGAATCGTAGAATAAAATGTTGAAAAACATTTTTTTCAGGGTACCTCCCCTACAGGTAACGTGAGTAACATTTTTCGAATTAGGGGTCCGTTTGCAAAATATTTGGATTTAAAGTACTAATTTTGGTTAGTCAAGTGTCCCCCCCCCTGCCGGCTAAACGATTGGAGTTGGACAAGTAAAATAAATTCTCAAAAATAGGTAATATAATGAAATTACAAGGAAAACTATCACGGCTATGTTAGCATAAGTAGTTAATGAGTAATAGTCGATAAACTTACTACTTAGGAACCCTGCATTGTGCGTGGCCTGATTTGCCCAGCATTGTAAGAACACGCGGGCGAAGCCGCGGCTAATAGCTAGTGTTCGTATATTTTAGTATTCACTAAAAGATCCTTCAAGGATGGTTCTGGCAAGTGTAGTTCTTCATGATTCTGTGCGTTATTCAAAAATTATTATCGTTGTCAAAATTTTTTACGGAAGAGCGGGACATCCTGGCAAAGGTAAATTTTTTAATTTAAAAGAATGTCCTAACAACGGAATAATTTGTTAACTTATTTTTTCAGTAAATCATTTTCATTTCATTTCCATGGCACTTCCATGGCATTTCCATGGCATTGTTTCCATGGCATTATTTCCATGGTATTATTTCCATGGCATTATTTCCATGGCATTATTTCCATGGCATTATTTCCATAGCGTTATCTCCAGAGCGTTATTTCCATGGCATTATTTCCAGGGCGTTATTTCTATGGCATTATTTCCAGGGCGTTATTTCCATCGCATTATTTCCAGGGCGTTATTTCCACGGCATTATTTCCAGGCCATTATTTCCTTGGCGTTATTTCCAGGGCATTATTTCCATGGCATTATTTCCATGGCGTTATTTCTAGGGCATTATTTCCATGGCGTTATTTCTAGAGCATTATTTCCAGGGCATTATTTCCAGGGCATTATTTTCATGGCGTTATTTCCATGGCATTATTTCCATGGCATTATTTCCAGGGCATTATTTCCATGGCATTTAATTAATTTTATGACTTTTATAACACATTTAATTTGTTTAATTAGTTTTTGCTTTTTTTTTTAATTTTAAGTAAGTTTTAGTTAGTTAATTAGTAGTGGTTAGTTATTTTGTACTTAGTAATAGGTTGTTAGTCAGTAGTTGTTTAGTTTTTCTTTAAGTAGTTTTTCTGTATTGCTGTTTAAATTGATTTAAAATGACTCACAAACGCAAGTCCAGCTTTTCAAGAGTGTCCTTTAAAGCACAAGCGAAGCGATTAGCTCGATCGCTAGAATCTCTTGAAGATGTTGAACTATCCTTAGTTATCTATGCCTCCTGGCAAGAACAGGCAGAACGTCAAGTTGCTTTAAGAGCTGCGGAAACATGAACAATTAAGATTCACGTCGTAACGGAGTGATGTTGTGGTATGATTTTTTGTGTGGAGATATTTAGGAGGCTGGAGAGTGACATAGGCTACTTTTTACTGCAGTGAAACATCTCATTACCATGGGAAGATCCATTAAGATGCGTATTTGAATCACTCCACATTAAAAGTTAGTAACAATGTTTTGGTCCTTCTATAAGTTCGTAAATAATCTATGGATTGATATCAATTTATAGTTAGAAATATTAATTTAATATGTATATTATAAATATTGATATAACTTTATATTTATAGTTGGAAGGTTGAAGAGCGTCATAGGTTTTACAGTTGGTTCCTCTTAGTATCTTTTAAATTTTGGAACTGTTTCTTATTTATTCTTGCACCAGGAATGTGTCATGCATGTTATACAACTCATTGTGTTAGTTCCCTTTGAACAAGCTGGCGAAGCCGCGGGTAATAGCTAGTCTACTTTAATAAGTAGGTAGGAATTGTTTCATAAAGTCGTTTCGTTATTTTTTACTTCGACTTCGAACGATCATTATAAAATGATCGTATTAAGCAGATATGTATAGAATCGTCACCGGTATTAAATATTCATACTCGTAGTGTCCTATCAATTTATTACTCATGAGACTTGAATATTTAAGCGGCCTAATTTGCCAAGGCCGTTTGGTTGATAAAACATTGATCTGTAGATATTGCATAGTAATTCTTGAGTAGCCCAGATTAAAGTAAATGCTTTTGCATTTAGGAAGATAGAGAGAAGGAAGGCCATCTCTGTGTATGAAGTGTCCGTAAAAACGCGTAAAATTACGGGTAGCGCTGCGGTGCTGGTCAGCGGTCTACAACAGCTATGTTCGAATATCTATTTGGCGGACACTAGCGCTATTCATTACGGGTGGCATAACTCAGCAAACTTTACTCCCTCTACAACAGCTATGTTCATATCGTAGTCATTCCGACGCCAACGCTATTGCCAATTTCCGTTTGGTTTTGGTGCACTTTTCAAACAAAATATATTTTATAACGTTTTATAAGTATCACCACTGTAAAATCAATAGTAATTAATTTAAAAAATTCACACTACTAAAAATCACGCTTTCACACAGCAGTATTTTGGTCTCTATTTGTCACATATTAGCGCCATTCAGAAATGGCCATTATTGGAGCCAGATTGTTAATGTACTTGTCTAAATTGAAAACCTGCCTGTAAAACTTCAAATTAAAATTTTGTTGCGATTCGTTTTGCCATTTGTCCGTTGTGATTCGTTTTTCCACTTCTCCGTTGCCATTCGTTTTTCCACTCGTCCGTTGCGATTCGTTTTTCCATCTATCCGTTGCCATTCGTTTTTCCACTTGTCCGTTGTGATTCGTTTTTCCACTTGTCCGTTGCCATTCGTTTTTCCACTCGTCCGTTGCGATTCGTTTTTCCATCTATCCGTTGCCATTCGTTTTTCCACTTGTCCGTTGCGATTCGTTTTTCCACTTGTCCGTTTGAAGTTTCACTTCTTCAATGTGTCCCAGCACACATTTCAATTTTTTTGAACGCGTTAATCTCTGGAACTGAGATTCAAATATGAAAAATCTTTTTGTGTATGAAAGGCACATTCATAAAAAAATGTGAAGATGTTTGGGTAATCATCTCACGCTAAGCGTTGCATGGATTAAAATGAAACTTGGAACACAGCTAGGCCATCCATATACAGTCTTAAAAAAGATTGGGATATTGTGAAACCACTGCACTTCCGCGGGGGAAACGGCGGAATCTATAGGCAAAAAGAAGTTGCTTCAGGGCTACCAAACAAGAAGAATGCATCAATTAGTTACGCTTTCGTTCCGCCTAAGTAAAGTGCAGCGATCTTTCATGGAGCTTGGTGTACATTTCTATAATAAAATTCCAAAATCAATACGTGACTTGCCAATAGAATCTTTCAAAAAACGTGTAAAAACACAATTGTTAGGCAAGGGATATTATAGAATAGACGAGTATTTAAATGACAAAGATGCATGGAAATGACCAGTTCTGCAACCAGTTCCGCTCAGATTAGTAACTATTTTTGTAATATTTTCTTTTTTGTAATATTTTTTTTAAAAGATGTGCGAGGAGTTTCTTTCGGCTTTTCTTCTCCTCCATGACAAAGCACCCTTCCGAAAAGCTGGTAGATAAAAAAATGATGACGTGCATAAGTGTATCAGTGATACCTATATGAATAAAATATTTTGACTTTGACTTTGACTTTGACTTTACGGGCTGTTCGAAGCAAAATGAGGCGAGTTTAGGTTGTAAGGGGGGCTCTCTTGCACATCGCCGATAGGAAGGACGTAGTCTTAGTCTTTATTATAGTGTTAATAATATTTAAGCCCGATGGGTGGCCAGTGTTTCCACATACTTACTATTACTTACGAGCGTTTGTTGGGTATTCACTTGAAAATCTTTGTAATACTTGCATAGGTTAATGTACAAAAGGATTACCTATCTACTACCATTTTCTCCTTTGTTTGTCAAACATTTCTCTTTTTTTTTTTAAATTTGGTAGCTATTGAAGAGAGTGTTAGATTTTTTTTGCAAATATGGGTAACAATGACTTTAAATACTTTTCTTAACTAATGATTATGTAAAGAGTATGACCTTATTTGCTTCAGAATTATATCTTTTACAAAATAAAATAGGTACAATGATATAATTCTAATTACTATCCAATGCTATGATATTTTTTGTTTATTCCTCAGGTGGGGTCTCTCGAGGCATTATACTTAGCTAAGAGGGGTCATCGAGTGTCGCTCTACGAGTATCGTGAAGGTAAACTTATTCCAGAACTGTAGCATAAGTAGGGACTGCTGCTGATGCAATCATAATTATTATTTAAGTTACTTTAATTGGTTGTTAAAATAGATTTCGTCGGTAACGCATTTTATTCAGGATACAACAACGATTTATCGGTATAAGGAAATAAGTTTTACGGTTTAAGATTGTATTTCTCAAAAGAATTTACAACAGTAATGTTTTAATGAAGAAATATACTTAATCGGTATAAACAAGGATCTTAGGAACACAAATGATTCATTTAAGCTATTAAGAAGAATTCACAATAGTGTGCCCAGTGTCTTAAAATCCTGGACTTGGTGCTGCATTAATCTAATACAGGTATAAAATATAAATTCCTCAGATATCCGAACCACTCCCTTAGCCAGGGGCAAGTCTATAAATCTTGCGCTGTCGGTACGCGGAAGGCGAGCGCTGAAAGATGTCGGCTTGGAGCAAAAGATGATCCATGAACACGGGATTCCTATGAAGGCGCGAATGATCCATCGGCTCGATGGATCCACTTACAGTATACCTTATGATGCTAGGTCCAATCAGGTTGGTTGTTTCTGTTCTTAGTCCTAATTAGACATAAATCATCATGGTGTCACTAACGCACAAATATAATATTACTTACAACTTGTTTATTGCTTTAGTACATAGTAACTTTAATTGTATGATTGTATTTAGACTTAGAGTACCTATCGTGCAATGTCTACTAGATGTGTTGAAGTATTTATTTCGCCATTTCTTCTCCTCCATGACAAAGCACCTTTCCAAAATGGTGGTAGAATTTTTATGAAATATGTATACATATAGCAGTGATAGCCTAGCGGTAGAACGTTGGTCTCCCGAACGAAGGGGCCCGAGTTCAAATCCTGGCACGCACCTCTAATTTTCAAATATTATGTGCGTATTACATGTTAATTATCACTTGCTTCGGTGAAGGAAAACATCGTGAGGAAACCTGCACACCGGAAAGTTCTCCATAAAAGTTCTCGAAGGTGTGCGAAGTCTACTAATCCGCAGTTGGCCAGCGTGGTAGACTATGGCCTAACCCTCATATTCTGAGAGGAGACCCCGAGCCCAGCAGTGGGACAATTATGGGTTGTTGCTTTGCTATGTATACATATTTGGTTATACATTTATGATCAAGATTTTAATGTCTGAATTTCCCACCTAGTCTGGTGGTCTGGTTATTCCTCTTATTTTGCTAAAATATGCGAGCTCTTTGATATTAAACGATAAAGTATTAAAATTATAACTTGTGGATGAAATGCTTCTAAACTTAGTCGGATTAAGAAAGGTTTCAGACCATACAAAATTTACTAATTACTAAAATTTTATTAATTTTCAGTGCATTTATTCCGTTGGACGCAACTATTTAAATGAACTTCTTCTGAAAGGTACGTAAATGAGTAGAAATTAAAAATACGAGCAAATATATATAGCGGGGAGCCCAGCCCCGTGTCAGCAAAAGCTGAGCCAGCTCCTATTGTCATTTTTACTTAAGTCAAATTGTAAATCTAATGTTAATTTAATTTAAATTGTAATTTTTTTTTTATGACAATAAATAGATTTTATTATTATTATTATTATTATTATATTTTTCATCATATTAAATTACACTTATTTTCAGAGTCTGAAAAATACGAAAATGTACAACGATATTTTAATCACAAATTGACTGAAGCTAATTTAGAGAAAGGATCAATGACATTTACTAAGTGAGTAATTTAAAGCTATTGGTAAAATTAAAATCAAATATTTTTAAATCAAAATTTTCGTTTCTCGCCTATTTAATAGATGAAAATTCAAAGTAATCTTAACGAACTTCCGTAGTTTTCAAAAGTCAGTTTCTTCTGTGTTTCCCCAATAGATACTAGTACCATTATATTGTATTCTGTGCCAATACTGAAATTTCATTGTTTTATGTAATTGTGTGTAATAAAACAGTGGTTTAAAATTCCCGTTCTTTGCTATTGATATCCTCAAACCTTTCAACCTCTGTGTCATAACCTTAGTGCTTTTTTAGGACGAATACAAAGGAGAGTATCCAAGTGACAGCTGACCTGATCATCGGAGCTGATGGTGCCTTCTCAGCAGTTCGAAGAGCTATGATGAAGCAGCCGCTGTTCGACTTCAGCCAGAAGTACATTGAGCATGGGTACTTGGAGCTATGTATACCTCCTGCAGAGGATGGCGGTGTGATTAGTTTTTTTATCAGTTTTAGACTTAAGTAAAGAAGGAATCTTGCTCCGGCTGGGGGCTTGAGAGCCAGTCCTTTCTTTCTTTTTCTTCTATCTTTCTTGGCCGGCAACGCATCAGTGATGCCTTTGGTGTTGCTGATGTCTATGGGCGACGATAGCCACTTACCATCAGGTGGATCGTAAGCTCGTTTGCTGGCTATTTCCATAAAAAAAGGAACTGTGCAGAATCTACATCTTTGCGAAATTTGCATAGAATCTACACAATGAAATTAAATATTACACTAATATTACTAATCGAATGACAATTATTAATTGGTACTCGTACCTATTGACCCAATTTGTTGCTAGACTAAAGCTTCTACCAATTGAGCTAACGAGTAGTAAATTCAACTAATGATCGTTTTTCTTTTTACTGATTGATGATTTATTATTAACTTTGACTTATAGTCACTATTTATAAACTACTTTGCTTTACAGTTAACAGTATCTAATATTTAAAATTCTCGTGTCACGGTGTTAGAAGTTGAACTCCTCCGAAACTGCTCGACCGATTTTCGTGAATATTTGCGTGCATATCGGCTGGGTTGAGAATCGGAAACATCTATTTTTCATCCCCCTACCCCTAAAAATTTTTTGACAGAACAACGTTTGCCCGGTCAGCTAGTATTATATAACTATATGGTATAAAGTTTCATGATGATGTTTAATTTTTTTCGTTTTGGAGTTTTTTAGCCAGTGCTCAAATGAATGTATTTTATCAATGTATCTAAATGAGTTTGCTAATTTACGATTATTTTATTATAGTTCAAGATCCCGCCCAACTACTTACACATATGGCCAAGAGGAACCTTCATGATGATCGCCCTACCCAATCAGGATTGCTCGTGGACCGTGACGTTGTTCATGCCATTCACAAACTTCAAGGCCTTGGACACAGAAGGGAAACTTCTAGAGTTCTTTGAGACATATTTCCCGGATGCTATTCCCCTGATCGGCAAGAATAAACTGATGGAGGATTTCTTCAGTGGGTCGCCGTCTACTCTAGTTGCAATTAAGGTAAGTGAGTTGAAAACATACTTCAGTTTGTATCGGTGTAAGATTTATAGGAATGTAAAATTAATATTTTCTTCAAATATAAAAATAAAAGAGTGAAAAGTGTATAAGACAAATGTAGCGTAATGAATATTGCAACATACATTGAAACAGATAATTTACTCAAAAGATATAAACAAAATATAAATACGACTTTATATTTTGGTACCTAGTAGATACGTATATTTGAAGGCATTTGAATAGTGGAAAAGGATAATTACATTGCAGCTTCTAGCATTTTTCAAGTCATGTTCCAAATTTAGTCATTTATTTTTCTTCTTTTCTTGGGTACAGGGTACCTTTACAGATAGTAAACTAAACAATTAAATTGCAATTTTTAGTGTCGACCCTACCATTGCAAAGACAAGGCCTTGCTTATAGGCGATGCGGCTCACGCCGTGGTACCGTTCTACGGTCAAGGCATGAACGCTGGCTTCGAGGATTGCACACTCCTGGACCAGTTATTCCAGAAACATGGTGACAGTTTGGCGGATATTCTGGAAGAGTTCTCCGACACCAGATGGGAGGATACATTCGCTGTTAGCGACTTAGCGATGTATAATTACATAGAAGTAAGTAGATATACAATACGGGTCGTAGGTTTGGAAAAAATGTGAAGTAAGAAGAATTAATATAAATATAACCAACATTACAGTCCCATAATAAGTATTCATTGTTGAGCTTGGGTGTACTTTCACAAGTAGGTATAAGTCTCATACTCTGGAGTCAAGACTAGTATTGGTAGATTTTTAACACACACGAACTTCGTGAAAAAACTTTACATTTGCACGTTTACTTAGGATGTTTTTGGATGCTCATTATTATTACTTTCTACGAGACGCACAATTAAATTATAAAGTGCGCTGAGGGTGCGAAAAGTAGATCTCCCACAAATGTTCCAATCACCGGTTCAGCTCAAGGCATACTTCCTACATATTTTCTCCACAATATCCTATTTAAGGGCGATATTATAATTAGTCTCGAGGTGACTAATTGTCATTTAGATTATTATTATTTTTATTAAACTTTGTTCATTGTAAATTCAATATAAATAACTTTAAATGTTTTAGGTATATAACTCAGCAACCCTATTCATCTATTTCAGATGCGAGACCTGGTAACACGTCCATCCTACAGGCTAAGAAAAGCGTTCGATGACTTTCTTTTCTGGTTGACGCCTAACTTTTGGGTGCCTCTGTACAATTCAGTTACGTTCAGCACAATGCCCTATAACCAATGTGTTAAAAACAGAGAATGGCAGAATAAGGTAAGCCTAATTGCCTACTATTACAGAAAAAATATTTAAAAATTTATACAGGGTTACTGGTAATCACCTCCCACCAGGAATACGTCGAGTTACCAATAACCCTGTATACATGGTTGGATACATCGTTTCGTAATGACTATTTTTGTAAAAAAGGTAAAACGGTTAATAGCAAATTGGCTTTTATCTAGTCTACAAACAGGCCAATTAAAATTGATTGAAAATCGCTAAGTAAAAAATTATTTAAAGTTCCTTGAAATGACGTTTTATACAGCTAAAAACGACTTACTAGTCCGGTCAAATTAGACAAAAAAATGATAGTGAAGGTGCATAAATTCCCAACAAGCTGAAAATCAGTAAGATTGTTCAAAACATAATTATAAATAAAAATTTTAAGTTCCCCATCATTCCCGTGTATGGAAAAAAAAATATTCAAGGTCAAAGGTCAAAAAAATGAGTTTTTCGTGATTTTCAGCAAAACGGTAAGTTTTATCATAAAGTACCCCAGACAAAAATTGTAGATCATAAAATTATCTATAAAAATGTATCAATACTTTTTTCCTACGAGCCACCGTTTCTGAGATATAAGGATTCAAAAAGTTGTAAGTTTTTATCGTCATAATATGCACACCCTGCTACCTCATGGTAGTGTACTTAGCGTGTTTTTGAATTGTTATATCTCAGAAACGGTGGCTCGTAGGAAAAAAGTATTGATACATTTTTATAGATAATTTTATGATCTACAATTTTTGTCTGGGGTACTGTATGATAAAACTTACCGTTTTGCTGAAAATCACGAAAAACTCATTTTTTTTGACCTTTGACCTTGAATATTTTTTTTCCATACACGGGAATGATGGGGAACTTAAATTTTTTATTTATAATTATTTTTTGAACAATCTTACTGATTTTCAGCTTGTTGGGAATTTATGCACCTTCGAATGTCTAAATTGACCGGACTATACTGCGAATATTAATTAAGTTCATTAGGTATAACAAATGACAATTTTATTTTTACAGATGCTGCTGATTTCATCTGTCGGTATAGCGTTGTTAGCGTTCGTGATGTATTTCCGTGGTTTGTAACTTATAATCTTAGATTATAACCTCAATCGCAAGTTCAGCACGCAAGGAAAATTATACATTATTTTAGAGACACAGCGAGGAGTATCAATGTAACTTTGTAACTTTTAGATGAATATATTTCTCGTTTGTATCTCATTTACTGTCGAATACTTTAATATTTGCGCATGTGAATGAAGTAAATATTTGACAAAAAATAAACATATTTTTTTATCACCATGATTTTATTAAAGTATGACGTTATTTTTTAAAGATTATGTAGATTTATATTTTAATACAAGAACATAATAAGGTACATAATTTTATATGATAATAAAATTAAGCAAGCAAACGAATTGTTTACGAAATAAATATTTTTTGTGTTTTGTAATTTTTAACATTATTTATAGAAATTACATACCTATGCCACTAAATAATGCGTAAACTATTTTGCCAATTGTAGCGATACAAAAATACTACTTATTATAAACTTACCTAATATTACGTAAATGATAATTTATAATCTGGAAAGCGGCTTGTGTCGGTGAACAATCGATCACCGATCAAATATCTGAATCACAATATCGTTGTCCATACTAAGTAATATTGGTCGTACTAAACTAGCGTGCGTGAGTGCAACTTATTTCTATCCTAGTATTAGATACTAGCTTAAATCCCATCACTAGTCTATGTGGGAATCTTTTTCTAGGAATGTCAAGATTCGGTTAAGATGATAAATTGTGCAGAAATTTTGTAACACAAGGTATCTATTATTATTTATGAATCACAAATGAGTAAACGGTAACACATCAATACATTTTCTTTTTGGCAGTTCTTAGTTCGATTAAAAAACTTACCGAAGAAATTATTGCGCCAATAATCAAAATAGAGAAATGGATTATAAAATCTTCCAGTAGAATTGTGCTATATTTTGTCTTCAAGACTGGAACTGTGTTTCGTTTAGCGAACACATTAATGAGATGTCTTTGCAGTAATCCCTTTTCATAAATGTCAAGAGCACGTTCTTGAAACTCGTGTCTCAGCGGAAATCCTTTAGTCATGTAAATGCTAAAAATAAGATTTCGTGGATAATCCCATTTTTTCAATTTAGGTCTCCCTTCAGCGTCTTTGTATTTAGATCCACTGAAAAAGTATGCATAATCTGTATCGATTGTGTACAAGTCAGATCTGCTGGCAACCCTTTCAAATGCTGTGTCCGAACTCTGGCATTGAGGACTATCATCGCCCTCTGGGAAGATTTCGTTGTACGCAAATTTAAAGAAAGTTCTAACTTGGTCGTTGATACATGATGTATAAGGTAAGGAGGCTAAATCGTTTGGATTTATCCTGATTTGGGTTTGAACATGTCCTGTTATTAGACTATATAAAGCAGTGTTATAAAACGCGCAAATACTGTTCGTGTAGATTAACCAAACTATCATAATTCTCTTTAAATATTTGTGCCTAAACAAGTTATCATCCACTTGTCCGTAGAAATATCGCCACAACTTTAAAATTATGATCAGTTTGTCCTTCGGTTGTCTAGAAGTTATACTCAGCGTTTTTAATATTATGATCGTGGCAAATACGAAAGAAATTATTATTAACACCCACGTCGTAAAACTGAACTGTCGGTATACTCTAGTCCACTTTTGTTCTTGCATAACAGGAGTAAATATACTGAATAGTGCGTAGTTATAACCATAAATGAAATCGAAAATTTCGATTCTATTCTTTAATATAAACAGACCTCCTAAAATGACGCTTACTTTATCTTTCTGTAAGTATCCAAGTAAGCCGGTAATCGTATTATTTGGTAAAACAACTCCAAAGCCTTCTTCAGGGTCAATGTATGTCAAATTAAAATGAAATCCCTCATGTTTTGCTATAAGATTAAACACATATTGTTCGATACCAGTATCGAGGTATTTTGAATAGTGGCTGTTTTCAGATATGACATATGGTGGACATTCTCTTGCTGCCACAAATATTGTGCAGTTTCTTAAGCCGTTAGGGACTTTATCAGGATATAAAGGTGTATCATTTAAGTCTCTACAATATCCAAGGCTTCTGATGTCACTGGCGTTTTGACCACAATTAGTGCCACTGTATGGGTAGTATGTAAACAACTCCAAATCATTGTTTTTTGCTATTTTGATAAGCACAATGTTAATAATATATTTCCTTAATAACATATTAAACACTTCAAGTTTTTCAATTTCGTCGTCATTCAAATTTTTGTAGATTATTATAAACTTCGCCGTGGGACTCCAGGTTGTATCTTTTGATAATGAAGCAATTCCCGTTATGAGGTCATAATTATTTTTCACTGAAATCAGATATGCATCAGGATACACCAACCATTTTTGATCATCAAAAGATCTTGTAATGACCGAATAGTGATAGTATATATTGATGGATCGAAGCAACGATGTGTGATAGTTGTTTGAAGATACTATAAATACAACGCTGTTAGAAGGAATTTCTTTTTTAAATATCTTTGTAATACAATCCGAAACGCTGTCATTATTTTTTTGCTTCGCGGGAATTTTTATGTCATTTATCAAAGCTTGTGAAGAGATACAATTTCGAAGAATAAGTATGGTTACAAAAATATTTAAGGGTATCATTTCAAATACGATCACACAATAAAGCTTGTAAGTAATAAAATGAGTATGAAGAAAATTTTCTAGCACTCTCTCGTTCAAATATTTGTCATGTTACTTGAAGCGAGTGGTTTCTAAGTAAGGTGTTAACAAGAGTCAACAATATAGCGTGATGTACTTAATTCAATTATCTTCTCAATTTTTAATGAATAGTAGATATTTGCTATTTGGCATCATGAGGCCCATCGACTTTCAACATTTTTTGTTAATATAAATCACTTATCTAATTAAATACTTAAGGCGAATGGTACAACAAAAAAGGACATTGCATTGCGTAACATTTATTTTAACTATATATTTGCAACAAACCGTGTAATAACAATTTTAATACAATCTTATGAATTACGTTATTAGTAAAAAGGCAAACAATAACACGTCAACTACATTTATTTATCTAGGTACTCATATAACTTGAGAAATTCATCGCTTGAGAAGTTGAGAATGGATGAGAATGAGAATGGTTGAGAATATGTATTTAGTAACCGTATCATTTATGATACTTAATATTAATTTAACTGATCACTTTTTTGTACCTACTCCAAAGTTGATAAAATACTGAATTATCTATCTAGCATTTTTTCTATCTATATATCTAGATCGATATAGATATGGGTAGATACTCATAATTTTTGTAGCTTACATGGACATTTCTAGTCTTGACAATGATCCATGTAACTGGATAGTTTAATAAGATTATCTAATCTTGTTTATCCTGTGTTTGCCTTGACTCTTGTGGAAATAAAGCATATTGTAAATTTTCTTTAGCTAGACCTACTTAAAGATTTTGCAATATTATTCAATATTCCGCAGCTCAACTGTAGTTATTTGTTCTTGCAACAAACAAATTACATCTCTATTTTTTAATACAATTGCAGTGTTTCGTTGATCCTTTTCAAACTTAACTGGTTGACTTAAAAATTAGGGATAACTCAAAAAGTTTTTGTCAGATCTCGCATAAATTTAAATGGGATTACATGAAAAGCACGAGCTTTCGATTAAAAAAAGAATCATGAAAATCGGTTCACCCAGTCGAAAGTTCTGAGGTAACAAACATAAAAAAATCAGCCGAATTGAATACATCCTCCTTTTTTGAAGTCGGTTGATAATTGACAAACACCATGTACAGAAAGGTAAGATTCTATATTATGTTGACACAGCATACTTAATACAGTACACAATTTGATATGGGAGTTTTTTTATTAGTGATCGATGGTGTGAGTAGTTCGTATTGTGCTGACGCTAATGACGGTGACATTTTTATGAAATAATTATGTATGTACCTAGCTAGCTAACCTAGCTATTATTCGGTCATATTTCAAGCGTATTGACATTAATTATTTGGTCACTCATATCAAATAAGATAATTATTTACAGACACTCGTTACAAAACTTTGAAATTGAAATATAATACATTGACTTTTTTTTTATACATACACATTTCAAAAAGAAAACATATGAAAGAAATAATAGAGCCTACAAGAAGTATATAATACGAAACCACAAAGTCACTGAAATACATACTTTTGAAATATTTATTATTTTGAGTCAAATGTCTTCTGTTAACCTTCATCATATTTAGACGGTACTTTATTATACCCGATTCAAAAATATGCAATCCGTGTTTCTGAAATCTATTTCTTAATGGAAAGCCACGATTGCAATAAATAGTTGAAATTGTGGCATCTAATATTTCCCAACTGTCCAATTTGAAATTTCCTGCATCATCAATATATTTGTCTGCATCTCGATAATATGCATATTCTGTTGCAAATGCATAAAAATCATTTTTTTCTGCTATATAGTCCAAACTGCCTTCGGTAGTCTCACATTCTTTAATCCATTTTGCATTAGGAAAGGTCAAATTATAGGCATATAAGAAGAAGCTTTTCCCAAATTCACTGACACAGGGCTTATAGGGAAACGTACTTAAGTTTTGCCCGTTGTAATTTCTTCTTTCCTTGACGTGACCCGTGATCAAACTATAAAAAGCAGTTTTATAAAAACTGTTTATAAAATAAGTATACCAAATCCAGAGCAGAAGTAGTATTCTTAGATTTTTATCAGTAAACAGGTTTTGATTACTATGGTCAAGGAAGTAGTCTAGTAACTTAAGGATTAGGTTTACTGGATCTTCTTGTTTCTTTGACAAAACTATCAGAATAAAAAGAGTTGCCATAAACATTATACATAGCGAGGTGACTATTAATAACCAAGATTGAATGCTGAATGTTCTATACACTTTTTTCCACACCGTTTCAGTTGCAGCGCGTGTTACTATTTTGAAGGTAGCGTAATTGTATCCCCAAACATAGTCAAATACTGTTATTCGGTTTAGTATCAAGGTAAATCCTCCCATAACAGCAGATAATTCATCATTTTGCAAGTAGCTCATCATTCCTGTGGCAGAATTGTTTGATAAAACAACGCCACGAAATACATCTTTTGGGAATAATTTATATTTAATTTCGATTCCTTCAAGAATTGCAATATTTTCCATAACTAGTTGTTCTATTCCAACTTTGTATTCTTCAGAAACTTTCAGATCAGAATTTTTACTCATAATCGCATAAGGAACCACTTCTTTAACACCAACGACGATAGAACAACCACGGTAATTCTTTAAATTGTTTTCGTGAAAGAGCATGTCATTCATTACAGCAGAGTTATTATTACAATAGTCGACATTTACGATTTGTTCAATTGTTTTCCCACAGCTATTGTTCGCGAAAGGAAAGTAGGTGAATGTTTGAGAGTCAACAAAAGATAAAACGACTACGCTATAAATCCTATATTTTAGTAATTCATCAAATATTTCAATTATTTCATCGTTTCTTATGTTATCTACTGCTATTATAAATTTCGTTGCAGGGTTCCACAGCAAGTCATTTGAAACCTCGAGCAAAGCTAATGTTAGTTCTGAGGCAGAATTTAATAAGATTAGGTAAACATCGGTTGACATGAGCCACTGTTGTCTTTGCGTCGATCTTGTAACAAGCATATGACAATTTTCATTATTTAAAGCTTCTATTACATTATTAAATGAACTGGCACTTATTGTAGTTATAATATTACCACAAGGGATATTTTGTTTCGCCATTTTTAAAATACATTGTACGGTTTCGTTATTCACTTTTACATTTTCGTTACCTGCATAGGTAATGGGATGAAATTTATCCCACAAGTCATATTTAGTACGAACCGAAGCCGTAGTATTTTTTAAACACTTTAAAAACATAAAACAAATAAGTGTTTGTTTTAACATTGTGTTAGCTCAGTAGGTTGAATCACAATACAACTTTGGTCTTGGTGTAGATAATTTTTTACGCATCAATTATAGTGATAGTGACAATTAAGAAATAATTATAGGTGTAATAAATCATCAGATTTTCATACTGATATAATTTGACGTATCTACATAATTACAAGGCGTGCAACAGTTTTGGGGATGTTTGAAGGATTAATGTTTTTAGGAGATCCTGTTTTTACTACATAATATGTGAAAGAAAGAAATTACGTTTTATTTATATTTAAACGTTTTTGGGACACCTCTTATTACTTTAAAAGTGTTAGAAGGGCAAGACGTAGCATTCTAGTGCTGAAGTGCGAGTGTGTTATGGTAGCTAGTTACATATCGTCGCTGCGCGTGCGAATCCGCGTAAGAGCAACTTGTAAAGACCGCGTATTTGCTTTTTGATGATTTTACAGGAGGAAGATAAAACTTAATATCTCAGTGATTTTAATTCTTATTACCGACTGAACTTAACAGCTAGTTAAAATAAAGAAAGTTGTGAAGAACTAGCTGTTAAGTTCAGTCGGTAATAAGAATTAATATCGTTGAGATATTAAGTTTTATCTTCCTCCTGTAAAATCATCAAAAAGCAAATACGCGGTCTTTACAAGTTGCTCTTAGGCGGATTCGCACGCCCAGCGACGATATGGTATATTATGTAGATATAATGTCAAAAATATGCCTATACTCTCGTATTATTATTAATATACTGTCAATAAAGATTTATTAGGTCCAATTAACATATTTATGATACGAAACATCTCGTATGGAAGTTATTCTACGAGTATAACAATATGATAACAATTAAAAATGCTGCATTACGTTGTTAAATAAAATACATTGCTTGTAGTGCCATCTAAGAGTTGCATTGCGAACTTTTCTTTATTGAACCAACGCGCAACGGGATATAAAGTGTAGAAGTGTAGGTCTGTGCCATGCAATGAAAAACATAGTCCTTATAAAGTTTTGATTAATTACGCAAGATGTCACAGCAAGTCGCAAGGACTGACAGACTACGGATAGCCTGCACCACTGAAACTAGAAACATGAAAGATTTTGAAATTCTGAAAAAATAAATAAAAGGGAGGGTTGAAAGTTTGTATGAATATAAAATTCATTAAACAAAAAAAAATTAAGCAATTGTTAAAATTCATCCACCATAGGAGTTAAATAGAGGCTAAGAACCCATTTTGAAGTTATACTTCTTAAGCGACTTGCAAAACGTTAAACGTTTAACATTTAAAATTCAACTTTATTACTTATAACAGCGTGATTCAGCTTCATGAATAACGCCATCTAGTTTCTACTTGTTTTGTTTTTTTTATACATATAATATATATTTGTATATAAGTTAAATAGGGGAAGGGAGGGGGAGGGAAGGGGGTAAAATATTTTTTCCGAAATCCATGTCTAGGCATCTGTGCGACGGTATTTTGTGATAAAATATTTCTTTCTCTCTCTCTCTCCCTTCTTTTTTGGCCGGCAACGCGTCGGTGCTATCTTTGGTGCTGCTGATGTCCATAGTCAACGGTGGCCACTTACAGTTTGTTGACTATCTATACGTACATAAAAAATTAGCATCAAAATCATCACCAACACGTTGTCTATTAAGGGAGAAGCGGGGGAATAAAATAATAACTTAAACTACTTAACTGAAATGTATGTGGCATCATTTATTCGTAAAAAAAACTCACAGTGCGTAAAATTTAAAGGACTAGTTAGTAAATAAATTGGTGGTCTTCTTTTAATTACCAACTTTAAGTTCGATTACAAAGCTTATAAAGGCCATTAATGAACCAATAACCAAAACAGAAAAGTGTATTATCAAATCCTCCAAACGAATTGCATTATATTTTCTTTTTAAAATTAACGTTTTCTTTGGTTTTTTGGCGAATATTTTTGTAAGGTGTCCCTTCAGCAATCCCGTTTCGAATATATGGAGAGCATACTGTTGAAACTTCTGGCGTAGAGGAAATCCTCTATTTAAATACATGCATGAAATGAGGTTCCGTGGATAATCCCATTTGTTAATTTTAGGTCTGCCTTCTTTATCGTCGTATTTATATGCTCTTAAATAGTATGCATAATCAGCATTGATGGTGTATAAATCACTTCTACTGGCAACGCCGTGAAATGTCGCATCTATATCCTCGCATTGGGCTGTATTATCACTTTTTGGTAACGTTTCATTATATGCCACAGAAAAAAATATTCTTAAATCTTTAGTTGTACATGGTTTGAAAGGTAGCGAAGCTAGATTTGATGGATCTATCTTTATTTGATCTCTGATATTTCCCGTTATAAGACTATACATAGCAGTATTATAGAAAGCGCAAATACTATTTGTGAAGAGTATCCAAACAATCATTATTCTCTTCAAATATTTGTTTCGAAACAAATTGTCATCCGCCTGTCCATAAAAATATCGCCACAACTTCAAAGTTATCAGAAATGTATCGTTCGATTTTCGTGACGTCAATCTTATCGTTATTAAAATGATTATTGTTGTAAATATAAAACAAAAGATTATTAACATCCACGTGAACAGGCTAAATTGTTGGTACACGGTAGCCCATTTTTTTTCACGCAATACAGGAGTAAATATACTCATTAATGAGTAACTGTAACCATAAATATAATCAAATATTTCTGTTCGTGTACTAAATAAAAGTAAGGCTCCTGCAATTATTTTCGCTTCGCCACTTTGCAAGTATTCAAATATGCCAGTTACGGTGTTATTTGGATAGAGGATACTAAACCTATCTTTGGGGCGAACATAACGGTATTCTATATTGAATCCCTCATATTTTGCTATCGTGTTAAGTATATACTGTTCGACGCCAATCTCAAGATATTTTGAATATGTGTTGTTTTTTAACATAATATTTGGTACATGTTCTCTTGCTGCTACAACTATTGTGCAGTTTTGGAAACCGTTAGGGACCTTGTCAGGAAATAAAGATGTATCATTCAAGTTTCTACAATATCCAAGGCTTCTGATGTCGCTCGCATCTTCACCACAATTAGAGCCGCTATATGGGTAGTAAGTCAGCAATTCCATATCGCCATGTTTATTCTTAGTGACAATTACAGCATTATAAATATTTTTATTTACCAAAATTTTAAATATTTCACTCATATCTTCAGTTATGTTCTTCCAAATAATTATAAATTTCGCTGTGGCGTTCCAAGATAAATCGTTTGATAACTCACTTATTTCCGATGAGAAGTCAGTAATGTTTTTGACCGAAATTAAATAGACGTCAGCGTATACCCACCATCTTTGTTTGTCAAAACTTCTCGTAATAAATGAAAAGTTGTTATGTGAATTGATCGATACAAGCAAGGATTCGTAGTATTTGTTTGGTGATACTATAAAGACGACGTCTTTTTGAGGAATATAGTTTTTAAATATCAGCATTACACATTCCGAAATGTTATCACGATTTTGTGTTTCTGGTAAGATTCTATTACCAGATAGTTGTTGTGAAGTTATGCAATTTATCATAAGAAGAAATAGAGCAATATTCTTTAAAGACGCCATGCCTGCAGGTTATGATCACCCAAAAATACCTTGAATTCTGAAATTTGAGAATAGAATACAAATGTTCACTTAATAACCAAAATTATATAGCAGTTTAACGATCAGTTAAGTAAAGTTAACAAAAAAGGTATGATAGAAAATATTTTATACTGAAGTTATTGAATGGGGCGATGATTGGCATCGTAGAATTTTGAGGTAGACGAGTACCGGTAGCGGTTTCCTCGTGGAGCAACTACGTATGCAGCACACCTAGTTTAAGAAGCAAAAAATCATTGAAATCAACTGATAGTTTATGATGCAAGGACGTAATTATAAGGTCCACATAATAATACATGTAACCTGACGCGTTCCAAAGAAAGCAGGGAATATAAATTTGTATTTTCAATAATATGGTTAACAGCAACATCTCTCAACTTTTAGTACGAAGATCAAATTTTGCATAACCTATTTAAAAACCTGACTGGATAACACAGTAAATAATGGATATTACATATTTTATAACATGTAAGGCGTCAAAGTGGTATTACTGATTCAATCTTATAAGGTTGGAGATCATTCTGACGCCATTCCAAATTCTCTTGAGGGTAGATCCAATATTGCTTTTGATTCCAACTTGAATATAAAACGACTCAAACAATTCGAGTCGAAAATTAAGATGGTATTACATCCAAGCGGTATGCTTGCTGTTACTTGACGGTCTAGTGTGAGACTATGTGATTTGCCAAATAGTACGTGACAAATGGTATTAAGGTGATTATTAAGAGAGCTATGTATGCTATGAACTGTGGGCAGTAGAGGATTACGACGATTTTATTAGAACTCTGATAATAGGCATGATGACAGTAAGTAAAAATCACTAAAATTATGTATTTATTTAATGAAACCCTATTAATGGATTACAAAACACGTATTTATCGTATTATTATTAGCGAGATAAACAATATTTTTGATAAAATAAAACTGCAAAATACGGCAAGCCGCCATCTTAGCTAAAACGCCAGTCAGTCTCTATAAGCGCGAATTACGTCACGCTTCTTAAAACAAGTGAATACCATTATTAGTGAATCACCATACTAACAATGACGTATCGTCTTTTGTTTTCCTGAGGACTGACGTCACAATCACGCCCTGACACTTTGAAGCGTTTTGGTGCAAATTTTAAACTTATAATTTGAAATGTTATTTATTTTATACTAAACCTTATTTTTTTGCGGAAATATGATATACGTTGTGATTATAATATATTTTCCAACAATATAGAACAGTGTTTCAAAATCTGTCATCATGCCTATTCCATTAGATGGCTTGGTAGGTAATTTTTTGGCTATTTACATAAAAAATTACGAATTTCCTTTTTTGTTATCTATACTCCATATTTCATGTTCAGTGTTAAAGAAACTAAGTGGATATTTAACACCGACCTTTCGCTACGATTAATCGACGTTTTATTACAGACAATTTTTGTCAAAGTTGTCAAAATTTTTATTATTAATAGTTTCAAATTCCGCCCATCCATTTATGTATGGCGTGGAGCAGTGGCGTAGCGTGGGCTTCCGCCGCCCGGGGCCGACCGAAAATTTGCCGCCCCCCAATGATCTTTGCCGTCCCCAAATTATTTAAAACATTTTCTTGGTTTTTTTCATAACACAATTTAATATAAAAAAAAAATATAAAATATATTAATTAATTTTAATGCATCATTTTTTTCATTAAAAAATCGAGTGGCTTGCCGCCCTCTCTTAATGTGCCGCCCGGGGCCATGGCCCCCCCAGCCCCCCCCCCCAACGCTACGCCACTGGCGTGGAGGCAAGTCCATAGGATAAAGATACATATCAAATCAATTTAAGGAATATCCTGTATCCTGTTTTTTAGATTAATTAATAAATAGAAAAATATATTATATTCCCTTAAAAAAATTAACGACCACAATAATCTAGAAGACAGACAATAAAACCTACAATAGAGATGAAATTGAATAAGCCTGCTGAAAAAATCATAATTACATTCAAAAAACTTTAATTTTTCAGGGACACATGAATATTTAAGTAGGTACGTACAGACTAAAGTGAAAGTTGTAGATTTAGAGCAAGTCATAAGTAAAATCTTTGCTAACTTGAGGCGACTTTCAAGTAAGTTAGTAGGTATACTGAGAGCGGATTAATGCAGTCCGACCATTCGCCCCCAAGCCGAGAAAACTTTGAAATGAGATCCGTCCGGATCTACTCAGGTGTTCCAATTTTCATTTTGATACCTACTTATCAACTGCGAAGACGCGAGCGAACGAGGATAAATTTATTTTTAAAACTTTTAATATTCATAACATTTGATAGGTTCTGACCCCAAGAAGAATAACTAAGAAGTCATGCAGTGAATAATCATGGCCGAATAAAAGCAAAAAAAGCAAAGCAACAACCCATAATTGTCCCACTGCTGGGCTCGGGGTCTCCTCCCACAATGTGAGGGGTACAGGCCATAGTCTACCACGCTGGCCAAGTGCGGATTGGTAGACTTCACACACCTTTGAGAACTTTATGGAGAACTATCCGGTGTGCAGGTTTCCTCACGATGTTTTCCTTCACCGAAGCAAGTGATAATTAGCTTCTAATACGCACATAATATTTGAAAATTAGAGGTGCATGCTAGGATTTGAACTCGGGCCCCTCTGTTCGAGAGACCAACGTTCTAACCCCTAGGCTATCACTGCTTTGCACATGGCCGAATAGACAACAATAATTTTATTAAGAGTAGGTGAGGTCGAGTACTCTGTTCACATCAATTACATCTTCTTACTTTCTGCGTCAGGTGCAGCGATCTCTTACACGATGCACGTGTAGGTACCGTGGTTAAAGAGTTAGACGACTTTCAAAGAAACTTTTTACTAGTACTTTTTCTAAGTAGGAATTGGTGTCTGTCTCGTCCGTAGTTTAGCAGGTTACGCTACAAATGAGTACTTAGTTCATGTAGGTACTTAGGACCTCAGGATAGATGGAGCCTCTTAAAACCACCGCAAATATTAAAGAAAAAAAAGAGAGAGAGGTGTCACTTGGGATATTTCCCATTGGAATAAAATGTTCTCCGTTATCGATATAATGTGATAACGGGCACAGTGACATAAATAACATTAGAATTGCGCAGTAAGTAACAACAGTATTTGAATAAAAAAGAGTAGGTATATTTACATACCGAAATTAAAAAACTATGTCAGTGAGAAACTGCATTTAAAATCAAAAAGGCATTTTTGCTTATATGCTAGGTATCTCATCGAAGTTGGAACTGTATACATTGAAGTTGATGCGAATATTTAAAATATTTTCTCAGATATACGTGCTAAGAATATCGGAGATAAAATAAGAGAAAAATCTAACAGCCCCGGTTGGGCGATAGGACGAGGCGTTCCCACTCATCGCATTCCGGAGTTTTAGCAACGAATCGAATTGCTGTAGCCAAATTAATTGGACACAGATTTCAAAACAAAAAGTAGCAGTCTTGACAATAATGAGAATTAATCGTTCTTTATTCGCTTACTGCGATTTTGGGGTAAACTCGCAGGATTTTCCACAGAAATTCTGGTATTTTGGTGACAAACAATTTATTGAATAATGATTGCAATTGTCCATTTCATATTTTTCTATTCATTATTTATTACTAAACACAATGGAATTAGGTTAGACCGATAATTTTATATTAATTCGATATTGAATTGTAATACAATGAAATAAATTTCAAAAAGTCTGTATTTTTCAACGTAGGTATAAATAGAAATATATTAGAACTACATCAAAATGTTTAAATAATATTATGGAATACAGGATCTTGATTTAAACCCTAAATTTGAATAAAATAAATTTTGAATCTGTGGCTGTATGTCATCGTCGCTGCTTTCCCACTGCTAACCAGGGATTACTGTGGTAAGACTCTGGCGGTATTTTAATTGGCGGCCTGATCAAAGCAGTACTAATGGCTGACGATGGGTATTCGACGAATTTGAAAAGGGAATCTGGCGAACGATTTTTCTGTTCACCTGTACAATGTTTATTTTTTACAGTATCTCCTGTATTGCGCTCCGATGAAGATCAGAAGATGCTAGATCCTGTGACTTGATCATTAGGTCATTAGCTGACTTGAACAGGCGGACCACTTGTTGTTGAGTATCACACCCTTTGTGTGCGTGTATGTATGTGTGATAAGTGAAATATTGCTGTCAATCAAATATTTTAGCTTTTTACCCTGTGTCCTCATTGAGCTAAGATGTGAAGTTAATGTGTCCTGGGTGGGAGTAGTCACACTGTCTGCAGAGAGTCGACAGATTTGGGGTAAGGGACAGTCCCTCCTACAGTCCTAGTGGACATGATGACAGATTTTGAAATACTGTTCTATAATGTTGGAAAATATTATTATAATTACAACGTATACCTATCATATTTGCGCAAAAAATAAAGTTTAGTATAAAATAAATACACTTTAATTTATAAGTTTAAAATTCGCACCAAAACACTTGAAAGTGTCATGGCGTCGCTTGTGACGTCACGCCTGAGTAGAGTAATAGACAAGATGTTATTGTCAATATTGTCATATCCGTTTGTTTACTCAGACGTGAGTGACGTAACGTAATTCGCTCGATTAGCGTTCAAGATATCATGGCGGCTTGCCGTATTTTGTAATTTTATTTTATAAAAATATTATTAATCTCGCTCGTAATGATACAATAAATGCGTGTTTTGTAATACATTAATAGGGTTTCATTAAATAAATACAAAATTTTAGTGATTTTTACTTACTGTCATCATGCCTATTCAAGGTTTGTCACAGATGTCCATGCAGCATGAGATGGAGCCTCGTTTACTATCCTCATTACATAAAAAAGACAACAAGCCTTGTAGTCGAAGGCATTAGTTGGTAATGTTGGTACAGGATGGAAAAGCGTCAGTTAGAGCATGCTTGAGAGCCAGTTTCTTCTTTCTTTTTTGTCGCTGTCGGGGAATCTTCTGCCAGGTTATATTAATGTTTAGGTATGATCTGATTGGTCGTGTGTAACTGTAAACCTAAGTTTTTGTAGAAAACCATAATAGCATGGTTCAAGTTTTGGCATTTTTTGCCGAGGTTTCAATTTGTGCGCATAGCAAAATCTCGCCACACCATAATTTTTTTTTTACACTGGACGAGGAATTATTAAGGAATATAATTCTTAGAGGTAAATAATTTTATTAAATAATAAATATTAGGTATAATTATAATACCTACTAACGAATAACGGAACCAAACAAGTAAATCGTAAATAAAGTTCGTATCAAAATAATTAATCACTCACAATCAGTGTGCAACCTTTTTGGGATCTTAAATTATGAAAGCTTAATAAGGATACCTTTGTACGGGTTCGGGAGGAACCAATTAAGAGGAGTGACCGTGCAGTCGATGTACGGACAGATAAACTTGATTGTGTTATTTTTGTTCTAGGGTTCCGTAACAAATTTGTAAAACGGCACGCCTACTAAAATGCTTGTGTGTAATTTATTACAAGAACATCAATAAATACAATCAGTCATCAATAAATTTATAAATTTTTAGAAAAAACAATATGAACATCATGGTTGCATAAAATTTAAAAAAATACCTATATATGTATATGTTATAAATATGTACCTTTCTGCGACAATTCCTTCTGTTGATCTAAAATATCGGGAGTGTGCGAAAACCACATAAGTGAAGAACATTTTTCGATTGCGTAACATTAAGCTTTAAAGCATATTTTTGTTACAGTCAAATATCCAGAATCGTTTTAGATGTGTGAAAATATTCACGGTGTGAATTTATCATTGCTAGGTAATCTTAATAAGCTAACGAATGATTAAGTTTAACAACTACGGGACCCTACACTGCGCGTGGCCCGACACGCGCTTGGCCGGTTTTTATCTTTGTTAGCAGGTGCAGCTTCGAGTTAATGTATGGCTTGTTTAGTTGTATGGTTTAGTTCACGCACGCTTAGTTTTCGTTTTATACTAATTAATATAAAATTGATAATCATCTTAGTTGAAAATAATAATCTTTTTATGTTTTTTTGCGCAAAACCAAATTATCATCGCCATTCTCCAACATTTTGATATCGAATTCATACATTTCAGTGTATTCGACGTCATCATATATCGTGTAAACAAAGATCGCAAGCCAGTAGCTTCTAATAGATAGCTTAAATGATTCTGAAGTCGCAAAGGACTAAACCGATCCTATTCTACGTTAAATTTTAGACTTCGGGAACAAAGTACGATTTTTCAACGGCGCAGGAAATGTCTTGAGAAAACGTAACGAGGCCATAGAAAGTAACAATAATCGAAGGTTGAATGGGAGTCTTCGTCTTCGAAATTTTGTAAAAGCTGTAATTTTGTAGATTTCCAAACAGCTATCAGTTTGCCTTTTTAACTCTTTGATCTGACAATTTTGGAAGATTATAATTCGATTTCATTCAACTGCTATAGAAAGGATATTTACTTATTTAGTCGTAATTACTCTACAGCGCCAAGTTATTTAATCCTTGGCTAACGTTGCTGCCTTTTGCTGAAATCGTTTCACACCTTTTGACATCTGTCCAACTCTGTTACAAGCAATTACAAGGTAAATAAAATATTGGTGCCAACTCAGTCTCTAGAATATGAAGAAATAAAGTTTAATTTTATAGTTTTATTTTTAAAAGGAGACAATAACAATATAATTTTTAATACTTTAATAGCTCCTTGTGACCTAAGCGTGTGAAGTTGTAGATTTCTCCACAAAGTTAGGTTCTCTAGTAAAATTATGCGACTAACTTGAGCAGAGCAATTATATTGTAGATAATGAAACATAAATGTATAATGTATGTCTATTATTGCGAGGCGTTTAGCACCCTCGCTCCGTTTGGGCGAAACTTTGCTCCCGTGCAATAATAGACCACTGAAACCAATTTTGTATAATGTCAGGTTTGATGTTAAAGTACACTTAAAAGTATACTTAAGACACTCAGGTGAATAAAGTCGTTGGCACCTCTATCTGTTTTCTTATAGTTGTCTTGCCCATGGGACTCACGACACAGAAAGTCATTCAGTCGGTTAGATGATACTTCCAGATGTTTATTTTCCGGGATAATGTATACAAATCTCGTTCCCATAGGGAGTTGCAAGAATAATATTTTGATGGCATGTGGTTGTAGTCTATACAAACAATCAAAGCACACACATGTTACTTCATTTACTTGTTAACGCGTTTCGGTACTAGGATGGTCCGTAGTCTAGTTTTTAATGAGCGAGGGGTTCGATTTCGTGTCACTGATAAATATTTGTTTTTGTCGTGGATGTTATTGATTTCTTATTTATGTTGTCCAATGCTCATGTCATCCGCGATAACCACAGTACATGGAATCCTGAATTCTTGGCTCAAGAACACGATCTCAGATCTTACAAACGTAATTTTTAGGTTTCCGAAGTAAAATCGGAACGCTAGTTTCGTCATGTCCGTCCGTCCGTCTGAAAAGCGGTAAGACCCTTGCTGCTAGAAAGCTGTAATTTGGCATGGATATACATATTTATTTATTAAAAATCCAGAATCGTAAAATAAAATATTGAAAAACATTTTTTTTTCAGGGTACCTTCCCTACACGTGTTAGCGTGAGGATGAATTTTTTATTCGTCATGTACCTTATCGTTGAAAAGGTCTTCCAGAAATATTATAGATCTTCTGAGAGCATTATTGGAATTAGGGGTGCGATTGCGAAATATTTATCTATATAGTGCTAATTTTGGTTAGAGTCAAGTGTCCCCCCCCCTCCCGCTGGCTAAACGGTTGGGGTTGGACAATTGAAAAAATTCTCAAAAATAGGTTATATGATGAATTTACAAGGAAAACCATCACGGATATGTTAGCATAAGTAGTTAATGAGTAATAGTCGATAAACTTATTACTTCGGAACTCTACATTGCGCGTGGCCTGACACGCAACACGCACTTGCCCGGTTTATTTCATAGTAGTTATTAGACATATTTCAGCACCTCCAGCACCGGTTTATTAATACGGGCCCTATTGTACGTCTTTCTCTTCGTTATTGAGGAGCTCCAGCATTTGGGTTGGCCACTAACTCCTCCACCAATCACGAACTTAGCAGCGTGGTGGAATAGTATGCTCCAGGCTTCTCAAGAGGAGAGACCTGTGCGCAGTGGTGGCCAATCAATAGGTTTTTTTATGCCTTAAGCAGGCAAACAAGCAGATGGGTCACCTGATGGTAAGTGATCACCGCCGCCCATGGACATTAGCAACATTAGGGGCGACGCCAATGCGTTGCCGGCTTCTTGAAGGACCCCATGTCATAGCTTAGCGGGAACACCGATGCATGAGGTTGAGGCCAGCCAGCCAGTATTTTTTTTGTATAGGGACAAATGTTCTAGAAAACGTTATTCGTTTCAGGAACGTGAAAAATTCAGTGAAGAGCAAGGCGACAGCAATACGTGCCGTTTTGTAATAAAATTAAACAAGGCGCTTTCGGGCGCAGACAAACGTAATTAATAGTTCCAAGCGTTTGCACTTACTGCATAATTGAAGGGGCACGGAGTAATTAAGTTTCGACTATTAAAACAGTGCTTCAAGAGTAGTGCTGGTTTTATTTAAATTAATCTTTAAGCCTTTCATAATGTTACTTGAGACACCAACCTGTTATTCAAAATATGTTAAACCGATTGTTACGAGTAATAACAATGATTATAGTACATAGTTGCAATAAGTTATCATTAATCTAATCTAAATTAATAGGTGTTTTGGTACTTGAAAATTCCTTGTACTGTCAAGTATGAGTTATTAGCGCATAGTTTTGCAAATCCGAAGCAATACATTCCGGGACCGGCTGAATGGATATTTGGCGTTTAGTTTAAAGCTATCGTTTATAGTATAGTAGGTAATATTAATAATATTAATGTCACGCAAAGTATTTGACTCTTAGACTGAGACAGGTTCAACGATTGGAAAACATGAAACGATGATTCTCGATTTGTTTTACGATGTATCTTTCTGATACAGTCGCGTTACATGTTAAGTTATTTTTTACGATCCACCTGATGGTAAGTGGCTATCGTCGCCCATGGACATCAGCAACACCAGAGGCATCACTCAAGCTATCCAGGCGAACCCCATGGAGAAATAATGATAGTAATAATGTAGAAATAATAATGGTATTAAGTAACAATTAATATCAATATTACCAATATAATCCTCCAAGGGGCCCTACCACCAGCGGGCCAGATTTAGTCGCCTCTTACGACACCCATCCGGCGTGGGATTGGGGTTAGTATTCTAAGCCGCTCTAATACGGCTATTTTTGGTGTCTGCAGTTAAACAAACAAAAAAGTTTAAAAGTAAATCATGACTAAACCATCAGCAAAAACTAAATTCCCCGTGAGCAACATACATTTGTAACTTTCAGACTCCCACGTTAGACTGCGGTAGCTAATCTCGATGTGAATTAATTATCGTGTCGGTAAAAACTCGCCAACTTTGTCGACTTTGTTCTATACGGATTTTTGTGTAGAACCTTCACACAGTACCGATGACAGTATTGTTTGTTAGCGAATTATATTCGTTGGGAAATAACTGTCAGCTGATTGGAATTAGCGGTTAAATAATACATTTTACAATTAATCATTTAGGCTATTTAAAGCGTACCTGCTGATCAATTCTTGTATAGATAGGTATGCCTTAGGGGCTATTCATTTTACGTAAGGACGATTTTGCCTATTTTTGACCGCCCCTGCCTCCATGTAAGGACACGTAAGATTTTTCGGACCCTCCCTTCTTACGTAACATTTTAATTAAATTTTAGAAAAGAATTAACTGTATTAAACTTCACAATTTCACGGAAAAAAATTGCAGGTGGACGGATACATAGTGCGCTATAAGGTTTTTTAAGATAATTATTGTTTTCTTACTTTTTTATCTTTGTATTGTGTTAAAATTGGTCAATAAAAAATATTTGTATTGTATTATTATTGTATTATTGTTTAGGCAATTGGATATTTTTCATCATTATGTTAGAAATCGCAATTAATTTTACTGTTAAAAATATTATGTAAGAATATCTTTAACCCCCCTTCCCCCGAAGTAAGGACATGTAGAGATTCTGAAAACTCCCCCTCCTCGGGACCCTTACGTAATTCCTCTCGGGACTCGTATTTAATGGCCCCTTAAACTATATTGATATGGTTGTGGTAACAGCATAATGTAACCTGAATGACTGAAATGCGTAAACCACATTTTGCAGCTGTCACAGCTGCTGTATTGGTGATGCCAACCACATCACAGCTACAACGTAGCTATGGGAAGAGGGATCAATCAACAGTTGGATAGGTGGCTGGTGGCAAAATTTTATAAGCGCTACCGTCGTTGTACAGTTGTTAGTCAATATAAATGCACGTGCCGCGCCGCTCGCCGATCTACACGCGATTAACGGGCGCACTGAAAAATCAGAAGACGTAGAAAGTATCTGCTACTTGCTACGCCGTATTCTGAGTGCGACCCTTGCATGGCATTGGCATGTTGGTAGCTGCAACTCCGAATGCAATTAATGACTCTAGTGTTTAAGAAATAAATTTACCACTGATTTTTTAAACATTGTTGCAATGCCTGTGTCGGAATAAATGTTTCTTTCTTTCTTTCTTTCTTACAGGCTGGGTAATGTAACCTAGTTGGTAGCGACCCTGCCTGCGAAGCGAGGGGTCCCGGGTTCGATTACCGGCCGGGGCAGATATTTATGTGACAGATAAATATTTGTATTCGGGTCATGGCTGTTAATGTGATGTGTTATATGTATGTGTATGCCACCGCAACACAGGTAAATAACCTGCTGCGGGGGTATGAGTGTGTAAGCGTTTATTTATTATTATTATTTAACTCGTGAGAATCGCGGCGGCGGCGGTACCTTTGAGTTCGAACGTGAATCCACGTTCCCGGTAATCGACGAGTTAAGCAATTGTTAAGCCATATCCGGGTTAAAAATAACGTTCACGAACCAGCTTGACAGTTTGTATCTGTCAAGCTGCATAATCTACAGCAGCCCTTCAGACCGAGTTGCAGGAGCCAAGCTGTTTCATATTAATGTTGTGGTACTGTACTTCACCAGTCCTCACTGGAGCAGCGTGGTGGAGTATGCTCTAGGCCTCCTCAAGAGAAGGGACCCGTGCTCAGCAGTGTGCCATTAATGGGAAGCCAACTAGCTTGTGGCCAGACAGAAGCTGTTAAATACTTCCACCTAGTTCTAAAGTAAAAAGTTATTTAATGCAAATGTTCACAGTTGCCACCGTTCTGGCTGCCAGTTAGGTTCTCAAGTATCTCTCAAACAACCGGGCGAATAACTCATGAGCATGAGTTTCGGAACCGCTTCAGTTTCACAAACTCCCAAATTATGCGTTAATAATGAAATAACTCACTTCACGTGTACCGTTTTGTATAGCTTCGGTAAATACGTTATTATTAGATCAACTATTGTTGACTATATGTATAGATATCTATATTTTTTGTCACAAAATTTTAACATTTTTAGGGTTCTGAAGTAAAATCGGAACCCTTATAGTTTCGTCATATCCGTTTGTCCGTCTGTCCGTCCGTCCGAAGCAAAGCGCTGATACCTTAGTGCTAGAAAGCTGTATAGCATGTTTGGCATGGATATACATACATATTTATTAAAATTCCAGAATCGTAGAATAAAATACTGAAAAACATTTTTTTCAGGGTATCTCCCCTACAGGTAACGTGAGGAGAATTTTTTTATTCGTCGCCTACCCTATAGTGTGAGGTATCGTTGGAAAGGTCTTTGAAAAATGTCATGGGTCTTGTAGTGTATAAGCACAGCTGTCAGTCACTGAGTGACTGCCAGTCAGTCGGCAGCGATGCTGCGTGCAAGAGCCGTGTGCAGACGTCAGCCTTGCGTATACCTACCTCACCTATTACAGAGTAAAATGTGTGTATTATTGACCCTCTAAACACTACAAGTGGCGACGACGGTAAAAATAATAAGGAATTACCAAAAAATGTTGGAAGAAAAAGAAGAAGTAATGCCACCCTTGCATTCGTTCGGGCAGGCAAATTCGTAAAGAATATGTTCTGTTATATTCGCATTTAAGTAAGTAAAGTGTATTATTACATTACAACCACATAATTTATATGTGGGTATACCTAATTGCGTGCACTAAAGAAAAAATTATTTGAGTGTTGACGTTTTAATAACTCGGCAACTTAAAGTACCACTGCCATATTTGTACAGAAAATGGTTGTCTAAGCATCAAAACTAATTAAATACTTCGAAGGCCATGCAAATCATTTTGTTCACAAAGGGCCATGCCTCAAGTAACTATTTCAAATAGACCATACATTTCCTATGATATTGCTGTAGGAAATTGTAATTTATTTCGTTCCTTATTTCAAATAAAGCTACCGCATCACAATAACAATATCCTAAGTTTTGTTTGTATTTGGTGGGTATTTAATAAAAACGTGAAACTTGACGTTACCCTTACAATAACTTGGAAAGAAACGATTGAGAATCTACCCCACTTATTAATATAATGCTGTGGTTAATGTTTTCACAATTCAAATACCGTTCTACCATGAATTCAAAAGATTATGATTATCTAAACAAGTTTTAGACGTAATTTTGCTAATTAATTAGCAGTTCAATATTATTATTATGGTCACGCCAATACAGTTCACTTAAAGATCATTGCCTATACAACCATATTAAGAAAGAACCTGTAAAGTAGCTACAAACAATGTGTTATACATATGCACGTAATATGTAAAAAGTTTATTATACCTTAAAATCCGTATTACGTAGCAATATTGAAGCATTATATATGTTAATATTTTTATCGCTAAAGCCAATATTAAATTAAATATATTGATAATTGTAGCTACGTCAAGGTTCACGCAGGTTGTACGGGTCTATCCCACTTGTCCCGTTACAAGTATTAAGTCCGGATTGGGCACGCAAATTGAAACAAGACTCGTAAGGAGCTTGTTAATGTACCTTGAGTACAAAAAGGCCTACAAGGGGCACGCAATTTGAAACAAGACTCGTAAGGAGCTTGTAAATGTACCTTGAGTACAAAAAGGCCTACAAGAGGCACGCAAATTGAAACAAGACTCGTAAGGAGCTTGCTAATGTACCTTGAGTACAATAAGGCCTGCAAGGGGCACGCAAATTTAAACAAGACTCGTAAGGAGCTTTTTAATGTACCTTGAGTACAAAAAGGCCTGTAAGGGGCACGCAAATTTAAACAAGACTCGTAAGGAACTTGTTAATGTACCTTGAGTACAAAAAGGCCTGAAAGGGGCACGCAAATTTAAACAAGACTCGCAAGGAGCTTGTAAATGTACCTTGAGTACAAAAAGGCCTACAAGAGGCACGCAAATTGAAACAAGACTCGTAAGGAGCTTGTTAATGTACCTTGAGTACAATAAGGCCTGCAAGGGGCACGCAAATTTAAACAAGACTCGTAAGGAGCTTTTTAATGTACCTTGAGTACAAAAAGGCCTGTAAGGGGCACGCAAATTTAAACAAGACTCGTAAGGAACTTGTTAATGTACCTTGAGTACAAAAAGGCCTGAAAGGGGCACGCAAATTTAAACAAGACTCGCAAGGAGAATGCTATACCTTGTGTAAAAAAAAAATGCTCGAAAGAAGCACGTTATTATTGTAATATACTTATCTTCTTGTTTGTATAAATAAAAATGAACTTTAGTATTTCTTGATAGCTTAACCGATTTCACTGTTTCATTCAAAAATTTTCGTAATGGCTCAAGGATGGCTGTTTCGAGAAGAAAAATCAAAGTTCTGGGTAAAGTGACGTGGAACATTTTTATGTTCAGCCAAATTATAAGACATTAAAATATAGTGTTTGCGGAAGTTATTCAATATAATGAGTAGGTATTTCCTAAAAGGTATATTAAAATTTAAGGATGGATGAGTATGTGGAATACTAAAGTTCAGTCTAAAATGTCAGAGATATTGTAACGCTTTTATAGCTAAAAAAAAATGGAAAAAAAAGTTTTCAATTTATTGGGTATTTACCATAATTATCATAAAATAAATTAAGGTATGGAGTAGGTACTTGACTTGGAATTCTGAGGAAGAAGCCAAACTAATCGATGTATTGAATTACTGCTATGGCAAGTCATTCGAGGTGATTGAGCATTATACATTATACTGTAATGTATTCTGTATACAAGTGGTATATAATATACCGTAATATATACTGTCAATTATAAATCAATGTTTTAAAGCTACGCAGTCATGTTACTGTTACATTAGTAAAAAGCCATGCATACACGGTGCCCGCAAATATTATAAATCAATGTTTTAAGGCTACGCAGTCATGTTACTGTTACATCAGTAAAAAGCCATGCATACACGGTGCCTGCAAATATTATAAATCAATGTTTTAAGGCTACGCAGTCATGTTACTGTTACATTAGTAAAAAGCCATGCATACAAGGTGCCCGCAAATATTATAAATCAATGTTTAAGGCTACGCAATCATGTTACACTTGTAATAACGTTACATTTGTAAAAAGCCATGCATACACAGTGGCTGCAAATATTTACAACTTAATATTTTATGGATATGTCGTTATGAATGTCATTGAAAGCCAAAGATGTCTGTTGAATATGATTCATAAGACACCCATTCGAGATGCCTGATGGAGATGATTCCCATCATAATCGGTCCCATTTCACTGATATTAAATCGTGGGATGAAATAACAAATTGCAGGTTTTCAGAAAGTTACCTCAATCAATATGAATTACAAATACCAAGTAAAGAGATGATGTGGCATCAGAATTCAAGTATTATGTAAGGAACAAAAGTAAGACAGTGATTATTGGTATGGTATATTTTATTCCATTCATGTGTTAACATTCCATAACTTCTTTTGATGTAAATTTGAATCTGACCATGTATGAAATGTACAATGACATACTTCCGTCTTTGACGATTCATTATTTTATAATAATTCGTTACAGACGAGTATAATATGTAATATGTGAACATATCACATATGTGAGCAGATTATGACAAAATATGACAAACGATAGCAGTTATGAGTCCATGGTAACGGACTCGGCTTTTATGATAATTATATTAAATTTTTGCAATTCTTATATAATATAGTCCACAATAATTTATTGGATATATTATTATTATTGAAAAAATAAAGATTCATCATTGTGGCAACGAACACTTACAGACTCAGAAGATCATAGTATTTCCATCTAATATCTTTACTTGCAAAGTAAATATTAATCTTTTTGAGCTGTCGAAGAATAAAGGTAAATATTATATGTCAAGGTTATGATTTTGTCTCCATAGTAAAGAGACAATGAGACACTGAGAAATAAAATTTCAGTATATTGAGGTAGTCCAATAAAACACGACGTTGTAATCAACTATTTTACGTAGATACAACATACTACTAATATTCATCCAACTTGAACCATCTGCAAAATGACAACACCTTAGGTGTTTCTCTGCGCTCTTTTCATGTAAAATTGACATAAATAGTTAACTAGCGTCATCAAGTGATGGCTAATGACCAAAAGGTTATTTTATCAGTTTCCATACTTTTCACGACATTATACAAAAACAATACCTATCAAGGGCAAGGTTCATACTGTAATTATTGAATATGCGTTAACAAAGTGGTTCATACACTGAGAAATAAAATTTCAGTATAAAATAAAAGTTCGATTTAATTATGTCAGACTTAGCCAAGAAAAAAAAAACTTATGTCTAGTTGAATGACAGTGCTAAGTAGCAACTTTAGAGATTTATCTCTAAAGCAGTACAGTCCGAGGCTCGTCGTCGGTCTTATATTTCTGTATTACAGATCTATCAAGTTTAAAGTGACGTTGATGTTGTGGAAGCTGAAAGCACTAGATCTCCATCTAGAAGCTGGAGTGGCCGCATTACTAAGCCGAATGTACATATGTGTAAGTGGGTGTAACCGTGCACGCAGGACCACCATCTCACAAAGCATCCTCACACAGAGTGCTTGTCAACGACTGAAACTCCCCTGGGAAGCAAACGCAAATTCCCAGAGAATCATAACTTAACTGACTAAACTGATAGTGAATCAAGAGTTAAGATAATGAAGAGAATACTCAAGTTCACATGATAATTAAAGAGACAATAAATTGGTCAGCTGTGATCGTAGTTTCACAAGCAACTATTTTTAAGATTATTAGAGATTCTACTGCTACTATTCTAAATACCCTTGTGGCTTTAACAGTGTAAATACTGGTACAGCAAAATAGCTTAGCATTAAATGAATGGGTTGCCAATGGTTTGAATTCCTTACTGACAATAAATGAAAATAATAATGTCACATAGGAAAATTGTTTAAAGTTGACCCTTATAATGCGTGGAGTGAGTTGTTTGAACTGTAGACAATCATACTGATATCATGAATTAAGTCTTGTTCATTGACTCAAATTCTCAAGATTTACCCCTTATCTTACCATGAAATGAAGTACCCTCAAAAATGTGTCTGTGACTTTCACCGTGTAAATGCTGGTGGTAGAATTAAATAGCTTGGCATTAAATGAATGGCTGGCAAATAGTTTTAATTTCTTAGTGACACGAGATGGAAATAACAATGTCACATAGGAAAATTGTTTAAAGTTGAGTTCTTATAATGCGCTGAGCGAGTTGTATGAACTTTAGATATTATATTGACATCATGAATTATGTCTAGTTGAATGACTCAAAATTCTTAAGATTAACGTTTGAAAATTTCAAATTACCTTCAAGTTTTGTGACCTACCCTCAATATAAATGAAGTACCCTCAAGAAAAACTGGAAAGTAATATCACGATAGGTCAAAATAGCAAAAGTTAATTCTATAAATAATTTAAGAGTTTTGTTCTCACTTAGTCTTGAAGAAAACAAGATAGCGTTAGGGAAATACCTGTAACTCATGTACCAGTCGAGTACCTATAAATAGGTAATCATGATAAATCATGATACTGAACAATACGAGATCAGTCTCCATCTCGAGAAAGAAAGTTGTGAAGTTGAAGAAGTGAAGTTTGGGGTGTGTATGGGTGATGTATATTGCACACATATGATGCACACATATGACACTAAATGGATAATATATGCATATCGGCTGGGTGAGCCTTGGCAATAGAGGGACTTACTCAAGATTTTTCAGAAGTTATGTTGTTACTTTTGATAATTGAAGTAGACGACTGTGGTAAATGACTTGGGTTAATCTACTTTCAATGCTACATTTAACATTTGTTAAAAATATAATTATGATCTACAGAGTTGTATTTAGTGAAATGCGAGAATAACATCAATTTTTTTATGAAGCTTCCAATCACTTCCAGTAAAATACCTTTCACTCTAACAATGACAGTAATGTGAGAGACAGAAATTGACAGATCTATAATTCAATTAAAGAAAAGAGGGAAACCATATTAATTGGACAGTACTAAGGGAGCTACAAGATTCTAAATTAGCTACAGAAAAATATTATATCGATGAATAATAAGTAACTGAGGCTAACAAATTGACACCAAAACTTTAACCCTGCACTCACATAGTGGTGTGAGTTTCTGATGGTGAAAACGATGTACAGAAATGGGAAATACATATTGTACAACAATAATGATATAACACAAAGAAAATAAAAGTTGGATATTGAATAATTTATTATTGTCAGATCTATGTCAATGTTGCAATATATTATTTGCTAACGAACAGTTGTAATCAATTATTATTTATTATAAAATAAAGAAGGGATGTAGTGTATAAGCACAGCTGTCAGTCACTGAGTGACTGCCAGTCAGTCGGCAGCGATGCTGCGTGCAAGAGCCGTGTGCAGACGTCAGCCTTGCGTATACCTACCTCACCTATTACAGAGTAAAATGTGTGTATTATTGACCCTCTAAACACTACAGGTCTTTTAAGACCATTTTTAGATTTAGGGGTCCGTCTGCGAAATACTTGGTTTTAAAATGCTAATTTTGGTTATAGTCAAGTATCCTGCTGGCTGTCCTCCCTGCTTTCTAAACGGTTAGAGCTGGACAAGTGAAAAAATTTCAAAAATAGGTTATATGATGAATTTATAAGGAAAACTATTACAGCTATTTTAACATAAGTAGTTAATGAGTAATAGTCGATAAACTTACTATTTCGGAACCCAACATAGTGCATGGCCTGACATGCACTTGGCCGGTTTTTTGATGTCAGTACGTACATTGGCCGCGCGTACCAATATAGGTTAAATTATGACCTATGAAGTTCCACTGTTTTATCATTATCGCTTACTTTGACTGTGACGGCCGTGACGGCTAGCTAAATCAATCACAAAAATGTCTCATTTCTTCTTCTTACCCTGTCTTCACAACGCGCGTATGAAATAGAAACGTATAAAGTAAAATCCAAAAGGTTTTATTAAACTAAAAGTACCTACACTTCTCCTGTGGCGAGGATTATCAGCAGCTATGTACGAATGAAGCAACTTAATGTTGCGAAGCGAACATTGTTGAAGCAAGCGTAATATTCTGGAACACAAAACTTTGTAAACCTTCCTTCTTAACTTTATTCTTAATGGCCATGTAAAGTCTGCAACATTCACTTGTAGTTTAGTTTTGCTAGTTGCTTTTTCCGCGCTAACCCGTGGCGCACGGGTTACGCTATTTAAATTAATCCGATCTAATTATGTACAACATTACGGTCATTTTTAACCTATAGATAATACGGTTGCTTGTTATAAAATTTGTTTATCAAACAATTTCGTCGTTCTGATAACAATGGTGATCATTTAGTTATCACGTTGTCTAGCTGCAAAATTGTGCACGCTGTGGCACCCTATAATTATGGGAACACTTATTTTAAGATCAATTAGCAATTGTACTTATAGCTTGATTCCTGTGTTATCTGTGTTGGGTGTCCTATAATTAAATAAATAAATAATAAAAAAAAAATTACAATGGTAAACGTAAAACACTGCGTTGAAAACGTTTTTCCTAAATCAGTATGTCTCAATACAGCATAGGTTAAGTAGTGTAAGTTACGAATATAAAACACATTTTTTCATCCTGTAGATACTATTAAACGAGCAATATTTGTATTTCTATAGGAGGGAGTCCCACACGCTTTAAATACAAGACGTTTTCGTAATACCAACTGTCGCCGAACAGGCTCTAATGAAGTAAAATTGATTTTTTAACACTGTTCGAACAATAAAGTGAATATCACTAATTAGGGATGACTGAGCGGGCCGAAGAAAATAATTGGGCCCGCTAATTAAAAATTCAATCCACATTTCAGAAGAAAAAGGTTTTTTATCAGACAATGCAGAGTAATTTACCGCTAACTGGCTTAGGAGGTATGTGGGTGTGAATTCTAACTAATGAGCCGGGGGAAGCTCGTGTTGAGGCAATAAAAATGAATTTATTGTTTCCCAATGAACAAGTTATTATAACCATTTGTAGGGCTGTCAAAGACTTATACTACAATATAACTAATGGGTATTAGTGATTTTTAATTAAACAATTTGAAGATATTAAGTACTATTTTTAGCGTTAATGCTGTTTTTTAAAGTTAAACTTTTATTCTATCGCCCCAAAATTTTTCTTCCATCTATCGCATGTCGCATTACAGCCGGCCAGGGCCAGTAAGAATACTAATGGAGATTCAGTGATTTAAATAAATATTGCTCTTAGTTTTTAATATGCGTCTATCATCTAAATGATTGTATTAATTATGTAATCCGTACTCTAATAAGAAAATTGAAATTAAATTTTATAATTGAATATTTTGTCTACTATTGTTTTCCCATTATCATTCCTATTTTTCAATAATTAAGTTAAGATTAAAAATGCAATTTAATTACCCTAAATCGAATAATTTGCTAAATTTTTTTAGTTAAATGCCTACAAACCGAGAAAGTTTCACTTGCATCGTGGTTTTATAAAACCAAACTTTTTTTTGTATTTTTTTTAATATATTTCTTTTAAATTTTATTTTAATGATACCTACCAACTAAACTGTTATATAAAGTATGTACCTATATGTACATGGTCTCAGACATACAACTTACGGATTTAGAACTATTATTCAGACTAAAATTTAGGTAAATATTGGCAGGCACCCATAAAAACGCCATATCTCACTCGGTACTTCACTATGTATGAAAAACAAATATTCGACGAATAGTCAACCTTCCACGTCATTCAAATAAAGTGCTGAAACAAGATAAAAACTATTTATAGATTGTGCTACAGAATACAATAGATTTCTCCTATAAATAAATAGACACAGAGCTCAAAAACTTTTATAAAACTCCCATATATCTTTGCCAAGATTGAGATTGTCTTCTGAAACTATTCATCCATCATCATTCTAAGGCCATTCATCCATGGTTGCTTGTAGTTTACTTTGCAAAGTTAATTTTGAATATTTAAATCCACATCTAGAGCGCTTATAATATTCTGTGAGTGATTAATTTTATTAATTCCACAAATGTTTCATAATTACATTGCGAAACTGTCATTTAACATAGTTTCTTGACTGACAATTCCGAATTTCATTAAACGGGAAATGAATGATTGTAATACTGGTAACCCGCCTTGCGTCGCTTCGTAAAACTTAAGTCTTAGGCTAAGCGCAGATTGAGACTTTTTGTCTCGGAGACTTGACAGTCGGGTGACAGTCACGTCACTAGATGTATGAACTAGGTATTTGTCACCGTGCTGTCATGTCACCATAGTCAGCGCACTCCCATATATTTCATAGCACTCGACTAGGTGACAAAAAGTCTCCGAGACAAAAAGTCTCAATCTGCGCTTAGCCTTATTAAGCCTACCTCTGAAGCAACTCCTATTGTCATGATTTATATTTTTAATAATATAGATATTCTCATGAATTTGGCTATCATATATAAAATTAATTTATGAATAACAATTATTAGGTACTATTCAAAATTAACTTAATCAAAGTAGTTTATAAAACATAAAGTAGATTCTAAATCGTATGTGTTTGTTGGACGTTTTTGTTAATTTTCGTTTAAATTCGTGGAAACTGGTGTAAAGTTTCATGGCAAACGTGCCGCCATTAATTCTATACGTTATAGAACGTTTAACAAGGGTTTGGGAAAGGGCCCAAAAGTATCGCTTTTAATTAAATGATAATATACCTACTTTGTTTTGTTTAATTGTAAGGTAATTAGTTCATCAGTGAACATTTTGAAGAAATAAACTACAGGAATGTTCGTAAAAATATATACAATATCTTGTTTAAAATATAACTTTTTAAAATAAACCTGTATAGGGCTGTCGACAACCCTATGTATCTATCGCTGCACCGATGCATCTTTAGAATCACATTTATATGTAAATTCGGCTCATGATCCCCTTTATTACAATGATATATTTTCATACACACATTGTTACGAAACACTGAATTTTGTAACATGTACAAAAAGTTCAAATTAAATAATTAGTAGTTCAAAAATTTTACAGTATTGAATATCCTATCATAATGTGTCTAGTGATTAGTCGCAATTACGTCGTTAAAAAGCTAAAAACAAAACACACACATACACACACACTGATGAAATCGCATCCTGACTTCGTAAAGGTATCTCACTGTCTCACAATCAGTTAAAATGTAGATATTGTATAACGCTTATAATACGTAATCTATACTAATATTATAAAGAGGAAATATTTGATTGTTTGTTTGCATTGAATAGGCTCTGAAACTACTGAACCGATTTGAAAAATTCTTTCACTGTTAGGAAGCTAGACTATCACAGGGTGACATAGGCTATATTATATTTTCAAAAAAAAAAATAGGGATCCTTAATAAAACTCCAATAATATAACCCAAGGTGTAAAAAAAAAATAAGAAAACCGAAGCAAAACGAGGGCGGTTACTTCTTATTAGATATATTTAAAAGACTAACGCCCCAACTCAGTCAGTAACGGTTACTTAAATCGCTCCTTAGTACAGAATTTGTATGGTGATTCTTTACTAAGGAGCGATTAAAGTAACCGTTAGTGACTGAGTTGGGGAGTAAGTAGTTTAGTTTTGCATTCACTGGTTTTGAGATTTTAGTATCACTTCATAGTTTTTCGCTATGAAGTCAATTAAAGTTTTATAACAAACTTTTATTTCAACCTAGCCCTCTTTCTTCCATAGCCCGTAACGCGTTGTTGATTGGTATGATGATGGCAGTTGACATTGTTCCAACACACATACAACGTTTAAGGTTCTATGATAGCTTTTCAAGGTTTCTGCCACGTCACATTACTCATATTGCACTTCTTACCTATGTTGTACGTTCTTACATCAAAAAATTTAATACTACCTAGTATTAAATTCCACTGTATTTTTTTTAATGTTTGTTACCTCAGAACTTTCGACTGAGTCTACCGATATTGATGATTCTTTTTTAACCGAAAGCTGGTGCTTGTCATGTGGTCCCACTTAAATTTCAGCGAGATCTGACGAGTAGTTTTTGAGTTATCCCTAAATTAGAAGTCGGTTATTTTTCGTCAAGAATTATCTAGGTTGTCGATAAAGATCTCCGTGTTATAGCAATGTTCTAGTTTTGCTCTATAGATTTATACCGATCGATATAAGGTTATAAATAGCAGAGATTGATTTAGATTCATGTGAGGCCGCGAATATCATTTGTTACAGTATAATTTCAATATTTCGCAATATTTTCAACCGACGTGCAAGACCTTTTTTGCTGTTTTATTTGTTTTGACGATAAAACACATATTCTGCGAAGCGCCTCGGTGCGGTTTTCAATGAGCTCTATTTAATCTGTGGCAAAAGCGAAGTAGTTCACCTGCTTATGCAGCTGAGGTCGTAACGATGGTAATTCGTTATCCCGTACTAACAAAAGGGTAAGATCCACATAGTAAGTAAATCCTCAATATCTCGAGGAATAATCCCATTTGTAATATTCGATTGCATCGCAGGAAACTTGTCTTCAGTGTATATGTTACCGGATATCTGTATAATGCTGGTATTCAACACAATTCCTAGGAAATGTGTATAATACCTGGGTCGTTTTGGCAATGTATTAAATTATATGAATATTATCACCATTACATAGTTTGCCTAGGTAATGTATACGTTTCCCAACTACTGTACAGAATACCTGCAGGTCCACCGGCAATGAATAAAGTTAGATTTGGGTATGTATAGTCAACTTGGATGGAGGTTGGAATTAAGAATTTACTTAAAAACACACTCAAAACAAATTATAACCTGCATGAATAGATATTTTTTTATACATTTTAAATTAATGCTTGACCGAAATCACACTTGATGGTAAGAAGAGATGCAGTCTAATGGCTCCTACACTACACTGCTCGCCTACGCAGCTTCGGATTTTTCAAAATTGGTGACAGAACCGACTTAGTCAACCCCGACCCCACGTGGTACTAGTCTGCCCTACCCCTAGAGTGAATGTAAACTCCGGAGGCGCGGAGGGAGAGCAGTAGCTGCGTAGGCGAGCATGGAGTGCCTGCAGTTTGTTACGCAAGGGCGGAGGGGCTGCACTTCCCGCAGCGCCGAAGATGTTTGGAAGCCTTTTTATGTATCAAAAACCCCTAAATTCTCCCTAAAAGTGCATATGTCACCGGAAGATGACTATTCGCAAAGCATGCTGTGGTTACCTGTAATTGTAGGAACAGTAAGATTTAATATGATAAGTAACAACTTGTATTGCAAATGATGAAACTGTATCTTATTTTGGTAATGCTATAATAAATAAATAAATAAATAAATAAATAAATAAAGATAACAAGAACCGCAAATTTACAAACCTAGGTTTATAAACAATATACAACCAAATGAATATTACTCTAACTGAAACATTCGCTACTTGAAAGTTGGCCTTTTGAAAAGTGTCATTATAAAAGGCAGACCAAACGTACAGTTGGCAACTGTTAGGTTGGGAAATTAAAAAAAAATGTGATAAGTTGGCAAATGATTATTCGGCGAAATAAAATTCTGCGAAACGTTAGTTGGCAAGTGATAATCGGCCAAACAATTTTCGGCGAAAAGGCAGCTTAATAGAGAACCGTCTTTTACACACATTACCAACTACGCATGGAGTATTGTATAGAATGCCTGGGCTAAGTATGAAATAAATAATATTCAAAACGTTACCTGAACGTTTTAGATATTCTATATATTGCCTAGGTATTGTATAGAATGCTGAATTATACAGATATCCGGTAACATATACATTGTGTGTGTGGTTTGATTTCCTTTTGGTTCTAATTCTTGTTACAGTGTTTTGTTGTACGTTTTAATTGTATGTTTACTATCTATGTAGATTGAATTACTACAAAAATACATTTTCATTCATTGTAAATAATAAATATTTATCACAACTGAATTCTCGTCTTTATTGTGGTATATTATTCGAATAAATATAATTAGAAATTAGTAGTTCATTTACGATTATACATAATTGTTATTGAATAATTTTAAAAGATGAGAAAAAAACGGTGACGTCGACTTTATTCACCTGAGTTAATTCACCCAGGTGTCTTAAGTCTACTTTTAGTGTACTTTATTCACCTATATACCCAGGTGATTTAAATCTACTGGCCGCAGGTGAATTAAGTATACTAAATCGGACACTTGTTATAAACAGAATCTTGTATGGGGACCTCTATAATTAAACTATTTTATTAATAGTGTGGGTCAAATCTTGTAAGCTGTATTAGGTTTACTGCTTCCTCGTATCCTAGAGTTGAAATTTTCCATATTACTAGTCAGTGCCGGCGTTAGAGCCACTGACGCCCTAGGCAAGAATATTGTGGCGCCCACATAAGAAAATAGAAATTGAGCTTATTTGCTCGAAAATTTTTTTACTGAACCAATTTATTAAGAATTTTATTTTTCCTTTATTTAACCCCTCACCCCAAATGTGGCACCCCTCCAGATATGGCGCCCTAGGCCGTCGCCCCACCTCGCCCCCACTAACGCCGGCTCTAACTTTAGTTTCGGTGATAATGTGATAATGATAATCATGACTGATGTTATTGGTTTGGCTTTATACGAGTTTATAAGATAATTTTTTACCATTTAATAAGATCGGTGTAGCGCAATTGTTAGTGATGCAGTTTGAGTCATTTTTGGCCGGCAACGCGTTGGTGACACCCCCAGTGTTGCTAATGTCCATGGGCGGCGATGATCACTTACCATCAGGTGACCCGTCTGCTCGTTTGCCTGCTAAAAGCATAAAAAATGCTGTTCTCGACCTGGGGATGTATAAACAAAATCTTATTACTTTTGCGTGCCTATTTCACTTCACTTACAATCAGTTCACTCGTAGGTAAGGTAAATAACTGTATAAACTATGTTCACCTAACGACTGTACTTAGATATTCTGAGAACCGTTTTCAAATATCGAGCCAAAAGCGTTCAAATGCTATCGTACCCCCAGTAAAGAGTGGACAGGTATAATACCCGCAGTGCTATACTTATAGTGCTGAGAGTCCGAGGTTCGCTGAACTTATCTCTTATTAGGACGCGTTTGCACTTCGGTAACTGAATCGAGCTACTGAATGCGCATCGCTACTCTCTTGTTCACCGGACTTCACCGGAGGCAAAATAAACACATCTGAATTAATTAACTGTTTAATTTCTTTTTATTAGACGAAGCTTACGATATTTATGTCCTTCTTTAAGTTCCTTTTAATTACTAGATTGGAGATAGAACTGTCTTATGCAAACTAACTTGCAATTGGAACACTTTAATCATGTTAATGGTTCATTAGGTAATTTGTAAGCCATTCAGTTAATGAAAAACCTTTGCTGAACTCAGTATTTTAGTTAAAAAGAGGGTATACCTATTATAGAAGTTACTTTGAGATTATACTTCAAGAAATAACCGGTGAACACAAAGTTATCGGATAGACTGAAGTATGCATTAGGCTCGCTATTTACACATTCTACTTATAGGTGCACTTTCTTTTTATGTGGTTCTATGAAAAATGTAAATTAATTAATATTTTTAATTAAAACTTTCGTTTCGAAACCACTCTACCGCGGGCGAAGCCGCGGGTAAAATCTAGTAAGTATTGTTATAATATTTATATAAAATATTAAACATAACATAAGGTTTTAAAATCATGCCCTATATACCCATCTCTTTTGTTTTGCGAACACGGTACACCACCCAAGGTTCATCAGGATAATTAATGGCTTTGTTATCATTTATAAGTATGTATTATTGTTGATGTATTTTTTAGGTATAAACAAAACTTTGTATTGGAGTTAAAGATAATATTTTACTATAAAAGTCGCAAAATCGCAAGGATTAGAAAGGTAATGTGCACGCGTCTCCTCCGTCGCGTGCGCAGGCACTGGCATGAAATGAGATCGCAACCGCCGCGCCCGATACTCGGCACGCGCAGCTTGTCTACTTTATTACCAGCCTTTTACCAGCCAGTAGTATTATCTATTCCTTGCCTTTACTATTCTGCGCTCGCGCAGGCTATTATCTTGCATTTGCCTTTTTAAAACGAATTAAGAACATACGAGTACTGAGTTCACTTTGTGCGTGATTTAGTTGGCAGATGTAAAATAAATCTCAAATGAAATAAATGATTGTGGTAGAATTACATTAAGCCTGCTTCCATTTCGTGCGACGAATTTTTGTTTTAGTTTTACACCATATCTAATTATATTTTTTCGAGCCGCTCGTCCATTGCTCCGCTATTCAACCCTTAGGTCGTGATCAAAACAATTCAATCACAAAGACAAATTTTGTATTAACAAATCAAATATTTATATTTTAAACACTATTAGCGCTTATATACGTACTTTTGCAAAATAAGCAATTGATTTCGAATGTTTGCATGTATAAGGCGATAATGCGCCTTCCTGCATCCGAAGATCTTATAACACTTAATTTCACTTAACCCCACCTTACCTTTACTCGTACGTACATTAACTTTTCCCGGATTTCAATAAAATCTCTTTGAATGAACTTTAACTGATTTACGAGTTGTTTTCGCCAGTCGGTTTTCAGAGCACGTCTCAAGATACTCTAACTGTTCTATTCTAACTGTTGAAGCAGAGCCAGTCGCTAACGCTAGATCCTCTGGGATACTAGAGTCATTCATATTATGCATTTATGCACAATGCATAATGATAGAGTAGTTAGCTTATTCGTAACTTCAGCGGAATATTCACAGAACATGAGACGTGAATGTTAGAATATTACAACTATTACAAGTGTTTTAAACTTGATTATTGTGGTGAATTGTATAATTTGCACTGTGCAGTAAGTATATATCAAGTTTCCCTGTGCAAAATTAAATAAAGTCGATAAATTAACGATAACTCAGAAAACAATTCATCAGCACAAATATATCGTTGATGAAGAATACTGTAGAGTGTACAGTGTAGACTAAAGATCAGTTGTGATTGGAAGCATAAATATACCGTTTTGTCTCCTATACTCGGTTGTTTGTCTCATGATATCAGTCGTCTTCAATATTTTCAGTCTAATAATATACTATAGTATAGCAAAGTATCTTCTTCCACGTTCATAAAACATTGAGTGTAGAGAAAAAGCCTAGATTAACATACGATTACTCAACTACATAGACAATAGACACTAATATTGCTCATGACATTTCAGTTAATTGGTATTAATTGATATGGATTGAGGTACATTCATCTCGATTCAATTAAATTAAGCTATATTAAATCCATTATAGAAACCATTATTAGTTCGGCTATCAATGCGTATTTAATTATGGTAAGTTACTAATTATATTGAAATTAAAATGTAATGAACGAAATGCGTCATACATTTTAAATAGGCTTATTTTTTTCCTCAAAAAGTTCCTAGTCTCACTAGGTTCGATATTGGATTATAGGGATTTTTATAAACTAAAAATACTAAAACCCTTGGTGAAAGTGGGGAACGTAACTCCTTGGCTTCAACCTATTAATGGCCCACTACTGGGCACGGGTCTCTCCTCTTGAGGAGGCCTAGAGCAAGCTGCTCCAGTGCGGATTGGTGGAGGGGTTAGTAGCCAAACCGAGTGTCGGAAGTTTTCAAACCGCCCGAGGGCCTCCGACTGTTATCTAATGATAACAACCGGGACCGACGGCTTTACGTGCCCTCCGAAGCATGGAAACGCTTAAGAAATTTTTGCCACTAGCGGTCACCCATCCAACTACCGACCGCGCCCGCTGTTGCTTAACTTTGTCGATCACATAGGATCTCCTCCGAACTCCTCAGGAACTCCTACCAATACTATAAAGGAAAACTACGACGACAGTTATTTAATGCCTTTGAGGAGAAATCTAGGGATTGTTTTGCATTTTTAAGGTTATTTGCTGTAGGTATACATGTCTGTGGTTATTTGACTAAATTTTGACAGAACGTGCAAGATTGCGTCGAAATTGACTGTGCTAAAGTATTTTTGAAGTTTGACAACGCACTCCGTGGTGGTATGACCTTATTACCTACCGATATATGAGATAACCTAAGCTCAGCATTCAGCTGCAGGTAATGAAGTATTTGTTTCAAAGATCGATATCAAATCATTAAATAACTTTCGCAATAACGAACGTATTTCCAACGATGGTGTTTGCGAACTATCTGATCTGAATCTGATGCAATTTCATTTACGTACGTGGAATTTAATTCCCAAACCAACACGTACAACGGCATTCGACAGAAATGAAGCTGTAATGGATTTATCAACAAAATTAAATGAATAAATTTTGAATATTTAAGTTAACACCTACAGTACTAAAGTACGTATTTTTTTAATTAAGTCAGCGTTAGACTATAGGTACAATCTCATCTGATTGTAAGTGGCTATGTAGTAGGTACTTAGGTGCTAGGTGGTAAAGCACGCTATTTTAAGCGCTCAGATCTTAAATTCAGAGTATAATATATTGTATTATTCTAAAATAGCTAACGTTTTTCTGGTTATACGACATATACGTAGATAACGAATAAGAAATTAGTCGAATTGTCTTCGAATTTAGGATAATGTAATAAGCCCTTTATATAAAGTATAAATAAAAATTATCCATTTTTGAAGACATTAACATATGTTTTCCACCTGCGGGCAAAATATGTCAGTCGTTCGTGGTGCACATTACCACAGACATTACGCATAATAAAAACGGAGCGAAGCGTGTCATCCGCACCGGAGGAATGTTTACGATAGTGAAAAAGGGATGGGGGAATTAAGTCAAAGTTAATTAATTTCTGAATGTACCGTAATATAATTAAACCGACCTCAGAAAATGATGACCAATGTATTGAAACCATCAAAGATAATTATATCAAATAATTTCAATAACTGTAGAAAATAGTTTAATTTTTCGTTTAACCAGAAATTGCTATTTAATTATGCTTACGGCGAATGTCCAGGAAATCAATTTACGAACGATCGAAATAGGTATGAATGACGCGTCATTAAAGTGTTTATTTTCATCTTTCGAGATTTGTTTTTGCAACATGTTTGATATGTTTATATTTCACTTCACCTGAAGTGTTTTGACTAAAATGTTACTGACACTGTTATTTCTGTGCATAATGGTACTAATATGTAGGAATAGACAGGCCCTTCTTAATCCCCAATACTTCAGTAATGTATTTACAAATACCTTGACCTATTACCTATCTATGAATCATCTATGTTAAGTGACATTTTAAGAAAGAAATAATTGTAAGGGGATATTAGTTCGAAATAGCATAATTTATAGAAATATAAAAAAATTAAGGTATCCTACATACCGAGTGTTGTGGAATTAATATTTTATTATTCAGAATTTTTTTGAACATTTATTGTCATAAATTTTATTCGGCATTCTAAATTAATGGTTCACTTTAAAGCTCTACTTAGTGTAAAAAGTAGAGAAATGGCTCGTATATTGCTTTTGCTTTACAGTATAGTACCACAATATAGGAATCTACAGTATTCGCTCTTCATACAAACGGTCGAAACGCGCGTTATACCTACGCACATCGAAATACGCGTGCGATATGTAGGCAATTGCGGCCGCCGTGTGGCGATTGCCGACAGGCGAACGAGCGGAGTTTGAACCACGGTCCGGTCGGTACAAATAACAAACTGTTATAGTTTTCTACTCTGGTTGAGCTGTATGGTCGTGTGCGGCTGTAGATTTAGAAAATAGATTAAGAAATATTTAAGATGGCAGTAGAAAAAGGCTACAGAAATAGACAATATTGTGCTGTTTTTGGGTGCTTTAATTCGACATTAAGTCACCCAGGAATATCATTTTTTACGTTACCTGGAGACTCCGAAAGGTAAGACACTATTTTTATACACCTACCTACAAGTACGTATTATATAGTATATATGTTACCGGATATCTGTATAATGCAGGTATTCAACACAATTCCTAGGAAATGTGTATAATACCTGGGTCGTTTTGGCAATGTATTAAATTATATGAATATTATTCACCATTACATAGTTTGCCTAGGTAATGTATACGTTTCCCAACTACTGTACAGAATACCTGCAGGTCCACCGGCAATGGCAACTTGGATGGAGGTTGGAATTAAGAATTTACTTAAAAACACACTCAAAACAAATTGTAACCTGCATGAATAGATATTTTTTATACATTTTAAATTAATGCTTGACCGAAATCACACTTGATGGTAAGGAGAGATGCAGTCTAATGGCTCCTACACTACACTGCTCGCCTACGAAACTTCGGATTTTTCAAAATTGGTGACAGAACCGACTTAGTCAACCCCGACCCCACGTGGTACTAGTCTGCCCTACCCCTAGAGTGAATGTAAACCCCGGAGGCGCGGAGGGAGAGCAGCCCCCGCCCGCTGTAACTAACTGCAGGCACCATGTGAGCCGAAGCGGCTGAGGCTGGTCGCCGCAGGCGACCAAAAAGCCGAAGCTGCGTAGGCGAGCATGGAGTGCCTGCAGTTTGTTACGCAAGGGCGGAGGGGCTGCACTTCCCGCAGCGCCGGAGACATTTGGAAGCCTTTTTGTGTATCAAAAACCCCTAAATTCTCTTTAAAAGTGCATATGTCACCGGAAGATAACAAGAATCGCAAATTTATAAACCTAGGTTTATAAACAATATACAACTAAATGAATATTACTCTAACTGAAACATTCGCTACTTGAAAGTTGGCCTTTTGAAAAGTGTCATTATAAAAGGCAGACCAAACGTACAGTTGGCAACTGTTAGGTTGGGAAATAAAAAAATATATGTGATAAGTTGGCAAATGATTATTCGGCGAAATAAAATTCTGCGAAACGTTAGTTGGCAAGTGATAATCGGCCAAACAATTTTCGGCGAAACGGCAGAGAACCGTCTTTTACACACATTACCAACTACGCATGGAGTATTGTATAGAATGCCTGGGCTAAGTATGAAATAAATAATATTCAAAACGTTACCTGAACGTTTTAGATATTCTATACATTGCCTAGTTATTGTGTAGAATGCTGAATTATACAGATATCCGGTAACATATATAATACTATATAATATAATATATAATACGTACTTGTAGGTAGGTATATATAATTATTGCGTTATTGATTAATATTAACTTTATTATTGTATTGTAATTATTAATAAGAAATCAAATTATTGTATTCAAGGTCTTCGGTCCTGCCGAAGGAGATCAGTGCATATAGGATAAATAAATAAAATAAATAAAAACAAGTACGTATTGCAATAAGTAGGTACCTAAATTGTTTATTTTTCATAAGTCCACCAAGTAAAATGCCTAGATTTATAAATAAGGGGCTAAAAAAATCAAATGGTTGATTATTATTACTTTTGCCGTATTGGGGCGGCTTAGAATACTAACCCCAATCCCACGCCGGATGGGTGTCGTAAAAGGCGACTAAATCCGGCCCGCTGGTGGTAGGGCTCCTCGAAGGATTATATTGGTAATATTGATTTTAATTATTAATTAATACCATTATTAGGTACTATTATTATTATTTAACTTACCCTGCCCTAAGAGTCTCTGTCTCTAATACAATACTGAAGGCTTACGAACCTTCACAGTACTAATAAAAACACAACATAGATTTTTATGGAACACTTCCTTTTTATTCACAATGAATTGCATTTATTAAAATAGAAAATATAACATTTATAAATACAAAACTACAAAGAAACTCAAGTCGTTTGATAAAATTAAAATACTGTCGGCGGACAGCCCTAGCGCGCGGCTACAAGTAGGCAAGTTTTTCGAGAATCGGGCCTAGTAACGTTACTGTTTAGATTTATTTACTGTGATAGTACCTATCTGGTAGGTAATATGTACACAATATCTACCAATATCTGTCAATATTATCGATAGCAATTAATGCGTGTTCAATTTTATGCAACTCTATAAAAATCTCCTTTGTTCACTTCATTTCAAAAGGATTGATGTCTAAAGGGTTCAATAAGTTGAATGTCATGAGTATCAACAATACGGGCACGTGTTTTGTCAAGGGGTCCTGAGCGGTTCCCATCGGACTCCGGCGACCCCGCGGTAACGTGCCCCCTCGTAGACGGTAGACCCCAAGTTCTCATAGCCATTTAAATACTATGCGACCACTTGATTTTGCACTATACGGGTGGCTTATATGTAAGGGTGAGTCCAGATTAAGTAACAAGTTATTTTTTTTTGTTTTATGACACTTAGTCTACTTGATAAAAAAATGTTTTAACATTATCTCAATGATAATAATTATTATTATTAACAAGACGGTAGACGTAAATTAAAATAATCGTGCAATAAAATAATATATAGTCTTTCTAATACAATTTAACAACTAGTATAAATTAAAAGATTAAAAAAGAACCCGCTTGCTGTCAAAAAACCTATCATGAAATCATAATTCATTATTGTCACAGCCACCATATTATTATTTATTTTTTTGAATTTCACTTATCTAAGAACACTTGGGTTATCAAGAGGAATCTAAAGATATCTTAATTATATAAATCCGTTCAGCGGTTTGGAAGATACGAGGTAATAAAGAATATTACACACATACATACAAACATACTTATGTACATACATACATGCATACATACATACATACAAGATACGCGCGAAAAACATAACCCTTCCTTGGCAGTCGGGTGAAAATAGAAACACAACAAAGGAGTTTTTTTCAGACTAAACTTACACAAGTACTGTCGGGAATCGGGAAGAGGCGAGACAGAACAGAGCTTCATAAACATACTAACCTTATTTCCTACTATAATAGCTTCTACCCGCTACTTCGTTTACGTGGACTTCAGAATTGGTTCCGTAGAGGCGTAGAGGAATGAAGAGTGTAATTAATAAAAGAAATGATACAAAAATTCTTTGCTGGTTTACTATTACATCACTTTTATGTTGACATGATTTCGTATATTCGACATCAGATTAAAATGCAGTTTACTTTGATCTATTTTAGTCACGCCCTTCCAGATAATTTTAATCCTGCTCCTTAGAAATAATGCTTATTCTAGACTCAAAGTGGACTAAAGTAGTGCTTGAATTTCAACTGAGCGCCTGAACCGAGGAGATAATATAACGTTTGTTCTATTAAATAACGCGCGTACGGCGTACCTATCATGAAATGACAAACCAGTTCCAAATGGGAAGGGAATTTACTGAAGTATCATGACCATGAACCCAATTCTTGCCATTACAATGATAGTTTTATGTAGGTTACTATTTTTGTACTGATGTAAAATGTAGTGTTACTAGCTGCACGGACAGACTTGGTTCTGTTAAAAAATTTGCAATAGGTAACATAATATTGCGACTATAAATTGAGATGTAAGCTATCCTATCTTTCAAGTTGGATCAAACTGGACACGGTGTGCAAATTTGATTAAAATCGGTTAAGTATGTACCTAGTTTAGGGGTCAATCGCGAACAAACAACGTAACACGTTATTTATACATATATATTAAGATTGTATTGTATGTGAACTTCACTTGTGTGTATTTTTTTGTAACTAGACGTCCCCTGACCATGTTCCATAACCCATGGACATCAGCAATAACGTTTATCATGCCGTACCACTGTCCAAAGGGTTCTGGGTTAGATTCCGAGCGAAGCAGAAAGGGCATTGAACCTATTTGGCATACCTACAAGTACCACCATTTTGAAAAATTTTCGTTTCTGCGGCCAGTGATGAAACATGTGTCAATCGACGAAGTAAGTGATTACAATCAAAAAGTATTCGGTGATGAAATGTCTTAAGTGATATTATTATACTTTCTAAGATATTTGAGTTTATAAATAATTATTTTTATTTTTGAACTTAAATATCTCAGAAAGTATATCATTTACGACACTTCGTCACTGAATACTTTTTGATTATAATCAGTTACCCCGTCTATTGGCACATACTTCATCATGGGTGCCGAAACGAGGTTTTTTCAAAATGGCGAACTTGTAGGTATGCCAGGTTTCATACAAAAATGTTCGAACCCCTTTTGAATGATGACTATGATGAGATTAGATTTCTGTTTTCACATACATTACCTACTTTTGACCTTGTGTCCCTGGCACCCAACACAGGGAATCTTAGTGTGGGGCTATGAGTATTTAGCGTATTTTTGAAGTTTACCTCCTTAAGAATCGATTTCCATTTAATAATTTATAGGCCCGGGGTATGAAAAATGCGGAGTAAAATCAAACTTTCTCTGTTACATTACATTATTTGCGCAACTACCAACCAATAATCTAGCTGGCGTTATTACGTTAACGTCATGTTTAAGTCAAAGTTGTCACTGTCATCATCTTGTATAATGTCAAAGTGGTCTGTGATGTCAAAAGTCAAATCGTTAGTCAAAAATGTCAAAATTGTGAAAAAAATCTATATTTTTTATAATCGTTCGTAAGGAGCATGCAAAATAGAGAGAAGGAATGCCATCTCTGTATATGAAAAGTGTCCGTAAAAACACGTAAAATTATGGGAGGTACTGCGGTGCTGTTGGCGGACACTAGCGGCACTAGCGCCATTCATTACGGGTGATGCGGATGCACTAAGCATAACTCAGCAAACTTCACTCCGTCTACAACAGCTACGTTCATGGTTCGCTATTTGTATCACACTAGCGCCATTCAGAAATGGCCATTATTGGAACCTTTATTTTCTGTAAACAGCTAGACAATTTTTCAACTTTCCCTTCATATGAGATGGCCCTCCTTCTATCTCAATGCTCCATGGTAAGAAGTAAGCTCCAATCGTGCGTCGGAGCTGACACACACAATTTTTTTTATTTTCATATTATTTAACCTCCTTAACCTGATTAGGTTAGCCAATGTTAACTAATTATTTCTGGGAATCGTATTTTTCAGCCAAAGCTCAAACGTAACTGCAACCTGAAACCAGCTCCCTGTAAGTTAATTACATAAGCTCAAAGCTCTTCGCTGATCAAATTTATGTGGCTTCCATTACATTTTGGTGTGCAGCGTACCCATAGGGAGGAATGGAAACAGCTTTTAAATCAACGGATTTGTGAAAATATTTTTACTTTAGGTACCCACAAGCTGATTTAACAACATGCGATACAACATTGAAGTATAATGTCATAGAACAGACATCTCGAACAAATATGTGTCCAAGCCGGGAGGTTCTATTTTCAAAATTGAGTCCCCGTTCTCCTTTCAGAATCGAACGAATCCATTGAAAATTGAAGCCGATCGGCGCCAATTCATTGGGACATACATTGTGTTCGCGGTGTCCGTTCTATATGCTAGTAATAATTCTACTTCAATGCGATACAAGCCATTATTTTATTTAAGAATTTTTAAGAATTTTCATTTAAGAATTTAAATATATTTAGGGCAACAGACAACGATATTATAGCTTATATATTTAGGTACATATATTAAACTCATAACTGTAGAAATTCTCTGTTATCTTAAACTAATTTTTGTCTATTTTATGATGAACAGAAGATAAAGGTACGATTTTTCCAGAGAAAAGATTGTTTTTTTTTACAATCATGAAACAAAGGTATCGCTTACTTCTTTATTATCAGCTCATTGCACATTTTCACAGTGGAATCTTAAACGTATTCCACTGCGCTACGGTAAATAGAAAATGTTCCGGTAGTTTTATCGGCTATGCGATCGATGTTAAGATGAGAAATTCAACATGAATGCGCCGTGAAGCTTAAAGAATAACAGCAAGTATTCAATACTATTGTCGAGTGTTTTTTAGCAGAATTATTTTTAATTGCACAAGAATTATAGAAATTGTATTATGAGCGGAACTAACCAATGTGCATCATTTGACGATTAATTTGTTCTCATTGGAGTTATTAGTTGTTTTCATTAAAACCTTATAGTTAACCTTTCAAATTTCAGTCTATTGTAATCTAGCGCGTAGAGGTATACAGTTTCTACGGTGATAGAGTTCTCTCTATCAAATCAGTATCAGTGAACAACCTATATACCAATAGGGGCCATCCAAAATTACGTCACACTAATTTAATGACTTTTTGACCCCTCCCCCCTACTTGTCACAGCTGGTCACATTTGTGAGACCTCCCCCCCTAGTGTGACGTCACATATTATAAAATTATACACGTAAAAATTATTAAATTAAAACAGCAGTTCCGAAATAAGTTTTACTTCCATTAATTGTTTTTCTTTTAATATTTACCTATACATACCAATTATTCGATTTTGAAATGTGACGTCACGAAATTTAGGACACCCTCCCACCACTTGTTACACAATGTCACACTACATCGACCCCCCACTCCCCCCTAACGTGTGTCGTAATTTATGGATGGCCCCTTATTAATGTAATGTTGTAATTTGTGATCCAAAATCGTTCATGTGTTTAAAATAAGCGATTCATTCGTCCGGCCACTGACTGTGCAGTAACCACATTTCACAGTTTTATTGCTTTAAGTACCACAAACTGCCTAAAGACACCTCGGGTGTTGGACCCGTTGTATTGAACATCTTTATAAGGAACTAGCTGACCCGGCAGACGTTGTTCTGCAACATGCTATTTTTTTTTCTAAAATAAGAGTAGCCTAAGTTATTCCTTGTTACATCAGCTATCTGCCAGTGAAAGTCCCATCAAAATCGGTCGCGCCATTTCAGAGATTAACCGGAACAAACAGACAGACAGACAAAAGTTGTAAAAAATGTTGTTTTGGTATATATGTACGGTGTGTATATCCAAATGCACTTAGTAAAAAGCGGTTATTTTAATATTACAAACAGACACTCCAATTTTATTTACTTTTATAGATTATACATATTAAAATACTTTATTGAAAGTATTGACTTGTTTTTAAAGTAAGTTTGAAACTTGTATGTTGTGAAGCATGAAGCCTATTTACTTACTTTGTTCCTTGTGGTTGAAAGCGAGGCAATTATACCTAGCTTTAATTTTATGTCTCCTTTTGAAGACTTTAAGTAGGTAGGTACCTAATACTATTCATCTACGTATTCGTTTTTACAAACACAAAATAAAGAGGAAATATTTTGTGATATATGTCACTGTTGATTTTAGTTTTGGTAGGTAATTTCTGTATTCGTATATAATCTGTAGTATGTATTATTTGGTACTTATCTACAAATTATGGATAGGTTTTTTCAATAAAGAATAAATATTTTTGCTGTCAATCTCAGCTCAATTTTACTAAGCTAACATTAATTCAGTTTGTACAAAGTTAAATGTTAAATTAAATTACGTCAACGTCATAAATATGATATTTCACACATCATAATTATCATAACATCGAATAATATTTATTACTACGTTAGTAGTAATAACTTCAATGTATCATAGTTATATTTATGCGACAGATAAATATTTATTCTCTTATAACATTAGTACACTTTGGATTCGGATAAGGGAAATGTTTCTCCATATCCATATCTGTTATTCCCTAAAGTGCCCTAAAATCCAAAAACATAATCCGCCAGTAATTGAATTTCTCATCAGCCTGGAGTCGTTTACAATACGCAAAGCACAGACATAAAAAAAGACGGACGTAATCCCAACAACAAATTCAGTGAAGCATCCATAGTAATACCAACTCTATTCGTACAAGTACACACACCCACACATTGACCACACTGCTTCAATCGCGAATCAAAAATTACGCACACATGGTAAGCGGGCGGCCATTGCTATGCTTCACTCGCGATTAGACGAGGTTACGTTCGTCTTTTTTTCAGGTCCGTGACGCAAAGTTATAGAGTTCTGTTTATTATAAGTATGTCCGATGTTTACGATGCACAATGCACATGCCTTCACTGTGTGTGGGACGAGATAATAAATTTTGTAACATTTTTGATTAAAACGCTCTTACCTTTTTGTCTTTATCCTTTTGAACGTAATGAATATTTTTAAAATAGTTGGATGAAATCCGTAGTTTAATACGACTCGAGTGACACGACGCGGTGACGGCTCTCACGATATGATATAATAATATATAATATCGCATCGATTATCAATAAGTGAAATATTTGTCAACCAATATACCTACACTATGTATAAGCATTTGTTATTTTGTACTTAGTAACTTCGTTTTAAACTTTTAAAATGTCACAAAATTGTTTTTGACACTAATAAAATTCTATAGTACCCATTCACGTGGAGAAACTCGAGTTGAGTTGTTTCTAACACTTGCGTCAATGAATGGTTATATATAGTGGATTATCGCAGCAGGGTAGTCAGTTTATTGCTTATCTTTTTGTTGTATGAAAACGACAAATAGATGACTATATGAATAGATATTTAAGATCTGTGGGAATTTCTATTGGGTTTGGTTTGAAAAAAATCACGAAGTTCATTTTAAACACGATCAGAACGGTTCTTTCCCACTATGATCCGAAACCAATACAAGTACAATACCAATACAAGTAAATAACGAATTAATATAATTTAGTAAGTACCATAAAAGTACCTACACTTTTATGGTTACAAGTATCGAAAGTCGATCACGATCACGGATCAACACGCCGCCGCCATAATAAAATAAAAAATTAAGCGCCAATACGATTAACGATCTGCATAGCACAGATTGTATAATTGTAAATAAAATTAATAATATCACTTCATAGAATATAAGTATTTATTAAAAAGTAGATGTATCAATATCTGTAAATAAATTGAAATGGGTTGTAATTGAAACAAAATAAGTTAAAATAATGCTTTATTTAGTCTAAGTAATAAATCCCACGTGCATCTGAAATTATGCTGAATGTTTCTAATTTAACAATAATAATATAATTAATCAAAAACCTTTTTTATAGCGCAGTCTGTCGTGAATAAGCGATAATAAGATAATGTATGCCTAAACGCCCACCTAAAAACGTTTCGAGTCTTTCTTACTATTCTTTATATTAATTCTTAACAACAATCCCACCTGATGGTAAGAGGTGATGAAATCCAGAATAGTAAGCAAATTTAGACCAAAACATTCATAAAATTGGCGCTTAAGACATATTGCCTCTTTTAAAGTACCGGGTAGGTTGGCTCAGTGGTAATACCACAATTGTTATCACGGGTGGATAAGTAAAAGTATCCATCCACGCCCCAGTTCTGTCCCCACGAATTCTTCACGATCCAGTATTCTTCACCGTCGCGCTGCCCGTAGCCCACTAAAGTCACCTCATGGTTTAAATCAGTTGCGTCGCTGAAACCGTCATGATTATTTAAGTTTGTTCCATAATTAATGGGTCTATAATTGTTCTTATCCCCTTTTATACCCGACTAGGGGATGAGTTTTCAAAAATGATAAAATATTAAATAACTCTTTAAGTAATTTATTCTGAAAGCGTAAATTTCAATTTTCCAGTAAATCGGACGAATTTTAACTCCCATTTTAACCCCCTAAGAGGATACATTTTTGATGAGCGTGAAATAAAACAGCAAAAAATTAAATATAATGTAATAGGGATTTCTAAATTGTCTGAAATGGACGCGGCGCGGTTGCATAGTACAATAGGTACCTACGCTCAATAAAAAAAATCTGTAGAAGATATCTATTTATACTTTTTTTTAGCGGAGAAGAGCCAAAGTGGATTAAACAATCAAATATACTTTAATGTTGTTTTTATTAATTTATATATGGATACTTAATATATCGGAACTACACTTGCGAGCTTTAAACTGGAATCACTTAAACTGGGACTGTTTAAAACAATTTTAATAATTTTCGTGCAATAAAATTATAGAATGTGGTATATAATTTGAAAGCTAATTTTATTGGCTTTCGAATGCTAGTAAAGAAAATAATTTTATTTTGTATTTCCCACTTAAATTTTAGGAATTAGTGCAACAGGTCGAAATTGTGGACATCTAAACGAATAGAATAAAATTTATTTTCCCCCTCAATATTTTGTATTACCCCCCCTGGTTCTAATGTCTGCTCGTAGTCGGTTTTTGTCATCGACCGAATGAGTTTCCTGATAGAATCTTGTGAGATTTCCTGCCACTCTTCGACTAAAGCAGTTTTTAGGTCCTCAATCGACGCTGGAGCTCGTCATTTTCCTCGTACCCGCCTTTTCAACTCATCCCACAAATGTTCAATTGAATTCAAGTCAGGGCTACAGGCTGGCCAGTCTAGTGTGGGAATCCTGACTGCTTCCAGGTACTGTCTTGTCTCTGCAGCGGTGTGGCAGCGGGCATTATCGTGCATTAACAGCATATAAAACCGGCGTAGGGAAGCACATGGTCTAGCAGAATGTTGTTGATGTATCTTACTGCGGTTAGTCCCCCTCCCCGACCTTCACCGGGTACGAATATCAGCTCCGTTTTTGCTTCGATAGAAATCCCTGCCCACATCATACAGGACCCACCCCCGTATACTACGGTTTTCGCAAAACAGCATTGTGCAAATCGCTCCCCCGGTCTCCTATAAACTCTTCCTCGATGGTCGCTACCACGCAGACACATTCTGGTTTTGTCCGAGAACAAGACTTGGCTCCATTGCTCTATACCCCAATCTAAGTGATCGCGGGCATATTGAAGCCGGGCTTGTCGGTGAGCTGCAGTTAATTTGGGTCCCGTGGCTGGCCTTTTTGGGTCAAGTTTGCTTCTTTAAGTCTTCTCCCTCGAACTTCTCTGAGCCGCTGCTGGATGTCAACGCCGGTCAGGTGTCGATTCCGGAGCGAAGTGGACACAATAAAACGGTCATCTCTCACAGAAGTGTATCGCTAACGGCCAGAACTTGGCCTTCGCACTAAGTTTCCAGTCTCCCTGAATCTCTGGTATACTTTTGAGACACAGAACTGACTCAGATGAAGCTGACGAGCGATAGTGCGCTGAGACAACCCTTGCTGGATTAGAATGACGATTTGAGCGGCTTTTGCAGGTGTGGTTGCCGTTTTTTTTTTACTTTCTGTGTTACCAGCGGCGTGAATTATTAGACTGATGACAATTTTTTCACACACGGCCCTTTTCATAGGGTTTCAGGACTTCAAAACCATATTTGGTTTTATTTTAAAAATTAATGAGTTTTGTTTTTACGTTCCATGACATAAGCTGGATAAGATTTGTTATGATATCAAAAGAGGATGAAAGCCAATAAAATTACCTTTCAAATGATATACCACATTCTATCATTTTATTGCATGAAAATTGTTAAAATTGTTTTGAACAATCCCCGTTTAGGTCATTCCAGTTTAAAGCTCGCAAGTGTAGTTTAGGAGGCTTAGGAGCTAAACAATGTGTAGATATACTATAATGTTGTCTTATACAGATGTAACGTGTATAATCTTACCATTCAACCTCATAAAATATCCCGCCTTGGTATTGATAGAGAGTATCATAAGCATTGATCGAAACGGACAATGGGCCATGATTCACTACTGCCACCTAAAATTATCAAGCAATGTATGGTTAATCAATCCTCTCATACTAGATTTTTTTATGCATTCTAAATAAGTAACCTGAATAATTTACCTTTAAAGCTTCGACGCTATACGGTGTTACATTAGTGAAACCACGTATCTGATATACTTCAGTCATGTTATCAATACGGCAGAACCCTTCCTGAAAAATTATACGAACTTTAAAAACTTTTAAAACTGGTGGTGAATATTAGTAATCGTTAGTATTTGTCCCACTACAACTACTACTACTACTAAAAACCATATTCAGATCACCCTTAAGATGAAAGGTCCTACTGACAGATGCCTTTTTCCTAAGCTAACGAAAATTACATTAATTACATATTTAGAGGAAAATACATCTACCAGCCAAGAAATATCGAACGAGGTATTACACCTCGTTACAACCTTGAGAATAGATGGTGGTCTCGGCAACAAATATCCTTCCGACTAGAACACCACTTGACAATTTATAACACGGCAGAAATAGGTGTCGCGGTGGTATCGCTCTGGTAAATTACCCCAAAATAATAAAATCTATGCTTGGGAAGGATCAAGCCACCTACATAACGAAGATTACCTTGTTTGCATATGTTCCGTATTCCTCCTCAGTAGGTAGTCCATATTTCATCATCCAATGGAAAGCACCAACGTCATAACCTCCCTCGCAGCCACTATTACCAAAGCTTAAATAAAAAAGTATAAAGTGGTAAAATAGATTGTTTTAATCTGGTTTCATAAAATGAAACCAAATATTTAGAAAGATGGAAAAAGAAAAATGCAGTTTGCTCGTTTGTGAAAAGGTTTTTTTTTTTTTTTTTTTTTATAGCCTGAAGGGCAGACGAAAAAGCTTACGGGCCAACTGATGGTAAGTGGTTACCGTCGCCTATGGACATGAGCAACACCAGAGGAATCGCCAATGCAACGCCGGCCCTGAAGGAGAACTCTTTTTACACCTTTTTTGAAGAATCCCATGTCATAGCGCTCAGGGAATACCTCAGAAGGAAGTTCATTCCACAGCTTGCACGTACGTGGCAAAAAAGTTCGTGAGAATCGGACTGTAGAGGTTCTCCACAAGTCCAATCGGTGTGGATGGAACTTCAATCTTCGGCGAGTGGTGCAATGATGAAAAGGAGACGTAGGCATCATGTCAAACAATTCCTCGGAGCACTCACCGTTGTAAAGTCGGTAGAACACGCAGAGAGAACCGATGTCTCTTCTGAAACTCAAGTGTTCTAACCTGTGAGTGACTCGTGGGTCGTTGACAACTCGGACCGCGCGCTTCTGTATGGCGTCAAATGGGCTAAGCTGGTATTGCGGCGCCCCAGCCCAGAGGTGGGAGCAGTACTCCATGTGGGGCCTGACTTGAGCTTTATAAAGCATTAGCAGGTGCCTCGCAGTGAAGTACTGCTTAGCCCGATTCAGGACACCAAGCTTCTTGGAGGCCAGCTTAGCCTTGGCCTCTAAATGACGCCGATACTGCACATCACTCGAGATGTCAACTCCCAGAATCCCAACACTTTTACTCACGGTGAGCGCGGTACCCTGGAATTGAGGCGCTATGACGAATGGGGTTTTCTTAGCGGTAAACGCACAAACTTGTGTCTTCGTGGGGTTGAACTGGACCAAATTAAGTCGACCCCATTCCGAGACTTCTCCAGAGAGTTCTCGACTTCAGACACAAGTTTCATTCTGCTATCCGCCATTTGCAACTGAGAGGCATTGGCAGGGGCTATGTAGTAGGCATCCCCTGTACTATCATCTGCATAGCAATGGATGCCACTTGTATGCTGCAGCATGTCATTGATATGCAGAATGAATAGCGTAGGATAACACAGACCCTTGGGGGACGCCAGCATTTATAGGTTTCATATCTGAGCAACAACCGTCGACTACGACCTTGATATGTCGCTCAGATAGAAAACTGGCTACCCAGTTGCATAACCTCTCAGGTAGACCGTAGGATGGTAACTTCGTGAGAAGGGCCCTGTGCCAGACCCGGTCGAAGGCTTTAGCGATGTCTAGGCTGACTGCTAGAGCTTCCCCGTTGCGATCAAGAGGTGTTGTAAGTATGATAAGTTTTTTGATAGTTTTGAAGTTAGGAGAGATAACTAAATCACTTGTTACAAGACACTCCACTCACCCCCAAGCACAGTCAAGTAAAGCCTGATTACTGAGTCTCAAGAGTCTGCCGCCATTTTTTCTGGCTAACGCTCCTTCAACTGCAGAAGTAGGTCCAAATGTCCAACATGATCCACAACTTCTTTGATCTGTAACATAAGTATGATATGTAAATTATAGATATTCGGCTTGTTGATGGCTGATGGCTGGCTTGTGCATTGAATTTAATTAACAATACTTTCGATTTAAAATAATAATTACCTGCCATTTATAACTTCGTTATGGCATCACTATTATCGTTGTTAGGCCTTTAGAACTTATATTTATGTAATTTATATAATTCTATGATTATTATCAAGACATCTAGTAAAATGTGCAAGTTAAGAAATTATGCCACAATGAAGAAAGACTTTACCGTTACCACACTGCTCATTTGATAGCCATAAAACTAAAATTGTAAGCCAATATAATAATATTCTATATCACCTTTAACTGGCGTTACGAGTCCTTGATCTCTTAAATCATATTCGACGGGTAAATTGCTTGCCAAATTCTTTACTTCACTTGCAGTATACGGAAATGGATGGGTATCGGATTCCCTCTGGCCTGATCTTACCAGCCCCGTATACTTTTTCAACTCTTCTGGAGTTCGGTCAGCAAACTTATTGATAGCTAGCTTATATCCAGTGTTTTTGCTGTTGTTCTCAATTACGCGTCTGAAATAATGTATAATTATTTAAGTGTTTTTAAATTATTTTTTTTTTACATTTTAAATCTACAGTAAATGATGTACCTATCTTTAAAATTGGCATATTAGCTATGATAATTTTTACCTCCGTAGAAATTGACAATGATATTATAATGTAAAAAGAGATAGATAATTTACTAGCGCGCCGTCGCGACGACGTTGAAGAGCGTAAGAACAGGCAATTGACTCGTAGTCGCTCTGTCAATGCAAGACGATACGCATGCTTTTGTTACTGTCAGAAGTGCTTGACATTTGACATATAGTATTATAACATTGCTTTCGTGTATTATACCAATGTGATTGGTGTAATGAAATAAAAGATAAACGCGTGTGTGTTGTAGCTCTTTTCGGAACAGATTTTTGGTTGATTTGTAAAGGCATGGACGTATCTATATTATATTTTTTTAAAATATCATTGCAAATTGAGCTCTACCAACTTACCGCATTCTTTCTTGGAAAAGATTTCTCCTTAAGGAATGTTCCTTTTCGTCTGCATATATTTTATTGTGCTTTTCTTTGAATCTGAAAAATTTAGCAATTTAACTCTTACCTGTGTAAATTTATTTGTAGTTTTATAAATATATTGTTTATACTTTTAACACAATAATAATATGAACTTACGAATTAAAAACTTGGTCTACGTGGTGTTCATTATTCGGATTAATGTTGTCACTTCTTGACTTACTTAATTCATCGGGGTCTGGTTCATTATCTTCGCAATCATCTGTTGTAGAAAGATACATTATTAACTATTTTCTTTAGATGCAAAATGATTATCATTGTGTGATTATTGAATAAGTAGTAAACCACCCTCGCTTCACTTCGGGTATCTAAGTCTTATTACCACGCACCCCTGAAGCAACTACTCTTTGTCTTATAGCCTTTAATCTTCCCCATGTATGTGTTTATCGTACACATTTTTTTTTTCAGATCTTACTGACAATAATTGCAAACGCCACTGCACCGCCCCCGAGTGATTATTTTACTTCGATTATTTAAGGATAATCGCCGATGAATTACAAACACTGAATTTTGGTGATTCAGCGGTTTTGGAGATCCTTGAATGACAACATTGATATACTTTGTGGAGACAAACGCACAAAAAACCTCTTACGTCACTTTTCTGTATATACAGTTTGTTCAGCAACTAGCTATAATTTAAGGGCATTTTGTGATGAATAGATGGTATTATTATCTTTAAAATAATAGTTTTTTCAGATAAGACCTTAAAGTCCAGAGAAATCGAAATCTTTCGGCAGAGTCATCTAACATAATAGAAAAATGGCGGCCATACTAAAAGGAAGAGGGCTGGACTCCCACATATGGGTACTTTTGTCGATAAAATTAAGTAAATATAATATATTTTATTTCCTTAAGGCGCGGTAAGTTTTCATTTCCGTTGAGATATCTATTTTCTCGTCGCAAAGTTAGTCGTGATCTATACATATTACAAATCAGAAAAAATACAGTATATAGTCAATAGCTTAAACTACAGAATAAAGAAGCTATAATTTAAAGAAATGGTTTAGAATAATGAAAAAAATATCGCAAGGAACAACATGAAAATAAGTTTTCATCTTAAAGTACTAGATATTTTGAGCGGCAAGTACTAGGTATTTAGTATTGTTTATAAATATAATAATTCTCGACGAAAAATAACCGACTTCAAAATTAGGGATAACTCAAAAACTACTCGTCAAATCTCGCTCTAAGTTGGACCACATGACAAGTACCAGCTTTCGATTAAAAAAAGAATCGGTTCATCCAGTCGAAAGTTCTGGTAACAAACATAAAAAATACAGTCGAATTGAATACCTCTTCCTTTTCTGAAGTCGGTTAAAAATGAAAATTAGCCGGTAATTGCTGTAGTTCTTTTTGTTATATTTACATAAAAACTGTGAAATAGCGTTCATATTTGCAGCTATGAAAATCTGTTAAAATTAAACGCATTGCCATTTTCAACTTTATTTTTTCCCAGACGACGCACCACTATCGCGTACTTGTCGCGTTGATGCCATTGCGGAGATTTCCTGCCCACCGTGGAGAAAGGTCACGTCACAGTATAACGAATTAATATTCTTTTACTGTGGTCACGTTGCGCTTTCGCTGCTCCAGATTACGTAAATTCGTTTATTGCCAACAATAAATTATATTTTTTTTATAAGATTTACTTACCTACTAGTTAAGATTTAAGGGGTAGGTACTTTTGGTGAATCATATCTATAACACAATAAATCTCACTTATTTCATTCGTAGAAGAACGAGGCCTACGGGGGCGTTTTTCACAACCTCGAACGGATTCAAAATCTGTTCTTACAGCGCCTTAAATTATCGCTACTTGGTTGCTTACACCGTATACCTGCTTCATTCCATAGAGGGCAAAAATATAATTCATTTATTTTATCACAAGGTAAATGACGTATATGTTATAAAATAGGTACTTACACATGTCTTCAACATTAAATACATCAGAAGATTTGAAATCCGTTTTAAAGTTGTGAAAATTCCAAATCTCGTGTGTCTCCTTTAAACCAAGCCATATGTTGTATTCAATTATTTCATATCTGTATATTAAAATAATAAAATCAGGGCTTACAATACAATACATGCTTACAATTACTTAATTTTAAGCAGGCACACACAAACCTACACACAGTATCGGTTATTTAAATTTTCTGCAGTAGATAAAAAGCCGGGCAAGTGCGTGTCAGGCCACGCGCAATGTAAGGAAGTAGTAGCTAAGTTTATCGACCATTACTCATTAACGACTTATGCTAACATAGCCGTGATAGTTTTCCTTGTAAATTCATCATATTATAACCTATTTTTGAGAATTTTTTTCACTTGTCCAACTCCAACCGTTGAGCCGGTAGAATGGGGGTTCCAACACTTGACTCATACCAAAATTAGCACTTTAAAGCCAAATAATATTTCGCAAACAGACCTCTAAATCCAAAAATAGTCTTAGAAGACCCATATTTTAGGGTTCCGTAGCCGAATGGCAAAAAACGGAACCCTTATGGATTCGTCATGTCTGTCTGTCTGTCTGTCCGTCCTTATGTCATAGCCACTTTTTTCAGAAACTATAAGAGCTATACCATTGAAACTTGGTAAGTAGATGTATTCTGTGAACCGCATTAAGATTTTCACACAAAAATAGAAAAAAAAAAACAATAAATTTTGGGGGTTCCCCATACTTAGAACTGAAACTCAAAAATTTTTTTTCATCAAACCCATACGTGTGGGGTATCTATGGATAGGTCTTCAAAAATGATATTGAGGTTTCTAATATAATTTTTTTCTAAACTGAATAGTTTGCGCGAGAGACACTTCCAAAGTGGTAAAATGTGTGTCCCCCCCCCTGTAACTTCTAAAATAAGGGAATGATAAAACTAAAAAAAATATATGATGTACATTACCAAGCAAACTTCCAACGAAAATTGGTTTGAATGAGATCTAGTAAGTAGTTTTTTTTAATACGTCATAAATCGTAAACCGGAAAAAACATTGATCAAAGTTACAACGAACTACAAGAACTTTTATATTATGTTACTTGCTCCTACGGAACCCTTCATGGGCGAGTCCGACTCGCACTTGGCCACTTTTTTTGAAAGACCTTTTCAACAATACCCCACACTATAGGGTACGCGACGAATAAAGAATTCAACCTCACGTTACCTGTAGTTTTTTTTAGTGATTTTAATTACTGTCATCATGCCTATGACACGATTATTAATTCAAGTTTATTTTCAATTTTTAATTGCATTTTCTATAAAAGCACGTTTTTTAAATTGAAATGAAATTATTTTTTTTTCTTTCTCTTTAAATATTAAATTGTCATCGGTCCTTGTATATCTACGAAGTTTAAATGAAATCTGACCGTTTGAAGCGGGTCAAAATCAAGTCCAAAGGAGTCGGTTACAAATATATAAGTAAAGCTAATATAAAGCGTGTAAAAAAATATTTTTCAAAAATTTATTCTACAATTCTGGAGTTTTAGTAAATATATTGGTATATCTGTTACCGGATATCTGTATAATTCAGCATTCTATACAATACCTAGGCAATGTATAGAATATCTAAAACGTTCAGGTAACGTTTTGAATATTATTTATTTCATACTTAGCCCAGGCCTTCTATACAATACTCCATGCGTAGTTGGTAATGTGTGTAAAAGACGGTTCTCTAAGCTGCCTTTTCGCCGAAAATTGTTTGGCCGATTATCACTTGCCAACTAACTTTTCGCAGAATTTTATTTCGCCGAATAATCATTTGCCAACTTATCACAATTTTTTTTTATTTCAAAATCTAACAGTTGCCAACTGTACGTTTGGTCTGCCTTTTATAATGACACTTTTCAAAAGGCCAACTTTCAAGTAGCGAATGTTTCAGTTAGAGTAATATTCATTTAGTTGTATATTGTTTATAAACCTAGGTTTGTAAATTTGCGGTTCTTGTTATCTTCCGGTGACATATGCACTTTTAGGGAGAATTTAGGGGTTTTTGATACACAAAAAGGCTTCCAAACATCTCCGGCGCTGCGGGAAGTGCAGCCCCTCCGCCCTTGCGTAACTAACTGCAGGCACTCCATGTTCGCCTACGCAGCTTCGGCTTTTTGGTCGCCTACGGCGACCAGCCTCAGCCGCTTCGGCTCACATGGTGCCTGCTGTTAGTTACAGCGGGCGGGGGCTGCTCTCCCTCCGCGCCTCCGGGGTTTACATTCACTCTAGGGGTAGGGCAGACTAGTACCACGTCGGGTCGGGGTTGACTAAGTCGGTTCTGTCACCAATTTTGAAAAATCCGAAGCTGCGTAGGTGAGCAGTGTAGTGTAGGAGCCATTAGACTGCAACTCTCCATACCATCAAGTGTGATTTCGGTCAAGCATTAATTTAAAATGTATAAAAAAATATGTATTCATGCAGGTTCCAAGTTGACTACACATACCCAAATCTAACTTTATTCATTGCCGGTGGACCTGCAGGTATTCTGTACAGTAGTTGAGAAACGTATACATTACCTAGGCAAACTATGTAATGGTGATAATATTCATATAATTTAATACATTGCCAAAACGACCCAGGTATTATACACATTTCCTAGGAATTGTGTTGAATACCAGCATTATACAGATATCCGGTAACATATCCATGCCAAATTACAGCTTTCTAGCACTAAGGATCTCGGCGCTTTGCTTCAGACACTTTGATTCGGACAGACAGGCGGACAGACGGACGGATAGACGGACGGACGGACATGACGAAATTATATTCCGATTTTAATTCGTAACCCTAAAAATGGTTTTTACTGTGCTATGACGGAATCTATGCTACCCAGTCTATTATTTATAGTCCTCTTTTAAGGTAAAATTTTATCTCTCTCTTTATAATTATTTTTAAAAGGTGCTAGTTGTTGTTTCTTGGATATCTGTGTATCAGTAATGTCTGTAGTGTTTGTTCACACTGGTAGCTGAGTTATATATGATCAGGTGTCGTGTGTAATACATTGGCTTCAACCCTCATACCCCATTTACACGCGCGCGCGAGCCACGAGACAATCCGCGAGACGCGCGCATACGCGCGCGTGTGAACAGGGCGCTCGCGGGCCAGACCGCGGTGCGTCTCGTGGCTCGCTGGCTCGCGTCGGGAGCGGTTTTGTAGGCGCGCGCCAAAGGAGCTCGCGCGAGCGCTCGCGCGGTGTTCACACGCGCGTAAGGAGCGTGGCTTACGGACGCGCCACGAGACGGTCCGCGACACGCGCGTGTAAATGAGCGGTAACAGCCCACTACTGAGCACGGGTCTCGCCTCTTGAGGAGGCCTACAGCATTGATAGTCCACCACACTGCTCCAGTGGGTTTTCGAAGGAGTTATTGGCCAACTCAAGTGTCGGAAATTTTCATGCCACCCCACCAGCCCCGATATAGCTAAACGACTGTTATTTTACGATAACAACCGGGGCGGATGGGTTTTCGGCTTCCAAAGTCCAAAGCACGGAAGCGCCCAAGAATTTTTTGCTCTTAGCAGTATCCCATTCACCGACTGTGACCGCTGCTGTTCTTAATTCAGTCAGTCACAGATCGATACACGTCACGGGTCTATGAGAGCTTCACTAATGGAAAACATTCGTAATTTATATGCGTATAAAAGATTATGCAAATATATTTACTGCTAGCTGACCCGGCGAACTTCGTGTCGCCTAACAAACTATTTTTTTTTTCTAAAATAAAAGTAGCCTAAGTTACTCCTTGTTACATCAGCTATCTGCCAGTGAATGTCGGATTAGCCGGAACAAACAGACAGACAGACAAAAATTGTAAAAAAATGTTGTTTTGGTATTTGTACCGTGTATACATCCAAATGCACTTAGTAAAACATGACGAATCTATAAGGGTTCCGTTTTTTGCCATTTGGCTACGGAACTCTAAAAAGCGGTTACAAACAGACACTCCAATTTTATTTATTTGTATAGATATAGAAGTATATTTTGGCTAAGTACTTACTTCACAGGCATCCAACTCGCATCGCTTTCATTATAAATTGCCCATATTGTTTCCTTGGATTCATCATCATTTAATTCAAAAACAAACTTTTCAACTGTATTCTGATTGACTACCTCGGATCCTATGAAAAATAAGTAAATAGAAACTGTTTTAGAAACGAAAAAATGAAAAAGATATTCTATGTGGCTATGGCCACTTTGGCCAGCTTTTCATAAAATTAAGAAAAGTTTGTAATAAAGGTCGATGCATACGTATCGTGTTTTTACTCGAATGGGATGGGACGTGAAGTTTTGGAAATATCGTTTCAATCGGGGAGACCCGTTCACTCCGGAGAGCTAAGTAGTGATGCATGTTTATCTACCCACTGTAATGCTAATCATCTTATACAAAAAGTAATTATTATAAATACATCAGTTTTCTTTTATTCTATAATATTTCATTTCTATCAGTGTCATGTAAATTTATTTTATAATTGTAATCATGGGGAACATTATTTTAAAATTATAATATGGAAATAACATGTTTTATTATAATTTCTTCAAAATTATTTTTATGTAATGAAAACTGATGTACCTATTTATAATGATTACAAATATGTAGGCATCATAATCCATAATCACATCATGTATTATTTACTTACGTCTGTGATATATATGGGTTTAACTGACATGTTTATCAGTATTTTTTATGTATTTATTTATTACGTATTTATGTATGAAATTGTATATGTATTTATATATGTATGTATAAAGTACTTATATCTATTTATTTATTTATTTTTGGATCGTAAGTTATGTTATTTCTTACAACCAAGATATACCGCCATATCGTTGTATTCTTACTCTCCGAAGGTTGACTGGGAGAGAATGTTTTTAGCATTAAGTCAACTTTTGCTATTATACAAATTGTTTGGTGCAAAAAGTTAAATAAATAAAAAAATATTTTTTGTAAAAGGTGATAAGCATATTTAGTGGGTAAATACAAGTACATCACTACTTAGCTCTCCGGAGCGAACGGGGCGACTGTGCAATGTGCATACGCAGCGGAATCACGGACCGCACTACGCGGACGTATGCGCTATCGTTTACATATTTTGTGACAAAACTTCACGTCCCGTCCCGTCCGGGTAAAAACACAACCACCAACTGAGTTGTGGGTGAAATGGAAGCGCGCAAACTCTAAGCTCTCTTATGTATAGTGCTGAGCATATTCCAAATTTTATAGGTGTGTGCCAAACTAGCATGCTAGTTTCTGGCATGTGTACCTGAGATAAATATTTCTGAGGTTTTGTTTAAGGACACTGATATCCATTTTGGAATACTCATAGAAACAATGTCTTCAAAATGTGGTAGAAAATAGCATGAACAGAAAATGCTTTATTTGAATTATTTTGGATAAAAATCACTGATGTTTTATTATACATACCCTCATACACAAACAAGAACTCGTTTGGTAAAATATCTTCTATCTCAATCAAGGACTTAATAGTTCCATTGGTTCTTTTGCAAACTAAGTAATTTTCATTATCCTCTGTTGTTTCAGGATGGACCTAAAACAGTATGATATTGATAAAGTATTTCAATATTAAGTATTAAGTATTTAGGTTAAACTGGCATAATTACAAGAATAATGTGTTGTGTCGTGTGTATGACTTTCGTTACTTTTAGGTTTTTTAGGAGTTACCTACTACCTACGATGATTTACAAAAATGATTTATTACTACGATAACATTTTTTAAGACCTTTTTTCAAAAAAAAAGAAAATTTTCAATCTCAAGTTTAAAATGTTTTTTTTCCATTTTGACAACAGAGCTATCATGATATATCTTTTTGAAAACTTTACGATGAGCTCATTAATTTGATACCCATATTGCATAATTCGATTTATTTTTATTTTTGGATACCTACTTCAAACAATGCCTTCTTACAGCCACTATATGTATTTGTTTTTTTTTCATTTTACTTATCTAAGAACACTTGAGTTATCAAGACGAATCTAATAATATTTTAATTATTTTTTGTATATATAATCCGTTCAGCGGTTTGGAAGGTAATAAAGAATATTACACGCATACATACATCCATACAAGATACGCGCAAAAAATATTACCCTTCCTACAAGTCGGGTAAAAACCTAAAATAGTCACCTGAGGTTAACTATTTTAAACAGTGGGATTAGGAAAAGCAAAGTTAAATCACTATAGGTAGCAGCGCTGGAATTTGCTATTTAAATTTTACATTTTATTACGAACGACCAAAGCTAAATTGGAATCATTAGAACGCGTCTAATTTTAATGCGTGTGAGTCTTCTCTTTATTTGTTCAACATAAGATTCATAGCTCCTTTATGTTTCGTGCATTCCACTTGAACCCCCTTCTTGGGCCCTCTAGGAGCGCTACGGACACTATTCTACTTGGAACTCCCCACAAAGCGGGTACAAAAATACAACTATTTTTATATTCTACTTGAACGCCCTCAGTTCAGTATAGATGTTCGGTGGTGTAAAAACTGGACGCATTTTACTCTTATTTTACCTCGTACTTCACACCAAAACGAAATTTGCTCTTCCGACGAGGTTTTGAAGCATATTTCTTTACTGCACCCTTATTGTAGTCTATTCTGGATTTGGTCTTCGTGCGCCTATGAATAAATATGATAAAATAAGTACATTATAAATGAACAATACACGATAACAATAGGTAATACATGAACTTTGAAAGGTCGGCCGGTAGAGAATGCTTCTAGCTAGTACCATTTTTTGAAGGTATATTAAAATTTTAAGTAAATAAATCAATCAATGGACTTTATAGCAGTGATAGCCTAGCGGCGTGAACGTTGGTCTCCCGAACGCAGGGGCCCGAGTTCGAATCCAGACACGCACTTCTAATTTTCAACAATGCTTCGGTGACAGAAAACATCGTGAGGAAACAGGTTTCCTCACGTACAGGTACGTCTGAGAGTTAGGTAAATGACCACCGTCGCTCAGAACGAAAGAATAGAATAGAATAGAATAGAATAGAATAGAATAGAATAGAATAGAATAGAATAGAATAGAATAGAATAGAATAGAATAGAATAGAATAGAATAGAATAGAATAGAATAGAATAGAATAGAATAGAATAGAATAGAATAGAATAGAATAGAATAGAATAGAATAGAATAGAATAGAATAGAATAGAATAGAATAGAATAGAATAGAATAGAATACAATAGAATAGAATAGAATAGAATAGAATAGAATAGAATAGAATAGAATAGAATAGAATAGAATAGAATAGAATAGAATACAATAGAATAGAATAGAATAGAGAAAATAAAAAAGAAATAAATTTTTAAAACATTAGTCACAACATCAATAATTTATTATATATTTAATTTATGGCCTTATGTGAAGCCAGGCGGGATGGGTTCTGTCGCCTATTACGATAACCTAGTATGCTGGCATGGGATTGGGATCAGTATTGTAAGCCGCCCCAATATGACACATTCATTAAAAACTTTACTTAAATTCATTATGTTTAGCTTTGCTTACGGTACATGCTGCGTGATGGTGCCATGTTCCTCCTGTTGGAGGTCTTTGTTATGAGCTGGGTTGGCTCTTGAATTTCAAGTAGTTTAAATTCGACAGTACTTGACAGCAGAATGTTTTATAATACCTTTTTGGCTTGCTACTGACCTACTAGAAGCAAGCGGGGAATGATTTTCAAGATAGCAGATTTGTTGCGAGCGTGCCCTGTACTTCTTGGAATAGCGGTGATAGTCGGTGGCTCTATTTTGATTTTATTTACATACTTATATTAAAGAACCTTCATTTCTACTCACCAGTACTGAATATCGTCCACCGAGCCCGCTGTTAGAGATATCATCTCGGCTTCGCCAGTATATTTGTCTGGCCATTCTAATTCTTTGTCGTCATCAGTAGCTACAAAAATGTTTCTTTTTTTAATAAATCGTGTATTAGTTATATGTTAATTCAACTACAATGTATTAATGAAAATCGCATGAAAATTAATTGGTATTGCTATAAAAATATTGGATTTAAGTTGATTACGTACGTTGATTAAGTAATTATATTAAACTTTAAAGTACAAAAATACAATCAGACGATTCTACACGTAGCACTGAGTAGCAAATAAGAGATAAAAATAAAACAATCAGTAATAAAACTTACAGGCGTTTCCAGCTACTACAATAAATAACACACAGGAAAGTAACCCTAATAAATACATTATTTATTATAATCTCCAAACACGTAGGGGAACAATCCTGATGAGAAATGATTGGTTGCCCCTTTTATATAATTATTACTTATCAATCTTTCCATTAATTATCGGGAAGTTCAATGTAACATTAGCATGTTATGGATATTCTGAGGTAATGGATCAATGGAACATTGAAGACCCGTATGGCGCCATGGATGGTCGTGGATCGCTGTGGTCCTGGGTTCGATTCTCAACGAGGCGGAAATTTTAATGATGAGTTCGAATTTCTGGTCTCGGTCTGACGCCCCAACTCAGAGTCACTAACGGTTACTTAAATCGCTCCTTAGTACAGAATTTGTATGGTGATTCTTTACTAAGGAGCGATTAAAGTAACCGTAAGTGACTCTGAGTTGGGGCGTGAGTGTGTGTTCTTATCTATATGTGGAAGTTGTCCATGGCACCCATGACACAGGGAACCCTAGTGAGGGGCTGTGAATGTGTAACTGTGTAGCGATATATTAGTGTGTGAAGGACTCATTCTTGTAGCAGGGTTGCTATTTGTGGTGCACTGAAACAACAGGAGAGGCCATGGCACTAGGTCCTTCTTGTCGAATTTCACCAGACCACAGCGGTAGTGATTTTTCTCATCTTCAGTAAAGGTCTATGCATACGTAACGTGGACGGGACAGGGACGGGACGGGACGTGAAGTTTTGGAAACATCGTTTTATAGAAAATCTAAACGATAGCGCATACGCCACGGAGGTACGCACGGAACGGGAACGGGGCATGCACGTATATTTATGCCCCGTCCACGTTACGTATACATCGACCTTAGCTTTATTTAAAAAATCAATTATTGTGAAATGTATTTCGGTCGAAATATCGGAAAGACATTAAGGAACGGGGTTCCTGTTTCTGTCTGAACGCCTCGGTGATTCCTTTGCTGTTACTGGTGTCCATGGGCATCGGCAAAAATATTGCATAGTCGCTCCTCTGTGAGTTTATTGCCGACAAAATTTTACCAAAAATAGCTATGAACCCGTCTCAACACAGTTTTACATTGAGTTAATATATAACATCGATATGTACACTCTAATGTCTGACCGCTTGGCTTTGGTGATAACTACGTTATCTATTCACACTAAAATTGGGTGATGGATTGGACTGAAGGTTTCTTCAACTGCCTCCTTAATAAAGAAGAAAGACTGGAGTACCACATTACCATACAATTTTTGCCTAGATCCTCAGATATGTACAAACAATACGTGTAAGTTCTTTCATGTGTTAGCTTTTGAATGAATGACGAGCATTTATATATATAGTTAATTCTTTGGTTTCACGCTGCAGATATTTTGTATTTTGACATGATGATTGTCGTTCAATGTTGAGAGATAACAGTGAAAATTGTTGTGAACTTTTGATATTAATTATGTAATTAACAAGATTCATGCTCATAATAAATAAAAATGTAAAAGTAATAGAGTGAACTGTTTTATTTCCCTGATTCTAAAACATTAGATATAAAATTTACATTAATAATGTCCACATTACATAAACAATCGTAAATCTCCACATCAAATATTCATACCGAAAATGTTAATGGTTTCATTAATTTAATTAACTTTTACTAGTTTTATCTTGCAAATTGGTACATATAATAATGAAGGTCCAATTATAAAAATTATCCACGTTTCATGTAGATAAGACTCATGTTTTTGTGTCTATATAGGTATTAATAATTATGCCATATATAAAATAATTAGCAATCATTATTAATCAATCTATTCCTTTTTAGGACTATTGCTTGTATGACAAACATTAAAATTCATTTACTCTCTTAGGACTCTTAGGTATACTGAAATCCTAACAAAATGTTTCGTGTTAAGTCATTAATTTGTCGTATTCTTACTATAACTGTCCTGTGAACTATTGATCGTACATAAATGATATACCTATAAATAAATAATTCGTAATAAACAAACAACTTTGTAACATCCGTAACTCTTTAAACCGAAGGTTTAAACTTCATCTTTCTGGTTATAAATACATCTAAATATAGTTTTCTTTGCATACTAACAGATGACTATAGAATTAATTAACTTGATCCGTTTAATTGATGGAGATTTTAATTAAAGTCTCGCTGACATCAGATTTGCAGTTGCGGTTTGAAGACTTCAGCGCTAGCGTATTTTCGTGTGCGAATCATTAATTTAAATTAAGTACTTTAATCTGAACATCACCCTCTATTTGTGGTAAATGAACTCAGACGTTCTACGAAGCAAACGTAAAAACGTAAAAAACGTAAAAGATGCAAGAAAATGAATGTGAAAATTGGAAGAAAGAGAAGAATGGGGTAAAGAAAAAAAAGGAACATGTAGTTCAACATAACATTTGGTATTTAAATAAAGAAGAAAGAAAAAAATCTCACCAGATTCTATGATCCATCAGCCTTTGGAGGTCCACTGCTGAACATAGGCCTCCCCTAACCAGCGCCAATCTGACCGGTCCTGAGCCTTCTGATTCTGTGGATATCCGCCTGCCTTCTTCAGGTCGTCAATCCACCTGGTCGGGGGAGTCCTTTAGGATTCGATGTTACAGTTGCACAAGTTTATGAAGAAAGTTCGAACTCAGAGTACCTACCTATGTAGTGGCAAGAAAGATTTTGTTGTGTACGCTCATAAAGAAAATAATTATTGCTAATTAAAATTAACACTCGCTTCGCTTATAAAGTCTGGTCAACAAATTGAGAAAAACAGTGATACTTAAAGCTCCTAAAAATTTGAGAAAAATAGTGATACTTAAAGCTCCTAAAAATATGAATGATACCTCATTGGATTCGGAATGAAGAATGCCATCAAAAACAAAACTTGTAAAAAAAACCAAGTCTCGCAACTCAGTTCTTCTACCGTAAAAAGTTGTGAAATCCATGTAATTATTGTAATACCAAGTCGGTTAATTTATTCAGTTCCTACTTAAGGGTCCTTCTGTCTTAAGTTATTACGTAATTAGCTAACCTAACAAGTAACAACATCTTATAGTGACCATATTATCAATATTAAAAATCTTTTATGTTTTAAATAAATAGATCGACTTGACCATCGCATGAAAACACAATGTGTCTCACAAGTAATACCTACATATTATATTAAATTTGATTGTTTTTTGCGATTGCCAAGTCAATCTATTTATTTAAAACATAAAAGATTTTTAATATTGATAATATGGTCACTATAAGATGTTGTTACTTGTTAGGTTAGCTAATTACGTAATAACTTAAGACAGAAGGACCCTTAAGTAGGAACTGAATAAATTAACCGACTTGGTATTACAATAATTACATGGATTTCACAACTTTTTACGGTAGAAGAACTGAGTTGCGAGACTTGGTTTTTTTTACAAGTTTTGTTTTTGATGGCATCTCATTTCTTTTTGTAGATAGTGCTACTTTTTTTCCTTTTACAAGTTACCTTTGAACATAATTATAATTATCTAGCTACCCCTATCTACACCTATCATTCCATTATATTATATAGGTACAGGTACACTGATTCATTCACTGCAAATGTTACTTTGTTATACAAGTACAGTGATTCATTAACTGCAAATGTAACTTTGTAATCCTTTATATTTATATGGGATTACAAAGTTATTTATGCAGTTGATGTATCTAGAAAACTGGACCAAAATTGCAAAATATTTTAGTTTTTCCTTGATCTATACACTAAACACTAATTGTGTTCCAAATTTGAAGCTTCTATGTCTGCTAGAAGTGCCTTAGAGTTTTGATGATCGGTCAGTCAGTCAGTGAGTGACGAAATTAAGAAACTTTGACTAGTTATAATTCTTAAATTACTGGTTCAAATTGAATGAAATTTGAAATATACCGTGTTTATACAATGCTTGCTTGGTTACAAAAAATTCATTCTTCTAGCTTTATCCACAACGAAGTTATAGGGGGTCGAAAATGGCCTGAATTGCTTCGAGAAAAGGATGGTACGGCCGTGCCGCTTTTTTGCTCGACTTGGCGGGGGCACTGCCGTGCCCCCAGATAGAAAAATATATCGGAATGATTTTACAGCACTTAAACACATGCAATTTGTCATTAATCAATGTTTAAGTTTAGGGGTGTCTGGCAGGGGATTGATACCGTGCTAATGCCTCAACTCAGAGTCACTAACGGTTACTTATATCGCTCCTTAGTACAGAATTTGTAAGGTGATTCTTTACTAAGGAGCGATTTAAGTAAACGTTAGTGACTCTGAGTTGGGGCGTAAGTGTCTGGCAAATGGTTATACATGACGTCATTTGAATATTATTCCGAAGAAAATATCAAAAACTCAACTTTATACTTCAAGCAAAATTTGTTTTTTTATACACCTTTGTTACCTGGTATGAATCTGCCAAAGTAACCATCATCTAAACTTCATAGTCCCGGAGCGTTCTTACCTATGTTGGGAACATACATAGAAAAAGTTTCAGGTTTTATAAATTAAGGAAGGGCTGGCTGTCGCGGGTTGTGAATATATCTTTGTAACTTGTGTGCCACTTATAACAAAATTTAGCTTTTTGCATTCTTCATCATGTAAACTTCATCTCGCTAGGATTATTCTTAAAAAGGTAGGTATGCAAAGTTTTCTCATTACGTATAATGAAATAGATTTTACGTAGCCTTTCTACACACATTATGACAATGCAACGTTCATGGATTTGATCAAGTCATGGTTTTTATTATTTACCCTGTGATAATCATGTTTCTACAGCTATTCAAATTTACATAATAGCTTTTAAATTCAAATCTTCGTAACGAGATAACATCCATTCAACTTTTGAAATAGGTACTTATAAAAATATTATCAAATCAATAGCATTTCACGCAGGGGCGTCTGTAACTTGATCTACTCTCCGAGTATAATTTTTAGGGTTCCGAAACAAAATCGGAACCCTTATAATTTCGTCATGTCCGTCCGTTCGTCTGTCCATCCGTCCGTCTGTCCGTCCGTTCGTCTGCCCGTCCGTGTGTCCGAAGCAAAGCGCCGAGACCCTTAGTACTAGAAATTTGTAATTTGGCATGGATATACATACATTTATTAAAATTCCAGTATCGTGTCACCCCCCCTGCTGGCTAAATGGTTAGAATTGGAGTAAAAATTCTCAAAAATAGGTCAGAATTATGATGAATTACAAGGAAAACTATCACGGCTATGTTACCATAACGCACCCTTAGAATGAGAGTGACCTAACTCAAAAATTGGAATTTGTGGGAAATGAGCAAGAAAGTTTTCAAAAAAGTATATATCGATGAATAGAGCGATCAATGAAAGTGACCGATTATTAGGTTGTCCTTTTCTTACTCATAATTCGAGCTCTTTTTCATCACAGGGTTTTAGGATACGCATTTTAAGGTAAGTTTATAGCAAAAACAGAAATTACAGGAATTTTGAATTAGGTCACTTTCATTCTAAGGGTGCGTAAGTAGATAATGAGTAATAGTCGATAAACTTACTACTTCGGAACCCGACATTACGTGTGGCCTGACACACACTTGCCCGTTTTTATTAAACGTAGGATGGATGAAATTTAAAATAGAACGTATAAAGTTTTGCCTCGAAATAAATAATGAAAGTGAAGCTATTTTCATTGATCATTCACCTCCCACCGTTTCTGCTATGTTGAAGTTTGCTAGATCTACTACGAGTAGATCAAGTTTGCTTATCGTTTTCAAATTAGGCTTTCCAAGTAACTTTGAACTGTGCTTAACTTGCTCGATACCTCGAAAACATTTAGATTTTACTTTGTAAGATAAAATAGGATTTCACATAATCCTTTAAATATTTTTGCAGTGTAAACTATGGTGAATTTGGAGCATCGAACTGTCCTTTAAAGTAATAGTTTTATTAATAAGCAAATACGTAGATGGTTACCTGAACATATACGGCCACCGACGGTCTTATTCGTTACTGGCAGTATCTTTAATAAATTACCTACTGTCCAGAATTGTTTTTAATAGAGATTATGACCCACATATTTTCTATTCTTATACAAGGAGCTTATGAACTGCAAATAATGTAATTTAAAGCCGTTGAACTGTAGCAAAAAGCTGATCGAAGCAAAAAGCACAAAAACACTTCCAAGCGCCCATTCCATCACATTGTAAATCAAGCGACGTGCTTTCGACAAACTCAAAAAATGCTTCACAAGCAAAAACACTTCTGGGTCGGTCGGACAACAAAAATCGTGGCACGAGACACATCGGCCGTCTATTGTGTCTTTTTATTACGAAACCGTGCACCCGATCATTCGCCACCAACAAATCTTTAAAATTAGCTTTGAACTGAATTGAATCTTAGAACGCTTTTAAAAAGGTTTAAAATCTAAATCAATACTGGTCGGAAGCTGCCTTTACACGATGCAGATGAAATTTATGACACAGGAGATTTAGAACTCTAACACAATGCTGTAACGGTGATGTTTGAGTTTGGACCTACAGGCAGTTCAGACGGTGATAAGTAGTTTAGGGAAGATAGGCGCAAAACGCACCCGCGAGCTGTCACGCGCCACGGTTGCCGGTTTGGTGATTGGTTCTTTTATTATCTTTACACAAGAATCTGTAAACGGTAAAACAGGACTTTAAATTACGCTGTACTTGTTGTTTTTTAGAGGTCTTCAAACGACCCTTAGTAGTTATTATATTCTATGATCGATTTCATCAAGAATTTGATAAAAGCGTAACTTTTGCCTTTTGGATCTTAAAGGTTTGTCTCCATCTGTCACGATTTGAGTCGCGATACATTCGTTCGTACAAAACTCATGTATTATGGTAATGAATTAATGAGACATAATGTAAGGGAATAAAAACATTAAAAGAGCTACGGTAGTGTTCTCGAAACCTTAAGCTAATGATAATGTAAAGTCTTTATGTATGTAAAGGACATGTTAGGATTTCATCTGTTAACCCTACATCAAAACCAATTGGTTTTCAGAAAGTTCTGATCTTTGTTAGGTACATACAAAAGTGTTACACACACCGTTAGGACAACTCGTAACTGTTCAATTGCTAGTTATGTAGAATATCTACCCACCTTGGTTACTTAAGATTTTTGATAAGAATTTAAATGGAGCATGCTGTATTATCAAGCTGAATCTCTAGAGATATACATTCGGATTGTTGCGCTGTACCCATAATTAAACAATACACAATAATTAATGTTTCGGTATTTCATTGCTACTGTGTGCGTCGTGATATAAAGTTTCGTCCACATGTGATATACACATTTTGGGCTTTAGATAGGTAGGATGTAAGGACCCCCTTGCACTATTAAATACTTACTTATCCTACTATAATATTGTAAATGTCAAAGTTAACGAGGACAGATGTATGGATGTTTGTTATTTATTAAATTTAGCACACAGGTAGGTAGACTTTCGTCTAACTAGAATAACATAAAGGGCATTTATTAACCCGGAAAACGCGGCCGGACCCAGTGCTAGTATGACTTATAAAAACCGTGGACATAGTGCTAGTATGAGTTATATACATTAGTATACGAAAATAAATGTAAATATATTTTCCCTCTAAAAGGTAATTCTTGACAAAAATAACCGACTTTAAAATTAGGGATAACTCAAAAACTACTCGTCAAATCTCGCTCTTTAAGTGGTACTACATGAAAAGCGCCAGCTTTCGATTAAAAAAGAATCATCAAAATCGGTTCACCCAGTCGAAAGTTCTGAGGTAACAAATAATAAAAAATACAGTCCACTTGAATACCTCCTCCTTTTTTGAAGTCGGTTAAAAAGGCGCCTATCTGTACCAAACCTTAGCCACTATTAGACCGTTTTTAAACAAACATTGGTATTTTTATAGCAGTCGTGGCGCGCTCAATGTAGATGGAAGTAATTAACGCCCACACTGCTACTGGAATACGAAATGGTGGATGGTAATCTTCTCTGCTATGTTGAATGGGTACCTTCTTAGATTAAAAGAATTTACGCGGGATTAGTGAGTTTATGTTAATGTTATGTTGTGTTTACTAGCTAGCTTTTTCACCAAGTTCCGCTGTTATAATGTACTTAAAAGTTAATTGGTGTTTTGAGAATGGAATTTATGTTCCAAACTGTTTATTAAGTTCTTGAAATTAATAATTACAATCAGTTCTGGATGTCTGTTTTTTACATTCATATACATTACCTCATTATAATTGATGAGTGTAATAAAATATATAATGAAATGACATACACTTTTATTCTTTTAACAGTATCTTAACAGTTGTTTTCCTGTGCGTTTGTTTCCGCTTATCTTATTGTACATAATTTGGGGCAAGATTTAGTGTTTTTTTTTACAAATAAAAAAGAAATGTAAATTTAACGACCTCCACGTTTACCTTCCTTCGACTTTTTTATGGAAATAGCCGGCAAACTAGCTGACGATCCACCTGACGGTAAGTGGCTATCGTCGCCCATGGACATCAGCAACACCAAAGGCATCGCTGCGTTACCGGCCAATAAAGAGAGAAGAAAAAGAAAGAAAGAAAGAACTGGCTCTCAACTGTTATATTTTCTAAAGCTTATTTTTACTGATGCAAATTGCTTTGAATTTGTGATGGAGAACATACTTCTCAGTTTGAACAAATATTTTAATAATTGTTATTATTGAAATTATACTTGACAAACGTGCGTGGTTTTAGCATCTCTCATTGTGAGAGGAATCCTAAGCCAAGTTCGTACTGATAACCCATACTTTTAAATATTTAAATTAATTAAATATTCATCAAAACAACATAATGAATTAGAAGAAAATGGAATAATTTCAAACGAATGGTATCAAATCTAATCCACGGAGGTAACGAGAGAACTAAATTGGTGGTTTATTTCTACCATAAATCTAATTTATTTCAAGGTAGGTGATATCACATACCAAGTATTAATTACGAGCGTCATAAACCCTCTGATAATGGTCATGTATTTTTGTAGGCACCAAATTGGAATGGACCGGTGAACTGGTTCTCCGAGCTAATTAAGAAAGCAATTTGCGAGATATTTATGGACTATAATAAAATAATACAGAGGTGTATGCGGCTTATCGGCTGTAAGAGGAAATTCTAATAGGGTTGGCGCAAACACTTTAGAAGTTATTTGTGGGTTCCAGAAGAGAAGGTAAAACAATAGGCTCATCCAAAATAATAATTTTAATCAGTATTATGAGTTACATTTAGTTTTTTGATATTTTTATGATATAAAACAATGTATAGGTAAAAAACCGGGCAAGTGCGTGTCAGGCTATGCGCAATGTAAGGGTTCCAAAGAAGGTACTAAGTTTATCGACTATTACTCATTAACTACTTATGCTAACATAGCCGTGATAATTTTCCTTGTAAATTCAACATAACTTATTTTTGACAATTTTTTCACATTAAAAACGCTACGACTAACGACAGACGTTGAATTGGATATTAAAAGGTGAATTGTGGGGACAGTAGAATTTATGTGAACCTAATTTGTGAGAAAGTTAGGACTAATTCAATGTGAAATCTGATAAACTCTAAACTTCAGCATTACAACAATAATATTTTCATGTAGTTTGTTACACGTGCGTCAAGATCATTTTGTTTGCTCCATATTCACTGTCAACCCTACCTACCCCTTGACATATGCTTTTAAAATCTTGAGTTTATAGCGATGATAATAAAAAAGGAAGATTAAGTATATCCGTTGAGAAATATGTACCTGTCTGCGATTTACACACAAATTCATGAAAACGTGAAGACGAAATGGCGCAGTGTTGATGGTTTTGGCACAAACTATGCGGAGAATATCTCGTTTGATGTCGGAGGATGATTAGTTTGTTAAATGAATTACTAATATCATAATTATTTATTTACAATGGAGACAATATTTGATACGCGATGACGACACGATAAAATGCACGTGTGACGTGACAAAGCTGCGTCAAAATGTCGCAGTGTCGTCTGTAGGTATCATTGATTTTCTTTGTGTTTGTGTGTGCTAAAGGTGAGATCTATAAACCGTTCCTAGGCTTTGCTCAAATTTAAAATTATCTGAACAAAAATCGTCCTTGCTAATGTAAGTAATCGTCAACCTTAACATTAGTCGTATGATTTTTTAATTAAACGGTTTTTTATGGAAACAACGGCAAATGAGTTGACGATCGACCTGATGGTAAGGAGCTATCGTCGCCCATGGATATCAGCAACACCAAAGGCATCACTGATGCGTTGCCGGCCAAGAAAGAGAGAAGAAAAAGAAAGAAAGGTTTTATTTAGCTTGCCTGTTTGTTTGTTTGGGTCAAACCTTGCAAGCCTAATTAGCGTCTGCGGAAAAATCATCGAAAACATTTCATCGAATTACAATTCGCCGAACACAATACATCGAAAAAATATTTCGTCGAATTACAAAACGTAGAACAACCAAGTCATCGATTGACATTTCTTCGAATAGCATTACGTAGAACAACCATTTAATCGCATGACAATTAATCGAATTACGTTTCGTCGAATGTCATTTCATCGAATATCATTTCATCGAATGTCATTTATTTATTTATTTATTTATTTATTTATTTAGACTCATTTACAAAATTACATGTAACGCAAACTTACAAAACTAAACAAGGCCTTATAATTAAATAACATGCAATTTTAATTACAAATGAGCACAGCGAACTTTAAAGAAGTGCATAAACATTTAAAAAGAAAAAAAAAACTTACATTACGTGTTATATATTGATTAGGTTGAGTATAACTAAATATTTATTTTAAAGGAAAAAAATAATTTCAACAATGGCTAAGTTATGTTGAATATATTAAGTATATATAAATTATATAATAAATATATAAATTAAACAAACAAGAGGTGTATTATGGGAAACGCTTAGGGGACCTATGGATTACTTGGATTCAAGATCTTGTTTATTTTAGTTTTAAACACAGGTAGTGAATCGTGAAAGATATCTATGCTTCTGTCCTTAGCTTGGAATTCTTTTAGGAGTCTGCTTAATCTGGGGAAAATTGAGTGATGACCCAGGTTAGTTTTAAAAGTTCTATGTGTGAGTATGGGTTTAGGATTGCGTGGAAGGCATTGAGGCACATTAATAAGAATATGACTAAGGAGCTCCGTATCATCAATATTACTATTTATTAATTTGTGTAAAAAGAGCATGTCGTGTATTTTACGTCTATCTGACAGCGTCATAAGGTCAAACTTTTTAAGACGAACGTCATACTGAATATGTTTATGATATGATCCATGTATATAATACTGAGTGAAACGTCTCTGGATAGCTTCAATACGATCTTTGTGGACCTGGTAGTAAGGGTTCCATACGACAGAACAGTATTCTAATTTGCTTCTGACTAATGTTAAGAATAAGAGCTTTTTAGTGTTAAGTTGCGTGAAATCTTTAGAATTCCTGTATATAAAACCTAACATACGCCGTGCTGACTTGCAGATATTATCTATATGGTTACTAAAATTTAGTTTCGAGTCTAGAGTAACGCCTAAATCTCGTATGGCTTTCTGTTCCATAAGTTCCGTTCCATTGATGTTATATGATGTATTAATACGCTTGTGGTTACGTGTGAACTTTATGTATGAACATTTTTCTGGATTTAATAGCATTCCATTATCTCTACACCAACTAGATATCCGGTCTATATCCTCTTGTAAAGCTCTGGTATCATCAATGGTAATTATTTGTTTGGCAATTTTCACATCGTCCGCAAAAATGAAACATTTAGAGTGACGGATACTGTCCGTGATATCGTTTAGGTATATGTTAAAAAGTAAGGGTCCCAGTATGGATCCCTGCGGTACACCCGAAGTTGCACAAAAAGGAATGGATGTAAAGCCCTTGATTACGACACACGATGTCCTACCTTCAAGGTATGATGATAGCCATGACAAAACGGGCCCTCCGAATCCAAAGCTACAAAGTTTTTTAATTAGCAATAAGTGATCAACCCTGTCAAAAGCTTTGGAGAAATCCGTATATATTGCATCTACTTCAGTTCGTTTGTCCACAGAACCTGAAAGATATGTTACAAATTTAGTTAGATTGGTGACTGTGGATTTTGAACGTGTAAATCCGTGTTGTTCTTCTGATAACGCCTGTTGTACATGTCGCGACAAGATTGGATGTAAAAGAGACTCGAAAGTTTTAGGTAGAGTTGAGATTATGGATATAGGCCGATAGTTAGATATATTCTCTTGTGCACCCTTTTTATAGATAGGCACTATTCTTGCGCGCTTCCAAAGTTCGGGGAAGATTCCTGATTGGAGAGATGCATTATATATGATACTAATAGGTAGAGAAAGTGGGTCAGCACATCTATTTATGAACACCGCAGGTATATTATCTGGGCCAGCACTTTTACGTATGTCAAGTCTTTTTATTTTTTTAAAAACTTCGAATCGTGTAAAACTGATTGAACATAAAGAGCTACTTGATACGGTCCTGATTGGTGAATTACTTAACAGAGAGACGTTACGGTTATTATATACCGACGCGAAGTACTTAGCAAACAAGTTACAAATATTGCTTCCATCTGATGCTAGTTCTCCTTCCAGAGTCATCTCGGAGGGATAAGAGTTAGTCGACTTTTTTATATTTTTGAGGTGTGTCCAAAAGTACTTAGGGTTTCTTGCGATGTTTGATTCAATAGAGACAATATATTTTCTGTAACAATCTTTAATAAGTTTTTCGCAATCCTCACGTAATCCTAAGAAAATTACCTGGTCTAGGGGGTTTTTATGAAGTTTATATTTTAATCTAAATTTAAGTTTAGTTTTTAATAACCTGATTAATTTTCTGGTGAACCAAATTGGATATTTATTGTTCTTGGGTTTAGTCCTAGGTACATATTTTATTATTATTTCATCAAGCTTTTTATAAAAAACTGTTAGCATTTTGTTTACATCTTCTTGGTGTAACAGTAATTCTAACCATGGTATTTTATTCAGCTCACTTATAATTTTTTCGTAATCGGCTTTGTAAAAGTTAAACCTCTCATTTATCTTTTCCTGCACAACTTCTTTTTTATTAACGAATACTGTTATATCTAAAGGAGGGTGGTGATGATCGATAACACTGATGGGGTTTGAGTTCTCTGAAATAACTAGTTCTATATTATTACTTAATATTAAATCAAGCATTCTTCCGTTTTTGTTAAGCACAGAGTTATACTGTTTAAGAGAATTTTCTTCAATGTAATCTACAAATAACGTACCTAAACTACAGTTAGTACTGGGATGTAAGTATTTAACGCCGGGTAATTGTGACCATGTCAAATTAGTGAGGTTGAAGTCTCCTGCTATTATAACGTTGTAATTTTGATTGATTATAACATTTAAGTTAGTCATAAAGTTTTCAAGTCTGTCTTTTTTAATGGGAGGTGGTAAGTAGACTGCACAAATTGCGATTTGTGTAAGTTTTCCGTGTTTTATAACATCCATAGTAATCCATAGGTCCTCACAGCTACTTTCCCATTTTAACATTCTACATGATGCAAAAGTATTTTTGACAGCTATAATTACACCACCTCCATTTTTATCCTCCCTATCACGTCTGTATAAGGTATAGCGATTATCAAAAATTTCACAATCATAAACACTACTGTTGAGCCAAGTTTCAGTCATTATTAATACATCGAAATTATTATTCATTATGTTTAGCTTAACATCTCTACTTTTACTACGCAGACCTCTTACATTTTGGTAATAAATTCTTAGTAAATCCATGAGTTAAAACAGAGCGTTGAGAGATTTATAATATGTTTAGGTTATATATAACAATAAATAAAAATAATAACAGATTTTTTTTGTAGCTTATAATATATATTTTATAGCTTAATTAAACTTTTAAGAGAGTGTATCTAACTGACTAATTTCACGAATTAATATGTGTTCCGATGTCTCAGTTTTTCTCATAAACACGCGTCCATTTTTTGTCCAGACAAATTTATATTCTAATTTTTTGGCCGCTTCTCTGGCCAATGCGTGTATTTTTTTCGTTTCAGGAGTGAGGTGGTCAACTACATAAATTGGTTTTTTCTCGCCTCCCAAACCGATATGATTAGTATTTAATTTATCTTCACGGTTTTTCCTATTAAATTTTATCACACTGGCCATGAAGGTATCGCGAGTACGAGGATTAGAGAACTTGACAACCACCGAGCGGGGGCGTTTATTTTCAGGATTTACTTTAGCTATTCTAGTGCATTTTTGTATGTCTCCTTCTGACAGTTTGTTTCCTGTAACGTTAGCAATCTGAGTAACGATGGTCATTAAATTTTCTGTTTTATTTTCCGGTATACATTGAAATTCCAAATTGCACAGTCGCGACTGCTGCTCCATGATGTTAAGGCGGTTGCCAATGTCTCTAATTGTTGTTTTTAGATTAGAGTTTTCTTCACTTAATTTCTTAATTTGGTTACTTTTTTCCTGGAAATCGTTTTTAATATTTTATATTTTAATCATTTCATCGAATGTCATTTCATCGAATGTCATTTCATCGAATGTTATTTCATCGAATGTCATTTCATCGAATGTCATTTCATCGAATAGCAATCATCGAATGGCCATTCATCAAATGGACTGCCATTCGATGAACTGTCATTCATTCATTCATCGAATGATAATTCCTCGAATTGCAATTTTTCTTGTTTAAAAGATTTAAAGATTTTATTATAAACAGAAACAATTTTATGCTTTTTTATAACTTTTTTGTATTTCTTATTTTTTTATCAATAACAATTTATCATTTTTCCATACATAAACATTTTAGGTTTACTTTCTTCCTTGAATCATTTTCTTTTTTCAAAACGTTTACGTTAGTGACAGAAACGAATCGCTGTAAAACCGACTCCACGTAGTCTTGTTTGCCCTACCCCTAGAGTGTAATGTAAACCCGCGTAGGCGCGGAGGGGCGAGGCGGCCCGCGAGCTAAGGAGCAGGTGGTTTTAATGCTCGCCGCAGCAGCTGAGGCTGGCCGGCGCAGCCGGCCAGCAAGCCGAAGCTGCGGTGGTGAGCATTAAAAGCATCTGCGACGATAAGCTCGCGTGGGACCGCCGGAGCCCCGCAGCGCCGGAGCCGTGACAGAAACTGTGCTTGCTGCATGTTGCATGCTGCTTACGTCTTAGTGCTGCCTTTCAATGATGTGTGCCGTTTGAAATAATAAAAAAATATTTATTAATGATCATATGAAAATTATATCATTCGATTCCATCGATCTATAATCTTCCTAGATTCCCGATAGGCGCTTCACAAATGGCCACAAAAGTTAGACCACGAAAAATTGTGTGGTCTTATTTCAAATTCATCAAATCAAATCTTAAATCTTGCGCATAAGGTTGAACTTGTTATGATGGATGTTGATCAGCTAGCTACAGCCGTAAAAAATTGCTTTTTGTGCATGGTTTTGTGAATACAACTTTAAGTCATGAATAAAAGTTTGAAATTGTTCTAACGTATTTTTATTTCAACCAGAGGTGCATAAACACAGTTCTCGGACAGTTTTCAAGCCTTTTTTTGTATGGGATTGTGTATTTAGTGTTCGAAGTTCGATTCGGCCAATTGTGATTCGATATATTATCATTCGATATATTGTCATTCGATATATTGTCATTCGATATATTGTCGTTCGATATATTGTAATTCGATATATTGTCATTCGATGAACTGTCATTCGATGAAATGACATTCGATTAATTGTTTTCGATGAAATGTTAATTCGATTAATTGTGTTTTCGATGAAATTATCATTCGATTAATTGTGATTTCGATGAAATGTCAATTCGATTAATTGTAATTCGATGAAATGTGTTCGATGAAATGTAATTCGATGAAATGTTTTCGATGTTTTTTCCGCAAATCCTAATTAGACCTACGAGTACATCCACTTATCCTATGGACTTGAAATACACAATATTACTTTAGTTCTGATGACAATGCATTTTTGTGATAAGCATGATCTGATACTACATCCAGGTTTGGCTCCAGGCGAGGGAACTCCTTAATGTTCAGCATAATCCCAATTTTTCTTCTTCATCGACACGATAAAACTGTGTATTGAGTTTTTTAAACTATTAACTTGTTTTTTCTTATAATCATAAAGGTATCCAAACAAAAATACGAAAACTTAATCATCCTTAACGTTAGCTGTTACAAATGACTTTTTATTTTTTTTGTTATTAACAAAGTGTTATTCATTTAGTACTTTTGACTGTAGTCTGAGCAAACTCCAACCAACTCAAAGTGCGCTTTATAGGTAAGACCCTTAGACCCGCTTAGTGTATGCTATCGGTCGGTTAAGAATGAATTAAGAATGAGTACCTACCAACTTTATGAATATTAACGAAGATTGTGTAGGTATGCTTTTCTAAAAAACATTATCAGATCGTTCATTTGTTTTTCTTATTCACTGTTCGACGTCGATTAAGCAAATCTTATCAAGATCGTATTCAACTTCAAGACAATACCTATTGAAATACTAATATATAAGAATAACAATACGCCGTGTGTAGAAAGTGTTTCAGATACATGTCTGTGGTTTCAAACAATGGATATCAATATTTTATTAATTTAACACTTTAACGACCCTAAGCGATAACCTATACTGACAAACTAATAACAAGAAAAAATGTGTGGGTGTAAACTATCACACGTACGAAGATAAGCTTTTATATGAGGTCTTTTTTCGTATAACATTAAAGCCAAAGGCCAAAGATAGAGTTATCAGACAACAATCTCTCATAGTGCAAAGTTAATGGATTGAAGTCAACTATTTCTTGAAACTGTGTAGAAAAAAGTCCCCTTAGGAGTTTTGATGTTTCTCCTTCCGGAACGATTATTCGCTGTTGCTGGAACAAGGTACAGAGCTACCGCGTCAACGTGATTTATCGTTTTCTTCGCAAACAAAACAATGAACTTATTACCTATATGGAAGACATTGATATCAGATTTGATTGAATGTTTTGTAACAGTATTGCATTGATCGGGGAGTCTGTCTGGAACCCATGTCTGGAATCCATAGTATTCAGTATTGATTCGTAATGCCTAGAAAATATTGAATATTGCATAATAATGTGATCAGTTGTATATTTCTAGGAAATATGATGTGTTTTTTATAAGAATGTCTTAAAAAATCCAATTATATTTTAATTGTGTGGATATTTTGTTAACATACACATAAGATAAATAGACATATGCACGTTATGCATGTCATCTTTTGCTTCTTCAGTTCTCTCTCCGTTTCGGAAGGGTGCTACTTTTTCATCAAGAAGAAACGTGGAAATCTTCGGAAATCAAGCTTGTGAACTATTTCATCAATTACTTTCTTGTATAATATACTATCTATTACATATTGGTACCTACTGTTGTGGTATTTAAACAGACAAGATGGAACTCATATTAATACTGTCCCAAACGCCAGCCAAGTGTGAGTTGGCAATGTTTACCTAGCGAAAGGTATACAAATTTGAAATTTCAATGCTCGCCCATCCATTTCATCATTATTTACTATCGGTATCTTGCCAAGGAATGTCTCTCTCGGTTCGTTTGCAATCCTTCACATGCTGACATTGACATGCCGTTATTCAATGATTAATTGGCGTGAATGTTTAGGTGCTTTAGAGAGAACACTGCGCTATTAGAAGATTCGTCTTTTCTACAAAATGTATATCTATTAACTAGCTGACAAACTATTTTTTTTCTAAAACAAAAGTAGCCCAAGTTACTCCTTGTTACATCAGCTCTGCCAGTGAAAGACCCGTCAAAATCGGTCCAGCCATTTCAGAGATTAGCTGGAACAAAAAGAAAGACAGACAGACAGACAGACAGACAGACAAAAATTGCAAAAATGTTGTTTTGGTATATTATTATGTATCGTGTATCCATCCAAATGCACTTAGTAAAAACCGGTTATTTTAATATCACAAACAGATACTCCAATTTTATTTATTTGTAGTATTTAGTATCTATTATAGATAGAGTATGGATGTATAGATAATCAAGTTCTTAATTTTAAGTAAGGACAAGTTATGAAGAAAAGGACTGCAACCCCTACTTTGACGATCACACCACAAGTTTGTTTTGATTACCGACAAGTGAGCAAACCTTCACAAACTGAAGGTAAGTGGTCACCACCTCAATTAAAAATATAAAAATTAAGTCAATTTCTATATTTTGGACTTGCAAGTTAAAATCAAGTCATACTGTTGTTACGCATTCTCATGCTCATGTTTATAAGTGACCTTGTTACTCAAAGCATTTACATTTACAAGGTTCCTTTAATGTTTGTTATGGTAGGTAGCCAGAGTGACTTATCACAATAATCAATTCACCTTCGTAGAGCTGTCCATTTGTTTAATGGCTGGCTATAGACAGGCCAGGAGCTAAATGTTATCAGTGATTGTCAATCTCAGTACGCATTTCAAAAGTAGCCGTCTCATACCGTTACCTCGTTTTTTAATGTTCTGTACATACATAGTTAAGTCAAGAGATCAAGTGAAGTGATTACTCCTAATGCATCGGTTGTATTAAATGTTTTGATGGGCTCATTCTTTGTGGGCTGTCGATAGTTTATCATTTCACTCTAGATAGGGAATCTTGATTTCATTTCAAACAAACCTGCCCTTCGTTCGCTTCGTGAAACTTGTATTTAAACCCGCCTCTGTAGTTTTCCGAGATGAAACGTGTCTCAACCCATAATTTTTATAAAATTTATGAATGTGTGTCAAATGGGATCGAAATCTGTGTAGTAGGTATATGCGTGATGTTCCCAGAGACAGACATGAATAAAATCCATAAATTAATAATTATACTATACTTTAAAATTTCCCTAACAAAAATGTAATTACGCCTGGTTAGTTTTATTATGAGCATACACATATAGCATTTATGTAGGCGTCGTATGCGACAGAAACTTTGCCGAACCACTTCAAAACATGTTTGGGTTTGCCGAAAATGTCCTTGCTTGTGTGGGCTTGGGAATAAACATACGAAATAAGATAACCACAGATAAGTTACTTAAGAGATTAGGGTTAAAACAAAGAGTGAAGGGGACCGTGTAGCTTGGTTGGTGCTATTGACTTGTGAGTCGACCAATCGTAATTCAAGAACCGAGCAGGTGGCACACACGGGAGCGGTTAATGAAAAAAAAGTTAACCGAACGTTTATAAATAGCGTCAATGATGCATGTTGCCCTTTGAAGAACATCGTTCAGAGCCTGTCATGCAAGTGTTCGAACAGCTATTGAACTAGTTTTTAGAAATACAATTTCTGATTCTATAATGAGCCAATTAAAACTGATAGTAACAAGGGTGTCACACTTGATTAAAATATTACTGAAATAAAAAATTGTTGCTTTAGATAAAACTAGTGTTAGTCGTTTCATTTTGAGAGTGCTTGCTTCCGAAACTGTTGCTACCGCTTTATCTTTATTGGATGTTATATAATTTTTATAATTATTGCCACAGATTACTTACATAATAGTACTTAAAGGTGTTATCGCTTTTCATCATCAATATCAATTTTCAATATCAAATTTACGACGAAGATTTGATTGAAAAATAATGTTAATTTACTGAAGTGGTTGCATAAAAGCAATCAAAACATTAAGTAGACCTTTTGACTGTAATTTTACGTATACGAAATCGTATCTTCTCTTATCCTGCTGGAACAGATTCACTTACTGGATCGATAAGTATCTAAGATTATGGTAAAGAATCTTGGTGGAAATTATTTATTTATTGACTAAACTCTTCATTAAAAAAATACCAATATATAGATTTGACCACATAATTTTACTCATAGTAGGTTAGGTTACTTTAAGTACGTCGATACAGAATGGAACCTTTAAAATATAATTATTTTGGTCTCGTGTTTATGAAAATGTGGACCAAATAAAACATGACTTAAGATTATATCGACAAGCAATGTTGATAGTGTGGGCGAAATACTACGTAGTTTAAATACTGCATAATCTCTAATGATACGTCACGACGTGCCAATCTCGACATGAATCTGGTAGGGCAAAAATCATGTTCCTTGTTACGTCATGTATTGAGATCAGATCAGAGGGATTTGATTACATGACAGTACGAGCATGCTCTTTGATAACCTTTAATATTGTAGTTGAGAGTGAGAGTGAGACCAGCACACAACAAAGATATTGAACAAATTATAAAACACATGAGTGATAAAAAAAGCCCGGGTTACGACACAATTAGGGTTAAAGATATAAAATATATGGTAACTAATTTAGCACCTGTAATAACTCATTTAATAAATCGTTGCATCGCCACATCAACCTATCCGGAATTATTAAAAATTGGTGTTATACGACCGATACATAAGAAAGGTAAATATACTGACTACAACAATTACCGACCCATTACAATTCTCTCATGTATAGACAAAATAATTGAACGATTTTTAAGTAATCAACTGACCAGTTATCTGCAGCGGAATGCGATTATAAATAATAGGCAATACGGGTTTCAAAAAAACAAAAGCACCACACAGCTTGTCAGTCAATTTACAGATGATGTGAACAATTACCTAAACCAAAAGCTCCATGTCCTTGTAATATTTATCGATTTTAGTAAAGCATTTGACGTTTTGAATCATCAAATACTTAACAGAAAGCTGTCAAACAGTGGGATACAGGGACCACTTCTTGAATTACTCAAAAATTATCATCACAATCGATACACCACGGTTAAAATAGGAGATCAATTAAGTAACCTGATATTAACTACACAAGGAACAGCCCAAGGTTCGATCATAGGACCTACTGAATACCTATTATATGTGAACGACATGATTAATATTTTTGATGACGGCCAAGTATATCAATTTGCAGACGATACGTGTTTACTAGTAGCGCATAGTAATATACAAACTGCGCAAAATATGCTTCAAAACAACTTTAATCAAATGTGCAAATGGTCTCACGACATGGGCTTAGTAATTAACACCCAAAAAACGAAACTTATGCATATCCACTCAGCTCACATAAAATCTTTCATAAAACCAAGTATTATAGCACATGAGCATCTTTGCTTACATTCGTCTTTTACTAACTGTAACTGCACAAAACTTGAAATGGTTAAAACCCATATGTATGTTGGACTAGTAATCGATGACCGATTTAGCTGGGGACCACATAAAGACCACGTTTGTGCGAAATTAAGGGCTATACTCAGTAAATTCACCATACTAAAACATAAATTGCCATATAAAATATTAAGATTACTTTACATGGCCCTAGCTGACTCGGTCGTCGGCTACGGACTCAGCAGCTATGGCAGGTCATCAAACACTAACTTAAATGATATTTACTGTTTACAACGCAGAATACTCAAAACAATAGTACCGAAATATATCAAAAATAAGTTTCAGGGAAAAAGTGACGAACTTTTTAAATATTGTAAAGTTATGAACATATATAACAAAACGAAATTTTTAATTCTCACTGAAAACCATAGACCTGATTTATTAAACTTAAAAATAAGACATGAGAAACTGAGAACATTACCAAGACTAGAAAGTTACATAGTACCTCAATGTGTCAACAGATATGGAAGTAGAATGCTAAAATGTATTATTCCAAATTACTTAAATGAGTTACCTGATACCTTAAAAACTATGTACATTAATAATGAAAGATATAAAAATAAAATAAAAGCCTATTACCTACGTACACAATGATTGCCTATGTATTTAAAATAAGTTACGTAAAATGTATCATGAACGACTCGTCGGGCATATAAAAAATGTATGAAAATGTGTGTAAAATAAAATAAATAAATAAAAAAAAAAAAATAAGTTGGAAGATGGACGACAATAGCCATTTATCATCAAGTATTTCCATAAAAAAGTGATCTTATTTGTACGGTTTATGCCACCCGCCTAAAAGGGCATCTCAGCGCAGGGGACTATGATTATATAAATGTTTATGTAAATAACAAAAATATAAAAAGACATTAATAATTTTAGTTTTAAAATTTTTTGTACGAAACTGACCTTCATTTCACCTTCATCATTTTACTTTTTTTAATACATTCTATCTAAAATTATAAGGACAACCTAACTTCATAAACGGAGCGGACGTTCTAGAATTTACAACAATTAAGCATAATTATTGACATTCCCTTTTTGCGTTAGTAACGTTCGATTGCAACTGTAATTGAGGACCGGTAATGATGAGTACCTAGTTCTCAGATGGTATCTCACTAGCGTGTGAATGGAGGGCGGCTTCTTTACAGAATATGGACGCAGAATGAGCTCTTGCCATTTATTCATCCCTAGTTACGTACCAGTTTTGTTTTTACCTTCATTTTAATTCAAGCTTTAAAATAATATCATCGAAATACTTGAGACTGGATGCAGGGAATAATTTTAGTTGATTTTTAGGTTTCCGTAGCCAAATGGCAAAAAACGGAACCCTTATAAATTCTGTCTGTCTGTCTGTCTGTCTGTCTGTCTGTCTGTCTGTCTGTCTGTCTGTCCGTCTGTCCGTCTGTCCGTCCGTCCGTCCGTCCGTCCGTCCGTCCGTCCGTCCGTCCGTCCGTCCGTCCGTCCGTCCGTATGTCACAGCCACTTTTCTCCGAAACTATAAGAACTATACTATTGAAACTTGGTCAGTAGATGTATACCGTAAACCGCGTTAAGATTTTCACACAAAAATTGAAAAAAAAAACAATAAATTTTGGGTGTTCCCCATACATAGAACTGAAACTCAAAAATTTTTTTTTATCAAAACCTGTGGGGTATCTATGGATAGGTCTTCAAAAATGATATTGAGGTTTCTAATATCATTTTTTTCTAAATTGAATAGTTTGTGCGAGAGACACTTCCAAAGTGGTAAAATGTGTGTCCCCCCCCCCTGTAACTTCTAAAATAAGAGAATGATAAAACTAAAAAAAATATATGATGTACATTACCGTGCAAACTTCCAACGAAAATTGATTTGAACGAGATCTAGTAAGTAGTTTTTTTTTAATACGTCATAAATCGTAAACCGCAAAAAACATCGATCAAAGTTACAATGAAGTACAAGAACTTTTATATTATGTTATGTTGCTGCTACGGAATCCTTCATGGGCGAGTCCGACTCGCACTTGGCCGCTTTTGATACTATTGTAGTGTATGTAGTACGTAATTAATTCAATGATATTAGTTCAATGTTAAAAGATTGCCAAAATGAACTAACCAATGTTATGTTTCTTGAACTGACTACCGTAACCCCGTCATCAGTCGCTTATAGTCCGGTTTTTTAGGACGAGATTTATTTGGTAAACGTTCTTACAGTGTGTACTTATGTGATAGATCAATTTCTACTGACAAGTTTTCAATATTTGTGGCATGTCATTGTGATTGTTTCAGTTGTCAACATCACAACGTTTTTGTATGATCAAAGAATATCAAGCTATTAAATCTCTGGCTAAACCACAAAATTCTTAATAGTACTCAAAAGAACATTATTTGGATACTTTTTACTTCAAAAGATATTAAATGCCCTAAAAGCAGGCCAACAAGATAACAAATTAGGTTACGTATGTTGTACAAGTTGTTAATAGTGTAGATATACTTAAATATTTTTTCTCAAACTTTGTCATTAAAATTAACATTGAAATCGTGACTATCGGTAATTACCGTCACTAACTCACGGGCGCTGATGTCCTCATGACCACACACGACCGTCTAATGTAGCGGAACTAAACACTTTGCCCAAATTACAATACTTAGAAAATGGACATAAAACCTATTGTAATGATTCAATAAAAAAATAATGATAATACGTTTAGTATGATGATGTGAATTGAAGTCATTTTTATCGTAGTGGATAAAGAAGCAGACGATCTGATTTGAACTGTCGAAGCATCATCGAAGTTGTCCAAGTTAAATATGTCGATTAGATATTAGTTATTTTATGTACAATCACAGAAGACATAACAGTATAGTACAATACAAATATAATTGTAGTGCTAGCCAAGAAAGAAGCAGGAAACTGACTTTTTATTGGCTTTCGGATACTGCAAGCGAAAGGATATTTCCTTTTACGGTTAATACATTTCCTTACCGTTCGTATAACAACTACTTAGAGAACACAACGGTATTTATTTTCCTTACAATTTTATAAAGGAAACTATTGGAATCCACCGCCAATACACGGGCAGTGTAACAAGATTTCCTAGATCCCAAACTCCCAATCCAATCTCTTTCGTTCGAGCGTATTCCCGCTGGCCTCGCGTATAGCGAAGGGTGGAATAGGCAAAAAGTGTCAAGGATTCTTTCCACTTTAAAGAAGCGATAAAAACAGAACACAATGCTACAACCGCAGGCGCTGACGCTGCTGCCTCTAGCAATTCAAGCTGAAAAGTTCACCAGTCATCAAGCTGAATTGAGCCGTAACTTGAGCCATCACGATTCACTTTGCACTACATCATTCTCCGAATTACCTCTTCATTGAAATGTAAGTATAACTTGTTGTTAGTTCACTGCAATCAAAACTGTTTTTTAAATCCGCGCGGTAAGTTTTAATTTCACTTGGACGCAAAGTATGATTTTATTTTTTCAAAAAGAAACACTTTGCATTCGATTTATTGTTCTGAAAGCTGAATTTGTCATAGTCCTTCTGTAATTATACACCCAGGAGTATTTTTTACAGCAGTGGAATAACTTTTGTCCTTCCGTACTTGAAACTGAGTACTTTTTCCATGATGATGCTCTGCTGGTTATCCCACAAGGCAATGGCGTCAAAGTCATTGAAGGTCATTGTGTTAGTACCATCGCGTCCGTCACTGCTAAATATTGAAATGCAAGTAGGTTGGTAAGCATTTCGGTTTCAAAATTGTATATCTATGTTTATGAAAACCAGCTTCACTTTCGCATCACTAATGGTCCCAGTGTTGCAGAGGTTCATTAGTTATGGTAATTACTAACCACTGAGTGGTCTGTCTATTATATTATTAATAATAAATTCTTGACAAAGATACTAAAATAATTATGTCAGCGAATTGAAATTTTGAATAGAATCTGAGAAAGTAAAATATAATTTATTGCGTTTTGCGTAGAAGTATGATGAAGAAGTTACGAAGTTCTAATAAAAAGTATGATATGGACGGTAAAAGTACGCAAAGTAAGTCAATATTATAATTAAATTATTGTTGCGAGTAGGTTTTGCAATAAGTAAGGTGGGTGTACCATGGACGGCCACTCTAACGAATAAAAAGTTATTATTTCTTTATTAACTTGATAAATGGAACCAACAAATTGTTAAGTAATACTTTGTTTTATTATGTAAAATACAATATTTTTATTACAGATTTAGTTTTTATTTATTAAATTTAAGTTTTACTAAATGTCTTCAAAATAAAATAAAATAAATGTGTCCAAACGCCCTTGCAAGAAACAAGGCTCCATATAAGGCCAATATATTAAATCAGTCGTTTAACCTAAAACTAACATTATGACAATCAAAATATCTGCTTTTACCTAAACAACATTAAAAGGTCTTTCATTAAAGTGAAACATTAAAAGCTAACCATAATATTATATTCAGATAAATAATCTAAATTTTACTAACAAAAAATAACCGACTTAAAAATTACTCAAAAACTACTTGTCAGATCTCGTTCAAATTTATGTGGGACCACATGACAAGCACCTGCTTTCGACTAAAAAAAGAATCATCGAAATCGGTTGGCGGGATATTGAGTTATTCGTCCATGTGTCACGCTCTTACTTAATGCAAATTTAAGATTTATATGGTTTTCTCATGGATGCCGTTGTCAGATCTCAATAAAATTTAAGTGGGACCACATGACAAGCACCAGATTTCGTTTAAAAAAAACAATCATCGAAATTGGTTCACCCAGTCGAAAGTTCTGAGGTAAAAAACATAAAAAAAATACAGTCGAATTGAGAACCTCCTCCTTTTTTTGAAGTCGGTTAAAAAATAACCGACTTCAAAGTTACTCTAAAACTACTTGTCAGATCTCGTTCAAATTTATGTGGCATTACGTGAAAAGCACCTGCTTTCGATAAAAAAAAGAATCATCGAAATCGGTTGGCGTGATATTGAGTTATTCATCCATTTGTCGCGCTTATTTAATACAAATTTAAGGCTTACATGGTTTTATCATGGATGCCATTGTCAGATCTCAATAAAATTTATATGGGACCACATGACAGCCATCAGCTTTCGATTAAAAAAAGAATCATCAAAATCGGTTCACCCAGTCCAAAGTTCTGAGGTAACAAACAAAAAAAATACAGTCGAATTGAGAACCTCCTCCTTTTTTTGAAGTCGGTTAAAAATAATCAATAAACATTACTAGAACTCTATCGTAAAACTAAGAATGTACATATTTGTGTATTTTTTTCCTTGTTAGGCCAAAATGTTAGAACCCCTCGGAATTGGGGGAAATTACAATTCGCGATCTTCCTGGTTGCTGATAATGATAACCGTGAGAATGAATTCTGATTCTTACTAATGTGGAGTAAAATGGTTTATAACACACAATGAGAGAAACTGCGTTCAGAATAATTTGTAGTCGCATTGTGTTCAGAGCACGTTATGCAGTTAAGCATGGCAAATTGAAGTAATTTGAATGACGGGCCGAGAAATGTACCTAATGCTTGCGGACGTATGCAGAATTCTGTTAGAGCCTTCCCGTTAACTTTAGTCGACTTCCTTCTACTACCATCACCTTTGGGTATTGGCTGGCCTTTCTAAAGGATTATTTTATAGCCTGAATGGTTAGAAAAGAAAATACCAACGAAGCAATTGTAGGTACTTTATGTTGTTGTTGTAATGCCATTGTTAAAACAAATATAGGTATTCAAGCCAAATATTCGCTAACGAAATCGAAATTTGTAATACAAGAAGTTATTTAAACTTCCATTGATTCAAATTGGAGTTTTATAAAATATAATCCAACAGATAAAATTAGAATAAGTCAAAGTTCCATTTAATGTCCGCTGTCCTTTATCTTTTTTGTAGAGCTGAGCTGTATTGGCTCGCAAGGATTGGTGATATTTTTGATGACTGTATACATATAATGGTGAACAATTACCAATGATCCATATTATGATTCTTAAAAGCTACATGAGCTTTTAGTTATCCCTAACTGTAAAGGCCTCTTAAATAATTAAATTAATCACATCCGTTAAAACGTTACGCCAACAATCTGCAAATTAGAATGCACATTATAAAATGCAAATGTATGTAGATTGAATTAAAATGACGACGTCTCAGTAAAAAGTGGTTCTCTCGTGGGAACATCGCACCGTTTCTATTCAGAACCTCAAGTGTCTCAGACCAGATGTTAATGCGTTACTATAATAAGTCTCGTTGTGCCAGTTAAGTGTGGACTTTTCTAATCTTGTCCTAGCTCTATGGAGTCTCTGGGAGAATGACTTCCTTTATGTGTACTGACTTATGGAATATGGTCTTTAAGACAGTATTTAGAATTGAATAGTAATAAACGCTTAGATACTAGAGGGTTCTCTATGAATGGACATTAACTCCCACAAACAGAGAATAAATAATATCTATCAATATAATTATATAATATCTATAGGGAGACAAATACGATTATGCCTTTGAGATTTTATTTATTTATTTATCTATTAACACACCAACAGCTCACATACAATTATTACATTTGCTTAACATTACTACAACATGATCTGGTATGCTTGTCAATTACAGGTGCTTACAATCATTCTTAGTAGTTACATGTTATCTGACAAAAAAAAAAATGTTTTTCAAAACAGGCAATGTTATGTTCTAAAAACTAGGTACAGAAAGGTACAGAAATTTTGATTTTTCTATTCTGATGTCCATGGGTGAAGATGACCATTACCATTAAGTAGGTTGTCTGCTTCTCTGTTGGTTATTTACATAAATAATCTAAATTTTACTAACAAAAAATAACCGACTTCAAAGTTACTCTAAAACTACTTGTCAGATCTCGTTCAAATTTATGTGGGATTACGTGACAAGTACCTACTTTCGATTAAAAAAAGAATCATCGAAATCGGTTGGCGTGATATTGAGTTATTCGTCAATTTTTCGCGTACACACCACATGACCACATGACAGCCACCAGCTTTCGATTAAAAAAAAATCATCAAAATCGGTTCGCCCAGTCCAAAGTTCTGAGGTAACAAACATAAAAAAAATACAGTCGAATTGAGAACCTCCTCCTTTTTTTGAAGTCGGTTAAAAATAAATAAAGTCCGATATTTGTGCTTCGGCTTTTTGGTCGCCTGTGGCGACCAGCCTCAGCCGCTTTGGCTCACATGGTGCCTGCAGTTGGTTACAGCGGGCGGGGGCTGCTCTCCCTCCACGCCTCCGGGATTTACATTCATTCTAAGGGTAGGGCAGACTAGTACCACGTGGGGTCGGGGTTGGCTAAGTCGGTTTTGTAACCATTTCGACGTACATCTGGAAATTAAAAGAATCCAAAAGAAACAATATAGACGCGAGCAGTTAATTTGGTGATCATTTACTACATTTGGTGTTCGAATACAATTTGAAGTGCAGTCGTGACTAAAATAGCTGTAATATAAGAGGTTTAAAGCACAAAGATTTGTTGAATAAATATGAATCCGTAACAATTCGGTTCCAATCAGTTTCTCGTCAATAAGTTTGGCTTATGTTTAACTTACCACCAAATAAATCATTGTTAACCCAAAAGTAGTAAATGATCACCAAAATTAAAACAGCATTTTAATGTAAAATTATAACCAAAGATGGTAATTCATTTTTTGATTCACAAACAGGCTTCCGAACGTCTCCGGCGCTGCGGGAAGTGCAGCCCCTCCGCCCTTGCGTAACAAACTGCAGGCACTCCATGCTCGCCTACGCAGCTTCGGCTTTTTGGTCGCCTGCGGCGACCAGTCTCAGCCGCTTCGGCTCATATAGTGCCTGCAGTTGGTTACAGCGGGCGGGGGCTGCTCTCCCTCCGCGCCTCCGGGGTTTACATTCACTCTAGGGGTAGGGCAGACTAGTACCACGTGGGGTCGGGGTTGACTAAGTCGGTTTTGTAACCATTTCGACCTACAACTGGAAATTAAAAGAATCCAAAAGAAACAATATATACGCGAGCAGTTAATTTGGTGATCATTTTACTACATTTGGTGTTCGAATACAATTTGAAGTGCAGTCGTGACTAAAATAGCTGTAATTTAAGAGGTTTAAAGCACAAAGATTTGTCGAATAAATATAAATCCGCAACAATTCGGTTCTAATCAGTTTTAGACTGACGAGAAACTAGTTTTGCCTAATCGTGTCGCACCAAACTAGTCTGGCCTAGGCCAAACTAGTTTAACCTGAAATCGGGTTTTGCCGGTAACATATACATATATAAAACACAAAAAATGTTTGTACGGATGTCCTTTATAGACTCTGAAACCACCCAACCGATATGCCTCAAAATGGTTTCATTTGAAAGGCAATAATCCGAAGGTGGTTTGAGACTACTAAAACAATGTTTTAGCTATATTGGGACGGCTTAGAATCCCAACGCCAATCCACGCCGGACCGGTGTCACAAGAGGCGACTAAATCCGGCCCACTGGTGGTAGGGCCCCTCGAGGGATGATATTGGTAATATTGATTTTTATTATTAATTAATACCATTATTACTATTATTATTTCTCCATGGTTCGCCTGGATAGTTACCACCCTTGAGCATGAGTCAGCCGCCAAACGACTCGTGTTCCGACTGGGGGCTTGAGAGCCAGTTCTTTCTTTGTTTTTCTTTTCTCTTTCTTGGCCAGTAACGCATCAGTTGATGCCTTTGGTGTTGCTGATGTCCATGGGCGACCATAGCCATTTACAGATTGTCAGGTCATTTGTCGGCTATTTTCATTAAAAAAATTATGTGGCACATTCGGTCCATTGATAAAGCCGATTTTCCACTTTTTCCACACAAAAATTTCAAGATAATATGTAAAGATGGCGAATTAGGAATATTTAAGTTTACAGGTTTTAAATAATAACAATAATAATAACAATAATATTTAGTGGGAGGCGTGAGAGCGCGTTCATTTTTAAAATAAACGATCTCTAATGCTAAGAAAATGTATGTATTATGGTATTGCATTTTGTCAGCTGATCCGTGTGTTAGAGGTCGCTTGTTCTGTATTATCCTCTTCAAGCGCAGTACTCTGGCATCAAAGTATTCTTTACCAGTCAATAAACCATCTTCCTGATAGAATGAAGTGCGATACAGTCAGTTGCAGTGTCGAGGGGCCAATAGAATGATACGCAGACTTACAACCTCTACCGAAAATTAATGTTCCGTCGCTACGTTATTGGCGAAAGTGGCGAAAGCGTACACTGAGTACATTTTCCAGTGGTAGAGCGATACTTACCAATATTAGTTCCCAGTACACCTATACGAGGAACGTAAGGACTAATATCACGTTATTTTAGGGTTATCACTTTCTTTATTTCAATTTATAGGGACGTTTTGTAGGAGTCAACTGGTAGAAACTGTTTACATTGTCTGATGTCGCAACTGAACACGTCCTCAAGCCTTACACCAGAGAAGTTTAACCTTCGTGCGTAGGTAAAGATGGACACAGCTCAAGATTGTAATTTTTCAGTGACGTGACACGAGACCGTAGTGTAGAGTACCGAGTAGTCGATGTCCTTAAATATATTTGGTACGTAATATAATGAAAATCAAATCAACTCTTTTTTTAAAAGTATTTTTAATATTTTTATCAATTGAACTGAATCAAAGTACATAGGTAATTAATTTATAGTAATATAACGTAAATAAGTATTCGAAGTACATCTCCTTTTATAGAAACTTCCATTTAATTATTCATTCCTTATCCATTTCTTATCCATTGTAAAATAAAATATTGAAAAATATTTTTTTTTCAGGGTATCTCCCCTACAGGTAACGTGAGGATGAATTTTTTATTCGCTGCGTACCCTGTAGTTGTGGGCGGTCGTTGAAAAGATCTTTCAAAAATATTATGGGTCTTCTACGACCATTATTGGAATTAGGGGTCCGTTAGCGAAATATTTGGCTTTACATTGCTAATTTTGGTTAGAATCAAGTGTCTTCCCCCCTGCTGGCTACACGGTTGGAGTTGGACAAGTGAAAAATTCTCAAAAATAGGTATATGACGAATTTACAAGGAAAACTATCACAGCTATGTTAGCATAAGTAGTAAATTAGTAATAGTTGATAAACTTACTATTTCGGAACTCTTTATCGCGCGTAGCCTGATACGCACTTGCCCGGTTTTATTCCTTACATTATGTTCTGACTCCAGTACGCCAAAATACACTTGCTAATTCAAGTCGTTAACGAGCAGCTTCCAGCAACCTTGTGTCGGTTTGGATCGGTCCACAGGAGTTGATCTGTCTGTTAAGCTGTAAAGGCCGCTAGGGCCAATAATAGGTGCATTCGGAAAAATAATTTAAACGAAGCTCAGTTTTTATAATCTTAATTTTACTATTAAAAAAATAACCGACTTCAAAATTACTCAAAAACTGCTTATCAGATCTCGTTCAAATTTATGTGGGACCATATGACAAGTACCAGCTTTTGTTTAAAAAAACAATCATCAAAATCGGTTCACCCAGTCGAAAGTTCTGAGGTAACAAACATAAAAAAAATACAGTCGAATTGAGAACCTCCTCCTTTTTGTGAAGTCGCGCGGTTAAAGACAGCAAATCGTCTGTGATCAGAATTCAGTTTGACTTTTCAGTACTGTCCAAGGCGAATTAATATCATGAAAAATATTACGGTTTTTGGAATAAAGTGTTAATTAAACTTAAGGTTTAACTACTTCTCCCGTGAACCACTTTCGGCAGGTAGGGCCACTGTCAATAATGATAGGCTGACAATGAGTAATGACTAAGTTGGACAAAATGACAAATCGCAGAGAATATTGTAAGTTTATATACCAAAATATATTAAACGTAATTTACAATACAATAACACTTTATACAACTATCTAAGTCTGTAGGTGACATACTAACAATATTTACAAGAAAAACCACAGAAAAACAGCAATAATTTCCGTCGATCTCAAGAATATAGCAGCCCTAGTAGAAACTGGTTGCGATGCGACTTTCAGCTGTCCACAGTGTCAGTGTCCACCACATTACACTCGGGGCAAGTTGAACTAGTTTCAGTTTGTCTTGTTTAAAATATAAACGACTTTGTGTATGCGGCGTATGGCGTGCTCGAAAATAGGGGCTTCACTAAATTTTGGCTTTAAAGTACTAATTTTGGTTAGAGTCAAGTGTCCCCCCTCCCCCCCTGCCGGCTAAACGGTTGAAGTTGGACAAGTGAAAAAAATCTCAAAAATAGGCCATATGACGATTTTACAAGGAAAACTATTACGCCTATGTTAGCTTATGTAATAGTCCATAAACTTACTACTTCGGAACCCTACATTGCGCGTGGCCTGACAAACACTTGTTTTTCTTCTTTACTAAAAGTTGGTACATACAGTGGTAAATTACAATATCCGGAATTTCTGTAGGCCTACACTTAAACCACTAGAATATCACTGCTCCACTTGTTATTAAAGGCCAGTACCAATTCGTCCAATTCGCAAAATAATCATTAATTAGTAAACTTAATTAAAAATAAAAATAACACTTTATTTAGCTTTTAAATCGCTTAACTCGTTTTAAGATTAAATTAATAACTTTGCATTGGATATTAAATTACTTTAATTAAAATTCCACTCGCAAACCAGAACCTCCTATCGCAAACTGAGACGAGCCAGTTATTTCGGAAATTCTTTGGTAGGTAGTTATCGGAAACGTTGTCCGCGTGGAGAAGAATGTCTTAATGAAATTAATTGGTTGGCGATTTTGGAAGCCAAATAAAAATATTCAGATATTCTTGACGCTAATGAGAATCTATTGCCGCTGTTCTCGAAATAAATAATCAGGCAATCCGCGACAGCCAATTTTTTGCTACCGCTCGAAGGAAAAAAGGCGAGTTAGATATCAGGAACCGTCTCAATCGACTTTATGATAATTGGGAATGAATCTGATTAGCTTGTTATAAATCCTTTTAATTTTAATTTTGAAACTCGTTCTCCACTTGCAGATGCTCAATTATAGGCACAATAAATTAGCAAATTCCACTTACCGTTTCGGATATAATATCTGCGGTTTTAAGAAATAAATCGATATTCAATGCTGCATCTGTACACCAAATACGGTCGACTGCATGACGAATACTCGGTACTCGTTCCAAAATGAACAAAGGAAAATTGATTCCCACCTTGAGATGCATCACCAAAATTGAACTGAAGGTGGTCTGTACTTGTTTCTTGCTATAAATTTGACGTATTAAATATGAACATGGATCGCGGGTCATGCCGACATGAGCAAGTAATTACGGGTACGTCGGTTGCCCCGCCAGTCTCTGATGAATGTAATTAAAAATTTTCGCGTCGTATTTCGGCCATGAGCAATCCCCGTATTAAGAGCAATTGAGCTGATGAGCACAATTGGATACAGTAGATTAGTTAAGGCGTCTCAAATGGAACATGTCGTAAGTCTTGCTACTATCCGTTCAAGTATTTGTGTCATTCTGTGGGAATGTAATCCCATCCTCTTGTTTACGTTTTAATTACAGATGAAATTGTATGTCGCGTTTTCGTTCCGTAAAATATTGTGACATTTGTGAATGGAGGACGTGGTATCTTTATTACCCATCTGAATGTACAATGACGATATGAATTTAATGATGATGAATGAAGGCATTACAACGAAATATTTGTAAGATGTTTGCAGCTTCATTTATTTATAAAACGAATTTCTAAACTTCTTGGTCTTTTTAGTCTGTGATAAATGTACATGTAATTTGAGATACAAGTATCTGGTATTTGAGATTTTTAAAGCCCTTATTTTACAAAAAAAAATGGTTTAAAATTAATTGTTCCTTATTTAATTTAGCTTTCGGATTTAGCCGTTGTTCTGTTAGTGAAAAAAAAACATTTTTGAATACGAGTTTCATCATTACACTAGTCGCATTGCACTGCCATATCACTGCCGACATGTGTAAGTATTTACATATGTATGTATCGCTGTATGTATGTGTAAGCGGAAAAACATATTTTTTTCTTTGCGTCAAACGTCAAACTAAAAGTGATCCTTTAAGCATTAAAAGCATTTATTAATCATTCTGACAACGCAACACCAAACCATTCAGTCACAATATATTAGATTCCTATATTGTGATTCAGTTTACAACTATCGAATACTCCCAGACCATGCTAAGTCTTATTTATACGAGTTTAGGCATCGTATTAGCAAGAAGATTAAATTTCAAGCAGTCCAAATCATCTTCAAATAATTCAGTGATTCTCAATTTCTTACACTCTCTGATTTTAGTCGGATTTTAATAGCTGCTGTGTCTGCATATTCCAATGGAAAAAAACATTTCATTCAAACATTGAAGTATAATGTCATAGAACAGACATCTCGAACAAAATGTGTGTCCCGCTGGAAGGTTCTATTTTCAAAATTGAGCCCCCGTTCTCCTTTCAAAGTAGTACGAATCCATTGAAATTTGAAGCCGATCGGCGCCAATTCATTAGGACATACATTGTGTTTGCGGTGTCGGTTCTATATATGCTAATAATAATACTTCAATGCATTCAAGGGTTTTTTTTGGTAATTTTTCTTCGCTTACGCTTTACGCTACGCTTAGCTTTAGTAGATGACATAGCATTTGCAGTAGGCAAAGAGGCCAAAAAGTATTTAAGTATTGTGAGATTCAATTGCGTTTGTATATTATCCAATAGGTTTGTCAAAGATAATTTAACTTGAAAAGCATCAATTTCCTGAGATAATAACTATCAAATGGTTCCTCTGACTCGCAGCGAAGTTCATTGATTACATTGATATTTTGAGTTTATCTCTGGACCAATTGGATGTTTGAATGTTTGTTCCTCAATCATGCCATAACTACTAAACCGATTTGGTTGAAATTTGGAACGGACATACCTTATACTCTGGATTAATACAAAGTCTACTTTTTATCCCGGAAAGTTCAAGGTTCCCGCGGGATTTGTAAAAAATCGATCTCTACCGCGGGCGAAGCCGCGGGCAAAAGCTAGTAGAATAATATTTCTTTCAAATATTGTGATTGACATTGAAATTAATTACATAATAAAATTGTAGTGTTAATTTTATGGTTCTACTACAGAAGATATAACAGTACATAAATTGTACTTTCTTTTTGTATTAAGTGTGTTTACTTCCTGTAATTTATCTTACGCCCCAACTCAGAGTCACTAACGGTTACTTACATTGCTCCTTAGTAAAGAAGCACCGTACAAATTTTGTACTAAGGAGCCATTTAAGTAACCGTTAGTGACTCTGAGTTGGGGCGTTAGTCTTTTAAGTTACAAACTTGTATGGAAATCTTAATTTTGTAATGTCTTTTATAATAAGACTGATATCAATCTCAACGCAGCTGAACATTTCTGCTACTCGTATAAATAAGGCCTGTTCCATAGATATCAAAATGGTTAGAGCAGAGCATTAACATTACTTTGTATCATAAATCATAATGGCTGATCCGCATTTATCGCGAACGAAGCTTAAAAGTAAGATTAAAAGTAACTCGTCATGGGCAATGTAGTGTAATATGACAGAAAAAGTTATGACTATCTGTTGTCTAGTATTCAATTATGGTTCTCCAGATATTTAAGGAAAGCTAGATCGTATCTACACCTGTCTAGTTACTAATCAGTGCGGATTAATAACATATTAAGTATTGTAAATTCTTATATCCGCCAAAATATTTTGTAATTTTGCACAAAGGTTCTTTTTGTAACGTAGGCAAGAGGGTTAATTAATAGAAAAAAAGTTAAATATTTGGGTAATGAAACACGTTTTCAGCAATGTAAAAGAATAAAGTATTCTATCTCACAATTAGTAAATTATGAGATTTATGAGATCGTGATGAAATCAGCGTCGAGATCGCGCTTCTGTCTTACACGTTGTTATAGAATTAAAACTGTTTACTGTTACACAACAATCATGTTTTTTATTTGTAAGGTCTAATTTTCATAAGCTCTATGGTTAGTTCCGTTTATCTGGCCAGGTCATCGGCTAGTCTGGCTTTGGACAGACCATGCTAAATATGGTATTTTATTGCTTCTGGTTTTTCAGATGGTAACATCCGTCCTTGTACGCTTTAATTGTATTTTAATTTCTTTGGATATGACATTAAAACACTTTTTTGTTTATACATTGTATAGTATGTTACCTACTATTGTATCCCTACGTGTACAGAATTTATTATTAACTATTAGCATACCAGCCACGCTTTCCGGAGGATGATTATTTTCATAAATAAAAATCACATCGAAAGTAAGTGTCAATTATTTATCTATTATCAAGGATTCTTATTTTATTTATTTTTGCCACATATTTCTTTCTAGGATTTATATATACCACATTCCCTTTTTTTTGTTCATACTAATCATATTTTAATTTTGGAACGAAGTTCCTTATCGCGCGTTGCGAAAGGGGGCTAGGCGGAAAATTAGGTAACGAAAAGTTGTAACGACACTTTTTGCCGTGTAACGACTAACGTTACAATTACAACTCGTGCGGCGTCGTTACATGTCGTGCGGCGTGCGCATGTTTCTCTCTCTGTCTCTCTCTCTCTCTTATAGAAAGCAAGCCAGATATTTTCGTTTCTTGCAGTAAGTACTAGGATAGCAAAAACATGCAAGCGAGTGTGCCAAAACAAATCTGGGATATTAAATAGTAGCAAGCTACTAGGTGAACAAAGCCGATGAGAAATTTAATACCCCAGATTTGTTTTGGCACACTCGCTTGCATGTTTTTGCTATCCTAGTACTTACTGCAAGGAACTTCGTTCCATCCGGGTGTCCCTTGACACCCCTCAGATTTTTTTAAATCCTTTTTTATTATCTTACGATGTAATAATATTTTTTAAGTTTCTTTATGTATGAATTATGTTTTTGTTAAGTAAGTCAGTTTACGCTTGACTTAATATGCAATACATGAAATTATTTGGGAAGAGACCGGAAGCAGTAGAGTAGGAGTAGACTTCGTTTTAGGTTTTATTGACTTGATCACCTTGATAATGGGCTCGGTTTTTTAGTCCACGACCACCATACCGTCAGGCAGGGGCTGTATCGCAAACTTCATATGCCTTTGAAATCATTATGGAGAACTCTTAGGTACGCATGTCCCGATGTTTTCCTTTCCTTGAAATAAGCAAAGTAAAATGAATTAAGTTGTAATACCCACCTACGCACATAAATTAAAGGTGCCTAAATTCGAACACAGATCTCCCTGAGAACAATTTTCAAACGATTTAGCTATCACTAACTTAAAAAATATATATAATATATAGAAGAGGAACCTCTAAAAGTATGCCGGTAACATTGAGCATGTCAAAAAAAAAACTAAGCCAGCAGGTGGCGTGATACATTAGGAGAAAACATCTGTTTTATAACGAGTTGCTTTTTAAGATTCTTGACTTTTTGAAATGGTTTTATTTACCTAGCTCCTAAGATATTTTAAATTTAACATTACTTAAGTTGTGATGGCAATGTATTTATGGAGTAAACATAACCTGATACTACACACAGCTTTGGCTAAGGACGAGAAAACTCTTTAATGGTTAACAGCACAGTTCCATTTTTTTTGTACCTACACTGACAGTATAAAACCTTGTATTAAGTTTTTTTTAATTATTAACTTGTTAAATCATGAACGTTTTTAAACTATTAACTTGTTTAGCTGTAGAGCTCTCTTACGGCTCTATTTTGCAGGGCAATAATGTACTTATCACGCTGCTCCAAGATGATGGTGAGGAACATAATATTGGGACTGGACCAACGACGCCTCATCGTTTTATTGCTTTGTGTAACATAAGTCTAACGTAAATAATAGTTTAAAAAAAAACTAAAAAACACGCTTTTATATGATGCTTTTTAAGATATTATCTCTTCTACTCATTGACACCATGCACCCCACGCTTTTAATCCACGATTTTTAATTCAAATTTATTTTCTATATTTTAATTGGGTTTTGTATAAAACCGTGTTTTTTTAGTTTTTTAAACTATTATTGATTTTATCATTTTTTAGTTTGATTTTTTGAAATAAAATTTAGGTTTTTTTCTTTTTTTCTTTCTTTTTTCTTTAAATATTGAATTGTCATCAGTCCTCGATAAGTCTACGAAGTTTGAACTGACCTTTTGAGGTGGGTCAAAATTAAGTCCAAAGGACTCGGTTACAAGTTACAAACAAACAAACAAACATACAGGTGAAGCTAATATAAAGCGTGTAAAAAAGAGCCCAAATTCATTAGTCAGTAGTCTATCTACATGCCGACCATGCCCGAAGTTGCTTAACTTCGTCCATCATATTGTGATTGACACTAATCCGTCGAATCATAAGATTCGAATTCATATTGGCTAAGATCACAAGATCTCATATTTTTGGCTGTATGTTCACACTATATTTCTTCTGCCCTAATCCCTTTCGAGGGGTTTATATTAAATGGGTGTCATTTCTTTACCATAACTATTTGGATGTAAATTTTGATATCAGATCTCATCAGGTATGTGTATCCGAAATTTAATATCGATTTACGATCTATAAACATCTAGAAATGACGGTTCAAGACAGCTCTTGTATATTAGGGTATCGTTGTACCTAATGTAGAGATATATACGATACTGAAGTGAGTACTAAGTTAAAATTAGATGGTAGTATTTTTAACCCCCGATGAAAACTGAGTGGTGTTATAAGTTTGACGTGTCTGTGTATCTGTGTGTCTGTCTATCTGTGTGTCTGTCTATCTGTATGTCTGCCTGGTTCATCGTAGATCCCAAACGGAACCGATTGTGATCTAGTTTTTTTTTGTCTGAAAAGTGACTTAATCAAGAGTGTTCTTAGTTATTTTTAGTGTAAAGAAAACTGTCGGGGGTCTTGTAAATTTTAATTTTCGATTATATTATATAAAATTATGTGATATAGCTTTATCTAAAAAATAGAACCTCACGTAATAATAATTATGTGTATGTTAGGTAAAAATCTTTTGTCTATATTTAATCCATGTTAAAAAGTCATCATTCGAGTAAGTCAGTGAACAGTGAACTATCTAATCCAATCAGTCACCTAAAGTTTAATTAAGAGTTGGAAGAAAATAATGTTGTAAGCATTTATTTTAAAAACATATTTTTAAATTAATTTTATTTGATTATTTTTTAAGATGAGATTAAGGCAGAGTTATGAAACGTGATTGTAACTATTGTTTGAGGCTGTATTTCTTTATCTTTATAATTTATACATAACATCGCTGATATTCCATCGCACCGAGTACGACCATTGCATGAGTTTTGATCGCAGTCAGTTGTGGTGAATCGTCATTTTCTGTCATTAAAAGGTTTACACCTTGTAGAGATGTGGGTGTCGACGTCATCGTATTTTTATTAGGGACTGAATTCTAAGGCGTTGTCCGTAATGGAGGATACATCGGAACGCATAGGGATTATTAAAACACATTCTAACGAACCTAAGAAGTGTTAGCCTCGTGTTTTAAATGAAAATTTCCCGGCACTGCGTTTGATTATTTTATTTTGATTTTCAAAGTTATGTAAGTAAGCGTAGAAGGTATACAAATTTGAAATTAAGTGGCACTCATTTCGGTGGAAAATATTGTCATAATCAATGCTCCTCAGAGATTTTCTGTAATGATTTCCAGTGGGTAAAGTCTGCTAATCCGCACTCTGCAAGCGTGGTGGACTATGATTTGTACCCTCGTGTTATGAGATATCCGAACTCAGCAGTAGAACATTTACGGCTAACGATAATGAGGGAGGAACCATAATCACCATAGCTGTAGTAATAAATGTTTATATTGGAATACAATATTATAAACTTGGGATTAATTAAATAAATTGTTCTTAACAACAAGTGGGATAACGCTCCTTTGTGCTTGGCCTTTTCACAGTTTTCTTTATTTTGTAATAACTTTGTTTTATTCATTTGCTTTGTTTGTATTGTACTGTCAAGCGGAATAAAAAAATGTGACGAATTAACAATTATAAATTAGAATTTTGGCGAATTTACGCATATTTTTTTCATGACGAGTTTAATTTTTGACGAGTTTACATCAAACCATTAAAACAACGGAAGCTTATCCTTTTATACCTCTTTGTGTCTTATGTATCTATTTTTCTATGAAAAATATACATTCGGATATTATCTCTACTATTTACATACCCATTTAATGTTATTGCATGATGTACTTGTGTAACAATGATGTTTTAAAACTTTCAGATACAACTGTCAGTTGTTAGTTAATATTGAAGCTGAGTTTTTTCATTATTCAGAATACGCCCTTATATAAAAACAAATATCGATTATTACCAATATTTATTCATACAAACAGCGTGAAAACTTTCACACCGCGGCCAAAGGACGCAGCCGACCTCAGAGAAATTATGTTTGTCTGTTTGTGATGAAATATATAATTTAAATTCATTCAATCTATTGCAAGTTAATGATATGTAATATTATTAAATTGATACTTAAATGTTCATATTAGCCTCTATTTAATTTTATTATGCAAATATTTTGAAGTTAATAATAGATTTTAGTGATTTTTTTATTAACACCTAAACGCGTGTTTGTGATTTTCTTCTCAAATTCGTCTTTTATGTATTAAAATTTAAGTGCTATAATTTATTATTATCTGAAATTATTTAAATTCAATTTAATACCAAAGACTTAACGAATTGGCTTGAGAGCCAGTTCTTTCTTTCTTTTTCTTCTCTCTTTCTTGGCCGGCAACGCATCAGTGATGCCATTCGTGTTGCCGATGTCCATGGACGACGATAGCCACTTACCATCAGGTGGATCGTCAGCTCGATTGCCCGCTATTTCCATACAAAAAAGAATTACTTTTGACATTAAAATTTTTATGTAAGTATATGTACCTACTTTTTAACAATTTTTTTCTTTTTTAATATGATTGGTGTATGTATGGTGTACATTTAAACTTACCTTTTACTTAACATATGACACAATATGACATAAGCATACTCAACAAGATCTACCATTCAATAATCCTGGACGTGACATTAATAACATTATTACCAGTATCAAAATAATGCCTTATGATAGAAGTCGTAACTCTATTCATCATTCTTTACTGGCCACTGAGGTCGATGTCCGATAACAGCTAGCTACCAGCTGCCTAGACTTGTTCGGTCCGGTTATCACCGAGCGATCGAGTCTTGGAACATGCGGAAATGAGCGCTTGTTATCACTATGGAGCGAATATTGATTATTGCTTTCAAATCTACCGAATCTACAGAATTTCGAATCTATCAATTTTTTTTTTTTACTTATTGTGTAGCATTTGTAATGGTACACAAAGGTTTTATTCTGTTTAAGTCAACGAGAGAATTTTTAATAAAGTGTTTTATGATTGTCTATTAGTAGGAGGTTGTAATATTTTATGACTTCACACCTCTAGTTGCCTGGACTTGTTCGGTCCGTTTATCACCGAGCGATCGAGTCTTGGAAACGTGCGGAAATGAGCGCTTGTTATCACTATGGAGCGAATATTGAATTGATTGTTGCTTTCGAATCTACCGGCAATATGTTGCGGCATCTCATTATGTAGAGTTTGTTACCATAAACAAGAATGGTTTTATTGTAGTTTTAAAGTTAATGAGCGAATTTTAAATTAGGTGTCTATTATGGGGTTGTAATATTTTATGTGAATCATCGCTAGATGGAGATCTCTAGCAATGATTCACATAAAATATTACATCTTGTTGAAAAGTACTATGCGCAGAAATAAACTGATTGAGTAGTATACTAGTAGAATTACAGAAAGATAGTGTTTCGAGCAGTGAATTAAACTGGTTTTGAGTTTAAAAGTTGATGCGCGCCCGTTGTTATAGTATACTGTATAGATCACTAGACCGACACAAGCCGCCAGGCTATGAGCTATTGACATCTTAAACTAAACGTCGATGCATATGTAACGTGGACAGGACGGGACGGGACGTGAGGTTTTGGAAACATCATTTCATAGAAAATGTAAACGATAGCGCATACGATAAAGTCGACGTCACCGCCACGGAGCTGAGGCACGCACGGGACGGGAACGGGGCACGCACGTATATTTATGCCCCTTCCACGTCCCGTCCACGATACTTATGTATCGACCTTTAGTTTAAGATGTTAATAGCTCGTAGCCTGGCGGCTTGTGTCGGTCTTGTGATCTATACAGTATACTATAATATAACAGCGGGCGCGGTTGGTAGTTGGACGGTTTACCTCTAGTTGCAATTTCTTGAAAGTTTCCTTCGGAGTTTGGAGGGCACGTAAAGCCATCGGTCCCGGCTGTTATCGTAAGATTAAAGCGTTTAGCTACGGAGGCCCTCGGGCGGTATGAAAACTTCCGACACTTGGGTTGGCAACTTGTGATGCCGTGTGCGTGAAAAGATTTTGCTATGATAGGTTTTGCCATGGTAAACTAATAAATCAGAGTAATTATCACAATGCTCACTTAACGCAGAGATAATTAACATTCGAAGAACTTCTTAGATGACTTAACCCGTATATTTTTTTTACAAAATTATGAATTAATTTATATTATTTCTAGTAATTTAGACGAAGTTCGATTAAAAATTAATACTGTTACCGTGGTTACCGACATACAACCGATCGGATTGCGGAAACGAACGCTTGTTATCGCCTTGACAAGGCGCGAATATTGATTGTGGACGGTGTACATGCATAATGAAGTTGGAAGGCAATATATTCCCTTTCTTGGAATACACAGTTGTTCTTTAAGGCTACGTCCGCACAGACAGGCGGCTTGCTTAGCGCCTAGAGCCTAGTAGTTTACATTCTAGCTACTTGCTAGGAAACACGGTGGCCGCACTGAGAGGTGGTTTGCGTGGTGGGTCGCTAGGTGCCTTAGTCATTTTGCTTGTCGGCACGTTGACGAAATATCATTCTCAAAAATATCTTACAAAATTAATGAAATAAATGCAGCAATTTCTCGTTTCAGCTTTTAGTTTTTGCCCTCGGATGAAAGTTATTGCCACTGACATTCATCAATAATATTATATCCATGACAACCCGACTGTCAATCTCATTTTTGCTTCAGAAATGCCTAGCGCCTAGTGACAAAAAACCAACACGTTTGTTTACTTCGATACACGCTAAGCGCGTTGCTAGGCACCAAGCGCGCAGTGCGGCCAGTTACGAACACTCTAGATCGTTTGTTTTACTAACTTACGGCCGGTCTCAATAATGTACTAACAGATGGAAGACTGTGGATAGGGCTACCATTAGTATGTTATCTGTCATACTTGTCAATTTTTCAGACGCAAAAATTGACAAATATGACAGATAATTAACATACTAATGGTAGCCCTATCCACAGTCTTCTATCTGTTAGTACATTATTGAGACCGGCCGTTAGTCGCTAGGTGACTAGCTAGGCTCTAGGCGCTAAGCAAGCCACCTGTCTGTGCGGACGTAGCCTAAAGTTTCTTTTGAATTTTATTTTCGAAGCTTTTGACGTGTTTTTGAATTTTATTGGTAAGATGAAGATCAAATTATATCTACACATTATCAAGACGGAAGAAAAAAGAAAGATCTTCTTTAGAAAAATAACTCTGACTTTGCCTACAAATGCCATACAACATCTTATAAGCATGGTCGCTTCGGACTTATGAAGCTTATTGCCAATCAGATAAAGTCAGTTTCTGCGGTTTTGCGTCCGTTCCCGGACAGCTGATATCGGTCATCGACCCACTAGGAATGAGCGCTTAGATTGTTCCTAAGATCTGTCTCAGAAACGTGATTGTGGTTGCGTTGGCTAATGTTATTTTACATTACAACGCAGCTAGATTTTGCAATTTGATGCCAGAGCCAGATGTAAGCTAGGCGGGGCTGTTACAAATTATTTGCAACTTTACGTCTGGCTGTGAACGCGCAGGTCCTATAATAGCGTTGGATTTAATCAAATAGATTGTACAGGTAGACCGTTGGCCGTTGGCCACTCTAAAACATTTATATGAATACCAACTTGTATTTGAATTCAGATCGTTACATTTAAAGTCATTAAATTATTGTGCGTTTCTTGGAATAGTTATTGTTTTAATTTATACAATCTCATCGCCGCCGCGCCGTTAGTGTAGAAATGACGGCTAACAGAGAAGTATGAAATAAAGGAACATATTGCGGCGACCCTAAAATAAATTAGGAAATGGACCACTCTTGATGATACCACTTTTATCGGTTTGTTAGGATTTCTTGTAACGCGACGAAGAGGCATTGAACGTCGATGATTAAATTTTGCTGGAAAGTTTCAAAGCAAATTGGACTATAGGAAAAGCATTTAAAGTACGTTTTCAATTAAATACATCAAAATACTAGTGTATAAAAAAGTTTTACATTTGAACACAGGTTTCACTATCTGAGAACCAATTGAATTAAGATTTTACTAGCCTATGAAAATTTCTAAATATTCTTTTTAAGAATAGAAAAAATATAATAATTTTCTATAGTTTCCCTTTTGGATATCAATATTACAAGTCTTATACGATATCATTCGTCTGAATACCAAATCTTGCCTGGTACATACAATATTGTATATGAGCAGATGTATTGAAATTAAACATGATGTGACAACGCAAAACACATCTGATAATAATAGAAACATCTGCAGTCCTATTTTCCAAGGACGTCTAAACCTAATTCATTATGAGTACCTAAAACTGGCCATACATCACATACTTAATGTGTGCCGTCTAATTTAGTCCAGTCGCAGACTATTTTTGTCGCGATAAACAGCCGAGATTCGCTACACATGTGTTTATTTGAGCCAATTGCCCTGTTTCGGCCGACTTCCTCGAAATCCAAGCAACGGCTGACAACTGTATTAAAAGGATTCTCTCCTTGATTAAAACAAATTGTACTAGAATTGGTTAATTTTGTGATTTTCTCCATTCCGTTACTAAAGTTCGCAGAGTTACTTCTTCACGTGCTCTATAATGTCACAAAAATACAACTTCATAATTTAAGTTCATCCTTGAAATCGACCCAACCCCACTTTCTCTTGGGGCATTTGCTAAATAACGATGACGATGATGACGTCAAGTCCCTCTTGTTCGAGGCTGGTGGGTTGGAGATTGACATGAGCTCGGGATGGATGGATTCTCCCATAGGTATCCATAGCTCGATTTACAAAATATCTATTGGCAGGAAGTAACACAGAAAAAAACAAACTATCATAAAAGCGAATGTTGTAAAACCCGTAGTTGGATCTTAAGTGTAAGCTATTACACGGATATTTTAGAAACAAAGCACTCATTTTAATTATCGTCATCAAACGGACTTTTAAGTCTGAGTGCTTGAAAACTCGTTAGTTCTGTTACAAATGGGTACCGCTCTAGAGACTTGAAAAGAAATGACTCAAGAAAAATAGATAAAATAATTTCTTTTGGCCATTAGCTGGAGTTAAATTTATATAATGTCACTTTAAAGTTATGTCCAAAGGATCTAATACAGTTCCGATGGGAATATGGACTGGACGGAAATCGTGTTTTAATTCCAATGGCGTGAGAGCGGAAATATTTATTGACTTATGCCAATTTGCATCTTATGCGGATGGTTATGTGACTTGTTTAGGTTGAAAAATATTCCATAAAATATTCCTTTTTTAGAATCAAAAGCGAAATGGAAACGAAATTTTGAATAGATTAACCGTTTGATTGCTTAAGTGACTATAGTCGTCTATGATCATCAGCGACACCAATGGCGTCACTGGGTTGTAGGCAAAGATAGCGTGAAGAAAAAGAAATAAAGATTAGCTCTCAACGCCCCAGCCGGAACTCGACGAGCCGTTTAGCGGCTGACTCAAGCAAAAGGGTGTTAGGCGGACCCCACCGAGGATAATAATAATAATGGTAAAATCAATATTACCAATATAAACCCTTCGGGGGTCTCTAACATCAGCGGGTCAAATTTAATAGCTTCTTACGACACATTTGGGTAAGTATTGTAAGCCGCCCCACTACGCTAGGATTGCCACATTTGCCAAACTCGAGACTAACAAACAAACTGAGAATTAAACAAATATATTCAAGTTAGGATTAATATTAACCGATGATTTGTAAATTGCAAAATATTTTAATTCATTAACGTAGATGTTAAAGGGGCTTTGTGAAAGTTAATATGTTTTTCAAATGAGAACACGATTATGACTTTAGTAGCTGAGATGATATAATTTAACACGTGTTATGTTGCATCTTCTAGGGGTCCCTTCTAGGATTTATCGTCGCGATAGGATCGCGAAAACGGCACTTAGTTCGCTTATCATCGCTATTTATCGCTACTAGTTCGCGCTTCGCAAATAAGCTACATAAAACACGTGTAGAAAACGATTTCTTAAGAACTTATAGCAATCCGTTATGTTGATACCTATCTCACCTAAAACAAGGTTTTATAAGTGCCCAGTTAGGTTTCGAAGAAATGTTCTCACAGGTTTTTGGTAAAATTGATGTAGCTGGCTCGAAGATTTTCATTTCTTCGTATAATAAATAAATCAAAAAATAAATCAAAATAAATACACCGCTATTACTATCTTTATCGACTTTGAAAAGAGAGACAGAGATGACAAAATCTTGTGAACGAAGTTGCTGGCAAAATTGAGTATTAATCTTAATCTTAATAAGTTTCATCTTTAAAGTTTTGGGACATGAGAAAATTTAGTTTATAAATATCCTATAGGGGATACAGTAATATATGTAGATTACTGATATATTCATACAAAGTAATAACTACTAACCATAACTTATACCTTTAAAATTAAATACAAGTTAAACATTACCGCTCTGAAAAGTATGCTTTTTTGTCGTCATTCACTTCATGTATCTTTTAAACAGGACCCATTCCTACTCCTTTTTTTCTTGGTTAGCAAATCGGTACAGCTTTTGGTGCTATTGATGCACATGAGCGACTGTGGTCACTTACCATCAGGTGGATCGTCAGCTCATTTATCTGCTAGTTACATTAGGTATATCGCCAGGTTTACGGACCCAATGCCACATGTTTGTCACTGATGTGATAATTTTACCCTAGGGTTAACGACAGTTATCAGTTTTACTTTAGCTATACAGTGCGACCAACTTATCTGTGAACTGAGGGAGGGCGCTGTCGAACGCATTGGACCAATCACTGGGACGCAATTCGAGATAGTAAATGTCAATGTCATTCATTGACATTAACACAAAGAACTTAAGAATGGGGCAGCATTAGTTCCAATTTTCGCCATTTCACAGATAAGTTGGGCGCACTGTACATAGTATGTCATGTTAGTGCAGTACAAAACAAGGACTCTCTTCCTGCGTCTTGTTCACACGAGGGAACACGTGTCGGCAGTTCCCACCAATACGATATGCGGGCATATTCTCTCCGTAATTTGGTAGGGTTGACACTTTCATCACATTAGTTTTGCCTTCAAAGTGTGTGAGGTTTTTTACGTAGTGTCCTTGTTACATTTGTATATTTGCTAATGGATTAAGTTTCATCCATTGAAATGACCTTTACATATCATTATGACGTCATAGCTGTATTGAATCTCTGACGTGAGATGCATGACCGTTTTAAACTTTTATAATACATAATATCTGAAATTAATGCAATAATTAAATATGCGTCTAAAACACACAAAACAATTCCGAAAATTATTATAAAGTTTAAAAAGGATTGAACTAATTTTGAACCTCTTGTATTATCGAAAAATATTATTAAAGTTCAGTCGCAAACTTCTGCACGAACAATAGCAATCAGAGAGTTTAGAACTAATATAATTCACTAAGTTTAACAAGACTGGATTATTAAAGTTAGAGAAACGTAACTTAAGTTGAATTGTTGCCCTAAACCATTAATGGATATTATTAGCTACAGTTATTGAATGAAATTATTTAACCATATTTCAGTTCCTATTATTTACTTTACAGAGATACAAACTAAAAGTATGAATTACTCGTAGTTATTAATAATTTATATTTTTTTTCAAGAGTATTCTAATAATGTATTTCGGAAAGAGTAAAAGCGTTATTCTGTACATAATTTATATATACTTTACAAAATTATTTTCATGTCAAAATAATATTATATAATATTATAAAAAAATCATACAATTTTTCGAAAACGTCAAGTGTTATCCACGACTTATTTATAAATATTCATAAAGAACCAACCCTAGCACTGCTGAGGCAAACTTAAATTGGTACACTACCCACCACGGATAGATTGCACTTCCAACAATAGAAACAATGGCTTTACGATGATCAATGAGTTTAATGGCCAATGGAGGCTGTCTGTATTACGGAACAAAGCCTTTGGAACATCTTCTTTGATGTAAGACAAGTGTGTCTTTATCTGTGTAAGCTTCTGCTCTTAAAACTACTCATTTTTTTCTTTTTTAAACTTGCGCTCTACCTGCAACTTTGCCCGTATTTTCCGGGATAATAAGTACCCTATGTCTTATTTAAGATCATGGTCTATCTATGTGCTAAATTTCATGAAAATCCGTTCAGTAGTTTTTGCGTCAAAGATTAACAAACATCCATAAAAAAATCCCATTTATAATTATACAACCCTGTAGGCTAGTTAGTAGCGACCCTGCCTGCAAAGCGAGAGGTCCCGGGTTCGATTCCCGGTTGGGGCAGATATTTATGTGAAAGATAAATATTTGTACTCGGGTCATGGGTTTTATTATGATGTGTTGTATGTGTCGTCCATGCCACCCGTGACACAGGTAATAACCTACTGCAGGGGTATGAGTGTGTAAGCGTTTATTTTTTTATTTTTACGCTGCCAATCTATTCTTGTGACAAAATAATCCTAGGAATATGATTACAGAGTATTACTCAGATATGAGGAAATTGACACCGAAGTCGGTCGCAATCGACCCCAATATAAAAGAACATTTTTCAAAACCTGTCGACGGTAACAAGCATAGTAGATAACAAGCGAGCGTATGAACGTACACTTTTTCAATACTGTTATTTCTACCAATTTATTTATATTACTGGTGAAAATAGGGATAAAATGATGGTTAGAGGCAAAACTGGAGGCCAGAGGCTTTGGTGACAAGGGTCCTAAAGATGGTCCAACCGGGTATCTTATTACCTGGAGATACCAGTTAGCATTGCGTTCCATTGACCAAATGATGACCTGACAAAAATGGAGACATGGGGTCGGAATTACACAGAGATAGAGGTGAGGCTGAAGACAGATATTGGTGATAAAATTGTTTACCGAGCTAGTTACCAACCGTTTTTCTGCAACAACTTAAAACTATATTGATAACTAGTGGGTACCCAGCGTGTTCCACTACGCTAAAAAATCTGATGAGAATGACAGATCAGTGCCATCTTTACATAATATTAACTTCAAATTCTTGTATGGGAAAAGTGGATAATCGACTTTATCAATGGACCGAATGTGCCTAATGCATTGTCTGCCTGCTTAATCGCGCTCGAGTATTTCCATGTCACTGTTTTTTTACCATTTTTAATATCTGTTAAGGCTTCTTCTCCCACCGCTGAATGTGGAAATATTATAGGACCATTTATTCTTCCTATCATGGAATCTACCAAATCTCATAGGTTTTCGCGACGCTCGAGTAAATCCACATTTAGCATCATGGGCTCTCCTAACATTGTATTAGTAGTCTCGAACCACCTTAGGATTATTGCTTTTCAAATAAAACCATTTTGAGACATATCGGTTGGATGGTTTCAGAGCACAGATTACCCTCAATAGATACCGCATACAAGGCAACTGACGCGCGCCAACACGTACGTGCATTTGCATATTCACGACATAAGTGTCGACCAATACTGACCCATCAAGTCCAAGTATGAATTAGAAATAATAAAAATAATTAATAAACGCTAACACACTCATACCCCCGCAGTAGGTTATTACTGTGTCGCGGGTAGCATGGACGACACATATAACACATCACAATCACACCCATGACCCGAGTACAAATATTTATCTGTCACATAAATATCTGCCCCGGCCGGGAATCGAACTCAGGACCCCTCGCTTCGCAGGCAAGTTCGCTACCAACTAAGCTACAGGGTTGTCATAATAAATCAAATAGCCAATCACAGCGCATTTTTTGTCCCCCGCAAGCCGCGGCGCCTTCTGCCAAATTTTGTGAGTTCAAACTCTAAAAAAATTTCACTTATGCGGTATCTAAATCTTATGCGTAATCTTAGGGGTAATCAGTGTTTCAGAGTCTATAAAGGACATCCGTACAATTTTTTTTTGTGTTTTGTGTTATTTGTGTCCGAGAATCAGTAATTACGTGGCTCCTAAAGAATTTTGGCATTGGTGATACGGATGACTATCAATGACGGAGCCTCAGGAGCACTTAGTACTGCTTGTATGTTGCCGCAATAGGAGCAGTTTGATATGTTATTCTTCCGTTTTCACGACATGAATATACTATTTAATATTATGAAACGCTTATGACAAGATTTTTGAATTATTTTAGTTACTTGGCAAAAGCATACTCGACAAGTATTTGGAATACCATTGAGATGTTACATCATCACTATCGGACCCACTAACGGATATTTACTTAGGTGGTATTATAATCGAAATGTTCTTAGTCACCGGAAGGTTTGATCGATGAAAGAAGATGTTGCCTGTAGAGAAGCGAATAGGTGAAAATAAATTGAGTTGTTTAGTTATGAGTTAATAATGATGGAAAGAAATAAAAGATATCATAGTACCGTTATCTACTCATTGTGTAGTGTAAAATTTTCACATGTGTAGCGCTTAAGATGTTCATGTATCCTTTTTTGCTTGACTGTTGTTTTTTACATGTAGGTACGAGTATCTTGTATTGATTGTGTTTTAATGTTGTATTTAAATTTTTGAAGAGGTAGCCGGGCAGCATTATACAGGTGGAATTTTTAAATTATTTACGATTTTTTTGTTTAATATGTATATGCGAATGTTGTTACTCCTTAGAGAAATATAAATAAACCACAGCAAACTAAGTATAGGTGTAATTTAATCAATCCTACATAAAGTATAAATATCATGCACACTAAATCATCTAACTACACAAACATTAAATTTGAAGAAACTTGAACGAATGAAACGAAATTACTTTTCGTTCGAATCGAAATCGGCAAACGCTCCCAAAGGACTGCCACTCTTTGACCCGATACAAAAGAGTTACTGCTCGGAGACTCAGCGGTACCAACTAAACTCAATTTATAGCTGTTATTTCGGTCAAAGCGGACATTATCTGGCGCGGCCGGACACAAGCGGTGCTCGTATGAATAAATTTCCAATTTGGTGCTACTTCCTCCTATTACGGATCTATGTATTGATTCTGTGTAATGGACAGGCTTTTGATTAGTAAATAAGCAATCATGAGAACTAGGCCAGGAGTGAAATCATGTTAATCGCCTAGTTTTACATTATTCAATTTAGAATTAACATGATACTTAGGAAAATATAGCTACTTGTTGGTAGGAAAAATACTTAAGGTAATATTATTGAGAAACCGATAACTTCCCTATATTGTTTTTCAACAGGGTGCACCACTGGCTTCTAGGATGCATGGAACCCAAATATGCTTTCCATAATATTTTCTATGCAATTCAAAAATATTCATCAATATTAGTTTTATATATTTCAAAACCAGCTTTTTGATTTGATGTCATGATGCAGTCAACAACAGATTGTTTTGTAATATATCCCCAAAATGCGAGTCGTTATTTACGGTTTGCGGTTTCAAATGGGTCACCGAATTCACATATTTAATTACACGCTACTATTAACATATACTGCCCATTTAATTTTTATAACTGTTAGTTTCTGGACGAAATATATTTTAATACTAGCGCTCTGCCCGCTGGTTTGCCCACTTTTTCCGGGATAAAAAGTACCCTATAATTTATTCCAGATTATGGTCTACTTGAGTGCAAAATTTCATGAAAATCCGTTCAGTTTGACGACCCTGTACTGTAGCCTATTTGGTAGCGATCCTGCCTGCGAAGCGAGGGACCCCGGGTTCGATTCCCGGCCGGGGCAGATATTTATGTGACAGATAAATATCCTAGAACAAATTTTGTACTCGGGTCGTGGGTGTCATTGTGATGTGTTATATGTGTTGTCCATGCCACCCGCGACACAGGTAAAAACCTACTGCGAGGGTATGAGTGTGTAAGCGTTTATTTATTTATTTAGTAGTTTTTGCGTGAATGATTTACAAACATCCATACAGCCTCACAAACTTTAACATTTATAATATTAGTAGAAAGTAGGACAGTAGGATGAAAAGTAGGATTAGCTATGGTGGCTGTAAAATTAATTTAAAATAATATAAAAGTATCGTGCTTAATATTAGGTCATCACATTCGCAGTCGATAGGATAAACTGTAAAAATAATTATTACCGGTAGACAGTCTTGGTTCAGGCGCTGAGGTAAACTCAATTTACGCCACTTATATCGAAGTAGAGTTTATCTAGCGCGCTCGGACACAAGCGGCGCCGCGGCGCTTGCTCGAATAAATTGGCAATTTTGACTTACAACCTTTTACGTCATGTTTGTTTGTAGCGGTTCGTTCGTGTTTATAACTAGACTAGATCGTTTTGAACCCCAATTACCTGGAAAAGTGGACAGAGACTTATAAATACCTGAGTTATTATAACTGAGTTACACGATCAAGATCTTACAGGTTTTAAAGAGTCCTGTCTTCTTGTTCCTTGTTCAACATAGTGTACAAGCAAGGAAGCTTGGATTGGACTTAACTTTAATCATGTCGTATGTAGCAGGCGTTGAAAAAGTGAGGCATTACGTAAGCTTCAGGCATCGGCAAACTATTAGTCCTTACCAACGTGAATATAATTATGTAGATGGAAGGCCACAGATTATTAACCTTTATATTTTTATGGTACACTGCACGGAAAAACTATTTCACATTTAGTTTTGGGATTTAAAATTGTTATTAAAATTAGTCTTGATCTGTTCATCATTAAATAACATTTTTTATAGACATGTAAAACATATAATCAAAATTTTACTAACAAAAAATAACCGACTTCAAAATTACTCAAAAACTACTTGTCAGATCTCGTTCAAATTTATGTGGAACCACATGACAAGCACCTGCTTTCGATAAAAAAATCATTGAAATCGGTTGACGTGATACTGAGTTATTCGTCCATTTGTCGTGTACATACCTACTTAATGCAAATTTAAGACTTAAATGGTTTTCTCATGGATGCCATTGTCAGATCTTAATAAAATTTAAGTGGGACCACATGACTAGCACCAGCTTTCGTTTAAAAAAACAATCATCAAAATCGGTTCACCCAGTCGAAAGTTCTGAGGTAACAAACATAAAAAAAATACAGTCGAATTGAGAACTTCCTCCTTTTTTTGAAGTCGGTTAAAAAGAATTGAAAATAATATGTTAAATATTATTTGGTACTTGATAAAAATAACCTCGCGAGCTCTTCAAACGCTGTGTTTGTTACTGGTTATAGTCGTTGTTAATGAGTTTGATTGAGGAACCTGAAAAATCAAAGAAAGATATAAAAATAGAAACTTACATTAGTTGAAATAAGTTGTTTCGTAATATTGGGTGCTTGACGTGAGTCACAATATTAACTTTCGTAATGACTAACATCAGTTTTAACATTAAATACTTGGCTGACGTTTCCATTAAGATGTAAGAGATAACCTTTTATGTTTCTGCCTGTCTGTGACCGGTCTTTGTAGAAATTATACTGTCTTATTAATGGGTTCACTAATGAATATTGATTACTTTGATCAGTTTGATCACATAGAATAAAATGTTTCATATAAAACTTCTTCGGCGTAAGAAGTAACATTGCGAAGCGATTGCCATTTTAATGGCAACATTATACATGCTAAAAACAACTTTTTATTATTAAAATGTTAACATAGTTAATTAAAGTTTAAGATAAAATCAATATATTAATTATGTACGGACTAATGGCCGCGAGCTGAGCGAATGAGGGACATGAGGCATCACTGAAGCGTTGCGAAAATCAACCTTAAGGCATCGGTAGAACAGCAAAGGTGGTTGCAAAAAGGACGGAGTGGAAAAGAGATTTTATTTCCTGTGTTAAAACTGCGAGTCCAAGTCCCAACTTCCTCAACGACTTTGCCCTAATCCTAATATGCTGAGAGAAGGCCTGGTTCAAGCAGTGCAAGGGTTATCTTTTGTCTTGGTTTGTGCACCCCAAATAATGTAATGCAGTAGATTATTTATTCCAAGACAATGGATTGCTGGGTGTGGCGGCTAGGTGCTGGCGAATGGCAAGGTCAGTAATAATATTAGTTGCCCCGAGCGTAAATATCTTGAATAAATTATATGCTCTGTGTTCAACTGTGTGCAATTATGTAAGTGATTATAAATGGATTTTGTCTCACGGTCAGTAGTTAGAATTTATCAAATTATAATTGACCGTAAACAAAATAATTAATTTATTCATAAATAATTATTATATCCATTCAATAAAGTAATACTAGGTAATATGGAGCATAATAATGTCACTAGTAATATATTGACACGATAATTAACTCGTGTTTGAGAGTAAGTAAAGAAATATGAGTGAAGTTCAATAATTAGTGTAGATGGACTTGGTTGTGGTAAAACTGTGGATAAGAGACCATGTTCAATCATGTAGTATTAAAAGAAACGAGACAGAGATAGGTGAAGAAAGAAAAGAAAGATATTCACAAAACGATAGAGTAGACCGCGCAGAAGCGACAGATGAGTCAACCGTCGCGCCTCAGGAAATTTGAGACAGATCCGCAAGTCACAGACTTTTTGTCCAGAGTCATATTATTAAAAAGATTGGGTTATAATCACAAATCAGGAGGCACTAAAGTTGTAATCAAACCTAATAATGTTATCTATACATCTATATCAATAGAAATAAATAAAACTGGAGTGTTTGTTACTAAAATAACCGCTTTTTATTAAGTGCATTTGGATTTATAGGTACACGGTACATATTATATCAAAACAATATTTTTTAAATTTTTTGTCTGTCTGTCTGTTTGTTCTGGCTAAACTCTGAAATAGCTGGACCGATTTTGACAGAAATTTCATTGACAGATAGCTGATGTAACAAGGAGTAACTTAGGCTACTTTTATTTAAACAATAAAAATAGGCGATACGAAGTTCGCCGGGTCAGCTAGTTGAATGATAACACGTGTTAGTGATGTCCGTGAGCCACGAACTTTAGGTCGTTCATATGTTCGTTTATCAGCTATTTACACTAATTACACTATAATTAAAACACGAGAAAAGGAAAACTCTCAAATATTATTGAAATAAACAAAAACAAGTGTATTTTAATGAAGCATTAGAATGTTAAGTAAGTCTATATTTGGCTCTAAGGTTAATAATAACAGTAGTTTGTATATAAATTGTAAAAAATGTGTGGATTTTGTCAATAAATAAAATTATAAGCTTGTTAAAGCCAAAAGAAACAACACTTCTCGAAAGGGAACCAATTAAAACTGTTTCCGTGAAAACCACTGAACTGCGATAAATCTTTCCTTTGGTTACTTTGTATTATTTTACGGCAACTTTATAAATAAAAATACTTGTGCTACACGAGTAAAATTTTATTCCTTTTAATTTATTGAAAGACTTTAATATTTTGCACTTTTATATGATTCAATTTTCATTGCATTTATAGAAAATGTAATGCTGTAGAAAAATTTATGTACAACTTTGAGGTTAGATTGAAATTACCTAGTGATTAAATGTACAGTCTTTCTTGAAGATGACCTGGCATGCATTTCGTTCTTCTTCATGATGATCCAACGAGATTTGGTGAGCTTTTAATAGAGAATTGGAGCGTTGGATCCTCAAGAACTTCAACAAGATTTGAGGCTATAATTAGATCATTGAATCCATTACGAAACCCTAATGAGTAATTTTTTATGACGACCCTGTAGCCTAGTTGGTAGCGACCCTGCCTGCAAGAGGCCCCGGGTTCGATTCCCGGCAGAGGCAGATATTTATGTGACAGATAAATATTTGTACTTGGGTCATGGGTATTATTATCTGTTATATGTGTCGTCCATATAAAAAAACTACTGGGTGTATGAGTATGTAAGCGTTTAATTTTATTTATTTATACATTTTGAACTGATATTGATGTATTGTAGTAAGTTTAGGGTAACAATTAATTACTCTTATTTCAATTAATATAAATGTGAGATCAAAATTAATTAAACAACAATAAAACCTATGCGCACACAACCATTTTATTTAACAATCACGTCTATAAAGTAAATAACATCGAAACGGAATTTAAATAATACAATCCTGTGGTCAACAAGATGGCCGAATAACGAGGGTTTTTAATAAGGATTATAAATTAAATTAATTTAGTATACCTACGTACTATTATCAGTGATACGGCCACCAATTTTCTGCAGTTCCACAACTTTTATTATTACTTATTGTATGCAATAAAGGTAATCGTATTATTATTTAGGTCTCGTAAACAGCCGACACAATTTGATACCTAATGATTGAGCTGTATTATGTGATTCGTTAGCGCAGTAGCTATAATTTAGATGTTCTCTAATCAAAAGGATAAAATTATCCGTGAGATAGTTGTAATAAAACAAAAGAAGGAATAAAAAGACATAGGGGAGACTTTATAGATGACTGGCTCGGAGTAAGCGAAGGAAAAAGTTACATTTACGCTTCATTTCACGTAATCGTGCCTACGTTTAGTCTCAACGCCCAAACAAATGTATTAATACATTTAATACTCTTTGTCTCCGTGTATCCATCAATCTTACGACCATTAACCGATTAGATAGCATGTGCATGAACGATATCTATATCGGTACCACCCACACAGATCACAACCTCATTTTCTGTATAATTGGAACCCCCAAAAGTGGAGAAGTGTGGGTCGTATGCTATTAACTGGTATTCCGTATTCAATGGATTTGGTGCTATCCAGTTTTTTTCATCTTTTGTATATTTTTTTCATTATGTCTAGGTACTTAACACTTCTTTTTTAAATTTACAATTTATAGATACTTAGATACTATGAATACAAAAAAAAAACAAAACAAAAAACGTCTATTCCTCCACTTACAATAGGTCAAATACGAGTGAGTACAATGAGATCGTTGAAAAACATGCAATTTTCTCCTGTAAGGATTTTTCATGACATAATTATAACATTAACGGATATTTGGCTTAGGCTTACTAAGTAGTTCCTTTCACTACGGAACCCTTGAAATCAAATCCAATAAATTGAAGCTTAATTTGCTTATAAGATTAAGCGGGCACATCAATCAATGTATCGTACAGTAACTATTATCGGCTTTGAAGTTCCAACATTAATATTGATTAATTTCCAGGGACCCGATTTAAATTCAGGACAATACATAGTATTTTGATCTTTGAAATATAACATTCTAAAACAAGATAATGGTATATCGTCACAGACGTAGTCGCATTAATTCTCCAATTACAAATAACTTAATGCTGAGGGTCGAGTAAGGAATTTAGCGGATAATGAAAGTTACTCTTTATTAAGAATTATTCTTGTTTTAAAAATAACATTATTTATTATTTATGGCATCGGCTATATCCACAATTGAACCAATTGAATTAAGCAGTGCAGCCAGAGATAGCTTTAGGTTGTATTTCAATCACGTTTTAGAATTTTTTCCATAGTTAGAGAGTCCATAAATAAATGATCCCTGTTTCATTGTTCATTATGTATCTAATACTAATGTTATAACTTAAAATATTAGAAGCGATAAGAGCAATGTGTTAAATGACTCTGCTCGTAAGATTCCGGGACGTGAGTAAGCAGTATGTCTGCAGTGAAAATTCCTTCGCTCTTCATACAGTAGTAAAACGAGAGCAGATGGTTCGGTGGCGAGATTATGTTACGTCGAGTGCCGCCATCCTTCGCTGTAAGACGGGCCAATATTTTCTTAGAGATAACCTCTTTTTTTTTGTCTTATTAGTTATTCCCGACGTTACTTCGAACATTTATGAAGTTAATATTAGCGTGCTTATTTAGACTATTTGTGCAGGAAGGCTATTCTCTTTTGTAACTTGACAGCCGAGTTTCAAAATTGACGTTCGAGTTCTAGGATCACTTCACTTCGCAAGTGCCGTACTAGATGATTAGAGGATGACATATTTATTATTCTCGATTATCGAATTACGTCACCGTCGAAGCTCGTGTCCAATTGTCAAACGAAAAGTTAGTCAAGAGCTATCGCCATCTTTAGTCGTTTGACGTTTGAGTTCGAGACTCCCTTCACTTCGCAAGTGCGTACCAAATGATTCGAGAATCACATATCAAGATCTCGGACTCGAACTTCAATTTTGACACTCATCGCGGAATCCGCTGTCAAGTTACAAAACTGAATAGCCCTGCAGGTCAGAGATTTTGTAAGGTTCATTAGATTTACTTCCCTTATTATCTGTCTATTACCTTATCCCAAGGAGTTGTTATTTTACACATAGCATTAATTATTAGACAATTATGATGATAGGTATTGCATTCTGGTTTAGCTCGAGATCTAGGTAATTCCTTAACGGTTAACTTTTTCTTGCTTTCCTACATTGACACTACAATAGTGTTTACCCATTTAGTTTTAAAAGTATTAACTTTCTACTTTATGGTAAAGAACCAATAAAGATGAAGAATGGGTATCTCTATCGATCCTTAAGTCAAATCTCTCATTTGAATAACGGAGAGGCATTTAGCCTCGGCGTACGTATCAGACCTTTCGTTGAGTTGTATCAGTATGTTCTCGATGGTATTGTAGGAAGGTTTTAAACCAGTCAACCAAGCAACTACATATCACGCTACTTCTAAATATACATATGTGACAGAATGGGTATTCTATGGTACTGGTTATTCAATAATATTCCTTTTACTTTGCACCATGACAAATTTCTAATTCTCCTAACATTCACATCAATATTCCAAACTGTGATTCCAAAGTACTTCAACACTACATGATCAATAATAATCTGTTCTCCCCTATTGACAATTCCTTAATCTAAATATGATATGACATTTCTTATATGCCAACCTCTGCATCGGACAAGCGTTGTAGAATAAAGAGGTCTGTCCCTGGACCTTCACTGGAGATTCGTGACCTCACCGACATATACATACATATATTGCAGGATTACGTTTGCCAGAAACAACTAGCTTTCTCTAATATAATTTTTAATTCTTAGGTAGTTTTAAAACCGCTTGGATGAGGGCCAAACCACATTTCTTGCAGTAAAGCTTCCTTTTAATTTATACGTGCGAGCATAACTGTATTCCTTTTATTCCTATGCTATAAAAGTCGGTATAAGCAATTGCCGTTATCGAAATAAATATTTTACAGCCTATTTCCGGCCTCCAGAATTGATACGCGAGATTTCGCATTATTGTATTTCCTTTTTACTACTTAAGTTGTATATCTACTGTAAATTATAACAAATGCAAGCCATAAACAGCAGCCAGAGCGGTTGTGGGCAATGTGGGCGCTTCGTGAGCCGCCACGCCTTTCAGGGGAATGTGTTTGATGGTGGGCGAGCTTTGACTGAACAATAAATATACGTGTTGAGCAGAAAGATGAAAAAGTTATACCTAATCGTATTTATAAAAAAAGCGGCCAAGTGCGAGTCGGACTCGCCCATGAAGGGTTCCGTAGCAGCAAGTGGCATAATATAAAAGTTCTTGTAGTTCGTTGTAACTTTGATCAATGTTTTTTGCGGTTTACGATTTATGACGTATTAAAAAAAACTACTTACTAGATCTCATTCAAACCAATTTTCGTTGGAAGTTTGCTTGGTAATGTACATCACATATTTTTTTTAGTTTTATCATTCCCTTATTTTAGAAGTTACAGGGGGGGGGGACACACATTTTACCACTTTGGAATTGTCTCTCGCGCAAACTATTCAGTTTAGAAAAAAATGATATTAGAAACCTCAATATCATTTTTGAAGACCTATCCATAGATACCCCACACGTATGGGTTTGATGAAAAAAACATTTTTGAGTTTCAGTTCTAAGTATGGGGAACCCCCAAAATTTATTGTTTTTTTTCTATTTTTGTGTGAAAATATTATGCCTAATATTAAATTTAATCAAGACACAGTATGGGGATTTAAATTTTTGTCTACACGCATCTCTTACTTTTGAAATTACGAGAAAACGAGGGAGGATTGTACGCTATTTACTGATGTCCATGGTTTACTTACCATCAGGTATTTCGTTAGCTCGTCTGTCCTACTAATCCTACAAAAGACTAATACTAATATGAAAATTTGTATGGATGTTTTTTATTCCTTGACGCAAAAAAAAATAGAACTAGAAACTAGAATTATCCCGGGAAACGCAGGCGAGGCTGCGGGCAGAGTGCTAGTCGACTATAAAAAACATAAACGTGTAACTTATGTACCCGCGTGAGAAGTTACATTTCTTTGGCATCATTAAATAAAAATTAAACACTAGCTGTCTTGGCTAACTTCGTATCGCCTAATATTCAGTGAATGTAATTTGTTGTTACTTTTAACTTTTATAGTTTTGGTAGGTTTAACAAATCAGAGACCATTAAATTCCCTCCCTCCCTCCACTCCCCGCACCCCCTCCCCTCCCCTCCCCCACCCCTCTACTCCTCTCCCCCTCCCCCCCTCCCCCTTTATTTCATAACACGCCTAAAGAAGTATAACTTCAAAAAAGTACAGTCGACAAAAGGAATTAAGTATGCAAGGCATGATTCTAAAACCCTCTGTAATGTTTAATATTACATATTGTTTACGTTATTATCAATTTTAATCATACCTTACGTATACAGGTATCATTTAACATTGATAATAACACAAACGATCTATAACATCAATAATTACAGAGTTAGAATCATACCCCACATACCTAATTCTTTTGTTGACTGTACCTAACCATTTGGCTGTTTGCTTGAAGGTGTTTGAAGTAAATTTTGTCCTCATATAGCTTCATGTATTTGCTGCAGTGAGACAATTGGTTTAAAGCCACAGAAATAAACGGCAAGTAATTCGCCCGCAGAGGAAAGCGCGCCGCCGCAGCTGCGAACGGACCATAGATAAATAATATAACTAGAAGTAACCAGGCCCAGTGTGTTTTAAGTAAGTGATATACTTAGTGTTTAGCGAACTTCTTTTTGAATCTAAGATCAGCTTTAACTTCAGGACAACGTGTGAAGCCAGCCTAAAAGATTTTATTTTATTAAGTCTGTTGTTAAACTGTTCAATTTTATTTAACTTTTATATTTATTTTGAATATAAAGTGACAAAACACTTAGTTGTAAATTTAACTTCATTTAAATCTACAGTAGGGACTTCTCTTTAATTTTTGTTACATGATTGTGACTAGACTATCTTTGATAGCTTGTACAGCATGAGGCTCTACATAAGGGACGACGACGAGTTGTCGTTACGATTAGTCGCTTTCAATTATTGGAAAAGACTTATCGAAGTGACGACACTGTACATTCTTGGATTAAAATAATAATAAATAAAACCGGGTAAGTGCGTGTCGGGCCACGCGCAGGGTTCCGAAGTAGTAAGTTTATCAGTTCCGATTTTACTTCGGAACTCTAAAAAGTAAATGAGTTTTAAATAAATAAATAACGCTTCACGCTCATAGCCCCATACTAGGATCCCTGTGTCGTGGGAGCAATGAACAACACCCTAGACAAGGATACTCACACCCAGACCGAGAACAGAAATTCAGACTCATCATTCAAATTTCGGCCTCGCTGGGAATCGAATCCAAGACCCTTGGCGCGTTTGTTTTATTTTGTTTGTTTATTTTAAATGCAACGGGTACTCAAGATTCGTATTTTTTCTAAGTATGTCTAACTCACTGTGACCACGATCATGTAACTCGATATATCGATATTATAAAATACGAATCATGAGTTCTCGTTGCATTAAAAATAATCCGTTAAGTCCAAATGAGATCGGCATGTTCTGGGTTATGTACTGAGGCTAATTATACTGAACAAAATTCATAATTTTGTGTAATTACGGGCTGGTTGGGGTTGTTAATTCATCCGATATCACGATGATATAGCGGTACAACACATATACGACTGCCGGCTAGTGACATTCAACCAGTCAGATATCAGATTTTATTTATCATACTAGAGGAGATATACATTGTCCTTTGAGCCTTATGAGCCTATTGAGCCTTTGACCCTCTTGCTTGTTTCAGTCGTCAAATGACTTATGTTCCGGCTAGTCACCTCACAGGACTACTCTACATAAAAATTGCCGATTTGCCTTCAGTCAGAACACTAATAATTCAGTTCCACACATGCAAGATAATAAAACAACAGTTGCTGAAAACTCATTTGAAACCGATACACATGGCTTTACATCGTTATTGGCAATCGATTGGTCCTTCAAAGCGATCGTGCACTTTGTGATCCGTCCAATATCGTGTTCACGTCGACTGCCATCATTAAAGGATTATTATCGAAAGATTTAATTAAAATGTTCTGTACGAGCACGTCACGTGCGTTGGTGTGGACATACATTCAGTACTTATCTGACATTAATAAAGGGGGAATCTTTGAAGAGGGAGAGTGTGAAAAACAGCGCTGCACGAGGTTACTCGTGCTAGCAGAAGCTGAGACTTTTCCTTTGTCCACAATAACTAGATAATAATTATGTAAGTTAGATTTAAGTGTTTATTTTTACTTAATTTATCTTGTTGTGTGCCAATAAAGAATATTTAATTTAATTATTACCAAATTTTATTTATTATCAAAGTACGACAGAAAAAACTTTTGCCAAAAATATATAAAAGAAAAACTCATACAACAACTTATGATAATAGGTAAGTTTTATTAAGCTTACATGATTTGACCCATACAAAAGCGTAAGCTAAAAAAAACCGTCTAAAATTAAACAGGAATTATTTGAAAACCTTTTCAGGCACTAAGATAACGATTTCTTAAAATTCAACTATGTACGATTTCTTTCATTATTATAGACCATTTATAGACAATATAATTATTGTTATTGACTATTCATAGCAACAACGTTAGCGATCCAGAATTTAATAATTTTATTGAAACGACACAAAGCGTCTGTCACCCTTTTGTTTAATTGTTCGCAATATTACTTTTTTGCTCAAAAAGACATCAATTATCGTGGCTGTCGACACAAGGACTTTATTGGACGGATGACAAAGTACAGACTCGCTTTGAAGGACTGTTGGGATGCCAATAAAATTGCTGAGCGGGTGCTTTTCGATGCTCTTTGCTAGAAATTGGTTTTTAAGGGACTTACGTATGTGTGCCAACCACCAAATATAAATATAGATTGAGAAAGCAATAATAACAGATACTGTACGTCCGTGATGGTGACAATTTACCATCAAGTGGTCTGTTAGTTTCATTATTTGATGTTACAAAATAGAAACGCGATAATTAATTACAATTAGATATTTGTTTTTACTACTTCTTACTCAGCCTTGACGCAAATTTTCTTCAACTGCCTTGTCTACCATTCATGTAAAATAAAGTTTTTAACATGTTGAATAATGACAAAACGCAATGTCGTAGGTAATCTCGATTTGTCATATTAACGAAATGATGGGTAGGGTCATGAGGCACTCCTGGCGGTCTGTGTCGATCCTAAGTGATCGACTGCGTAAAGCAACAGCGGGCGCAGTTGTTCTGGAAAGATAACAGTCGGAAATGTTGGAGGCCTTCAGGCGGCATGAAAACTTCCGATACTTGAGTTGGCCGCTAACCCTCCACCAATATGTATTGGAGCATACTCTCGTTATGATTCTACTGTTACAGAAGTTCGCAGACGGAGCCGACCACTTACAATAAACCTACCTGCTTGAATGAGGGCTGATATAAAATGATGTGGAGTTGAAAGGATCTTTCAACTAATAAGTTTAAGCACTTCTTCAGCTAGACATAAAAAAGTCTAAACAACAACCGAAGATCGCAATAAAACACTTATTAATTTCCAGGTAAGAACACGGCCATAAAAGCAAACTTCCCACTTCCCACGCAACGCAACTGTGACTATCGCGGCGGAAATGGGGTATTAAAATTAATATTATGCGATGTATCAGTGCAGTTGTTCTAATAGTGTTATTTCTTATGGGGTTTTCATGAACAATGGTGGTGAATAAATTACTCACTTGTTTGTTGTGTGTTCGTTGACTTCTTGCAATTTTTTTTATTACGTGTACACACGTGAAGGATATTAACAATACACGAAGGCAAACTTCGTTACACCGCTAAAAAATCATGATAAAAAATCATGGATTTAAAAAGTTCAAAATAAAATCAATACAATCATTTTAAGTAAAAATAAATAAATCGAGTGGTGATGTTTAGAATAAAAAGTTCTGATTAATAACTCAATCACATGTTGAAAACGGCATAAAAATCTGGGCAGCAGGTATTTTTAATATAAACGCGTATACAGGATTGTAGAAATGTACTCTTATCCCCGCAGCCACATTACATATATGTACTTATATTATAAGATTACATATAGATAAACTGAGCGCATTACAAATGAAGTCATCATGCATTTCCTGTTTCACTACAAGTCATACTATAATGAGTGACAGGTAGTTTCTAAGAAGATTCAAGTACCTCAACGAGAGGAGAAAAAACTTATTAAGTATACGAAGCCAACGCAATAATATTAGCTTACTACTCAAAATACCATTAACTGCCATCGAGCTGTTTTTCTTTCCGCGTAGGTTTACTTGTGAAATCGAACGGCTCTTAAAACAACATCGAATGAATCAACATACTTTTTTAATGGACCTACGAAAGTACAATAAAGTTCAGAATCGAATTTTGAATCTTTCGGACTTTGACAAACAACTTTTTGACTCAGTTTAAATACGTTTTTTTATTTTATTTTCGTAAATCGTATTTTAGATTCATAATCTTTCGGACATTAACAACTTTTTGACTCTATTTATAAATATCCTGTACTTACAAAATTTTTATTTCCTGTTTTAAAATTTCATGTTTTGAAATCAGTAGTTTTTCTGTCTGTCTCTATTTCTGTGGTTTTTAAGTTGACATATTTTAAAAAGGCAGCTAAATAAGTTTTATTATTTTGGGCATGAAGACGATGTCAATAAACTAAAGTTAATTTAGTTAATTTATGTAACTAAGGTTTTGACCGAAAGTAATATTTTTGACATAAACTCTTCCTATACCTGCTTCATAATTATAACTCTTATACATAGTTATTTGTATTTTTACATTAAAAATTACAGAAATAATAATAAAAAATAAAAGTTTCACTTTAAAACTTACCATTTTATTACCGTAAAGCTCAACGCAGCTGAGCATCGCTGTCCCATATCAAAACGGAGAGGAAAATTAACGATTAGCTTCACGAGAGTTTGAAGCCTGTCCCCAGAGGCTATAGACTATATCCAGCTTTTAAAGCTCAGTGTGTATAATTTAGCTATTACCCTAATTACATGTGATTATACAATGCGTACTGTATGAATCGGTGATACAATGTTTAAGCTTATGAACTAAATAGATTTATTAATCTATTTAGACTATAAAGTAAAAAATGTAAAAGTTTTTTTTTTACTTTTAAAATAATGCGCATGTGCGAGACCTATGTTCCTTCTTGGCTGGCAATGTATTGGTGATGGTTTGGTGTTACTGATCTTCATGGGCGACGACTACTTGACTTGTCATCAGGTGGCTCTTTTGACGTTTGTCTATTTACATAAAAAAATGCAAAACTATGTGGTTACATATTAATACAATGTGTAACCTATGTCAGTGCAGCCTTTGCATTTCATACATTAAAAGCAGCAATACATAACTTTACTTTATGGATCAAATTCATCAAAAAAAAAGTTTTAAAACAGTCTGCTGGCTTGTATGAACGACACGTGCGAGGCCGATTCGGTTGACCGAACAAAGCCGCTAAGCGCAGTCGGTAGTTAGGTGGGTGACCGCTAACAGCATAAAAATGTTAAATATTCTGTAATGCAATATTACACCTGTATTCTAACGCAATATAAATGATATTACGCAGGTGTGACCAACAGTAAGCGCGCTAAAGGGGGTGTGCCATTATTTGTGCCATTATACGTTTAGCGAAAATTCGGGAAGCTGTTTTTTCGACACATCCAAGGGCTTTAAGCAGTTAAAATTGACGCTTATATCTTTTCTTGTCACATCTGCAGACTAACGCGTTAAGTAAGGCGTATTAATGTTAACGTAGTTAGGTGTAGCACAGTGGTAATTAACCTTTTGTCATAGGGGCCACAAACACGTCGTATTAGTCATGTTGTTGCGGGCCGCAGAAAAAAAATGGTAATAATTTCTTAGATTTTTGCGATTGATACAAATTAAATTAAGCAACGTAGTATTTATCGCATATATTTAAAAAAAATCTGATGTTTCACACACTTGGCAATGTCTGTGGTCACGCAGTTGTTTAATTCAAATTATTTAGGTGTTAATAAAAAATAAACGATTGACTTGTTTACACCAGATGGGCGGTGGGACAACCACAAAAGCCCGGCGGGCCACATGCGGTCTGCGAGCTGCAGGTTGAGAATAGCTGATGTAGCAGAAGCATAAGGATAAGTTAAGCTGTCTGTTTCTATTGTTATCGTTTATCTAAGGACAATAAACAGTTATAAGCCAAAAAAAAATTATAGGCAGCAAAAAATTTAATATTCAGCTTGGCGCGGAAGTGTTAAAACCCAGTTCGCACTGGACCAGCATGGCCAAGTTCGCTCCAAGTCCCTACAATTATAAATATTAACTTGGATTCAAAAGATGACCAATTAATTAAAATCTACAATGAATCTCAAAGACAGCCTTGAAATTTGCACATGTGCCTTGAATGCAAAATAAAAACAAAATTGAGGATGAACAAGTCAATCGTTCTCTTGAATGCATCGCCAGCTGAGCAAAGATCTGATAACCAATTCCCCTTTACACAATCCGCATTTCATGCTTTCACAAACCGTAATTATCATACGAAAAGCACCTACTGAATCCTTTACTCACTAAGCAGTTTTGAAGTATCGAAGAAACTCATCAATGGACGTTAAAAGTTGTTTAACGTTAAAGGACAAGATAATTAAAACATAGAGTCAAAATGAAGCCTTCGTGTTCGGTCGCTCAGGACGCAATTAAATAATCGGCCCTCACCATAAATTGTGTGCTCGAAGTGTAATTGAATCGTTTGACCAACCCGTAATGGTAGGTTGGTTACTATGAGGTTACTATTATATTATACGTATTTTGGAGTGTTCACGGTCTCATGGCATATTTTATACTAGCTGTTGCCCGCAGCTTCGCATACGGAAATTATATTTAACTTTATTTGTACCTCTTACAGAAGAAAATTTAAAAAACGGTGAATTTATGTTGAAGTACTTATATTTAAATATTTAAATACTGAAACAGATGATCAAATCACAAAGGATTCCTCCAGGAGCGGGTTTTGAAAAATAAAAAATATTCAAATTAATTTGTATTTTTTTCTTTTTTTTTTGCATAATTTTAAAAAACTGAAAAATATGTATTCTATCAATTTAAACAAGGAACATTTGTTGCAAATTTGAAGCAAATCGGTTGATGTTTTAAAAATATTCCATACAAACTTTCATCCCGTTTCCCGGGAAAACTTTTGTATTTTCCGGGATAAAAAGTATCCTAAAATATGAACCGAAGTATTAGTAACAAATTTACCAATTTTCATCGAAATCCGTACAAGGGTTTTCATGTGATGCCCGGACAGACAAACAGACAGAGACAGACAGACGGACAATAATTCTAAAATAAATATTTTTGTGCACTAACACGTTACTGAAGTGCCCCCTAATCAAAATTAAAAAAAAAAATATTCAATGTACAGAAAATTTGCCCTTTGAGTTTTATTATAATATAGATAGATAAATTGTCTGGTTTCGGCAAGATGGACTTGGTCGTGTGAACAGTACCTAGTTAAACACATTGGTCTCAAATTATGCGTGCCCTTAGAGGGACAAAGTAACACTTTTGAGATTTCAAATGCAGCTAGGTTTAGTAAAAGTTCTGTAATAATTCTAAATTAAGTTCATCATGGTAAAAATAAACAATCACTTTAAAAAGGTTATTGCTTCAATTTGCCACAGCGTCATGTCATGTAAAAAATGACTTTTAGACGTCCTTTAATTCTGAAAATATAACTTCATATTTTTTAGGAGTAGAGAATTTAGAGCGTCAGAATTTTAAAAATCTAAAACAAGTAAGTTTTTAAACTGAGTCGATGAATTTGTTAAATTGTGTATAATTTAGATTGAGTAATTGAAATGAATCTTTAGTATCGTGTTTGACAGTAAAAAATATTAAAATTTCGTAAAGGTACATAGGTAAATGAAAAATCTGTTTTTTTTTTTTAACATTCCCATTATACTCATTGGGAGAGAAGTAAGTCCCCTGGCGATCATCGAAGAAAAGAGGTTTCCTCGCGACATCTTCTTTTACTGCCTATAGTGAGTACCTTATACCTACAAACGTAACTTCGAAAAGTTTGAGAAGGGTACAGGACAAACCCAAGCATCATGAAACTTACTTTCCAACCAGACGATCACTGCTAATTTGCATACACTAACATTTCACAAATTTTGCAAATCATTGCGTCTATTAAAATGCAATTAAAAAGCGATACCATCAAGCAACGTAACGGTACCATTTGAAACAATACACAGGTAATTAGATAGTATTAATGCGTTCCCTAATGGGCCTAATATATGTGTGATTGCAAATAGAGGCCGTCGAAGTTCGTTGACCCTGGCGTTTATACGTCGATGACTTGTGGTAATCGTAAGGGATTGATCAAGTTAAGGTTTGGTATGGACACAATATATATTATATACTTTAAGTAATAAATTACACTTTGAATGCAAACGGATACTCACGATGTTTTGTATTTTATTTTGTGTCACGTGTCAAGAGTTTCTCAAGAAAGTTTGTCAAGAGATCCTATTTAGATCATTGGGTCGAAATATGGGTATAAAATAAAAATCGTAACTCGGGTTGCATTCGAAATGTTTCGTCTCTGCATCATCAGCATAGCATTGCAGGCTTTTATAATTATTATGTAGATAGTCCGATGTCCTATTGTATTAAAATAGGGTTTCAATTTCCACTAGGTTCTACCTATGTATACATAACACTTACATATTATTATAACTGTTGTGTTTTATTTGGTAATGATATAAAAATGTGGTGTGGACTGTGGACAGGCACAGGGCGGAATACGCGAAGAAATCGCCGTATGAACCTAGCTTAGAGTCCCTAATTGACGACGTTACCCTACAGTTTTCCTGTTACAACAATGTATGACAATACCTAGATCTAATATATAAAAGCACAACATATTAAATATTACTAAGTAAAAGAAAAAGTATAGAATGGCGACATTGGGTTATATTTTATTCCGAATAATTTTCCTTATGTAGGAGTTAGGGCAAATTCCAGGAAAAGGCATGCGTGTTATTTTTATCCGACAATATTATTGGCTTTGGCTCATTTGTATTCATGGATGCATACAGATCGTTTTCATAATACACTAAGTTATAGTTATATTTTATTTGAAGTATAGGGTAACGGAAATAGGTTATTCAAATAATTTCTTTTTTCGAACAAACTTTTGTTTCATCTACGAGTATAATAATAAGAAAAACTTTGTACCCCCTTTTACGACAATTACACGGTCGAAGGAATTATGGAATACTCGTATGACACAGTTAAAGTTTACGTGGAGAATACGTTATTATGTAATATTTATTTATTTATTTACAATTTTTTTTTTAATTAGATAAGTTAGTGCTTGACAACAATCCCACCTGATGGTAAGTGGCGATGGAGTCCAAGATGGTGAACGCACTAACTTAATAAATGCCTATTCACTCTTCTCTCGAAGACACCTACATTGTAGGTGGACGGGAACACCCTTAAGTCACCTTTTAAAAAGAAGAAACAAAGGGCAAACATAATGCCTAATGGCATTGTCCACCAGTCAACCCTGGGTGGTTTTGGAAATAGTTGATGGCAAGTGTTAACACGAAAGATATATTCTCTAGAATAATTATTAAAATCTGCGTAACAAACACATAATTTTAATAACAATATCTTCAATCAGGACAGGTCTCTTTGGATAGACCAAATTATTACGTTACCCGTCTGTACATTTATCTGCTTCCTTAACTTACTGAATCATAATTTGAATTTTACCAAGAAAAAAATAACTGACTTCAAAATAACTCAAAAACTATTCGTCAGATCGAGCTCAGATTTAATTGAGACCACACGACAAGGACCAGCTTTCGACTAAAAAAAAAATCATCAAAATCGGTTCACCCAGTCGAAAGTTCTGAGGTAACAAAGTTAAAAAAAAAAGTAGAATTGAATACCTCTTCAGGGTAAGCTAAATAATAGCGTAAAAAATATATAGTGCGTCGGATAAATGTGAATAAATGTCAAGTTTTAATAAATCATTAAAATATTAGATAGATGATAACACAAATACAAATACTCCTGCAAATTTCATAATAATATGTATAATATAGACATAATGTGCCCCACCTTACTTTATTAGAGGGAAGACTGTTGCCCTGATTTTTTAACCGACTTCAAAAAAGGAGGAGGTATTCAATTCGACTGGTTTTTTTAAGTTTGTTACCTCAGAACTTTCGACTGGGTGAACCGATTTTGATGATCCTTTTTTAATCGAAAGCTGCTGCTTGTCATGTGGTCCAACTTAAATTTGAGCTAGATCTGACAGTTATTTTTTTCTTGGTAAAATTCATTCTTGAATAATTAAGAGTTCATTAATTTAACATGTCTTTATATTATCCCACAAACTAAACAAATAATAGGTGTTACAGACTGCCAAACACGGCCGTCTTATGGGCCGAAAACAAAGGTTTAACTTTACAACAGTTTTATGTTACGGACAAATCGATTTGACCACAGCGGTGATAAATCGTTGAGAGTGTAGCCGCGGACACATCCTGCCTCTAGCGAAATAAACCTACTTTCGTGGAATATGTGAAACCGAAATGTATTTTTATATGTTACTCTTATAAGAAGTTATTGAAATGGACCTAGTGACACCTAGGTACATAGTATAAATAAAAAAATAAATAAAAAAACCCACTTGCTGTCAAAAAACGTATCATGTTTACCTTTTTGAAATCCTTATGGTAAGCTCTTTAATTTGACACCTATAATGCATTATTTGATTTATTTTCATTTTTTGATACTTCAAACCATTGCATCTCACAGCCACCGTTTTTTTTTAATTTCACTTATCTTAGAACACTTGGGGTATAAAGACGAATCTAACAATATCTTATTTATCAAAATTCGTTCAGTGGTTTGGAAGATATGAGGTAATAAATACAACACACATACATACAGATATATGTACATACAAACATGCAAGATACGCGCGAAAAACAACCCTTCCTTGGCAGTCGGGTAATTAATCTATTAAAGAAAATAAAACATTCAATAGTGTCAATTCTAAATAATCCGTTGATAAATTGAATTACAGAGAAATTACTTGCACGGTTCCCTAGTTTACAACAATGTAGTTGTGCGGCGACAATCTCCCATTCATTCCCTGCCACAAAAATCATGAAAATAAATAGATTTATTTATAAGCATAATTAATAACTACTTCGTTTCAACAAGGCACGCGGGCCGAGACGTTACTCTTTTTATTATATGGTGGCAATAAACGTGTGCAGACCACACCTGGTGGTAGGTCGGGTGGTCCTACAGACAAATTACCCAAAACCTAATTATGTTAGTAAAGTCCTAAAGAATTTACATCTCGCCATTCTATATTTTTGATACAAGAACTTTATTAGGTAATAATAAATCTGTATTAAGCTTAGTCATTAACATTGGATAAAATAATAACTTTTTTTATTTACTACGAGTAACCGCCCTGGCTTAGCTTCGGTTTTCTTATTTTTTGACACTTTGGGTTACATTATTTGAGTTTTATTAAGGATCCCTAATTTTTTGAAAATATAATATAGCCTATGTTACTCGGGGATAGTGTAGCTTTCCAACAGTGAAAGAATTTTTCAAATCGGTTCAGTAGTTTCGGAGCCTATTCAATTCAAACAAAAAATCAAATCTTTTCTCTTTATATATTAGTATAGATTATCGTCAGTAAATTAACTTATGTAATAAAAATTAATTTAATCTATATCTATACTAATATATAAAGAGGAAAGATTTGATTTTTTGTTTGCATTGAATAGGCTCCAAAACTACTGAACCGATTTCAAAAATTCTTTCACTGTTGGGAAGCTACAGTATCCCCGAGTAACATAGGCTATATTATATTTTCAAAAATTAGGGATCCTTAATAAAACTCCAATAATGTAACCCAAGGTATAAAAAAATAAGAAAACCGAAGCAAAGCGAGGGCGGTTACTCGTAATATATAAAATTGAAAAGAGATACACTGATTAAACAAAAAATCTCAGAAACTACCGAACCGATCATGATGAAATTTGGCAGGGAGATAGCTTATGCTAAGGAGACGTCAGCTAAGAACGGATTTTTGGAAATTCATCCCCTAAGGGGTAAAAATACGGGATGGAGGTCATTTTCATACAAACCAACTTCGTCAGTTTTAGAGTTATAAATATCAAATTTTTTACGTAAGTTTATAGTAATAAACAAAAGTTAACTTTAACACATTTTTTTGGAAAATCATCCCTTAAAGGGTTAATTTAATGGATGGTACTTAGTAGGCAACTTCGACATTTTTGAAGTTAAAAACATGAAAATTTACATATTAGCTCCAGACTGGAAACAAAATTTGTAAGTATTATGTTTTTTTTGGAAAATCATCCCCTAAAGGGTTGATTAAGACGGCGCAAATTAGTATGGCAACTTCGTCAGTTTTGAAATAAGAAGGGTGAAAATGTGTATATAAGCTTATAGTTAGACACAAAAAATAACTGTATCACTGTTTTCTCGAAATTCATCCCCTACAAATAGGGGTTGGAGGTCATTTTCATACAAACCAACTTCGTCAGTTTTAGAGTTGTAAATATGAAATTTTTATGTAAGTTTATAGTAATAAACAAAAATTAAGTTTAAAACATTTTTTTGGAAAATCATCCCTTAAAGGGTTAATTTAATGGATGGTACTTAGTAGGCAACTTCGTCATTTTTGAAGTTAAAAACATGAAAATTTACATATTAGCTCCAGACTGGAAACAAAATTTGGAAGTATTATGTTTTTTTGGAAAATCATCCCCTAAAGGGTTGATTAAGACGGAGCAAATTAGTATGGCAACTTCGTTAGTTTTGAAATAAGAAGGGTGAAAATTTGTATATAAGCTTATATTTAGACACAAAAAATAACTGTATCACTGTTTTCTCGAAATTCATCCCCTACAAATAGGGGTTGGAGGTCATTTTCATACAAACCAACTTCGTCAGTTTTAGAGTTGTAAATATGAAATTTTTATGTAAGTTTATAGTAATAAACAAAAATTAAGTTCAAAACATTTTTTTGGAAAATCATCCCCTAAAGGGTTGATTAAGACGGAGCAAATTAGTATGGCAACTTCGTCAGTTTTGAAATAAGAAGGGTGAAAATTTGTATATAAGCTTATAGTTAGACACAAAAAATAACTGTATCACTGTTTTCTCGAAATTCATCCCCTACAAATAGGGGTTGGAGGTCATTTTCATACAAACCAACTTCGTCAGTTTTAGAGTTGTAAATATGAAATTTTTATGTAAGTTTATAGTAATAAACAAAAATTAAGTTTAAAACATTTTTTTGGAAAATCATCCCTTAAAGATTTAATTTAATGGATGGTACTTAGTAGGCAACTTTGTCATTTTTGAAGTTAAAAACATGAAAATTTACATATTAGCTCCAGTTTAGAAACAAAATTTGTAAGTATTATGTTTTTTGGAAAATCATCCCCTAAAGGGTTAATTAACACGGCGCAATTTAGTATGGAAACTTCGTCAGTTTTGAAATAAGAAGGGTGAAAATTTGTATATAAGCTTATAATTAGACACAAAAAGTAACTGTACCACTGTTTTCTCGAAATTCATCCCCTAAAAATAGGGGTTGGAAGTCATTTACATACAAATCAACTTCGTCAGTTTTAGAGTTATAAATATGAAATTTTTTATGTAAGTTTATTGTCATTAACAAAAGTTAAAATTTAGCTGAAAATCATCCCTTAAAGGGCAAATTTAGGGGATGGAACTTACTACGCAACTTCGTCATTTTTAAAGTTAAAAAAAAAAAAAAAATACATATTAGCTCAAGATTACAAAGAATCAGTAATGTGTTTTTTTGGAAAATCCTTCCCTGAAGGGTTAATTAATTAGGAAGTGCAAGTTAGTATTACAACTTCATCAGTTTTGAAGTAAAAAACTTGAAAATTTATATATTAGTTCAAGATTAGAAAGAAAATTATAAGTTGTTTTTTTTTTGGAAAATCAACCCTTAAAGGGTTTAATAAGCTTATGCAAGTTAGTATGGCAACTTCGTCAGTTTTAAAGTAAGAAGGGTAAAAATTTGGCTTCATAAGGCGCAGCACCTCCGGCGCGACCTGAAAAGCTCTCCAGAAATTTAAACCAAATAGTAACGACGTGGACATGCCCGGTACGACGTAAAATTTAATCACACGCAAGACACTATTTACCACCACAGGCAAAAACATAAAACCCGCAACAGGGGAAGTAGACCCAGTTGCAGTAATAATAGAAGTAACCCCATCAGGATTTTGTATCTCACAAAACTCTGAGAATTTATCTACCGCAGAACCACCTATGATCGAAATTTCCGATCCAGAATCCAGCAGACCAGAACAGGGTACACCACAAATGTCAGCTTCTAAATAAGGACGAGCATCCCGCGAATCCTTCGACTGAACAAAATTATCACACACTTCCACAGCAGGCTTAGACTTGAAGAAGTTACGTATATAACCACACCATTCACGCCACTCCTCGGCAGAGGTGCGCTCACAATGACGCTCCACACGCAAAACAGCAACAGGTTTACCAGCAGGAGCAGGCCTACCAGCAGCAACAGGCCTACTAACAGCACCAGACCTACTAGCAGCGACACACTTTGGGCATGTAACCGCAGTCACGCCCTTTTCACCACACCTAAAACAAACGACGCTACGCGGCGCAGTACATTCAATAAGGGTATGGTCATTTACACGACACCTCACACAAAACTTTTCTACCGCCTTGGTGACCGCTTCACAGCGTGGACGTCCCGACTTACCCTTATAAGACAGGTCAGGGGCCACGGCATTTGACGGATTTCTCGGGGGCTCCTGGAAGCAATCCGCCATTTGCCGCGCCGCCTCCAGCTGTCGACCATGTCTCTTCAGGTCCGCCCACGTCTGTATATCGGCATTGGCCAAGGGGATAGAATACGAGGGCCTAATATTAAATCTAACGATATTTAATTTTTCAGCATCATCCAAAGGCTTACGCAACCGAGAGAAATAGTTACGCATAATACTAAGATACGCCGAAAGAGACTCATCGGGGCCTTGAGTCCTCGATCGGATCTCCAGCAGCAACCTATGATCGTAGTTAAAAGGTAGAAATTCCTCCAGCAGAACCGCCTTCAATTCCTCCCAGTTCTCCACCTCATCACAGATACCACGATACCAGTACAGAGCCTCACCAACGAATAACTCTGCTGCAGAATTAAATAATTTCTCCTTAGAGATGTTCCGGGACTTGCATAACTCCTCTATCCGCACAATGAACTCCTGTACGCTATCCTTGCCACTAAATTTAAGATTGAGTGACGAGACAGAGGAACCGCGCTCGCAGGTTACCACCGGAACCATCCCAACAGACTCCCTCTCAGCAGACGTAGAAGACCCATCCCCGACAGGCTTAAAATCAAAACTGCTAGTAAAGGTAAACGTCATCCGGTCAACCCTATTAATTAAAACAAGTAGAAGCCTATCTAATCTGTCTTTAAGAGCCCGCGTCGTCTCCGTATCCGCCACAACACGACTCAACCGATGAAAGAGGTGGTTACATAAAGCCTGAATCCGATTTACTCTCTTGAGTGGAAGGGGTTTCTGGTCAAGAAGCTCCTCCAACTCAGTGATTTTATTTGAAATTAATTTTAACTCCGCTTCTACGTCCCCCTCAAACTCATTCACTTCATCGCTTGGAAACTCCTTAGCTAGACGAGACACCTGTGCCCGCAAGCGTTCCACCGTGGTCTCAGGTACCGCACCCCGGACCGTTACCTCATAAATTAATTCCTCCTTGTTAAGCAAGTTGAATTTAATAGGGCGTTCCTCAGACATCGTGAATGTAAATAGTGAAAGTTTAAATTTAGAATGGTATAAATTATAATACACAATTCAGATTCAACTAGAGTTGTACCAGTAGTAGCAAGAACTTAAGGATAATTATTGTTAGTACAGCAATATACAGCCAGTATTCAATACAAGTTTAAGTTACACAAAAAAAATTATAACGACCAGCCAATCCGTCACTGAGCGAAAGACCAGTGGCGGGCAGAATCTGCGCAAACTAGCGAAAGCCCCACGTTGGGCGCCGATGTAAACCTGTTTAAGTGTGGGGTGAAGAGAATAAAAGATTTCTAAAAATTAAAGTTCGAAAATTTTTATTTTCGTTAACGGGATCCAATAGGACATATAATTAAGTACATTTTATTTCCGTTAAAGATAGTACTAGAACATAAAGTTAACAATTTCCGAAAATTTGATTCCCGTTAAAGGTCCTAATGTAACATATAGCTAACGGTAAGAGTATAAGTCTAAGTTAGTTAGAAAAAGGAGAGGAGGGCCGCTAGTTCGCTTGGCTGGTCGTGATAGAGAATCCTTTCGTCAATGGGGTCCGTCCTAACGGACACCACCGATGATTCTTAACGTAAAAATATTAAACTCAGAAGCCTAAGATACAAATCGTTAAACTTAGTAAACGTCTAAAGTACAAGTGATCAAATGGGTTAGAGACCGAAGGTACAAATTATTAAACTCGGGGGAAGCCCAAGATACAAATTATTAAATTTAGTTGAATTATACGGTATAACTTATTAAACGTAGTAGACACCGAAGGTACAAATTATTAAACTCGGGGGAAGCCCAAGATACAAATTATTAAATTTAGTAGAATTATACGATATAAGTTATTAAACGTAGTAGACACCGAAGGTACAAATTATTAAACTCGGGGGAAGCCCAAGATACAAATTATTAAGTCGGGTAGAATTATACGGTATAAGTTATTAAATGTAGTAGACACTGAAGGTACAAATTATTAAACTCGGGGGAAGCCCAAGATACAAATTATTAAATTTAGTAGAATTATACGGTATAAGTTATTAAATGTAGTGGACACTGAAGGTACAAATTATTAAACTCGGGGGAAGCCCAAGATACAAATTATTAAATTTAGTAGAATTATACGGTATAAGTTATTAAATGTAGTAGACACTGAAGGTACAAATTATTAAACTCGGGGGAAGCCCAAGATACAAATTATTAAATTTAGTCTAGTTAAATAGTAGACTCGTTAAATAGTAGACTCGTTGAATAGGGTAGGAGCGATGAGCCCTATCCGCGCAGACGAGAAAAAGGAACACAAAAAAAAAGGTCTGGTCAGCGAGCTCAGGTGGTGGACGGGGGTCGGCCAGCCGAAGCCCCAGACCACGGAGCCAGCGTCTCGCGTCGCGGTCGACGTGGATGCTCCGCCTCCACAAAGCACCTCACGCCTCCCGCACGGCCCTCCTCGCCGAGACACCCTTCTCCTAGACGCCCTTCTCCTAGACACCCCTCTCCGCGACACCCCTCTCCGCGACACCCCTCTCCGCGACACCTTTCTCCGCGACACCCCTCTCCGCGACACCTAATATCACAGAAGACCAGGTCTTACAATACAGCTTACATAGTTTCAAACAGGCTACTCGGCGAGTAAGATTATAATTTGATTACAATAAATCTACTTAATTACTATAATAACAACAATAGTTCACAACGGTATTGTCTGTTATCCGTACACAATGAACGTCAGTCATCGTTCCAAAATTATAAAATATCTACGGTGTCAAACCATAAGAATTAATCTCTGGCATCTCATACATCTTACATGGTTTATACAACACAATAGAGTGGTCGTTAGCCAGGCAAAAGCATCGTAGTATATAAGTATAGGCCTCCCCGAATCACAGACGGAACATTACAGGCTTAACCAACTATTTATTAAACTCCCTAACAGGCTTTACTGAGCTTGGTAGATTCAGCGTACAATTTAGGCAACTAGTAATAAGTTGGTTGACTAACCAAGGAAAGGTCCTACAGAACGCCCATGGAGGCGGGCGACGCCAGTGCACGAAGCACTGGGCGTCGACCACGGCGGCACGCCGATGGACAGCCATGATAGCCCCTTTTCAGACAAAAGAGCACTAGGTCACTACGTTTAATATTTTAATTAATCCCGCGGAGGAGTAAATAAGTTTCACACATACCTGGCAAGGGAGGTGTCAAAATGTGTAGGCAGCCACACAGGAAAGAAGAACAGCCGGCCAGCGCCGATCAACGCAAACCCTGCATACAACGTTTAAGTTATTTTGACGAAAATTCACAACACTGACTCAGCCGCCAAATAAGACTATTTAGACTCACCGAGTTCCGCTTTGGGAATCTACTTGCAAGCAAACAGACCAAGCACGTGCCGCACCGCGTGGGGTGGACACCAACACAGCACACGCCTGAAAAGATTCCACTCGTTAGCTACTATTTCCCGAGAAGATCACGAATTCCATTCGAGAAACCCCACTTGGAATCCCTGGGCTTACCAGAAACAGCACTCAACAGCTTCAGCACTCAAAACAGCTACAGCACCACTTTCACACCAGCTCACGACCCGGGACCAAGGCCTTCCGGACCGGCACCACACTCATCAGACAGAAAAAAGACGCTGCCACCCAAGATGGCCACTTATATACGGGTCAAGTCCCTTCCGCCTTCGTAAGTGACTCGTAAGTGCCCTTCCGGTTCACCGCGGGCGCATCACTTTTTCAGCCGCGCGAACAAAAACAATAAAATGTACTTTATTATTGTAACAATGAAATTTATTTTCCTACTTGACATTAGCGGACAACCACAAATGACAACTGTACACTCTCGTCAACTCGACCACAGATTACATTGTCTCCGGCGATGGTTCAGCACAGACTCAAAAGAAGGGTTTTAAATGTTTTAACATTTCAACCTAAAAACGAAAGGACAATCTTTTACCAAATTAAAGGTTACAAAATTCCTGAAATTCGAATAAATAAAGGGTTATATAATTTCGAGTGACAAATCCCCAACGACAACTCTGCATTCTCGTCCACTCGACCACTGACCACAGATCACGAACAGAACGATTTGGTTCCCCGTCAAGTTGTTAAGCTGTTGTAGGTCTGTCAAACGTCATCAATATCCGATTGTCAGTCTTCACTGTCAACCGGCTTGTCACTTGTTGTAAACAAATAATGTTGAAATTGGTTATGAAAGTAATACATCCATCCATTCAGATTAAGATAATATGAAATTAAGCTATGTAAAGGGAAATTGGGACCAAGACAGTTAAATTCCGGGGAAGTAATCGAGTCCTCGTTGTATGATACACTAAACGGATGCTATTAAAGGTAAGCAATCGTGAGATTTACTTCAAGACAAGAAAAAAGTGTTACACTAGGTGAGCGGTTTAAATCATTTATCCATGAACAGTTTACAACTAGGTGAGCGGTTTAAATCATTTATCCATGAACAGGTTATAACTAGGTGAGCGGTTTAAATCATTTATCCATGAACAGTTTATAACTAGGTGAGCGGTTTAACTCATTTATCCATGAACAGTTTACAAATAGGTGAGTGATTTAAATCATTTATCCTTGATCTGTTAAAGAAGTCATTGTACACTTGAATTATTTTGCTTTGAACAGATAAATAGTAATCGTGTACTTTGATTCCTTCTGCCCTGATCAAAGAATTGTGCAAAATGGCTCAAGTTACATCTAACTCCGTTAAAAAAACACCTTTTATTTGTTATATATATATCAAAAATTAGCACAAAATATGCCGCTTAATGATTGGGGAGACTCGTCAATTTTTATTGTATACTTTAGGAACAATGATTTTTTTTCTCAAAAAATAAACTTTAAAACGCTCTCCTGTAAAGTTCGCAAAATGGCGCTTGAATCAAGTCGCCTTTTAACCGTCGATATGGTTCTACATCAAAAAGATATCAGATCTGATTTAGAGCCTAGATTCTAACTCTACACGTCCTTACTCTTCAAACCTTATTTTCACAAACTCTATCTTATTTTTTTGATGTTAGAAACATGAGTTTCTAACATCAAAAATGAAGAAGTTCTAACTGAATTTTCATCCCTCAAAATAATTCCTTAGGGGATGAATTTCCAAAAAATCATGATACAGATAACGTTTAATTTTAACCTTGAGCTAAACTACAATTTTTCACATTTTTAACTTCAAAACTGACGAAGTTTCCATACTAACTTGCACCCCCTTAATTAACTCTTTAGGGGATGATTTTCCAGAAACACGCATTACTGTAAAATTTTGTTTCTAATCTTGAGCTAAAATATGTAATACATTTTCATGTTTCTAACTTGAAAAATAACTAAGTTGCATCCTAAGTTCCATCCCCTAAATTAACCCTTTAAAGGATGTTTTTCCGAAAAATTAAAAGTTAACATTTATTTATAACTATAAACTTATCTAAAAAATTCGTTCTACTATCTCCAAAACTGACGAAGTTGGTTTGTATGAATCTGACTTCCAACCCCTATTTTTGCCCCTTAGGGGATGAATTTTCATGAATACGTTCTTAGCTGACGTCTCCTTAGCATAAATTATCTCCCTGCCAAAAATTTTAATCAGTTCAGTAAACTTCGGTAGTTTCTGAGATATTTTTGTTTAATCAGCGACGAGTCTCCCTTCGCTTTTATATACAACAATAGATAAGCTTTAAGATCATTTTATCATCTTATATTGCACGCCATAAACTTTACTGAACGAGTGGTAATTCATTTACTAATAGATATTTCGTACAAATAAATAAAGAAACATCAAACTATTGTAACGCGATTTAAATAGTACGAAGATAAATAAATTCAGTATCAGAAGTCAGAACCAATACCTTTGACTTCTCGGCTACTTGGCGTTTTCCGACGTTTGAAACAAATTCAATTTTATCGGGAGCCCTCATGCACATAGTTTAAGAGGATTTGCATTTAGGAAAAGAAAAGAACCCCCTCATGAATAGTAAAACTGGAAATGTGAGCGTGTGGTTATCTAGTTTATGCAAAGGGGCTTTTTCTCGTAACCTGCTTCATGTCAGGTGCAGGCTATAAGCGAGAAACGATTAAGGATTTGTTCGGGTTAAATAAATGAGACGTACATTAATGAAACAGTATCGATAGGGATATTAATTTGGTATCTACCTACGAAAAAAATATTTTGACATATTTTACTCTTATAACAATAAAATCTTTCTTAAAGTACAAATAAAGTAAAGTGTCTTAAAGTACATTACAATACGGCGCATAATGTGGTATAATTGCACGGGTGTATAATTATCCGAAAACAGCGAGGGTGCTAAACGCCGTGCACTAATAGACTTCTTACGTCGGGAATTTCATATATTGTTACATTATGTGACTGTAAGTGTCCGAAATGAAATAAAATAAAAATTATTTTAGAGCATAGTGTGACCTAAGCCTATACTTAAAAGTCACCCTTTTTCGTGACCAAAGTAGTTTTTAGTTATTAGTTTTAGTTATTTTTAGAAATTGCAGTGTTACAAGATTCTTTAGCGTATTCATGGTTAAAGACCAAGTTACAAGAGAAAAATAAATAAATGGAGCTAGAAAAATCGGGCTTTTATCTTAGTGTCCGACAATAACCTTAATCCTTCTAACAAACGTTCAATTTGAATGCAGGTGGCATGGACCACACACGCTGATCGCTTCAAACGGTCTTAATGGTCCCTTTTGCAATGTATTTGTCTTTAATTTGATAGGTACATTGGACTGTGCATGCCTGATAGTGGGCATGCAACGTCAGACTTCTAACAACTCGGTCCATTAGACCATTCTTGTTCGCTTTCGAGTTCAAAAGGAATTTTTTGGAACGAAGTTCCTTATCGCGCGTTGCGATATTATGTACCTAATTATGAGGAGGAGTTGCGTAAATAATTCTAATAGTTAGCATAGTCACTTAAAAATAATATTTTATGTATCCAGTATTAAGCATTACTTAACTAAATTAAAGATAAATATTATTATATTCCTCCGAAATGTTTAATGTACCAAACATTAACGCAAGGATAAATTATAGACACTTCAACTTCATGCCAAGATGAGAATATTGATAAATCTAATAAAATATAGCGTGATTAAAATAAGTTATTTAGAAACAATATAATGTAAGAAATAACAAATTATGTTTTTTAATGTAAAATGGTTAGTTACAAACGTTATCCTTCAAAAACTGGCCGTTGAAACCTTCGATCACTTATGGTGAAACCGACGAATTCGACGTTCGAACAAAAAACAAAAAATCTCTTTAGTTCTACGATCGAACTAACGAATGGAACTAGTGTGAGGGAACAAAGAGAAACTGAAAATTGTGTATTAATGAAAATAGAACATGTAATGTTTAATGCCACTACAATGTAATTTTGTAATATTATTTATAGGCGCACAATCTATACTATATTATAAAGAGGAAAAATTTGATTGTTTGTTTGCATTGAATAGGCTCCGAAATTACTTAACTGATTTGAAAAATTCTTTCACTGTTAGGAAGCTACACTATCCCCGGGTGACATGGGCTATATTATATTTTCAAAAAAATTAGGGATCCTTAATAAAACTCCAATAATGTAACACAAGGTGTAAAAAAACAAGAAAACCGAAGCAAAGCGAGGGCGGTTACTCGTGTTAAATAAGCATAACAGAAACAGTATATGTACATAATAGATATTTACTTAATGAAAGATACAATCAGATTTTGGATACTTGCTTCGGTAAGGCAGGCAAATAACTTATTAGCCGGCAACGCGTTGTTGATAACCCCGGTGTTGCCTGAGTGGTAGTGACTACTTACCATCACATGGCTTCTTAGCGCTGTTATCAATTATAAATAACGCTAGTATAATAAGAAAAAATAGTTAAATTAATTGGTAATTAACAAATCCATTGTGTATATGTTACCGGATATCTGTATAATTCAGCATTCTATACAATACCTAGGCAATGTATAGAATATCTAAAACGTTTTGAATATTATTTATTTCATACTTAGCCCAGGCATTCTATACAATACTCCATGCGTAGTTGGTAATGTGTGTAAAAGACGGTTCTCTGTCTTTTCGCCGAAAATTGTTTGGCCGATTATCACTTGCCAACTAACGTTTCGCAGAATTTTATTTCGCCGAATAATCATTTGCCAACTTATCACATTTTTTTTTTAATTTCGCAACCTAACAGTTGCCAACTGTACGTTTGGTCTGCCTTTTATAATGACACTTTTCAAAAGGCCAACTTTCAAGTAGCGAATGTTTTAGTTAGAGTAATATTCATTTGGTTGTATATTGTTTATAAACCTAGGTTTGTAAATTTGCGGTTCTTGTTATCTTTATTTATTTATTTTTTTAATTATTATAGGATTACCAACATAAGATACAGTTTCATCATTTGCAATACAAGTTGTTACTTATCATATTAAATCTTACTGTTCCTACAATTACAGGTAACCACAGCATGCTTTGCAAATAGTCATCTTCCGGTGACATATGTACTTTTAGGGAGAATTTAGGGGCTTTTGATACATAAAAAGGCTTCCAAACATCTCCGGCGCTGCGGGAAGTGCAGCCCCTCCGCCCTTGCGTAACAAACTGCAGGCACTCCATGCTCGCTTGCAGTTTGTTACAGCGGGCGGGGGCTGCTCTCCCTCCGCGCCTCCGGGGTTTACATTCACTCTAGGGGTAGGGCAGACTCACCACGTGGGGTCGGGGTTGACTAAGTCGGTTCTGTCACCAATTTTGAAAAATCCGAAGCTGCGTAGGCGAGCAGTGTAGTGTAGGAGCCATTAGACTGCATCTCTCTTTACCATCAAGTGTGATTTCGGTCAAGCATTAATTTAAAATGTATAAAAAATATCTATTCATGTAGGTTATAATTTGTTTTGAGTGTGTTTTTAAGTAAATTCTTAATTCCAACCTCCATCCAAGTTGACTATACATACCCAAATCTAACTTTATTCATTGCCGGTGGACCTGCAGGTATTCTGTACAGTAGTTGGGAAACGTATACATTACCTAGGCAAACTATGTAATGGTGATAATATTCATATAATTTAATACATTGCCAAAACGACCCAGGTATTATACACATTTCCTAGGAATTGTGTTGAATACCAGCATTATACAGATATCCGGTAACATATACAGAAATTATTGTATACCAATATGGATGTTTTTCATACTCTCAAATGTCGACTATGAGAGAACGCGTTTTAGTATTCATAAAAAAAAAGAATCTACATTTAAATGTATTGCAGATCAAAGCAAGTAGGGTCATAATAGTTAATACAAAAATAGGAACGGTTCATAAATGTTCGGTAGACCACAAATGACACTTAAAAAGTCGAAATAGTGTACTGGTTAACTTTAACATAGTCTGAGCGAGGGAAGTTTAACCGCGTGGCTATTAGCGGCTTTTATAGGCAAACTTCTGAAGATGTGGTGGCAGATAAAAAGTTTTAAATGAAAGATATTAGGGCATAAGTATAAGTGCTGTGGTTTCGGAGTAGGGTGACCAGGATCGCTTAGAAATATGAAGGACATTCGTTCATACTGCTTTTTTCATGTCTGAAAATAGTGTAGAATATTTACGACAATAACGCATATTTATGCAAAAGTGGATTTCAGTTCATTTGGTTTTTGAATTAATTTATATTATTGACTAGTTGACCCGGCGAACTTCGTATTACCTAACAAACTATTTTTTTTCTAAAATAAAAGTAGCCTAAGTTAATCCTTGTTACATCAGCTATCTGCCAGTGAGAGTCCCGTCAAAATCGGTCCAGCCATTTCAGAGGTTAGCTGGAACAAAGAGACAGACAGACAGACAAAAATTGTAAAAAATGTTGTTTTAGTATATGTACCGTGTATACATCCAAATGCACTTAGTAAAAAGCGGTTATTTTAATATTACAAACAGACACTCCAATTTTATTTATTTGTAATGTAATGTAATGGAATTTAATGTAAAGAAGATAAATAGATGTAAGTATAGATAATAATTGTATTAAATTTGATTCAATCGAGACACTTGCTATCAATAACCTTCTACTTTTTTTCTTATACGTCAAGCAACCCAACCGCGCCGGGTTTAATGAGTGGACTTTACGAAAGATCGAGTACGAAATACGAACTTATGTCGTTTTAAAGACGTTCTCGTTGTAGGGTTACGGGGTTAAGTTTAGTGGATCATTTTGAAGAATGTATGGCTCAAAAATATAGTAACAACACTATTCGGTCTTCACAATTCACAAATAGATAAGTTATATAACACTATTACGTCTTCTGTGATTTTAAGAAATATTTATATTTTTATGATATCGGTTTAAAACATAAAAATAAACATTCAAATGAAAATGTACATTGTACAACTTTTCGATTTTGTCACCGAATAACTAAAATAGTAAAGTCCCCTGTAAATTGTGGTCATCTGGGAAGTGTAACTGAGCGTCCCGAAGCGGCGCGGCGGTGTTTCAATTTTAAGCTTGGAGGATTTACTTTTTGTCTTCCCCACAGCTACACAGCTACACTGGGGTCATTGGTTGGACGACTTGCATTAACTACAGGAAATATTTCTACGTCACGAACGGCTGTTTGTAAAATTACAAACTAGCTGACCCGGTGAACTTCGTATCGCCTAACAAACTATTTTTTTTTCTGAAATAAAAGTAGCCTAAGTTACCCCTTGTTACATCAGCTATCTACCAGTGAAAATCCCGTCAAAATCGGTCCAGCCATTTCAGAGATTAGCCGGAACAAACAGACAGACAGATAAATTGTAAAAAATGTTGTTTTGATTATGTACCGTGTGTACATCCAAATGCACTTAGTAAAAAGTGGTTATTTTAATATTACAAACAGACACTCCAATTTTATTTATTTCTATAGGTGTATAGATTACAAGTAGGTATTCTTTTTAACTATTTTCGTCAAAGACACTAAATACATATTTCGTCAATTGGAATACACATACTTAAAACTTTGAAATATTGAAAGAAATATAAATGTTGTCAGTTATTAATTTTACTTATATACGTTACAATATTATAAATTATATTATTATGTAATATGTGTATTGCAAAATAATTAACAATATGCCATCTGCAATATTAAAACCCTTTAGGTACTTACAGGCGCTTATCTCATTTAATTAATAAACCTTATTGGGTAACAATAACTTATTTGATTGTATTTTAGTTAATGGTCGTTTAAATTACGAAGTATAGAACCACTAAAGCGCTTACCGCTACTGCATAATGGCTACGAAATCACCTAAGTAACAGTGATTATATTAAATTAGTAGTAAAGTGTTGATCATTAGACTTGTTTATGTTAATGAATGAAATTTTGTTTCAAACTAACATTTAAGTGGCTTGGCTTTATAAAATGCCGTTTGGGGAGTTTTTGGTGTAAAATAGATTTAAATAAAATAAATCTCGAAGACATTTATTGCATGTAGGCACGGACCTAAAAAAAAGACGGACGTAATCCCAACAACAAATTCAGTGAAGCACCAATATTAATACCAACTCTCTATTCGTACAAATACACACACCCACACATTGACACCATACTGCTTCAATCGCGAATCAAAAATTACGCACACATGGTAAGCGGGCGGCCATTGCTATGCTTCACTCTCGATTAGACGAGGTTACATCCGTCTTTTTTTCAGGTCCGTGCATGTAGGTAAGTAAATTAGTTCCTCCACTAAATAACAGATAACTAAGAATGTGGTATTGGATTGTCATAGTTGATTTGCTGAATGATTATAAAAAAGCTTACACTAAATCGTCGGAAAGGGGTCGATTTGGAAGAAATTTTAGTCTGTAGATAATTGTTTGGTGTTTATTCCGATGTTAAATTGTTTAACCTGTTACACACATAAAAAATACTCGATTTACACTATCGATATCCTTTTCTATAATAAATCGATCAATGACTTAACATTTCGTTCGCAAGTCAAGCTTACTTAGCTGTTCTGTCGAGGGCATGCGGAATAATCTATACAGGCTCTGCAATATTGTATCATTAATCGTGATCACTGTGACAGCTTAGATTAATATTATATCGCCACAAATGTAATAATTGAAGAGATTGATATTTTAAGCCAGCTTATTACTTTTTAATTTTAATGTAATGTGTCACTTATTTTAATGAAATAGTGCTGTTCTTGTATAATGCTGTATAATCCTGTTCTTGTGTTATAAAATGTTTTATTTCTTTATCTGATTTTTGGAATAACCTTCTTATAATGCAACTACTGCAAGGTACCTAAATTGAAACTTTCAAAATTTTTCATTTTAAAAATAAAAACCATTCAGATAAAAACGTGTAACATTAACTAAAAACCCCAATGAAATTTTATGAAATTAAGTTGTTTTATTTTCCGAGTAGATTAAAGTAGGTATTTAATAAAACATCGTTTTATTCTTGAAATGCGCGAAATATGTTGGTCGTATGCGGGTGCGACCAATTAAACAATTGTAGGTATTTCACAAAGCACAAAGGATCACAACTCAGTCAACAAAACAATAAAACATTTTTTTGTCGTCGTTGGAGCCCATGGAGGGAGTATCGCGCAAAGAATGCGTCAAAGGGCGGAGCAATATAAAATTCGGGGCTATGTCCTATTTGAAAGAGGCTTTTTTATTTGTAACTTATTTTTTAGATTCCATGACAAAAAACTTTCATTTGAATTCATTTTGATTGATAAAAATAGTTAAGATGTAGATTAAAATCACAAAGTTTAATCAAATTGTTTCTTCGATTTTTGTGTTTACTTCTTTTGTATTTAGATATATTTTGTTTCAATGCCTAACAAACGAGTAGTCGAACCATCTCAAATACTTAGTAGCACGGTTTTACAATGAAATTGTAATACGACGGTAATAGTAACCTGAAACTTTAGTAATGGATATAAAGAAGACAGCGTGCAGTGCATCTGTTGAATTCAGAAGGCCCAGGACTGATCGGATGTCGAGCAGTGGGCTTTCAAAGGCTGATGTATGGATGGACTCAAGGCAATTATAGTCAGCGCTGCATTTGAACATCCTGAATACTACTCATCATCGAGACATTGACTCAAGAGGAAGCACGGGCCCGCTTATTTCTGACTTTCCGATACTGTATCGAAAACACATTTAAAAAATGTTACGGTCGATTCTAGATTGGGGACATAGGACCAGAATACTTAAGGACTTACTTTACTTTCATAATACAGGACACAATAAGGAAGTTCTTTTACAAGTATATTCGATATTAAGTACAATAATAAATAAAAAAGCTAAACTACTTATCGCTGTTGCTAAGATAAAAATCTTTAGATACCAAAAACAGATTAATTTCTTACAAGCTTACCTAATGCCCTCGAGCTTTCAACACGACGAGTAATTTTCCTATCACCCGCCGTACGTAATTATGTTCTCAATTCGTTTCAGATATATTATGCGCTTTCAAAACGGCCTTTCACTGTATTATAATCGAGATTTTAATTGAACAAGAACTGCGCCTAGAATGGACCACGCCTATGACGCTGATTTCTCGGCATTATTGTTTGTTCGCTGTTTGCACATTTGGCTTGCGGTGTAAGGCAAGAGAGTTGTAGCTCGCTCGTAAGAATCTAAGTAGGTACTCTTAGACCAAGAGCCCAGAGCGATCAGATATGACTTATTTTCACATGGATGAAACCTTCACTACTCAGTAGCGTCTAGTGTACTTTGAATACCTTGCGTGTTTGTGAAGCTTGCCCTGTGACACCTGGGCAGAGGTACCAGGTGAGAAAGGTAACTAAAAATAAGAGTAACTGTACTTAAATTTACATGGCTGATTTTTATAGATATTTTGTAGAATATTATTCTAAACTAGTATCATAAAGCGTAAGACACTTTTCATGGACCAGAGGGATTGTCAGACGCTTTAAACGCAAAAACTGACGAATTTGGTCTTCCCAAAATATTTTACTACCAGAACTCTTACTCCAACTATTCTTCTTACTTATCCCCCGTCGGTGACGTTACAGAAAAAAAACTGTTCGGAACTGTGACACTGGCGGAGGGGCGGAGGAAGGTACACGGCGCGCGCTTTTTAAAATGACTAATATCTGAAAATTATTGCATGAGAGCTATAATATAACAATACTTATGTCGTTGGAATCGTTATGAAACAAGCTAAACATTAAAAAATATTAGTCCAGTGTTGTTTTTTATTGTATTCATAATTTTAATGCGAAAAATATACGAAATATTTTCGCAAAAAAAATATCGTCATAATAAAATAAAACAACCATTATTTAGTTATTATTAAGTTTTATTTACATAAATATTCATAATTTAACATGAACCAATAAAAATAAACCACAATTAAATTAACTAAAAATTCGATTAATGTTTACATTGAGATACGCGAGGGGGGGGGATAAACATGAATTTTAAAACGTCCAACACTCGATGTGGGTGTGGTTTATAGACTTGAAATACTTTTATTTGCCATCCTTGTTCTTTACCCTACATTTTGGTTTATCCATCGCAATATTTTGGATTTGTAACTAAAACTAAAACTAGAAACATAACATAAACACGTAAACATTTCCGTATGTAGGCGAATGTCTGTTCTCCTAAAGTGGAGTCTTGTTTTATTTCGATCGAATCCTAAATAAAATATGTAAGTAGATATCTATGTGAATTAATAATACAATAGCTTTTGAACCTTTTTTCGTGTGTGAGAACTAGATGTATAAGGCATAGGTTTTCTGAACCGAAGTGGGGGCGGTTTCTAGTCAATAAATAATTCTCTGTTGTAAAACTCCTGTGTACATTATGTATATTCCTTTGGTTGCCGCTTGACACTTTATTAAGAGATTTATGGACGAGAAGGTCACATTTTGAATTTCTTCTTATACTCTGCCTACAATAAATCTAGTATTATTATTATTTTTCTGGTTATGGTGTTCAACTGATCGGTCAAACGAAGTCGACGTTTATTAATATTAATTGATATTTACCACCGTAAATATATGTCATAATGTAATATTGGCTTCAACACTTTAATGGCCCACTACTGGGCAATTTGAAGGTCTCTCCTCTTGAGGAGGCCTAGAGCATAGTCTACCACGCTGCGGATTGGTGGAGAATGTAATAATGTAATTTTACGTTCTAATTATTATGTACTTTACTTAATATGTAATGGATATTGTAACCACTTTTGACTTACGCGAATTTAATATAGTAAGTTAATATTAGTACTTAAGACTAGAATCCGGCTACAGTTATCGTCGAATAAATAGCATATTCGTGCATACATTTACATTTCAGCATTCATTTGAATTTTCTTGAGTGCATTCGTGCTTGAATTTATAATACAAAGTGTAAGTTTGTCGATTTTATTCACTACATTTTAAGCGAGAATAATTAAATTAATTAAAGTACCTGCAGTGAACGTTATACTTAATATAAAATTTAATGCACTCGCGCTACGAATTATTTTGATTCTCATTTAATCTGGCAGTTCGTAAATAGCCCTTTCACTAAATTTTTACACTTGGGAACAGTTTTTTTAGGCATTCCTGATACTATTAAAATTGGAATCTTCTAAAATATATTTGGATAAATAAATCGATCATGACCCATGGGGATCTGGTTTCGAATTCTATACACACACCTTAATCTTAGAAATGATAATGAAATAAATGGTTACCACTTGCTTATAGCCTATAGTGAGGGAATATTTCGAGATAAAATCTGCATATCGTCGTTGTGACTTTAAGACCTCTTATGTGTAAAAAATCAGCTTTTTGAGGGAATCGTTAAAAATTGATAAAATTTTGTTTAGCAAGCACACAGGTGATTTTGAATTTGGCGAATAAATTACGATGGAAACGTTGTACACAAATGAGAGTTTTTGAATTCGATAGTGCTTCAAGATGTAGAATCACTTGACGTAAAAAAGTGATTTTGCCAAAAGTGGCACATAACACATAAGAGGTCTTAAAGTCGCAACGACGATATTATATGTATCTAACAACTATTTTGTGTTCATAATTTCTTAATCTCTTAGTTAGTAAATATATTTATTATGGTTAGATCTGAATACAATGTACATACAAACCAACTCCTAGTAATATTTCTTGTTGTTTAATCCACAAAACACCAACTTAATCTCAATAGTAGACTTAATAATTCCGAGTTTCTTTACTACCTACATAGTATTATTACTTACTTGTCTTAGTTATCTTACGTTACTTGTTCCTAGATAGCATTTAGTGGTACTCTATAATTTATTTTAAGAGCGTACCTGGCTGAGTTTGTGCTCTGCACATAGATTGTACGCCACGCCTACACGAGACCACGAAGCCTGCATTTAACAAACACCTGCTCCATACAGAAGTTAATTACCGTTTCGCCTTGCTCTGCGATTTGAACACGATTTACAGCATAATTCTACTAACGTAAATTCTGATATTTTCTATTAGTTAGAGAATCACTCATCCTAGTACTTGTATGGGATTCCCTGAGCTGTGTCGCGGATGGATAAACAAATAACACTAACATAATTATCGTTAAAGAGGATTTAGTTAAAATTATACATATATAATATGTCACATACTCCACCAATCCGCACTGGAGCAGCGTGGTGGAGTATGCTCTAGGCCTCCTCAAGAGGAGAGACCCGTGCTCAGTAGTGGGCCATTAATGGGTTGAAACCATACATACGGTGGTAGCAAACAAAAGCTTTATTCAAATAGCCCGTAAAGATACATAAGTCTCTGTTATCATTAAATACCCTTTATCCTAAAATTCTGCAGTGTATATTTTTGTTGCTTTTTTATTGATTACTAGTGCACCCTACCTCATCTAATTAACCATTTGGTCGCATTGAATCAATAACTGTTTTTTGATTGACATTTTATAATTGACAAGACAATTATATTATGCACGAGTAACCGCCCTCGCTTTGCTTCGGTTTTCTTATTTTCTTACACCTTGGGTTACATTATTGGAGTTTTATTAAGGATCCCTATTTTTTTTTGAAAATATAATATAGCCTATGTTACTCGGGGATAGTGTAGCTTCTCAACAGTGAAAGAATTTTTGAAATCGGTTCAGTAGTTTCGGAGCCTATTCAATGCAAACAAAAATCAAATCTTTCCTCTTTATATATTAGTATAGAGTATAGATTACAAAATAATGCAGGTCGTCTTTTGGGTGGAAACGTGTCATTGGATGCTTTTGGCGTTACTGGAAGGCTATTCTCTTTTGTAACTTGACAGCGGAGTTTCAAAATTGACGTTCGAGTTCTAGGATCACTTCACTTCGCAAGTGCCGTACTAGATGATTAGAGGATGACATATTTATTATTCTCGATCATCGAATTACGTCACCGTCGAAGCTCGTGCCCAATTGTCAAACGAAAAGTTAGTCAAGAGCTATCGCCATCTTTAGTCGTTTGACGTTTGAGTTCGAGACTCCCTTTACTTCGCAAGTGCGTACCAAATGATTCGAGAATCACATATCAAGATCTCGGACTCGAACTTCAATTTTGACACTCATCGCGGAATCCGCTGTCAAGTTACAAAACTGAATAGCCCTACTGATGTCCGAGGTCGACTGTGACAACTTACAATGAGCTTTTTCATCTATACTAATATTATAAAGAGGATAGATTTGAATGTTTGTTTGCATTGAATAGGCTCCGAAACTACTGAACCGATTTGAAAAATTATTTCACTGTTGGGAAGCTACACTATCCCCGGGTGAAATAGGGTATTTTATAAAAAAAAATAAGAATCCTTAATAAAACTCCAATAATTTACCCTAAGGTGTAAAAAAATAAGAAAACCGAAGCAAAGCGAGGGCGGTTACTCGTACACAATAAAAGTAATTTAAGCAGTTAGTTGAATTATACTCAGGTACTGCCCAGCTGCAAGTCGTATAATATTGATAATGAATAGGTTAGGAAGGTTACTGTAAGGCAATAAGTTTACAGGACATTGAATTAATAACACCATAAAGTTGTTCAGCAAATAATAATATAATTATTCTCTTGTCCTGCATTTTAGTATCATGAATAAGGCACGATTATAACTTTAAACATTTTATTGCCAAACATGGAAATAAATAAGTTTAATTACTCATACTAATGTTAGTTGGCAAAACCGAGTACATGACAATTCAAATTAAGGTTTCAAATGAAGTATTCAAATTAACTAAAGAACTTATTAACTAAACATTGCTGCATACGTAACGTGGATGGGACGGGGCCGGGACGTTGACGGGGCATAAAATATACTCGTAATTATGTGCGTGCCCCGTTCCCGTCCCGTCCGTGCCTCCGTGGCGTATGAGCTGTCGTTTACATTGTCTAATGATACGATGTTTCCATAACTTCACGTCCCGTCCCGTCCCCGTCCCGTCCACGTTACGTATGCATCAACCTTAGGATACAATGATAATTTTGTGTTTAATTATTAAGTACAAAATAAATAATATGAGTATCTATTACAAGATGAGTACAAGTATACGTCATACTTGATATAGATACATATATTGGTATGATATATTCACAAAAAAAATATCTTCTAAAATTCCTTCTATGTCTAATCCTATGCCTTTATAAAAGGTTGCGAAAGTTGTGTATGTTAGGTGTTTTACTCCTGTTAGAATCTGTAATGATGAGGTGTAATGATTGGTTATTAGAATTTCCGTTAGCGTTCCAATATAGGTGAGTACTAGGTCTTTTACTTAGCAAGAAGTGTTCTCACGATATTCCGTACATTAAATTACGCCAGCTACTGTGCATACTGTTTATCTACTTCCTTTATACTTATTACCTATAGTGATTGATTGATATTTTATTCGAGATTAAACGAGACATGTATTATTACATATCCTACCAATATTATGTGAAAGTTTGTATGGATTTGTTTAACTCTTTCACGTAAAAACTACTGAAAATTTTTTCATGAAATATGACATATAGGGATTGGGTATTATCCCGAAAAACGCTAGCAAACCCGCAGCAGAACCCTAGTAAATTTAATCTGCAATATTTTTTAACGTTGCAGACATTAGATAATCAGCAACCCAGTTGGTAGCAACCTTGCTAAACGAGGGATCCCGGGTTTGATTCCCGGCTGGTGCAGACATAAGATAGAAAAATTTATGTTCTCAAACATGGCTAATTATATTGTTTCAGTTATTGGTCCATGCTACGTCCGAGTCCCGGGACACAGCTGCTCTTGTGTGGGTGAAGATTATAAGTACGTATAAGTTTATTTGACGTTCAAAAGGAAGCAAAAAGATGACAAAAAAACGATTTCATAGCATGAAAAGGGGACTGCTTGACCTGCTATTCCTTACACGCTTGCTTAACATCTCCGAAACATACATACAACATACACAAAACGCACACATGCCGTGATTTTCAAAAACAAGAAAATATCTTACTCTACGTACCCAGAAAGCGCCGTTTTATATGTAAATGGCAAAGGAAATGGTCGAAACTAGTATATTCGTGGGTCGATTCCGCAGATAAGCGTAGGAAGTACTGAACCAGTAGTTCACTAGCAGCTGACCCATTGCTTTCACAACACGTAATCTGGGCTATGAAGGGGACATTTAAATGCCCGTGCTAGGTACAGTTCGCACCGTAAATGTGATCACAGATTTATTATTATTGTATGAACGAATGGAACTTTTTTATCTGCTTTATTCTACCTGTACCACTATTTTACTTATAACTATGATGTAAATTATATAAATAGAAAATAGAATACAAAATATTAAATAAAACGGAATAAATATAATTAAATAAACAAATTAAAGACATTTAATAAAGACTTATAATGAAGATACTTATAGTGATTTTAATTTTAACAAATTAAATTCCCCGGGTCGTGATTCAGCCTGCTACAGGAATGATATTTGGTCCCATTTCGCGCAATTTGCTGGCCTCTTTGATCCCAACGGTACTGATGTGTGGTTTTTATACGTTCGAGTATGTTCATGTAGGGTATGGTTTCATACGTGGCTAGTTACCTTGTAATCTAAGCTTGTGTATTTTCAGTATTAAGCAAAATATCCTTAATTTTTGACCCAAAAAATAAAAAAATATAAATTTAGGGCTTGCAGACTTCTAATCTTTATAGCTATAGAAAGGGAAAATGGACCCAACAAGTGATGATATTGTGCAGATTTGATTGAAATCAAGTTAAAGAATTTCGGTCGTGATCAGTATGTATGACTGTTAGTAGCAAAATTTTATGCATCCTTTTATGCTTTTAAGCACATGTCAACCACCAGTTATCGACGAGACAGTCATTAAACCAGGTCAAAGAATTTTCACATCCATAAGAAATTTCGATCATCCACCGCCAGTAATGGCTTTGAATGAGTTCAAAGAGGTTTAAGCCAGGTACCTACCCTAGACCTGGTTACGTATAGGCCGTACAATTGAAAAAAATTGCGTTGTCCCAGACAGCCAATTTTATCCGAATCTATTGATTTGTTGCAATCTTTCATTCTTAGTCGTATTATTAAAATCCGTAACCTTATTTCGACAGCGACTGTATTTAGAAGCTCGTTAGTATTCAGGCGGGCGGGGCAAGCGATGTCATAGAATACAGTTCCATTGAATCAGGGCCCAATAATAGCACAAAACGCGTATTCGATCGTTCTGATAGTGAACTAATCTTTTGTGTACATTGTCAGGGCACGCTGCGTTCGAGTTTACTTAGTTTGTGATTTATATCGAACTTCACTTTATAGCATTAGAATCTATGTTTATTCTAATCTGATTTATCTCTATAGACTGGAAAGTTACATTGATATTCATGTCCAATGTTATATTAATGGCCGAACGATTCCAGATACTAGTTGGTCTACCTTGCTACCAAGGATCCTGGGTTCAGTTCCCAGTCGCGGCACACATGGCGTAAAAAAATGCTATTGATATGACACGATTTTTTAGATGCATAAAGATAAAGATAATGGCTAATACAAAATTTTGTGAAGTTTATCAAACTAGATTGACCTACAAAGATAGAAGACGATACAATGTCCTTCTTGGTCGAATAACGAGTGTCTTACGCGCCCTTGAGCACGTGCCTTGGACGAGAACGGTTATGTTACTTATATCAGTGGTAAGTATTCACTGTTAAGGTTCAATCAAATTGATATCACGTATATCACGTGAGAGGCCGTGTCATGATGTATTGAATGATTCATTTTATGTTTAACCTGATTCCAAATTTTCTTTGATTTTATTAGTCTTTTTTTCAAGGCCAAATCACTTCCAAGAATTTCACGAAAAACAAGCAGTTCCTTTGGGGTCTACTCTTCTAGGCTCGGTATAGTAAGAGTCTGATTAATTTAATTAATTGTCTTTCAATTATAAATTAAAACTCAAATCTTTTGATTTTGATGTTTTTACATTTCGTAGGATAAGAAAAACATTCATGATCACCACGCATTATACAGCTAATTGTAAGTTTGAGAGGTTATTAAAATTATACGAAACATTTGCAACTTCGTTAATTGTGAATAAAAAATTTAGATCTGGAGGAACCTGCTCTGACTGGACCGCGAATAAGGACTTAAGAGTCTGATTGGAATATTGATTTTGACCTCACCAAGTCTGATTGGAATACTAATTTTGCCCTTGACTTTGGCCTGATTTATAGTATAATGCCAAAATCATTGACTCTTAATATTTACACCACATTCAAGGAAAACGGTTACCACGACGACAATAATAATCTCGATCAAAATATCTGAAGCGAAAGCAAACCTTGATTTCTCAGAACTGCACGCGATCGCTGAAATGTAGAGGAAACAGATGTCAATCAGTACATTTCTCGATAAATGCACTTCGGGACATTTAACATGTCACATCGAAACTTCGCTAACTAAGAGTACGTTTAATTGACACCAACTGGTTTTGCTCCTAAGGACCCAGTTACACTGGAAAGAGTAAGCGGTATAATGGAGTTTGCATGGAGTTTCTAACGTAACCGTTAAATCGCTCCTACAGTACAGAATTTGTATGGTGATTCTTTACTAAGGAGCGATTTAAGTAACCGTTAGTGACTCTGAGTTCAGGCGTTAGACAATTTAGCGTTGATGGCTGATAGTGTATTTTTGTGCAATATTATTTCTAAATTATAGAAAGAGTTCTCCTTGAGGGTAGTCGTTGTATTGGCAACTTTTCTGATGTTGATCAAGTCGAAACGTTTACTGCATAAATGCATACTATCAGATGGTCATGCTATTTTTCTTTAACTTGAGTCTAAAGAAAAGGCTCTTGATAACTAAGGAAAAATCTTGAAATTTAACGCTAAATTTTTCTATTCATCTCTTAAATTTAGGAAATTTCAATGTTGTGATACTTTACTTCTTGTTTTATTAATAATAATATGTTAATAAGTGACCAGTTTAAGTTAAAGTTTCATTAGTGTAGTTTCATTTTGTTATTCAAGTCTATACCATTTTCTTACCACGCTAGGCTCAATACGGCGCGCGGCAATGGCTCACCTCACCAAACAATTAAGTACGTATAGGTTTGTTCATTCTTACCGGTTGCTTAAAATCAGTAACCATATTATTCAAAAATTGGGTCGTTTATTTAATTAAGAGCTTTCCAACAGGCACTCTAAATCGAATATAAAAGATATTTAATTGATGGAAAATATAAAACGAATATCTTGTTCCTCGGGCCATCTATGAATACAACTTAGCACTTTTTAAAGTAACACAAAGAGAACCACGAACATAAGAAACACTGTATAATGCTTCCTATCTCATTTTCTCTAACGTTAAATCTTATGAATTTATGTGTCTGTCTCTTTTTACCGTATCTTTTTCGTTTCATCGACTTTCAAATCACAACGATGCTAAAAAAGTTTTTACTTCACTAATAGAGGATTGTAACAATTTTCTTATACAGTAGAATCCCGATTATCCGGATCAAATCAAACCAGGGGTATTCCGTATAATCGAAAATCCGGATAATCGATTTCAAAGTCAAATCAAAAAATATTTTTTTTTTGTGTAATGGGTTTTACGTACGTCATTCAGACAGCACAATATTAAAAAAATATGTGCTATAATGATAATGAATCACATAATACCTATGTTATTTAGGACTTTGACTGGAAATAACTTATTATTGATCTTTGACGCAATCATTTCAACTTTTCAATAGTATATACTATATGCCTATGTTTTCATTGCGGCCAAGTCCTTGATACGCTTCTTGTATGAAACTTGTGCCGTGTCGTTGCGCGGTAAATTTTTTTTTAAAGTGAAAGCTTCTTTAGCATCATTGTCATTTGAAAGTTTTTCTTATGTTCGTGTTACTCTAAAAAGTGCTAAGTTGTATTCATAGATGGCGCGAGGAACAAAATAGAAGATTCGTTTTATTGCTGGATAGATGGCGCTAACTGCTCATTTTACTCTTCATATTATGTTAAGAGATGGCGTTAGTTAGCTCTGTTTTATTTTTATTTTATTGAGTACAAAATAGTTTTTGAAAGATAATTACAACTGATACACTTTATTAAATTAATTCTTTTATTTTTGAAGGTTTCACTTCTACTACGTGTGAAATGCACACATTTTTATTTTTTAAATCAGCAATTTATTATAGCCGTGACGCAAGTCCGGATAATCGAATGTTCGGATAATCGAGGTTCGGATAATCGGGATTCTACTGTATTTACTTTCGAGTCTACTTATCGAACAGCGATATTAACTCTTTTCTCGCTGGCTGTCGGCGGTGAGACAATATTTTCATTCAAAGATAATTCTCTTATTAACTTCCAACAGCCAATTATAAGACCACTTCAAATGTAACTACATAGCTCCGGGGGATAAAATTGCAGAGAGCAGTTTGACAAATAATAATACTTGCGAAGGATCATTTTGTCAACGAATGAGATACAGTAGTGGAATTACAAAAAAGTATGGCTTGGCTTGGCTTCAACCCATTAATGGCCCACTACTGGGCTCGGGTCTCTCCTCGTAAGGAGGCGTAGAGCATACTCCACCACGCTGCTCCAGTGCGGATTTGTGGAGAAAAGTAAACTATTATAAATAAACAATACAAAAATAGGTATCAAATAAAATGTGAAGGGCAATTAATAGCTTAATAATAATATTAATAATAAATAGTATTTTGTTAGTTTAGGTAGTAATTAGTGATTTATATTAAGTGTTGATTATCATTAAGTAGCAATTAGATATCCAATGCATATAATTCTGTCTACCCTACCTCTACTATTCAATATATCACGAGTGTTCTACGAGTATGAAACACCATCGAATGGCATGGTGTAAAAGATTATCTACGACCAGGTAAACTGTTGGTGGTCTTAATAAATAAATAAATGGCTACTTAAGGCAGGGTATAGTTTTTCAGAAACTTGTATAGGAAATAAAAAAGCACAATTTAAAAATATCAATTAAGTATTCAATCGACAGAGGTAAGGAAAACATTGAGGATATAAACAAAATAGACAGTTATCTGGTACAGATAAAAAACATACCACAAAGGCTGCCTCTACAAAACAATTTATACCCGAGCATAGGGATAAAAAGTGAAAGTCAATCAGAACTATAAGCCGGGTAAAGGAACAATGCGCAGTCCGTTTATATAGAAGATGACTCCTGGCTTGTTAATATAATCGGAACTTTTTGTAAGACACTAACGAGAATAAGTAATAGAAAGTAAAAAATATATTCTTAAAACGCGCGTCTATATCAGATTACTGGAAAATCATGCTCTAAGAAGAATAAATCAAGAATATATTGTCATCTGAAGTTGTTGGGTAGGTACCAACTCTTGATTATTTATCGTTTTTTAAATTAAAAACTTACATGTAATCTTGATGTATTTAATACAGGTCATAGAGCGATGTTCAGGGAATATCTGTGACTATAACAACCTTCCCTTAGAATACAATACATTCTAAAGGTAAGGTAATGTAAGGTAAGGTAAGGTATGCCATCAAAAGATCAACGTTCCTAGTCTTAACTTAATATTACGTATATAAAGAGAAAAGTTTGTTTGTAATGAATAAGCTCAAAAACTACTGAACCGATTTCAAAAATTCTTTCACTAATATGAGGCTCTATTGTTCCGAAGTAACATAAGCTATATTTTATTTAAAAAAAGGGATCTATACAAAAACCGAAGCAAAGTGAGGGTGGTTAGTAATATACATAAAGCAGAAGGGGTAATCTATGGTTTCTAACATTCACATCAATATTACAAAGTACTTCAACCATAGACATAATACTACTAGACTAGACAAGCGGGCCTTCTTTGCGTCACGCTATTAGAAAGAGAAAGAGACCAAGGAGACTCGCGTAACTCTTAAGTAAGACAAGGATAGGTTTACCTCCTGCCTTTCTTCGCAGCGTGACGGTTTCACTTACATATGCTCAGATACCTTGCCTAGTCTAGTATTATTATGTCTATGACTTCAACACTACGTGATCAATAATAATCTGTTCTCCCCTATTGACAATTCCTTAATCTAAATATGATATGACATTTCTTATATGCCAACCTTTGCATTGGACAAGCGTTGTAGAATAAAGAAGTCCGTCCCTGGACCTTCACTGGAGATCCGTGACCTCACCGACATACATATAAATGCACCTGCACGGAGGAGCGGGCGGCACGTCGAAACAAATGGGACTCTATTTAATTGGGTGTCATTTCCAAACTAATGGGCGGGAGATCAATCGGCGCTCTTTGAAAGCTTAATTATGTTTATTTGGAACTATTAACCGAACCAGTTCAATCCGGTTCGATCCAGTTCGGTTAATCGTTCCGTTCAGTGTATCAGACGCATTCAAAACTCTAAAAGATTGAGAAGACACTTTATAAACGCACTTTATATTGGATAGCGCTACTGCCATTAAAGAAAATGGTTACAACTTACAACTCTCTTATAGCAAAGATATCCGTCTTTTGATATACGAACGAGTGATTATGTAAGTTGAAGATAACGTTATAAATGATTTTACTATGTGTTTCGGTGGATTAGTTGATATTTGAAGCAATTAAGTCACTTAAGTGTAACAAGTTTTTGAAAAGTGGTTGATAGGTTATTAAGATAAAAATTGGTTAATGATACGTCGTATATTATAACCACTTACTTACGTATTTGTGAGATAATGTGTACTTTTTTAAATTCGGAAATAGAACTAAACGATAAAAATATTAAACAACTGGAGGAATATTACACGGCGAATATTTTGTTTAATATAAATGCAATCTCCCTGTGTCTGTTTTAAATAATAAATTTTACATACAAAAAGGCAACAAAGCAACGTGACAGCACAATATTGCTTCTTTGTATAGCAAAATCCAACTAAAATGTATTTTTAACCGACCTCAAAATAGGAGGAGGTATTAAATTCGACTGTATTTTTTTATGTTTGTTGCCTTAGAAATTTCGACTAGGTGAACCGATTTTGATGATTCTTTTTTAATCGAAAGCTGGTGCTTGTCGTGTGGTCTCCCTTAAATTTGAGCTAAATCTGACTAATAGTTTTTGAGTTATTTTGAAGTCGGTTATTTTTTTCGTGGTAAAATTCAGATTATTCACTTTCATTCCCACTAGAATTTATTGTTGTGTTATCGTACGAATTTGAATCTTATTTACACATGTGTTTGATTTATATTTAATAGAACACATAGTAAGCATTATTAGGAAGTTCCTACAAAAATATTCATTAGTTTTCCAATACATATACCTAATATTGAAAACTTAATTTTAGCAGACTTTGCTTCGGGTCTCTGACGTTCAGTAATTTGCTTGAGTCAGCCGCCAAACGACTCATTGTGTTCCGACTGGGAGGTTGAGAGTAATTTTTCTTTTCTTTCTTCTGACTTTTTTCTTGCGACGTGAACACATCAGTGGTGCCTTAACTTTACTTGTGTCAATGGGTTGTGGTGAATCGTCACTATCACATAACACATTAGTTACACATACTACCAGATGACTCCTGAGTATGTTTGTCAACTACTTACACAAGAAAACTATAATGGTGCATGAGTTTTGAGACAGAGATGCGACAAATTGTCGCACTGCGACGATGTTAGCGAGCGCAAAGTATGAAAATGCATAGATTCAATCACACTCCTTTTCGCACTCCAAATGTGCGATGTCGCAGCGACCCTGTCATTGTCACTCCATGTTCGTGTTTTTGTCGTTGCTACAAAATTCACACGTGCGTCATTTTGTCGTGTTGTTGTCGTGGGCAGACACTAATCTGTTTTTTGTGTCCTAAAATACAATTTGATTCAGCACGCGCTACGATCAAATTTATTTCTATTTGATATGCCTATAAGTTGTAATACGTTTGATATAAGATCATCACTGGACTGAGGACTCCAAGGCTGTAATGCATTGCTTCGAATATTCTAATTGAAGATCTGCGCTAAAAAAACTATGAAAACGCATTGTCGCATTGAAATATTATATTTATTCTCTTTGAGGTGAGATGAACTTTTTACAATAATGAAAAACTAGGAGAGTTTCATTGATTGTTAAAAACAAGAACACTGTTATAGAATTCGTAAATAATAGTAGTTTTTTTGGTCAATTAAATTTTAACAGGAGCTTTCATTCAATTAATTAATTTTCAATTCATCTTGAAAAAAGAAAAAAGTTTTTATTTTAATTATAAAATATATATTATATTTTAGCCTTCTACCCACATACAACATTTAACAAAAAACTTTTGAGTACTATACCAACTTGCGAATATGTTGCTCAAAAATATAAAAAAGTCGTACAAAAACAATTTGGCGTCGAGAATTTCCTTTTATAACTGAACTCGACGGTTTCATCTCTGTCGAACAAATCCGCTTGTTGAGCCCAACTTTTTATTGGGCCAGAACAAATTCGGGAGGAAGCCAATTATCCGGAGTGACTGTGCACTCGCTCTTAATCGATTTTAAAGAAGATGGACCGTAGACAGGTGTTCGGCCGTCGCAGGACCCGCCACTGCGTATCGAATGAGCATGTCAATCACTTTAATTAATCATTCTGTAGTAATAAATGAATTTCATGGCAAACTTGTGGCGGAATGCCACCAGAAATTGAGTCAGTAGCCAAGGCCGTTTCACGGATAAAGGGATTTAATGAGCGCAGATGAAAATTAAGTACTCTTTCCAGGCAAGTACGATAAAGTAAGGAATAAGGGGTTTAAAGTTGCTTTGAAATGGGACACTTTATGAAATACGCTTGCGATAATCTCAATGACCTATATTTGCGAAGTCATCTTACGGCAACACTTTTAGTAGACCGTATTTTAAGCTCTATACGAAATCGATTCGATTCTCCTAAGATTAGAAAACATGAAGCTTTGCCTTGATTCAGTGAGGAGTCGAGATATGTATATCACAGTGATTTTGTAGGAGTAAAATAGTGAATTACTAGAAATTAATATGTAATGCTAATGGCACCCATTTACGGTTTAATTATTAATTAATTTACAATTCATGTACATAATGAAATTTTGAAGAATAAATAGATGGATGAAAAAAAATTAATCCAAATCAAAAATTATTTCACCTAACAATTAGTTAACAACATGTTACATATTCGATTTAAACATCGATTTAATTCAAATTAAAACTTGTAGATACTGTTTATAAAATTCTGTGAAGGTGTTCTCTTTTTGTGAAGACTGAAGATAGAATAAAACATTCAGGTCCGGGTACGACACCAACGACAACCATTAAGGTGTAAGCTAATCTCTTCAGCTTACTTTTTATGGGCCCTTAAAATTGATGCTCGTGTTCCATCAATATAATATTTCAAGACATAAATACAAAGAGTTTTACATACTTAAAAGAGGTGATAATTCGACAGCTGAGAAAGCTTTAGACGTTAATGGGGCGAATCATGTTAGAGTCCAACTGCGAGCGAGCAACTATTCGTATCTTGGTTAGCAGTTAGAGAAATACAGCGGCCAATCTAAGTATTCTCGAATCAGTTGCCTAGAACTGTCCAAAAGTCAAATCATTTTATTAACCGACTTCAAAAAAGGAGGAGGTATTCAATTCGACTGTTTTTGAAGTGAAAACTTCTTTAGCATCATTGTCATTTGAAAGTCGATGAAATGAAAAAGGGACAGTAAAAAAAGACAGACACAAATTCATAAGATTTAACGTTGGAGAAAATGAGATAGGAAGCATTATACAGTGTTTCTTATGTTCGTGGTTCTCTTTGTGTTACTTTAAAAAATGCTAAGTTGTATTCATAGATGGCGCGAGGAACAAGATAGAAGATTCTTTTTATTGCTGGATAGATGGCGCTAGCTGCTCATTTTACTATTCATATTATATTAAGAGATGGCGTTAGTTACCACTGTTTTATTTTTATTTAGTACAGAATGATTTTTGAAAGATATTTAAAACTGATACACGTTATTAAATTAATACCTTTATTTTTGAAGGTTTCACTTCTACCACGTGTGAATTGCACACATTTTAATTTTTTTATGTTTGTTTCCTCAGAACTTGCGACTGGGTGAAACGATTTTAATGATTCTTTTTTATTCGAAAGCTGGTGCTTGTCATGTGGACCCACTTAAATTTGAGCGAGATCTGATAAATAGTTTTTGAGTTATTTTGAAGTCATTATTTTTTGTCAAGAATTTTAATTATCTGATATTACTCTAACTACTACTATTGCCTTTAAAAATGAACAGACTGTTTATGTAATTGTTCTTTTGAAAAACAAAAATATTGTTATAGCCTATCGACTGCTCTCTAGTCAACGTTACTTAGTTGATAATTGCCTACTAAAAATTCAATGATCATAATAATATTTATTACATGCGATAAATCAGGCAGTCCGGTAGACTACTTTGGGAGTTATACTCCCGACTCATAAGTAATGTGGTAGTATGATGAAACAAAATGTAGGTAAACTACCTAATAATTCATAATAATATAGGTAGTTTACATACATTTTATTCATAATGGTGTTTTCAACACGTGTACCAATATTATAATATTATATAGGTATATGTATTTTGTGTAGTTTATTAATGTATATTATTTATTGTATAAATATTTTACTTAAGTAGTGCTCGTTTATTTTTATTATTTTTTCTCTTTTGTTCTTTTCTTTTTTTAGAATTTTATTTTTTACTTCAATATGTAGTTTTAAAATAAATAAATAAGTTTAGAACACCATTATGAATAAAATGTGAAAAGTAAATATCGATCTTACATCTCACAAAAAATATTCGAGGTCAAAATTGCTAAATATAAAAAATAAAAATAGGTTTATGTACTTTTCAGCCAAACGGTAAAATTATCAAAAAAGTAACTATGTAAGCAAAAATTGTACCTCATGCAATTATCTATAAAAAATAAAAAATTACTTATTGACTAGACTAATTGTATTTATTAATTATTTTCTAAGCTTATGAATCGTAAAGTCGCTTCGAACAAACGCTGAAACACGTACTGGCTGAAGTCGCGTTACTTAAGTACTAAATCGTTGAGTGTTAAGATTATGTTACTGTGTGCTCTCGGAGGTCCATTCATACGTCTTTTACGATATAAATAAGGCCACAGTATGCGTTTATGGAGTTATTTATTTTGCGAATCGTTGGATCAGTAACGGCATTTTATTTTTCTCTAGATGTAAAGTTAGTATTTCATGTACCTACATTTATTTTTATTAAGAATGCATAATTATCCTAGCGACAATGTCTTTAACGCACAAGCCAAAACCTTAAGGCCAGAAACTTAAAATTACGCACACGTATTTCCCTTATGACCTAGACATCCAATAAGGAAGGATTTTTCACAATTCCATCCCCAAGGGTGCAATAGGGGATAAATAAGCATAATTTCCGCGTGCGAAGCTGCGGGCAACAGCTAGTGTATTAAGTATAAAATGTATCCAGATATAATTTTGGTGTACATACATAAAAAAGGATTTTGTTTTTGTTGTAACTATTTGTTAGATCTAAAAATATACTTATCATCGATTGCGTAGTAGGTACCTGCTACCTAAGTAGGTACTACGAGTATTACGAACAACATCTCAATTGACGACAACATGACGCAACAATGCGCGATCTCCTGCTTATTTTTCAGTCAGCAACGCATCACTGATGCCTAAAGGTGACCTTACGTCCCACTTTGGGCGGGATTATCCCGCTTTCAGGCTGTTCAAATTCATTTAAAACTACGGGATTACGCCCGATGACCTTTTTTTAGCCTAAGCGCTGAACCGATTTAGCTATAAATAGTATTTATTGTAGACAAATAGACGCCCGATGACCTTTTTTTTAGTCCGAGCGCTGAATAGTAATTATTGTATATAAATATACGTATGTCCATGGGCATGTCCAATTAAGTGGCTCGTCTGCTTGTTTGTCCAGTGACATTAAAGACACTTACTATTTTATTGTTAAAAGAAAATAAACTTTAAAATAACTCAGTAAGAAATTAAAAGGACTAACACGTCGCCGCGGACAATAACCCGCATTCCTCGCCCAGTCCAGACGACGCGATGATTCGTACTCGATATGTTTTCATAATGAACTTACTTTCTGGTATATTGGCGACTACTTCACGCTTGTATTATACATATTCCTTTATTTGTTTTAGGTTTGAATTTTTATTTAAGAAGTGAACTTACTTCTTATAGCGCTTTATGAAAATGAGATGGTTATTTTTTTTCCGAATAAAACAAAAGTTGTGCGCGCAAATGTAGCATAGGATGAAGTTGGTGTCAATGATAAAATCGTTATACGTACAATATGATATGAGAAGCTGTAGGCAGACATCATTCATTTGTTATTTACCACCGAAGAAAAAAGAGGGTGATATAAAGACGCGTCTGTGTATCTGTATGTCTGTATGTGGCATCGTAGCTCCCAAAAGGATGAACTGATTTTGATCTAGTTATTTTTGTATGACAGGTGACTTAATCGAGAATTTAATCGAGAGTTTAATTTACACCAAACATAGCTAAGAAATGTTTGGTGTAAATGAAACTGTCGGGGTTTTTTTTAATTTTAATTTAAGTTTATTAAATGCTAAAATAACTATAACTTCTTTCGGCTTACATAAACGTGAAAATTAATTTTCATGTCGTCAAACTTTTTCAAGTGTACAAACATTATAGGTACATATAAGTTCTTTAATTACCTCGTCTTATGCGGCTACTGTAATTTAATTCATGTTGAAGAAAATATTATTTAACTAAAATTATTTACTCCTCTCAGTCTGTTTCGCGTCTGAAAATGAAACGGTAAAGTACTTTCAATTGTTTATTTCATAAACAAACTTAATTTACAAACAAAGTCATAACATTTCTGAATGGAAGTTACTTTATAAATACAATTTATACTTCTCATATAATAACATTATTATTATCTATATCAAGCCTTAAACTAGTATCACAGTCATTAATTATACATATTTAAATTATTGCTTTTAAGGAATAACTTTACAAAATATACAGCTTTATTAAAATAACATGATACAGCTTGGAACCTACTGATGTTGATCTTATATTGCAAATCACGAGACATGACATTATTGTTGTTTAATTTAACATCATTATGAGCTCCAGACACTGCCATTTATCGTATTTTCTAATTTAAAAATAAGGCTAGCACGAAATAAAAAGAAGTAAAAGACAAAATAATCATTTAGGCAAAACTAATTCTGTTTACTGTTAATTATTTTAAAACGAATTTAAATTAATATTTCAATAAAAAGCAGTGCGAAGATTTTTTAACAAATGGGACTTGTCTAAAAAATACTATAATTATAGTCATACTATTTTGTATAAAAATATAATTTTACGATTTTTTATAAAAACTATATTCGAACTTGTGCAATAAGTATTAAATGTATAATAACAATTACTATTTACTAAAATTACTAACCATACACTTAATATCACAACCTGAGCGATGGATTTTGCTCCTCAAACAAAATACTGTGCGGGGCTTTCTTTACTAAAAACACTTAATTCGGATTTTCACGAATGTCCCGACTTAAACAGTTTCGAACATTCAAACTACTTACAATAATTAATTGGTGAATCTTTAATGTATTACTAATTTATGTCCATGTCTGTGTGTCTAGACATATCTGGGCTCTATTTTTTAGTTATATGTATATTTAGTGTACTTATACGTATATTTACTGTACTTATCTATAATACTAGCATTGTCATTGATTTTGAGATTAATCTCTTACAAGATAAACGTACCGATACTACCTCATTATAATCATTTCACATAAAAATTATAACAGTTCTCAATTTAACAAAAAAAATCTTTTAAATGGTGCATCTTTCAAAGCCCAGGTGAGCCTAGACTACAAAAGCAAGAAAACTTTGTCCGAAACAGTTGTATATACAAAAAACTTTAACCATCTACTTTATATGCAAGTATTTCTTGAACACCGGGAGCCGTATATCGATGCTATCTCGGACAAAACTTAAAATGGGGGAAGAGAAAACAATGCAGCGAGAGGAACCTGCAACAAAGAACACACCTAAGTATAATTCGCTTTTAACTTTATGTTGCCTTGTTTATAACTGATTTAGCTACTATAAGGTTTGAATTAATTGAGTGTAATAGATAAAAATATATATTATGAGGGTAATGCGGAAAGAATCTGATTAATTATGTCTTTATTTTGAAATGGAAAATTTATTTAGAGATATAAAAATAGAGATTACACAATATAGGTACAACATAATTTATTAAAATATCATGTTGACAAATAAAATTTTCAGGAGTTTTATTTTCAAAAAAGCTGTGCATAATTATGTAGGTATCAATAGTTTTTTTTAATGGAAATAGCCGACAAACGAGCTGACGATCCACCTGATGGTAAGGAGCTATCGTCGCCCATGGACATCAGCAACACCAAAAGGCATCCTTGATGCGTTGCCGGCCAAGAAAAAAAGATGAAAAAGAAAAAAGAACTGGCTGGAAAATAATAAAGCTAGTAAGTTATTAAAAGACGCCAGACAGCTTGCTACTTGTCTAAACTACTTGTAAGTGGGCTATAATGCGGTGCAGGAATTTGTCGTTATAGCAATTGTGTTGTGTTTACGACGGAGAGAGAAAATTAAACGCGTGCGGTCAAATGCGAATGTTTCTTCAAGTTACTTAGATACATCTTTAATAAGAAACATAGTTTTTGTTTGTAGTCATAAAACACAGAATGAAAACTTTATTACCAAGATTTATACTGATAGAAGACACCGCTAGGATTTAATTTTCCCTGGAGTTATTAACAGGACGGTTACGTGACGATAAAACTAAAATCAAATTTTATTGAAAAAAAAATTGTATGTGTCCGCCACATGCGAGTTGAAGTAAAACTTCTTTGTCATTATATGGCAAAATAAAGAATACCAAAATAGAACAAACCAACGTGATAAAGGTAAAAAGAGAATTAATTACCTCCAATGTAGATAAGTGTGTATGAGTGAGTAAGTGTATATGTATTACTTAATTCTTACCTTGTGGGGTCGTACCTGGTGTCGAACCCAGGCACGTTGACTACATTCCACTCATCGTTCATTTTAGCGTAGCTAAAGGATATTTGGTTTCGGAAAGTCTCTGGAGCTAGAAGTTTCATTTGCTCCAAATGCGAGTGAAACTCCGGCACCAAAGTGAGATTTTTTTTCATCAAATGTTCTAGAACAAAATGAAACCAGATTAGTTTTGTTAGTTCTTTGAAACTGATTATTATTTATAAAACAACATTAACGACTTTGTTATGGATATCCCAAAACATGATTTTAATGATGATCTAAGGTTCGAATTTTTTGTGGGACAAACAAATTTTTGCTCTCGGGTCGTGGGTGTTAATGATGTCTCATTTGCGTGTATCAATGCCACCCGCGACTCACTTAGCATGGTAGTGTGAGTGTATATTCTTTTAAAATTGGTTTATTAATTAGAAATACTTACCTATAATAAAACCCATCGATACATCGTCTGGTAGCCGTATGCCTTCGCAAATACTAATGAATCTTCCACCGCTGAAAAGAATGGAGATTTTAAAACTTGATTTTCTACAATATGTCATTAAGTAAATTTGATTAATGATTAAAATAATTGCAGTACCTTGCAACTGGTAGCATTTTTAATGCTAAACTTCTGCTCACGCAAAAACCAGCTCCTCCGGTGGCGAACCAGAAAGAAAACATCAACTGTAACAAATAAATTAAGTATATTTTTATTTTCTTAATGTATCTAAAGATATAAATAAATAACGCTTCACACTCACAGCCCCACACTAGGATTCCCTGTATCGTGGATGCCATGGACAACACACAAGAAGGATGAAGGAAGCACACTCACACCGAGACCGTTAACACCTCGTTGGGAATCGAACCCTTGGCGCGCCTATCCGCCATGGTAACCATTGCGCCACACGGATCGTCTATTTTAATAAATTTTAGTTACATATTTTAGTTTTCATGAAATTGCGATTCTTATTCAAGAATTCCAAGACATAATTATGTATTAAAATTTACAAGGATCCGTCCAATGGATTTGGAACACAGTGGAAAGCTCTGTACTAGAGACGCGACATAAAATTAATGTGGGCAACAAAAATAAGTTTAATAATACAATAAAAAATAAAATTATACATGAAATTCCAAACTTTAGGTCTACACATGTTTTTCCAGTGTGATCATAATAAGGCAAAACTGCATACATAATATTACCTTGTTGGTAGGCTTCTTGAAAATTTTCACGGGTTCATAAACTGATGTTCTTCCGAGGTACCAGTCCTCTTGGTAATTATACGTTTGGAGCACGTTGACCAATCGCGGCGTGTTCACGTAGTTGTCGTCATCAAAGTGGCAAAACCATCTACAGAAAAAAGAAACAAATTAACATTAAAATATTCCGTACTATTAACGATTCATGGAAGGAATTTTATATTAACACATGCAAATTATGCAAAAAGCTGTGTTGCGCAGAGTAGGTACGAAACGACATCGTATACTTATGAAAATTAAAAACACCGTGAATGATTACACGACATCGGTTCTGGTTGCGATATTAATTTTCAGAACCCAACAATTTGAACCCTCTTCAAGCAACGACGCAATAAATCCAAAACAATTTGTTCCACCCAACGGCGAGTCCTTTTAATAAAGAAAATGACCATGCAAGAGCATAAAATCGTAGGTATCTTTGACTCCGGTGCCAATAATTACTGTTGCGGTATAATTTAGGGACATTACGTCCTGCGCAAATAACAGGAGCTGGGTATGCGCAATACAAGACCACATATTGCAATATGGCGTACGACAAATCGCTTTGAGATGCTAAGTAATAACAACTCCGATCGAATTTCTGCATATCAGGTTTACATTTGCAAAATTAAACCGGCCTGTGCGTAACTTGCGAGACAGCAATTTAATCACTGAATCGAGCCAATCTATTTATGAGACTAGATCAACTCAGGTATGCTAATGAATGGACGAGGTTGGAATAAAATGTTATCTATTTACAAGTTTTATTGATGTGTAAATTCCATGTTTGGTAGATAAAGAAAATTATTAAAAGGAAGATAAAGATGATCATCAACAATCTGGCGGAGAAGAGTTATCTTTTATTATAGCGTCATAGGTCGTCGGTATGCTATCTGAATTAGGAGAATATTGTCACAAAACAAACGTACCTTTAAACGCTGAAAGCACGTCATTACGATTGATAGAATTTATTTTCATGATAGATATTGTGTTTAAAGAAAAGGATACTGATTTTTTAGGAATCCATCTCTAATGTAAGCCCTCCGAAATACAAATAACGTTCTAAAATTTATTTTAAGAACACACCTACTTACACTGAATAAGTGGAAAACATGAAGAAGTTGATTTGATTGGACTATCTTGTTATATTGCATTTATGATACATACAAGCATCAAAAATATAAACGATAGTGTAAATGTCAGAAAAGTAATTCATACAAATCTACCTAGTTATTGTTTCTAGTTTTGTGCCAAAAGAAGTACAAATAACAAATAGCGTTTTAAAATTACCTACTTTGTTTGAGCAAAAGAGAGTAAATAAAGTAAAAGTAAAGGTAAAGACAACTAGTGACAAATGAACGCGAAAAATTAACATGCAGAATGTTAATTTAACTCGTTAGGATCCGCGTGATCGCGGTACCTTTGAGTTCGAACGTGCTGGAACGTTCTCGGTAACCGACGGGTTAATTATGTTATTACACAAACTAAAAGCATTTGGTATTATAAATTTTAATAATTAATTCGTTGATACGAATGACCAATTTATTAGAAAATTCGATACTTTATATTTTATTGATGCTATCAACGTAATCGGGTTTTACAGGATTTATTATAAAAAAAGTATTTTTTAAGTAAGTATTATTTTCTGGCTAATACACTATCATGTCTAACACGGCAGACACGGTGAACATTAAACACGATTTGTGGGAAAAAACAAGACAGCATAAACAAAAATAGTGGTCGAGTCTCTGTGTAAACGCGTGAAAATTATTATGAGCCCAAAATAATATTGAACTTGCTCTCCAAAAACCATTAACTTATGTATTCCGTATATTTGTACACCGAGGTTGGTTTCCTCTGATTAAAGGGACTTTGATTAACTTTAACGAAACGTGAGGTTTTAATTTTCTATATTTTAATGTAGTGATTCTGGAAAAGAAAAATAGAAAATTCTTAGTTGTTTTCTAGTATACAGTTAAAGTTTAAAGCTAGTCTAAAACTACTTTAGAGCGCAAGCTTGTAGTCAGAGTTTGTTCTTTTAATAAGACTGTAGTTTACAGCAATATTTTCCGAGACATCTAGGAAGTTTGTTGGTTTGCGATTTTGTATTGTCTTATTTTGTTTATTGAGAAAAATACTAATCTTATATTGCAATGTAGGCACTGTTATACTATTGATTGTTTCGACTTCAGGTTTCGACATGAACTTTTCACGATAAATATATCTACAAATACAATGATATTTAATTACATTGTAATATCATTATACAAATATAGATATAATTGGATTGTCGGCTTACGCCCCAGCTCAGAGTCACTAATGGTTACTTAAATCGCTCCTTAGTACAGAATCACCATACAAATTCTGTACTAAGGAGTGACTCTGAGTTGGGGCGAAAGTCAGTTTACTTACTTTACTTAATTATTTACATTTACCTTTACTTAATTATTTGATGACTGATTAACATCGAAGTTTCTGAATTTCAAGTCAAATCAACCACTCATCATTGACACTGACTGTTAGCACTTCGCAGTGCTGAATGGCGTAACTTCTTTATTTTACTTGAAAGAAAAAGCTATTTTGCAATATTTTTAAGCAAAAAAAGACAGTAAATGAATTTCTTGTTATTATATTAGTATAAATCCATAGCATTAAAATAAATATTATCTTTTATTTACTATCAAAGTACTTTACGTGTGGCTACACTAACACTCCATCGATTATTTACCGATAAGGTTATTTGACGTTCCTCTGCACTAGGGTCGCTTAAAATTGACAATATGTCTCCGAGATGAACCGATTCTTAACATATTTAATGACAATTAATTATGGACTCCTTACGACTAAATAAACGAACCTTTCTGAGTTGGACCTTTAGTGTACAAAGTTAATTATGAATTTTATTGATAGCAAAACAGAATATAGGTATATAATATGAAATGCAAAATATAATAATGTAACGATTATCTCAGTTTGTCGAGTTTCGTGATAAACAAACCTGGATAAACAAACGCTCACATTCACTGTTTACTCAGACGACGTTCCGAAAACAGAAGTTAAAACTAGATATGTTTAACTTTAAAACAAAAACTAAAATACAATTAAATCAATATTGATGTTTATCTAAAACGCGAGTGATAGTTCTTGCATGGGAACTACTAAACTAAGACAAAATACCTACATTAGTAGTTATGAGACGTCTAAAATTACTTAAATCCATATTAATTGAATATCAATATAATATCTTTATTAATTGAACGATTTTTAGTTTACAGTATGGTTGTCTATCGATACCGCTTAAATCTATTTCTCGTACCTAATCACAGAAGTAATAAATTGATGTTAATGGTCAAATAAAAAATTAATAGTTTTTAAATTTGGATGCTTAATTATCTTACATCTTTAAAGACCGGATGCTACGAAATTTAAATACTGAAATGGTCTCAGAATGTCAGAACTTTTTAATTTACCTTTTGATTAATGAAGATGTAAGAGAAAGCAAATAAAGAGTAGTTATTGGTCACTAAGTAGTTCATTATGTACTATAAAAACTATAAATTGTAGGCAACAGGACAGAAATCCGTACACGCAATTATCGTGGACATGGAATAATAACATAGATCACCGTTAATAAAAATCCTGAGAGTTAATGAGTAAAAAAATACATCAATGAAGAAGTAGTGATTATGAATATTTCTTGTAAAGCAATAATCATATCCCCAATAACGATAATATATTTGTTACCCCAACCTCAACTGGTATTTATTTTCTTGCGCATTATATATTAGCTACATTACATAATCTTCTTACAATCGGACTTAGACCGCAGGTATCTGCTAGTTTAATAGTAAGAGATTAGCGAGTAGATTATATTGTACATTGTCTTTATGAAAATAAAGCTTTTATTCTAAATATTTATTTTAACCCTAATAAATACTGCAATTCATACTAGAAATTCATGTTAAAAATTTCGGTTATACTCGTAACTGTATTTAAATCTTTCTTAATGTTCATAAACAGTTCGATATAGCAATATAATAGCAAACAGTGTCGTAATTAAGCCAGTATATAATTTCTTGTAAAGCTTTCTAGCTTTCTTTCTCAAAAATACATATAAAAGATTGTAATGATCTTGTTTGTTAAAGTCGATTTCTTTGCATCCAGGATCGCCGTTATAGTAGCTAGGTTGAATACAACATTAAAATTTACAACATCTTTACATCACTAATGTATTGATTCATTTCCTGCATCCTCAAATGAGAGAGTTACACAATCTTTTAAAACTTCATGGCTTTTACCACTGAACGGCTCACTACAGAGCACGACTCACGAGTCTTTCCATATAGCTAATAGGAGGCCTACAGCACACTTCACCATGCCGCTCCAGTACGGATTGGTATGGTTAGTGGCTAACCCAAATATCGGAAGTTTTTATGTCAAATATCAAAGACCTCCGGCTTCAACGTGCCTTAACGAGTACTATCTATCTCATCAAAGCACGGAAGTGTTCATGTTAGTCTGCGACTAGCGGTCACCTATCCAACTGCCGATCGCGCCCGACTATTATTTAGGATTTACACAAATTGCCGGTCTATCACGTCATATTCTCTTTTCGCTAATCATCAATAATGGGTCAAGTCCTTAAATTCTTAAACGAATATGTTCCTTTTAATTGCAGTGCAGAGAATCAGGTATAATTACAGACTGATTAATAACGTCCGCTGTATCACGTAACAAATTCCCCTTTGATTGCGTTATAATTGGTCGGGATATGTCGTGTGATGGACCAACTAATGCGCAGACAGTGGATTTATGAGTTCAAGCACCTATTTGCGTTTGAGGCGGAGTAATTATAACCAAGATGAATTGTAAGCTACGTGTTTTTTACTTATAAAGTACTGAAGGTATTCAAGATTTAGAGACTCTAATTACCAGTGGAATTCGACAGGATTAGATATTATAAGAAGAAAGAGATAGATGTACGTATATTTAGATGTATAACATGTCTTTCGTCATAATCACAGTCCGTACCTGCCTCCTATAGGGTTCGAGTCTTCTCTCATAAATCATAATGTATACATATATTTATGTGTACATATATTTCATTTACTTTCATTCCTTTTGTGATTTTCATTACTTAAAACATTGTGTACGAGCACAGTTTGAAGTCGCAACTATTTACTAGCGTGTTACAGCTTTCAGACAACTTTGACAACTGTATAGAGCAGATGTGAAGGCAATATTATAATTTAACTGAAGGGTGAAGAGGATTTAATTTCTTGCACCCTGAACATGATATCTAGTTTATCAATAAAGAGGCCACGGTATTAAAATGATTTTTTCTATCTGCATGAACACAATAATCAAAAATTTTCGCACCAATTTTTATTCGGTTTTTACCAATAAATTGTTTTATTTACCAAAATGGTCAACGGTGCAACGTCTTCAAAAATAGAGGAGGTTTTCAATTCAATAGTTTTTTTATAATATTGTTACCTCTGAAGTTCGTCAATTTTTAATCTATTTGTTCCAGGTTGATCCCATATATTTCAAAATCCAGTTATGATATGGGGGGGATCAATGAGAAATTGAGCGAAATCTTCAGATATTACAGGTTTCACACGTGGCGATTTTGATACGTTTTTCGAACATTATTTCCTTGGAGCTGGAAGTTAGTTATTTATTTTCTTGTCTTTTTATTTCTTATCTCATTCTGTGTTATCACAATTGTTACTTTCCACCATGTAATAAAGCAAGAGCAAGACACTTACTTTTTACCGCTTTCCAGGAAATGATCGTACTCCACGGACATTTTGCAACAGAGATGTTTGCGTTGATGCGACGCCGAACAATTGGTGTTTACCATGTGGCCGTCTGTAAAGAAAATAAGACTTGTAACTAACAAAATAAGGTCGACTTTTAAATAGCAACGGATATGAAATACCCGAACTTTTGAGTTCAATTGTTGTTGGTACTGGAGAGAGATTTACGTATCTTCAAACTTTTACAACAGCAGCGTTGTACGAAAGTAGAATTTACTCGGAGTACCGGTCCGAAAAATTGATGTCACCGGTGAAAATACATAATATAAAATCTACCAAGTTTCATAGCAACATTTTGTAAAAATATCTTTACAACTATAACGGTACTACCTAATTTTCTTTCTTTTTCTTCTCTCTTTCTTGGCTGGCAACGCATCATTGATGCCTTTGGTGTTGCTGATGTTCATGGGCGACGATAGCCATTTACTATCAGGTGAAACGTCAGCTCTTTTGCCGGCTGTTTCCACAAAAATATGTATATAAGCAGGTATATCGGGTAACTTCCGAATTGTTTAACCAGTTATGTTTATATTCACATAAGATATTAATATTTCATATTAGATATTAATATTTCAGAATAAAGTTTCAGTTATCCAACTAATATTGATTACATAAATGTTACTCGTAATTCTATGTGTTGAATTTGAGGCTTCAAAATTCAGTTTTCTGTAATAAAATAATCTGTGAAAGAATAAAATAACATAATTAAATTTAAAGTTACTTGTTTGATTCTGATGTTGTCGATTTTCTGTGTCCGTGAAGAACCATGTCTGCAACAAGAAAAATCAATAATTACTACATAGTTAAATACAACCTAATTATTATATTATAAATATATCTTCATTTATTTTATTTTAAATTGTGATTTTTATGTTGTAATCAGAATTAAAATTTCCGTGCTTTCCTTTGACTTATCAAAAGATTTAATTATCAATTTCAATCTCATTGTCAATACGAATTCATGCTTATTGATAGGAAATAAAGAGGAAATACATTCATAAATAAATTGAAAAATGTCTAAGAAAAGCCCTAGTGTGAACTGCGCGAGTCATTAGAACCTAATGATGAGAAAAATCCACAGATAAGCAAAAAATTACTCTGTAAGAATTACTGTTCAACCAGATCGCCAGATAACTGGCATTAAAAATTCATCACTTTCTTCGTTAAATCATAAAAAGACTAATTAGAATTTTTCATCTTACTTACATTACTTACGTAATGTTTACTTACATGCTTTTAACTTAGGTATATGTAGTATGTTTGACCCTAAGATATTTTATAAGTACAATATAATACAATACAATGCACACTAATAAATGACAAAAAAGAGAAGTTAAAAAAGAAACAAAAATTTGATTGTTTGTTTGCATTGAATAGGCTCCGAAACTACTGCACCGATTTGAAAAATTCTTTCACTGTTGGGAAACTACACTATCCCCGGGTGACATAGGCTATATTATATTTTCAAAAAATGTTTGATCCTTAATAAACCTAATAATAATAATAACCTAATAATAATGGGATCCTTAATAATAGTAACCTAAAGTGTAAAAAAATAAGAAAACCCAAGCAAAGCGAGGGCGGGGTTACTCGTAGTAAATAAAAAAGCGGCCAAGTGCGAGTCGGACTCGCCCATGAAGGGTTCCGTAGCAGCAAGTAACATAATATAAAAGTTCTTGTAGTTCGTTGTAACTTTGATCGATGCATTTTGCGTTTTACGATTTATGACGTATTAAAAAAAAAACTACTTACTAGATTTCGTTCAAATCAATTTTCGTTGGAAGTTTGCATAGTAATGTACATCATATATTTTTTTTAGTTTTATCATTCTCTTATTTTAGAAGTTACAGGGGGGGGACACACATTTTACCACTTTGGAAGTGTCTCTCGCGCAAACTATTCAATTTAGAAAAAAATGATATTAGAAACCTCAATATCATTTTTGAAGACCTATCCATAGATACCCCACACGTATGGGTTTGATGAAAAAAAATTTTTTGAGTTTCAGTTCTATGTATGGGGAACCCCCAAAATTTATTGTTTTTTTCCTATTTTTGTGTGACAATCTTAACGCGGTTTACAGAATACATCTACTTACCAAGTTTTAACAGTATAGTTCTTATAGTTTCGGAGAAAAGTGGCTGTGACATACGGACGGACAGACAGACAGACAGACAGACAGACAGACAGACAGACAGACAGACAGACAGACAGACAGACAGACAGACAGACAGACATGACGAATCTATAAGGGTTCCGTTTTTTGCCATTTGGCTACGGAACCCTAATAAAAATAAGACACACATACATACATATACCTATACCTATGTATATATCTACATACATACGTATATAAACATTGTATATAGAATAAATACAAATTTATCACTTATCACACTTATCACGAAAACATGTATTTGTATGAAAAGTGCAACTCGTATTTTATAACTTGGATTTGCTAATATAATATTTTTTATCTCAGGTTTATTGAGAATTTTTATGATCCCATGGAATAAAAAATATGTCCCGCTTGTTGAATAATTTCTTAATACCTACCTATTTTGGTTATGATTGATTTGTGTGTCTTTTGGAATTAATTGAAATAATTAAGAAACTGACCCTAGAATTGTAAAATTGAGTTAGGGTCATTAGATAAAATCTGTGCCATAAAATTCCAAAAATTATTCAATTCCAACATCATGCCATGGCTAAAATCAACGCCGTTGATATTAAAAGCATAAAAATATCCGTAGAAACGAGCCATAATAATCATCATTATGTAAATCAAATCAAATTCTCAAAGCATGCAATGGACTAAATTACTCCCTTATTTACCGTTAACAATAACCATTATTTATCACAGCTGTTTGTTTGGTTATAACGTGATTTGGAATTGAATTAATGAGGCTTGGTGTTAGCAGCCCGTTGATAACATGTTGACATATCAAAACATAATTTTAACTGTGAAAATGAGATAGTGGTTACACAAACAAATGGCGCAATTTGATGTAATCTATAGATTACATTTTATGTGCAATGTTTAATGGTCTACCGGCGACCAAAAGCCCACTTTGTGGTACGTTGTCATTTACTGATACATTCATCATACATGTCTGTGGATACATACATTCAACTCCAAATATATCACCGCCACAGTGTCAGATTATATTTAAAGACAGCTATGAAATAATAAGCAGAAAAGTAACGTTAGATATGCCAAGAAGGCGTTGAAATTATGACAGTCGAATAAAGTCAGGTGTAGCGATTTCACTATGAAAGACAGCTTACCTTTAAGTGATTCAGTCTAAAGTTGTCATCAAAAACTGAACCTCGCAATGTATGAACATAATTCTTATATATAAAATTCTCGTGTCCCGGTGTTAGAAGTTGAACTCCTCCGAAACGGCTCACCGATTTTCGTGAATCTTAGCGTGCAATTCGGCTAGGGTGAAAAATCGGACAACATCTATTTTTCATCCCCCTAAATGTTAAGGTCCGGGGTGGATTTTATTTTTATTTTTTTGACAATTTTTTTTTATGATAAGTACAGCATACAAAAATAATATAAAAAACTTTTGACAGAACGAAGTCTGTCGGGGCAGCTAGTATATAGTAAAATATCTTTGCCTACAAGTAATAAGCAGCATGAGCGTATTGTGTGAACAAGAATATTTTCTTACATTTGCTCCATATCCGTGTTAGCAAATAGCGTTAGCCACACCCGGTTTAGCTCACGACGTTGGCTAAGCTGATGGCCGATAAGCTGCAAAGGCCCTTTCATGAGGTCACTGAGATCAAACAATCATTTATGTAGAAGAAAATTATTATTACTTAGGAGTGTAATCTAACCTTGCTAAAAATATTAAGAAAGAAAAAGACGTAAATAATGATAAATCCTTGGTCCCAACTGTGATGATGATTGAAGAAACAAAATTAAAGACAGGGAGCAGTAAACTCCTTAGTAAAAAGGCAATATGACACCTTAAGAATTAACTTAAGTTAAATGATACACGTTAAGTCCTAACACTAGAATCCAAAACTCGGTCAACGAGCTAGGAGACTGGTTTAAGAAATGACGCATCGAAGTCAACGCGGACAAAAGCGCTGCAGTGCGCTTCACGCACAAACGTCTACTCGTCAGAGATCCTCCCATACGCTTCTCGGGCATCCCCGTCCCGTGGAAGACTCAGACCAAATACCTAGGGGTAACATTAGATTCTGGACTCACCTTTAGGCCCCACGTTAGCAAGGTGACTAGAACAGCCCGACATTACATGTGCCGACTCAACTTTATGTTGGGAAGGAAAAACAAAATGTCCCTTCTGAACAAGCGAACACTCTTCAAGGTTTGCATTCGACCGGTAATGCTATATGCTGCTCCCGTCTTCGCACATGCGGCTCCCAACGTCATGGACAAGATACAACTAGTCCAAAACTTGCTCTGTCGCAGGGCAACCGACGCGCACTGGTGCGTTCGGAACGCCGATCTGCATCGAGACTTAGAGCTCCCCACTATTCAGCAAGTCGCCAAAACATTCTCTGAGAGATTCTTCAAATCCTCAGAAACACACTCCAATCCATTCATTAAGTTTTCAGTGGACTATACCGCCCCCATCCTGACCGCCAACGGCCACCAGATCCGGAGGCCGAGGAACGTCCTGACGGACGCGCCAAACAAACTCTCATCTGACTTGGAACGCCTCTTGGCCTCCTCCAAGGACACAGGCGAACAGATCCCAGATCTCCATGATGGCACAAGTTAACCTTCGACAACACACAGTGTAGTCACCCAGCGGACGCTCCCTAGGGAGCGCCGCTAGCGCCCCGCCCCTCCAAGCGGGGTCGCATCCGATGAAGGCTTAGAGGTCGTAGGACCAAAGCCATCTTCGTCAGGCTGAGTTTAGTGGGTGCGAGTCCCACATAACCAACACAGACGGCTGTGTTGGTATGCATTACGCATTCTCAGCCTCCCTCCCGTGGAGGGGAAAAAAAATCCTAACATGAGAACACTATTTTTCAGTCAAAAAGTTTCTAGTTTAATTTATCAATTTGTTTATCTAGCTTTCCAAAGGTTTAACCGAATGTAAAACGAAAACTAATTCAATCCTCCAAGATTTATCATTAATCTTTAGTCAACTATCTAACTTACTGAAGTGATCTGAATTGTTGTTGACCTTAACTGTTAGGGTTGGGCAGGACACACCCAATTTGACACACTATCACGATATGACAGAGTCGTGGTCTGCTTTGTATATCTAAAAGGTCCGTTTCAAAATGCAAAGTGGAAATGTAAGGTTTCCCGCCAATCACAAACACGAAATCAATAAGGTTTTGTGTTTAATATCAGCCTTATTAATTAAAATAATTAATCATTTATTCATGTAGTCATTGACTTAAGAAAATTGTATATAAAAATAACTTTAATCTATAGAATTTTATGGTTGTGCGCTCAAGAATGAAATTAACCATTAATTTTATTCTCCAGAACGGTTTTTCAAATTATAAACATTAAAGTTAAATTAGTAAGCGTCATCATTATACTCACCACATTTATTTTAATTATTCTAAAAACTACCTTCATAATTAGACATTTACTGTTGTTCTTACTTCATTGTTATGGCTCCAACTTAAATAGATAAGCTCAAAACAAAGGCACATTAATAACAATAACATTTAAGTTAATTTGGTACTTGTTTACTTGTGGGTTAAATCTCAGGCAGTTTCTAAAAATAATGTATGTTCTCTCTCTGTATCTCTTATTGTTTTGTTTCGGGTCAATGCGATAAATGATACACCTACTGTATATACTTTTGTTTTGACAACTGGGACGATAATTGCATATAAGAACCGGCGAAGTCCCTTGGCAAAGTTATTGAAATGCCGCCAACCACTGGCTTTTAAGGGGATTGCCTTGCCCGATGACCTTGGAGATTTGGTCCCTCTACTAGTATTTTTTAACTAAGCGCCATCTACCGACCAACGACTATACTACAATAAAACGAACTGAAGATAAAGCAAGAAAACATGTGGCACAGAGTTTTCATCGTTTTTGCCTATTTATATTCGCTCTCTGAGAGATCTTCGAATACATTTTGTTCCTATAGTTTTTGTAGTCTTGTACGAGTACCTGCCTACATGATAATAATTTATTTATTTTGAACTACACTATACATTATGCCTGCTGATATATTATGTAGCTTTCATTCTACTAAATGATACATTCTGAAGTCTGATGATGACCAGGTAAGTACTGATCAGTTTTCAGTAACGGGAATAGTTAGGATGACCTAGCTTTCAACATTTATCTAATTGAGCATGGGTGCTACTACATGAAACATTCTGAAGGTCTGATGATGACCAGGTAAGTGCTTATAGGTTCTCAGTAACGGAAGTACTTAGGATGACCTAGCTTTCAACATTTAACTAATTGAGCACGGGTGCTACTACATGAAACATTCTAAAGGTCTGATGATGACCAGGTAAGTGCTTATAGGTTCTCAGTAACGGAAGTACTTAGAATGACCTAGCTTTCAACATTTATCTAATTGAGCACGGGTGCTACTACATGAAACATTCTGAAGGTCTGATGATGACCAGGTAAGTGCTTATAGGTTCTCAGTAACGGAAGTACTTAGGATGACCTAGCTTTCAACATTTATCTAATTGAGCACGGGTGCTACTACATGAAACATTCTGAAGGTCTGATGATGACCAGGTAAGTGCTTATAGGTTCTCAGTAACGGAAGTACTTAGGATGACCTAGCTTTCAACATTTATCTAATTGAGCACGGGTGCTACTACATGAAACATTCTGAAGGTCTGATGATGACCAGGTAAGTGCTTATAGGTTCTCAGTAACGGAAGTACTTAGGATGACCTAGCTTTCAACGTTTATCTAATTGAGCACGGGTGCTACTACATGAAACATTCTGAAGGTCTGATGATGACCAGGTAAGTGCTTATAGGTTCTCAGTAACGGAAGTACTTAGGATGACCTAGCTTTCAACATTTATCTAATTGAACACGGGTGCTACTACATGAAACATTCTGAAGGTCTGATGATGACCAGGTAAGTGCTTATAGGTTCTCAGTAACGGAAGTACTTAGGATGACCTAGCTTTCAACATTTATCTAATTGAGCACGGGTGCTACTACATGAAACATTCTGAAGGTCTGATGATGACCAGGTAAGTGCTTATAGGTTCTCAGTAACGGAAGTACTTAGGATGACCTAGTTGATGACCTTGTTTTAATGTTGCCATTGAGGGCCATCCATAAATTACGTCACACTAATTTCATGACTTTCTGACCCCTCCCCCTCTCTTTGTCACAGCTGGTCACATTTGTGAGACCTCCGCCCCTAGTGTGACGTCACATATTGTGAATTAAGTTCCAAAATACATATACATATGTATATATACCAAATATTCGATTTTGGAATGTGACGTCACAAAATTTAGGATCCCCTCCCACCCTTGTCACACAATGTCACGCTACATCGAAACCCCCTCCCCCCTAACGTGTGACGTAATTTATGGATGGCCCTTTGTGATTGTTTCTAAATTACAATAATTAATTAATTCTATAGGAAATAAGGAGTAATCAAGGTCTTTGGTCCTGCCGAAGGAGATCAGTGTATTTTAATAAAAATAAAAAAATATATAAAAAAATATAAAAAAAAATAGGAAATAAGGTTATGGGGGCATCAAGAAATCTGTAGAGTTTAAATTTTCAAATATCACCATTATATCTAGCAGGTACGCGCGGTAGCGTGTCCAGCCAAGTTCAAGCTAACAGAACTGGCGATCAGTACCGCGTGTAAAATTACACGAACGATTTGGAGCCACTTTTGACCCCCTCATAACTCAAAAAGTATTCGACATAAGTCTGTAAAATTGCTTATTGCTTGAGACTTGCGAAATACATATTTGCTCCAGATTTCATAAACACACCTCAAACGGCTATTAAGATAACGTCCAAAAATCGTCATTTTTATCACTGAATGACCTATAGATCAAAACTCTAAACTAGTTCCAGATGACCTAGAAAGTTAAAATTTAGCTTCCAGATAGGTAGTTGAGTATACAAATACAAATACCAAGGAATAAATCAGAAACTAGCAAATTTTTATAATTTTATTATAATGTGTAATATTATACGAATCATTTCGAGTTACTTTTGACCCGTTCATAATTCGAGACCTATTTCACCTAAATACATGAAATTTGGCACATTTATTAAAACCCCTTAGCTTATTTAAAATTTAAAATTTTATAGATGTGGCTAAAACTGTTTTTGATACATTAACGTTTAAAAATCCGCATTTTGGTGACTGAGTCACTGACATAGGATTAAAAACATAACCTACTTCCAGATGGCCTAGAAACTAGATATTTTGCATCAAGGTAGACTATCAGGCGTATCTAAAGGAAAAAATCTAAAAACTGAAAGTTATTGATAATTAGTGAAACAAGTGAATTAGCGGTTCCACTGTGTAGAGTAATTTTACAAATAATAATGGGTATATTCATTATCTATAAACACTAATAATTTCTAGACAAAAAGTAATGATATCTTATCAAAAACATAAATGTAAAATGAAAGCCAAGTTAAAAAAACGATTGAGATCTAAATGGGTTCCAAGTTCTATGTAAAAAAGACTAAAATTTTAGTCACAGGGACATGCAATTCAAACTTTTAAATCACCATGGCCGCCTATGTCTTGTACTTTGGAAAAAAGTAAGTTAGATCTATAACTCGTCTTCCAGATATATTTTTTGTTTCTGCTTGTGATTCTTCTTCAATAATCAAATCTTGTAAATCTTCTTCATCTTGTTCAACCTAAAACAAACAAACAATGCAGTGTCAAATTAAATTAGCTAGGGAAACTATCTAGTATCTAACAAATACCATAGTGTAAGCAAACAGAATAAGTTACCAGCAAAATTTGCTCTGCTCCCTCATCAACTTCCATCCCAGACAGATCGTATGTTTCTGTTAACGGCTGAAGTTCCTGATTTTGTAATTCTGAGTTTTGCTGGTTCCTGAGCTGCCTGAAACATAATAACTTAAGTGAGCGAATGTAATGTTTTTGCTGCTACAGTCAGTAATAAGCCATACACAAAAATTAAAAATGAGTCCAAACACGATGGTTCTACGCAGTGCCATCATTGAGATCCTTTACCCACCTTCGGAGTCCACCATCAGGTAGGTGACATCATCAGTCACCAAGGTCTCAATGAGACCTTTCAAATGAGTCCAAGCACGATAGTTCTACGTAGTGCCGTCACTGAGATCCTTTACCCACCTTCGGAGTCCACCATCAGGTAGGTGAAATCATCAGTCACCTAGGTCTCCATGAGACCTTTCAAATGAGTCTAAGCACGATGGTTCTACGTAGTGACGTCACTGAGATCCTTTACCCATTTTCGGAGTCCACCATCAGGTAGGTGAAATCATCAGTCACCAAGGTCTTAATGAGACCTTTCAAATGAGTCCAAACACGATGGTTCTACGTAGTGGCGTCACTGAGATCCTTTACCCATTTTCGGAGTCCACCATCAGTTAGGTGAAATCATCAGTCACCAAGGTCTTAATGAGACCTTTCAAACGAGTCCAAACACGATGGTTCTATCTAGTGCCGTCACTGAAATCCTTTACCCACCTTCGGAGTCCACCATCAGCTAAGTGACATCTTCAGTTACCAAGGTCTTAATGAAACCTTTAAAATGAGTCCAAACACGATGGTTCTATCTAGTGCCGTCACTGAGATCCTTTACCCACCTTCGGAGTCCACCATCAGGTAGGTGACATCGTCAGCCACCAAGGTCTTAATGAGACCTTTCAAATGAGTCCAAGCACGATGGTTCTATCTAGTGCCGTCACTGAGATCCTTTACCCACCTTCGGAGTCCACCATCAGGTAGGTGACATCGTCAGCCACCAAGGTCTTAATGAGACCTTTCAAATGAGTCCAAACACGATGGTTCTATCTAGTGCCATCACTGAGATCCTTTACCCACCTTCGGAGTCCACCATCAAGTAAGTGACATTATCTGTCACCAAGGTCTTAATGAGACCTTTAAAATGAGTCCAAACACGATGGTTCTATCTAGTGCCGTCATTGAGATCCTTTACCCACCTTCGGAGTCCACCATCAGGTAGGTGACATCGTGAGCCACCAAGGTCTTAATGAGAGCTTTCAAATGAGTCCAAACACGATGGTTCTATCTAGTGCCGTCACTGAGATCCTTTACCCACCTACGGAGTCCACCATCAGGTAGGTGACATCATCAGTCACCAAGGTCTCAATGATACCTTTCAAATGAGTTCAAACACGATGGTTCTACGTAGTGACGTCACTGAGATCCTTTACCAACCTTCGGAGTCCACCATCAGGTAGGTGACATCATCAGTCACCAAGGTCTCCAAAAGCCTTTTCAAATGAGTCCAAACACGATGGTTCTACGTAATGCCGTCCCTGAGATCCTTTACCCACCTTCGGAGTCCACCATCAGGTAGGTGACATCATTAGTCACCAAGGTCTCCATGAGACCTTTCAAATGAATCCAAACACGATGGTTCTACGTAGTGCCGTCACTGAGATCCTTTACCCACCTTCGGAGTCCACCATCAGGTAGGTGAAATCATCAGTCACCAAGGTCTTAATGAGAGCTTTCAAATGAGTCCAAACACGATGGTTCTACGTAGTGCCGTCACTGAGATCCTTTACCCACCTTCGGAGTCCACCATCAGGTAGGTGACATCATTAGTCACCAAGGTCTCCATGAGACCTTTCAAAAATTCAAATGAATCCAAACACGATGGTTATACGTAGTGCCGTCAATGAGATGCTAATACCCACCTTCGGAGTCCATCATCATATTAGGTCTCCATCTGCCGCGGCGCCGTCAAACGAAATTCTCAAGATAGCTAAAACGTTAAAAAAATAAACACACTAGAAATAATGTACTCAATAGGGTAGGTACTTACCAATAGTTTTGGAGAGCTCGGTCACATTTCACTTACATTTATTCATTATATTAGCCACAGTCAGTCTTACTCTATGATAGGGTCAATAAACTAAACGAAATTATAATCTACTTTACATATATTTACAAACTTAATTTTTATTGTTCTTTTACGAAATATTTATATTTGTACTATTTACAATATGACTTCATTCAAAAATTTTTCAAAACGTGAGGTTTATGTTTTTATTTGGAAAAAATAGCGCGCGTACAATCCACCCGTCACAAGAGTCATCGAGACACTGATGTAAGTGATGTATCGTGTTTCGAGAGTCCCGAGCACGCGACGCAGGGCTTAGCGGGGGCGCTCCAGCGGGGTACTGGTGAAGTTTTGGGTTTTTATTCATTTTTTCAAAATATTAAAATAATTAAGAAAAAAAAACCATACAAATTGTGAAACACGTCATTACATATTTTTTAGTACAATATTCATGCCGAACTATTTAACCGTTACAGAGAACATTTACAATTTAGGTTGAAGAAGGACCTATTTAACAAATTTTTTTCCCAATATTTGGGAGAGGTTATTAAAATTTTAAATAATAGAATATCATTGTGATGACCTTCAGTATACCATATATTTTTTATATGGAAATCGCACAAAAGGATTCATCTGCAATCTTCTTCAAACTTACAGTATTTTTGAGATTTGAGCGAGCCAATCCCCTTAACATGAGAATAAAGTCCGGTTTAGACGTATTAAGTAGTTAAGTAGATAACTAAATTTTAAGTGAATAATTTTTAGTGCGCGTCTACACGTAATAATTTAGTAAAGCTCTTTAGTTCATACGATTCTACTTAATTACTTAAGCATTTTACTAAATGTTAACCAAAAACTGCCTGTCCAAACGTGTTAAGTATAAGCCCCGCCCACCTACTTAACAGAAAATAGAAAATTTCTAAATTACTTGTCTACTTGATTACTAAATAACTACTAAATTGTCCGTTTACACGTATTAATTTACTTAAAATTTAGTTAACTACTTAACTACTTAATACGTGTAAATCGAACATAAGTGATAATTTCACGTTACTAGGGTGGAAGAAGTTGGACCTAAAATAAATGCAAAATGGCGTTAGTAACGAAGAATTCGAAAACTTCAAAATATTGGTACCTAGAACAGACTCACTCGATGTAGGTAATTAATCCAGTGATCATTTGTTTTCATTTCAAATTCATTGTAATGTTGTGAATCCCTGGTAGGTATTTTTATTTCTGAAAATGTAGAGATAAAAACAATGTTATAAGATCTTTAAAAATAAACGAGCTCTTACAAAATTTTATTTTTACAACCTGTAAATTGAAATATTTACTTATATTCATTTAATACAACATTGAAGTGGAAATGTTTATTTATATTTATTTAATAGATACTAGTGGATACCCGGCGTGCGATACCCATACTACGTTAAAAATTTGTACGGGAAAACTCGAAAATCAAAAATGTTCGTAATGTATTGTTTTAGTGGTCTCAAACCATCTTCGCATTACTGCCTTTCAAATGAAACCGTTAAGTTTGTAAAGGAGTAAGTAAAGGACATAAAGTATTTTTTTTTTGTGTTCTATATACAGGGTGAATTTTTCATGTGAACGTGGATAGCCCCCACGTTCATGTTTATAGGAGGAACCTACTTCTTATAATATTTTGTTTTGTTTTATCGGTTTATTCGGTGTATTTATTTTTAACGGTAATATTACAAAGGGGAACCATCTATTATTAATTCATCTCACTTCCTATCTCACCAGATGAACGAAACAGAGATTAAATTCATTCAATTCAATTCATTACCTCATCGTCCTAGTACCTACGATCTAAGTAGTTAGCAAGTAGACTGTGACAACAATAATATGGAGAATACGTACTGGGTACAATTTTCGATTCTGCATTACGCGCCTAAGTGAAGGTTCACCAGTTCAGGCTGTATGCTAATACGTTTGTAACGAGTTTAAAGCATATATGTACTGCGTTACACTCTGTGCCAACTGTAATAAATCCAGTAGGTACCATATCTACTGAAAACTTAAAGCTTGTGAGTCCTACATAAGTGGAATGAAATAGGTAATATCTTATGATATAAGTTTAATAAAAACAATTACATATTCAGGCGGTTCAAACGAAGTCAATATTAGATATAATTCAATAGACAATTGCTCTAAGGTTTTAGGCACCATACTACTATATAGAAAATTAACACATTTAAAAATTCCCTTCAATGATGTTGACCAAAATGCAGTAAAAATTATGAGAATTTTGATAATGGTAATGAACAACTTGACTAATGACAGTGTAGGAGCATAAAATATGAAAACTAACATGAAGGCTTATTAGATTAACATGCAAATGATCCCTGAGCTTATCAGCAGAGCAGATAAGATGTTATTGCTAGTAACCATGGTAAAGCACGCGGTTCTCAAGTTACAAGAAACACGGTGGGTCTCAAATAAACATCTTGATTCTTAGAACGTAGTACAGCTCAAATTAAAAACCCAAACAGTTATTTTATGCCATGGAAACTTGATATGGCGAAATGATATTATGTCAAAAACATGATGACAGCGAAATCGAAGTAGTTGCACGTTAAATATTAACATGAAGATGTAAACTATATATATTTCAATAATTTTGACTGTGAATAATAATTTGCATTTAAATTGGATCAGTATTCAATGAACAAAGTTAAATGATCTATAAGAGTCATTTCAAGATTGAAACTTGATATGGTTGTAGATATGGTAGCTACTATTTTTATTAATACTTTTAATTCGAAATTAGTTTATGCCTGTGCCATCACGTATTAGTTATACTACGTATAAAATCGTTATAAGTACGTCATTTTTTTATAAAATTGGTCCGAAACCTTACTTAATACATCATTTAGTAAACAATATACAACTAAATGAATATTACTCAAACTGAAACATTCGCTACTTGAAAGTTGGCCTTTTGAAAAGTGTCATTATAAAAGGCAGACCAAACAAACGTACAGTTGGCAACTGTTAGATTGGTAAATAAAACAAAATTATGTGATAAGTTGGCAAATGATTATTCGGCGAAATAAAATTCTGCGAAACGTTAGTTGGCAAGTGATAATCTCCCAAAAAAATTTCGGCGAAAAGGCAGAGATCCACTAAAAAAATATAATCAAGAAAATTAAGTATCAAAACTAGTCAATCCTACGAGATGGATAATATTCATATAATTATAATATATGTATTTTCCTCTTATAATTATAATAATTATAATACATACGTATTTCCCAACAATATAGAACAGTTGAAATACTGCCCGTTGATAATCTGTCATCATGCCTGACTAGTAGATACTGGATGACTGCCTATATCGGCATATAACCATATAACGTGCTCTCCGATGAAAGAGCTCGAGGAATTTTAACACCCGCGGTCAGTGCGGTCACTCATTCAAATTCAGACCCGTCTCTTGATCATAAGCTATAAACACACGCTTCAATTTGACATCAGAATTTCATGTATCGATATCAATTACCAAACATGTTGCGTTAACTTATTTCGGTTTCGGTTAAGTTTCGGATTTTTGTCTTTTCGAAGAATCGTTTTTTACCTCCAGCTGTATAACATTGTGATTTAGTAACAAGCAAATCTGGTTTTATGTTCATTCTAAATCATGGATTTTAAAGAGGACAACATTTAAGCTTACAAAAAAAGCTTTTAAAAATTGTTAAACGAAATATAAATAAAATATATTTTCTGATTAACCACAATGAGAACCTGGGTAACAACAAATAATATCGAAAACTTTTTTTTATTGTAAAAGAGAAATTGTGCGCATTAAAACTTCACCTGCCCAAGTAACTTCAATTTCAAATAAGCTGACTACAACGCATTAAATTTTATCTAATACCAATGAGAGCTTAAATTTATTGATAGCTACGAAGCTACGATACTGTCACAGAAATACTGGCTATCGGGATTAAGCGGGGCATAAATCAAATATAGTAAGAGAGCTTTCAAAGGAAAAAGGGCGAAAGCAAGAGAACAATCCGGTCACGTGGCGGGCGCGCGTCGTGCCACGCGCTGCGCAAGCGCAGGGTCCATGTTCCAATAGTTATTTATGTTGGTCCTTCAAGCCGGATTAACGGTCGATTATGCACGCTCCAGATTCAGGAAACAGTCAACGGGTGCTGCACGACCTCATACCGTTTTCTATTATTCAGTATATAACTCTAGATGGTTGGAATTAATGTCATTTTATTTACTATACTGTGGTACGAAGAGGGTTTAATTAGTATGGTAGACATATTAACTAAAATAGTTTTTTTTCTGTTGCTACTCAAAATCCATAATATACAGGTCTCTAATGACTACGTTGTGACCATGATCCATGCAACTGGGTAACCTCATGATAGTAAAATGCACGTAAGACTGTAAAAAAATAGAAAAAATTATAGGAAATAAAATTGTTTCGGAGATTTTGAATATTGCAGTGTTATTATGATGATATTGTAAATGAGATACAATTAAATCTAAATCCCAACTGTGTGACATATGTCGGGATAATTTTGGATAGTAACAATGTTCTTGTCACAGTTGAACCCATACTTTTTCCGTCTCTAGAGATTTTAAACCTCACATAAAACTTTCTGGTCATGTAAGAATCGTTTTTTCTTTTTTAACGATTTTATGATAACATCGGAATAACTTAAATTCTAGTTTTATAACGTACAGCCTTTTGGCAGACGCAGGTGATAACGAGTAAGTAATGGTAGCCAAGGATGTTCTGTAAACAGGTATTTTTTTCCAGCTGCAAGGCAAATGACAAAGATAAAGACGACAAATTAAGTTGTCTGATGTTCTTTGGTAAGTTGTGAAGGTCAACCTTTTTATCAACGATGCCCATAATTTTAAGTGCTTAATTAATATAGATAAATCCAAGCAATTTGAGACATTCAAACTATTGAATTCCCACAGAGTTAAAATACACGTTTTTTGTTTTAAATTAATTTAATTTAGAACATGTAATACATTATTATTATCAAAAAATATGTTTAGATAAATTTAATGCAAACTGTAGTTTTAATGATTCAAATGGAGTTTATATCAAGGTATACTAGTTTTACTAGGATTCCATTCAACTCAGTTGTGTGTCTTATTATATAGGTATTGACGTTCTTGTATTTTGTATAGAATTAATTATACCTAATGACTATTATGTTTATACAAACAAGTTTGGAATCATTTAGTTTAACCGACAGGGCGGTTAGACAAAATACCACGGTGTGATTAAGGCGCGGTGTGATCTCAATATCCACAAAACTGGGTTTCTTTGGTGCTCGAGTACGAGGAAACCCAATGAAAATATCGCACGCAAAAAATACAGAGCATAGAAAAAGGTCTAAAGAAAAATGTTAACCAAATAGAATATTAAATAGTTGTTTAATATTTCCAATAAAAAAACGTAATTTGCTATACAAAAATAAACTTAATCGTCGACGTTCTCTGTATTTTCAGCGGTAACAACATATATTTTTTTAAGAATATAATACGTATATGGTTTTATTAAAACTTAAACCGGACAGTTATTGAATTTAATGTGTATATTCTGAATTATCTAAGGAAAACCCTCAAATTAAATGTTTATTTGCAATTTAGTTACATTGTTAGCAAAAATATGCTCTGCAATTTTGAACTTGTAAATGTAACATTAGATTAGCGCAGATATGCGGTTGTGTGAGTGAAATCAACGTTTTTAAATTTTAGTCATACCGCGCCTTAACAATGCCTCGTTGAATTGACGAATGAATAGTAATACTAAAAATAAAACACAACGCTTATAAAGTACAACCTCATGATTTTATTTACACTGAATTTGCCTGATTTATTATACTCGTAACTGATAATTATGATGATGATGTTTAGATGTTTTGCCATGATCACATTTACCTAAATGAAGAATATGACTGACAAGAATGACAATCCCATAGAATATTTTATTCGCAGGATAACATACCTTTATGCAAGTTTGGTAAGTTATGCAAGTGGTGGTACTTTGATATTAGTGTTTACCTGTATTTTGTAGGAGTAGCATAGCCATCATAAGATTGTTATTGCTAAGCTTTCTCTACCGTATATCTGGTATCACCAACAATACTATTTCGTAAGTCAACCTGTCACACAACTCGTTTGACTATTGATAACGAAACATAGTATGAAAACAAACATAGGTAGGGACTTAAGTCGTAATTAATATTAGTAACTTACATGTTAGTTATCTTAATTAACTTAAATTCTTCTTTTAGGTCATCGGTTAATTGATTAGTAAGAAGTAAGGGGGAAATTAATATTATACCTGTTTCTTCGCCAGTTGAAACCACGTCTTCAATATAATTGGCAATCTTGTGTACTGATAATGCTTTGTTGTTTTAACACTTATAAATATGTCATCTAGAGTTATATTTTTATTCTGTCCACTGTCATAAATACTTGTTTTCGTAACAGGTTCGATAGATAAACCCGACACTTGCACTGCGGCCCGATTTTCTTGTGAATTGAAGTTCACTCCTCCTTGGTACACTAACAGACTGCTGTACCCTAGGGCTAGGAGCACAGCTGCGGCCTTAATTAATCTACGGCCACCCATACCAGAGCCGACTGGCGCCAAGGCGCCGATAAACACGAGAAAGTCTCAGCACGTCGTCACTCATCTGTCGAACTTTGTAAACGAAGTACTATCTAACAATGCGATCCGCTTGAACAGTCCCGCGACGACAGAGAACGGTTACAAACTAAATAAAAATGTAGCACAGACAGCGAATACGCCCGCGCCGCACTGCCCCACCACGTGGTGTAAGCGAGAAGTCCGATAACTCGCACTCTGTCTCCGCTAAGCCTACCTGCGCGTGCGCCTGTACGCTGCCCGTGCCATCGCCGCCGGCAGCAACACCCATGTCAATATCTTTGTCATATAATTGCAGACTGCGTACATCCAGAACTTTAGTTCACTGATTTCTGAATATTTTGGTTTTATGTTCATTACCTATTTCAAACATTACCTGTTGTTTAACTTTTGAAACTATTGTTGATGTTACCTTACTATGTGAAATTAATTTAGAACTAATTGTATAAATGTTATTAATTAAGAGTATGTGATATAATTATTTGTTATTATTTATTTACCTACCAAGTATCGATTTTCTGAGAACTGTGCATTAAAAAATACCCAGTTACAGAAAATCCTATTAGATAATTATGTACTATAGGGGCATTATTAAAAACAAGATTTTTTAAGCTCACTCAATGATTTACCTTAAAAATATCTGTCAAATAAGGTCGCATAGATAAGACTATAATAAGAACATAAATCTTCCTAAACTTTCATCCGTTATTCGAAGATACCTGTAGTAGTGGGCGATGAAATTACAACAATATAACACAAAGCCAGTCATGTAATTTTACATTAATTTATTCCAATTACCAGAATTGAAACCGCTTACCGTTAAATTCATCAACGAATTTCACTGCGTCATTTTCCTAATTTGGTTTCATTGGTGTACAATGCGCTATTGTGCGTTGATCCGGAGGTGATTTCAGTACAACCGTAGGTGGTAATGAAATTAAGAACCGGTCATTGTTGTTGAATTTAACTCTGGTGAGATAATAGCTTTATGATATGCTATAACTTATTGAGAAAAACCGTATTTATTAATATTTCATTTTTAAAGATGCCTGTAATTTTTTAGTCTTGAACTGTGCTTGAAGGCTACATTATAATTATGTTATTGTTATTTTGTTATATTCAGTATTTTAATATTATTATTATTATTTTTAGTAGTATTGAAAGAGCTACCTGCCAGGTGGGTATAAAAATTTACCACTTTTCAATTTATGAGTGATATAAAACTTAGTGGCATTCAAAGAAAAAGAGTAATGCTTTTTTCTCATTCGTTGATTATTTGGGTGTTATGAAAAAGGGATTAAAGGGATGTTCTATTTTTGAGTCAGACACACTTACTTGTGAATCATAATAATATGATATCAAGATCATTTGGATTCTTGGAATGAGTTTATTAGTATATTCGATCTTGCCTAGATAAAACTGAAGCAAAATTTACTTCAGTGGCAATCACAATATTGTATTTCAATCGTTATACAACGCCTGCATTGCGCCTAAAACGCTAATAAAAGTTATGTGCGGGGTTGCATAGAATATAATATCATTCTTGAATCCACATTTTGCAAAATGTTTATATGATATCAAACCGTTTTATAAGATTTCAAGAGTACACATTTTCTTAATATTAATGATAAAAAAATAGGATTGCCACCAATTTCTTCGGATGTGAATTAGCAATTCTTGATAAAACCTACTCAAACGCAATATATCCTACTGCAGCTTTTAGGCTGCACAGTTTCAGCTTTCTAGTCTTCGGAAAAGTTCCTATTTTTACATGCTTTCTTTAGATCACCTGTATTGTTTGTTCGTAACTTGTAACCAACTCCTTTGGACTTGATTTTGACCCACTTCAAACGGTCAGATTTCTTAAACTTCGTGAATTTATCGAACACCGATGACAATTCAATATTTAAAGAAAAAAGAAACAAAGAATGAAAAAACTTAATTACACGCTTAGCTTTAAACGGTCAGATTTCTTTCAAACTTCGTAGACTTATCGAGGACCGATGACAATTCAATGTTTAAAGAAAAAAAAAGAAAGAACGAAAGAAAAGAAAAAAACCTAAATTTAATTTCAAAAAATCGAACTAAAAAATGAAAAAATAAATAATAGTTAAAAAAACTAAATACTTTTTAACCGCTCATTTACACGCGCGTGTCGCGGACCGTCTCGTGGCGCGTCCGTAAGCCACGCCCCCTACGCGCGTGTGAACACCGCGCGAGCGCTCGCGCGAGCCCCTTTGGCGCGCGCCTATAAAACCGCTTCCGACGCGAGCCCTGCGAGCGCGAGACGCGCCGCGGTCTGGTCCGCGAGCGCCCTGTTCACACGCGCGCGTATGCGCGCGTCTCGCGGATTGTCTCGTGGCTCGCGCGCGCGTGTAAATGGGGTAATAGAAAATCCAACTAAAAAAAATAAAAATTTTGAATTACGAATCGTGTAATTCTAATAAAAGCGTGGGGGTGCATGGTGTCAATTAGTAGAAGGGATAATATCTTAAAAAGCACCTCACGCTTTTTTACAATTACACGATTCTTAATTCAGATTTATTTTCTATTTTTTTAGTTGGATTTTCTAAAAAAGCGTGTTTTTTAGTGTTTTATAAACTACAAGTAACCGCCTTCGCTTTGCTTCGGTTTTCTTATTTTTTTACACCTTGGGTTACATTATTGGAGTTTCATTAAGGATCCCTAATTTTTTTGAAAATATAATATAGCCTATGTTACTCGGGGATAGTGTAGCTTTCTAACAGTGAAAGAATTTTTCAAATCGATTCAGTAATTTCGGAGCCTATTCAATGCAAACAAAAAATCAAATCTTTCCTCTTTATATATTAGTATAGATTATATTTTAATAAATGGCTTAATAGTCCAACGATAAATATACGTTAAATAAATCGTTGAATACCGATTTCAATAAATTTTCTCGTTAAAAACATTCATTTTCTCTTAAGAATTCTCATTTTACTTATACTCGTACTGGCTATATCACTTTAGTGATCTATCTATAATTTATCCATCCAGCTTAGTGTAAGTAGAAAGTCTTGCGGCTGACCTGTAAATACTGCCATACTAATTTCACCAGCAATTTACGCAATCTTATTTATTTAATGTAAGCAAATATTGGATGATGGCGGCACTAAATCATACGAAGAGAAAAAAGTTTTATTACTTAACATAATAAAATAAAATGTTGTGTTAGTAAATGGATTACTCGTATTATGGTTAAATAGATGAGTACCGATGTTTTATAACATATATGAAGTAGGTACCTACCTAGGTGAGTCCCTACAAAAATACAAAAAAAATGATTAAGTATAATTTTTAAAAGAAAGAGAGAAAGAAAGAAAAACATTTATTTCTGGCTAACAATTTAGAATAATAAATGTTTTACAGAAGATATCTGTCGACTTCACACCTTTCATTTCTTCAAATACATGCTAGGTAATCTTATGATATTGACTCAACAGCTAATCTCTAAAATTTTACCAACACTAATTGAGTTCTGCTGCAAAGCTACGACCAGTTTTAGTCAAAGAGAATTTCAATGCAGTGAATTAATTAAGATTCACAATTCACAAAACCAAGGTTCAATCAATTCAACTCTCTGAATAGAGTGTACACACGTGTCTCTAAGCGAGACAGTAAGGTCAGTATGATAAAGCCCAGCAAACTACTTTTAGGTTTAACTTGTTGAGTTATGACATGGGGTTCTTCAAAAAAAGGTGAAAAAACAGCTCTTCAGGGCCGCCGTTGCATTGGCGATTCCTCTGGTATTGCTCATGTCCATAAGCGACAGTAACCACTTATCATCAGGTGGCCGCGTGGTCTGTCTGCTTTTCCTTCCGCCTGTAAGACTACAAAAAAAAACTAAACCGAATAACTCTTTGGAAACTGGATATTTTGTAATATTTCATTATAGGTAGTGTTCATAACTTGTTTTCAACTTAAAATTATCTTTTGCAGTAGCAATGTCATCTTGTCCATGGTGCCAGTCTTTGATGTTACCAATGTTCTTGAATAGCAATAATGATGTATTGTCCAACCATACTCGTTTGCCGTCTGTCAACATATACAACTTCAATTGAATTTAGATGAAATTAAATTATTGATATTATACCTAATGAACATAACTCTCTCTCTCTCAACAATAACTTTTGTACCAGGTCAAACATTTAACCTGCTAACTCTACCTATTGACTTAATAATTTCCGTAATACTACAGACTATTATGTCTTCTGTGCAGACTTGAGCTGTAGACACAGTTCCACATTGAAATAAGTTTAAATCGGCTTGAGCATCAACCTCCAAGTGTGTCAAGCCAATGTTCATTTCTTACCCTTTTATTTCTTTTGTTTATTTTCGTTACTCAATTTAAAAGTTTACTTAACTTCTTTTAAACAGCTGATCAAATTGAGTTAATGAACTCATTGATTACTCGTATATCAAACTTTTTTTCCAATTAAAATTTAGTGAATTAATATAATTTCTTTTTGTGTTTAGGGAAGATTACTCCGTAAGAACTTCCTGTCTGCTTTCTACAGGCCTATTCTGTATAAGTATTATAAAATAAAGAAAGAACATATTTTAAAATAATTTCAGTTTTTCCAAATGTAATAGCGACTTATTTAGTTCTTGAACAATTCAGGTTTTTTTATGGAAATAGCCGGCAAACGAGCCGACGATCCACCTGATGGCAAGTGGGTTTCGTCGATCATGGACATCAGCAATAATCAAGGCATCCCTGCTGCGTTGCCTGCCAAGAAAAAAAGAAGAAAAATAAAGAAATTTATGCTCGAAAGAGTATTATTGTCCTAAATGTCTGACACTTAGCACCATTTCTAGCCAAAGCTTACTGTAATTTTATTTATTTGAATTTAAAAATGATAAAACGGTTTTGAGGTAAATTTTATAAAAAAAAATATTCGAAAAATCCGTTAACAATGTTCTAAAAGGCAATTGTTGGAACCAAATAGAGCGGCTAGAATTGACTGACACTATCACGTGTCGCGTGGCTAGTCAGCGGCGTGTCACGACATATTTCGACGTCGAAGCACGAATGGGGCTTTGATAATCCATTTAGTTACAAATGTAACTAGTGTCACGCTCAGGACATACTACTTCGGTAAATTTACTTACTTACGTGATCGTTACATGAATTATCTTTTCCTAAATGCCGGCTTTAAGTAAAATAATGTTAATTTACTTTGGTTGGATAGATAAGAAATAAAATCTATTTTGTGTGTAAAAACACTAGAAATTGAAGTATGTATTTCATTTTATTAACACAGATAGATCCTAAAGTATCATTTTAGATAATTGTCTCTATATCGTTTGATTCCTTTCATCTAGGAAACGGCTCAATCCGATTAAATGCAGTTTTCACTGTATTACAGCTAATTCAGTCGGTGCAAATTAAAAAGATTTGTCAAATTCCATAGGCACTTGTAAAAAATAAATACTTTCATTTCCATTGACGCACTAGAATTTTGTGTTCCATGTGGCATGGACATCATATGAGTTATTTCAAACAGCCACAACTCAAAAACAAATACATAAATGCGTACTCTGGCCGTAAATCTATTCCAATCGCTTGACTATCGGATCGTCAGTACGTGTATAAGTCACACGCATATAGTGAACTTTTAATAATTCACTTTTCCTTTTTTATGTAAATATCCGAAAGAGACGAGCTCCCTAATGAATGACATCAGTGACCAAATGCAGACTTTGCTGGACCAGAAAGAAGAGAGAAGAAAGAAAGAAAAGAAAAGACAAATAATGTATAAAGTTGATATAGTTGGTAGCGACCCTGCCTGCGAAGCGAGGGGTCCCGGGTTCGATTCCCGGCCAGGGCAGATATTTATGTGACAGATAAATATTTGTACTAGGGTCATGGGTGTTATTGTGATGTGTTATAATTAGTGTCTTCCATGCCACCCGTGACACAGGTAATAATAACCTCAGATGAAAGAATAATAACCTACTGCGGGGTATGCCGTATGAGTGTGTTAGCGTTTATTTATTTATTATTATTAAAGATTCCTTATTGCTGCCCACATTTTTCTTATAACAATTGTACATCTGTCACTGTCTCATATAATTCACGTCGTAAGTGTTGGTAGCTAGAAAGTCGATCGACTCCCATAGCTAATTGCGGAAGCATGTCGTAATGAGCATCGCACACGCCAATACTAGCCGTGGGAACAATAATAATCGTTTAAACCTCTTATGAGTGCACTTTCCAAGTTTCCAGATGCGAATGCGACTACGATGTGCGTCAATGATACGCGCTGATTTCAATGTATCCCACATGCCCACATCTAGGTGTAAGATAAAACAAATCGACCTGTGTCTGTGGCCGCACAATTCCCGCATGAAAGTAAATGGATGGACTTGATTTTTTTTTCATCAAAAACAGCATTTTAATAGAAATAATCTAAATTTTACTAACAAAAAATAACCGACTTCAAAGTCTCAAAAACTACTTTTCAGATCTCGTTCAAATTTATGTGAGACCACATGACAAGCACCTGCTTTCGATTAAAAAAAGAATCATCGAAATCGGTTGGCGTGATACTGATTTATTCGTCAATTTGTCGCGCACATCTTAACACAAATTTACGACTTATGTGGTTTTCTCATAGATGCCATTGTCGGATCTCAATAAAATTTATGTGGGACCACATGACAGCCACCAGCTTTCGATTAAAAAAACAATCATCAAAATCGGTTCGCCCGATCGTCGAATTGAGAACCTCCTCCTTTTTTTGAAGTCGGTTAAAAAGTTTACAATATATTTTTTATTCTGAAGTCCCCACGGAAATGGGAATTTAAAGCGTCGGTACTTGGGAGAAAGTTTTTTATAAGTATATAAAAGTTTTCCTTAATTAAATTAAGCAACATTAAAAAATATTAAATAAGAGATTATTGGTATTACCAGTAACGAAACAAGGTGCAAAGAAGTCAAAGAAGAAAGCAATGACGCATAAGATAGTTGTTACTCGAGTGAACTAATGCGGCTAAGCTTCACTCAGTTTCAATCGTCTTCTATGATTACGTGCGGTACTGAAGATCTTATTGTTTTAATAGTCGATCCTATAGACATGGTTGATGTCTGTAAATTATTATCCATTTGTGTTCTTAACATCAGGACACTTTTTTGGTTCTAGGTCCAAATTTACATCAAAACACTATTTGTAAAAACGCGAATACTATAGTAATTGAAAATATGTATAGCTACATATAGTTGACCATTTTAACGTTAACGTTTTCTCGAAGTTCAAAGGATTTCAGGTTTAGAATAAAATGTGCGTTTTTCAAAACATACGAAATATACAATATGTAAAACATTGTAATATCTATGATGTCAGGCGTTTCTAGTAGTGACATAGTGCACCTGGTCACCTTACAACTCAATTGTCTGATGTGCCGCTTCCTTTATAAAGGCATTTTCACAAAACATAGAGTCTAACGATACGATAAAACGCAAGATAATGCGCGTATAACTACGTTACTCTTTATGTGGTTTTCTTGAAAATATTGCTAGGGTTTTCTATTTATAACATGCGAACATAAAAAACATAGAAGCGTAACTTCTAGTAAAAACAGATAATTTTTCGAAACGTCGGCAACTAGAATGAAATGTCGGGGAAAATCGGTAATGATCGGATTTGTATAGCGCTTGCCCGCTCTCCGACCAACGAAAGGATGGTACGTCACAGTAGGATGATGTAATGCGAAATGAAGAACAGCAAATAATTATCATTTAGAATTTAGAATTTTTTATTAAAGATTTATAATATTATCATGAAACGGTATTGTTTTAGTAATCGCAATCAAAACATATTTATGATTATTTTCAATTCCTCAAGGTTAAGGTTGGGTCTTACAAATAAAAATATTATAAAAACCGAACTGAAAACCACAAAATAATAATAATATTAGTATTAAGTATTCTAAGCCGCCATACGGCAAAAAATGGGGATGTGTCTGCAGTAATAAATAAATAAATAGTAAATGGTAAGGTGCCGTTAAAATATAACATGCATATTTAATGACGTTTCTAATATATGGACTACGGGTCTGTCACCAAGTGTTACACAAAAATTAGGTCTAATATATAAAATTCTCGTGTCACGTTTTTTTGAAGTTGAACTCCTCCGAAACACCTCGACCGATTTTTGTGAATCCTAGCGTAATATCGGCTAGGGTGGAGAATCGGTCAATAACTATTTTTCATCCCCTTACACCTAAAAATTTGTTGGCAGAACAACGTTTGCTCGGTCAGCTAGTAATAATATAAAAATATAATAGGTAGACCGATTTCTAAACTGAAAAAATAATTAAGTATTCGCTTGTTTATACACTTAATAATTTGAATTCAGGCTGCCTTTCATTTCTTTGTGTCTATACTTGAGAGTCTGCATACACGTATTATTTTTCAGTTTTCAGTTTTGAAGTCTGTTTACCTTTAATATTCTGTAATTTCTCCGTGTAATCGTTACGGGACCATCTTCGAGCTTTATTGAAACTAACGTATAACAAACACTACAGATACCTATAAAATGTGAAGATATCCCTCGATTTCCGATTTCGGACTCATAGAAGTCATCATTACCAAAATGTATGGAGCATAATTGAGAGTTTATTTGATTTGTTTGATGTTTAGGATCCCAATTACATTCCTGTCTTTCTAACCGTACTGCCTTTGTCTATTTTAGCCTGCGCTTTGTTTTTTTTTTGGGAACCTATAACCAGACGATTATACACCATGCTGAACAGAGTTTTGAATGTATGATTTTTTATCACAATTAAACAATTACACTATTCAATGTATGTAGCATTATTACAATTATTATAAGTGTTACGTACGGACAAACCAATTGGACATTAGCATATATATAAAGTAAAGAGCTGATTCCGTAAAACTCCGTAAGTAGTAAGTAGGTACATACACTAAACTTAACATAACTTAAATAACTATTTTTACAGACAATGATGCCTCCATAACGCATATACCATCCATTACGTTCGAACAGAAAAGAACGATATTCATTGCGTTTTATTATAACTAAAACATATTTTGTAAGCAACTATCAAGCAATGTATAGTGAAACATGGCGGCTGTCAATATTTGTCATTATTTAAATAAAAAAATAAAAACCCACGTATTTAGGACAAATTCATTTGTGAAATGTGATTCCAGTGTTCTTTTGATGAACACCTACACGATTAATACACCATTTCACTTCATACTTCGGCATTTTCGTGGTAAATATCTATAAATGTTGAATGTTTGTTACTACTTCTCTGTGACATGACCAAACAGAGACTGACAGCTCGTCTGGTGTAATTTTTAGGCTCCGCCTACTTTGGTGTATTTTTACGTTGGGTCATTTTCTAGCGTAAGTTACTCGTCTATGTTTTATACGGTCGCCGTTTATAACTCTCCAAGACATACCTAATTAGGAATAATGGCCTAGGAAGTTAGCTAAGATTGGATCATGCTGTGGTCACCTATATTACAAACCCACAATACCTAGTTGATTTATATTTTTTGTTCCATACAAAACTGTCTTACCGTATTACGTTTGACATAGTGAACAAAGGACAAAAGAGATAACTGATAAACCAAGTTTTTTACGCAATATTTTTAGATCTCAAGCGCCATTAAACACGATTAAGTCATGTCATAACTTAGATTTAAGTTTCGTTGAACCGGAATTAGGAGCAGTCGTGCGGTATTATTAAGATCAAAACAATTTTTAATTGTGTAAATGATCATGCTGATCTTTCATATGGAGCTTTTATTATTAAATTAAATGGTATTCAGAGCAAATGAAATTTTAATTGCATATGATAAAGATCTATTTTTAATTAAGCCTTTCCATTCATCGGTAACTTCATAAACATTCTCAACTGAAATTTAAAATCGACTCAAATCGTATACGATTTAAGTCGAAATTTTTAAAACGGTAATGCTGTCATATGAAATATCACTGATAGAATCGAAATAATCGTACGAAACAGACGTGGCGTTAAAATCCTATTGCTTGGAGCTATTCGTTGAAACAATTAACGTCTGAGTTGTTATAACAGCATTTATCTGAATGAATGTTTTACTGGCAGTTTAATTATGTTTGTCGTATACAACATTGGAGATTATTAAGCACTGATCAAATAAAAATGAAATGTGGAACTCAGTGCCAAGGTGCTTTTCCTATTCAAAGAAAATGTATTAATGTATTGCGGTCTTGTGAAAAAAATAAATTGTGTGGTTTTATGAAACCACTATGCAAGTGAAACGTTTTTTCGGTTTGTAGGCATTTAACTAAAAAAATTTAGAAAATTATTTGATTTAGGGTATTAAAATTGCGTTTTTAATCTTAACTTAATTATTTAAATATGGGAATGATAATGGGAAATCAATAGTAGACAAAATATTCAATTATAAAATTTAATTTCAATTTGCGTATTAGAGTACGGAATAGGTACATAATTAATATAATAATTTAGATGATAGACGCATAATAAAAACTAAGAGCAATATTTATTTAAATCATTGAATCTCCATTATTATTCTTACTCCAGGGTTGGCTGTAATGCGACATGCGATAGATGGACGAAAAATTTTAGGGCGATAGAATAAAAGTTTAATTTTAATAAGATAAAAGTACCTACCTACTTATAAGAGGTATTAACAATTAAAAGCAAACCTTCCTGTTACTAAAATGTATGGGTATGTTACGCTTATAGACCGAAAACGCTCATTGCGCGTTTGCTATGTCTATGTAAATAATATATACGATACCTATATGCTAATTTCAGTATGTAGCCACAACGCGTCGAGGCGTCGTGATCCACAACACGAATTTCGCGTTTTGGACGTCACAGATGACAACGCGTTGTAAACTGTTTTTTAGCTCAATGATCATTTTCGGTCTTCGACCGTAAAATATACAAAAGCTGAAGCTTAGTCAGGAAAATTTAATAAAGGATCAACTGAATTAGTTTGCTTTAGCAGTGTTTCTATAGATATAGATATATAGAGGAAGAGATTTAATAGATATATAGAGGAAATGCTAATCATGTAGGTAAATTGGTACTTTAGGTTTTAGAAGCCATTGCCCAATAGAGTATCCCTAATCTAGATATTTATATTCTAAAAAGGAGTACGTAGGTACACCCTTGTATGTGCACCTACTTATTAGTAGAAATAGAACTAATAGTATGAGCGAATCTTAATAGATTATCAAGATCTTGACATTATCAAACTGCGCAAATGCAAAATGAAATAAAGTAAGAGCAAAAGGGACATAGAGTCCTCAATATATATATACCAGACAATACACATACCAATACACTACACATACCAGATTACGAGGTAGGTACAATTGAGATTGGTGTATTGTTTTTTACGGCTCATGCGCTCAGTCCCCTAACAGATAAACATCAGTCATCGTGAGCTTTATTCGTCCAAATTGAATAATAGCTCGGTGCGACGCCTACGGCGGACGTCACCAATCCGGGTCATTGCGAAGTGCCGATAAGTGGAGTATCATCCGTCTGATGGACTGCATCCGAGGTGGGGTCTGTTGCGAGGCCAGTCTTAAAAATTATCCTGGTTGTTACTTGTTAAGTCACATAGGAAGTAGATACCTACGTAATTTGGAAGGACTTTGTATATGCTTTTATTAGTGATTAACAGCAAAATTCTAGTACCTGACCAGAATTTTTCCAAAATTGAAAATGTGAAGTTGTCAGCAGGATCCAGGTGTCATGCCGTCTGATGGACTGCATCCGAGGTGGGGTGGGCTCTGTTTCCAAAGCCAGTCTAGAAGATCCTGGTTAAAGTTATAAGGTCGCCTAGGAAGTACGTACTTTGGAAGAACTTATGGTTTTATTTGGTGGGTAGTTGAATGAAAAAATTTTATTATCGGTTTAATGGACTGCACCTAAGATAGGATCAGCGTCCGTTGCCGAGGTCAGTCTAATATCCTGGTTGATATGTCATTTGGAAGTACGAAAACGAAATTCGAAGTTTGTTTTTAAAAGTCATACCTACTTCTATCGGCGATTGATATCGACATTTTGCTATTCAAAATTTGTTCAAAATGAAAAATGCAAAAGCAGTTCAGCTCATAAGTATTATGTTCAGTATAATATTATGTTCATACATATTCTATTCAGCTCTTATCTACAAATAGTTAATAGATAGTAAGAAGCTGACTGAAAGTGTTTGTGATTAAGAATTCATCGAGACTGTATCGTCTGGGTTGAATAGGAAACCTTCAACCTCTAATTATATAACATAATGTTTAAAGGCAAGTCGTACTTAGCTCTTTTTAGAGTCAATAACAACACTGTAGTTTACAACATTGTAGAATAAAATGCCACATACAATAAGCATTGGGAAGAAAATTATAAAAACCTGGTCATTGATTTAAATATTACGAATCCAAAGCAAAAAACATCGAATTTTAATTAAAATTATCGCTCATGCTCAATCTGCTCCGAATTCTTAATACGTGGCTCCATAATTTAATCGCATTATGTCGACTTTCGTTACATTAAGTACTCAAACGAAATTTAAATCCATTAAACTTGTTCTACCTACTTCAGTTACATCCACTAATATGACGTTAGTCTGACAAGTGCCGGCTCTGGGTATTGTCGGGATTAAATTAAGTATGCGGATTGAAAATTATTATTTCGATGACTCTCATGTTATCTTTTTGGTTTATTTTCGGGCTATCACACTGTGGAAATTGATTTATGGTAATTAAAGTTAAATATTGAGATATACAGCGAAAATAAATAGAGGTTACATGGTGACCAATAACCTGTAAACCTATATTAAAGACAACATGCAATCAAAGTGAGTTTTCTAAAATCTTCACTTCTTAAATTTTGAAAATAAAAATAATATCGTAACAATCATTAAAAAATAAGAAAAAATACAAACGAGAATTGAGAACCTGTTCCATTTTTTGAATTTGGTTAAAAACATAAAAACCATTGTTAATTATATTTGTTGTGGGACGATATTTTATATTTTTACCCGACTGCCAAGGAAGGGTTATGTTTTTCGCGCATACCTTTTATGTATGTATGTATGTATGTATGTTTGTTTGTTTGTATGTGTGTAATATTCTTTATTGCTTCGTATCTTCCAAACCTCTCAACGGATTTAAATAATTAAGATATCGTTAGATTCGTCTTGATAACCCAAGTATTCTTAGAGAAGTGAAATTTAAAAAAAAATATGGTGGCTGTGAGATGCTATTGTTTGAAGTATCAAAATATAAAAATACCTCGAATAATGCAATATGGATATCAAATTAAAGAGCACACCATAAGGATTTCAAAAAAGTATATCATGATAGGTTTTTAGATAGCAAGCGGGTTTTTTTTTTATTTATGCTAGTTTATCATTTGATATCAGATAAATCCTTTCACGTACGATATCGTTAATTATTTCTAATTAATCGCTTACACAATACCAAGCGGCATACAGTCGATTGCCCACAGCGTAATGTATTGCTTCTGTAGATCATTGGGACGCACTCTACGGGACCGCCCTATGGGAACACTTCCTTTTTCCTACGATAAATTAATTTTATGGGCTTTTAGAGCTAAAAGATAATGCTTTTATAAGTATCTGAGATACGGAAAAGATAAAAACCATTACAACAGAGAAATAAAGGAATTACCTCAACAAATAATTTGGATTTTTTGAATAACATAATAGGTGTATTCTTTGTAATATTCACATATAAAAACGACTAATATTAATTTAGATACACTTATTTTTGTGAAAACCGCTGAATCGATTTGCCTATTTTTATAAGATACTACTTATTAACCGACTTCAAAAAAGGAGGAGGTTCTCAATTCGACTGTATTTTTTTTTTGTTATGTTTGTTACCTCAGAACTTTGGACTGGGCGAACCGATTTTGATGATTGTTTTTTTAATCGAAAGCTGGTGGCTGTCATGTGGTCCCACGTAAATTTTATTGAGATCTGAAAATGGCATCCATGAGAAAACCACATAAGTCGTAAATTTGTGTTAAGATGTGCGCGACAAATTGACGAATAACTCAATATCACGCCAACCGATTTCGATTCTTTTTTTAATCGAAAGCAGGTGCTTGTCATGTGGTCCCACATAAATTTGAACGAGATCTAAAAAGTAGTTTTTGAGACTTTGAAGTCGGTTAATTTATGTTAGTAAAATTTAGATTATTTATGATGGTTAAAAGATAGTTGTTACGGGAAAGAATTCGAAAAAGAAGAAAAATCTTCACAAAATTTCACATTTGTGACATAGGATGTACGAAAAGTAAAATCAGATATAATCTCACTTCTACTTTAATTGATTAATTTCTAACCATTCTATTCAACCAGCACCCTAATTCACGTAATTTAAGAAGTTCGATTGCAGTGCAGCTGCAGTGACGTTCCGATCAAAATAACACTTTCGGTATTCTCTTAGCTTTCGCGAGCGCTGTCAAACATGCTCGCGTCACGCGAGCGCTAGTCAAACACGCTCACGTCACAAATAGGTATTCTGTTGATGCTCGTCAAGATAGCGTGTTTCCGATCGCAGTTTGAGGGTATTCTCATAAACTTTTAACGTTGAAATAACATCTCGGTACGAGTTTTTAAGCAGTTTTGTTGACGCTTTCTTTAAGTTAGAAGTGACTCATTGCTTACTTTTGTCAATTAGACGTAGAAGTCAGTGAAAGTAAAATTATATTTCGTAAGTAAATTATAATTTAATTATTTAATAGACGTTTTTCAACTTTGGCGCACATTTTGTTTTGACACTTTTTTATTACTTTTTAATTGCATTACGAGGTAAAGTAAAGACCTTCATTCTGCCATATTGAGGTAACATAATTACATATGACGTTTTTTTGTGAATAAATTGAAGCACAAATCATTACTTTTTTTACAAAAAGTTTCACAAAAATCATTATTGGGATAATAAATAAATATTCAACGTTTTTTAATGGAAACATAATAAATTGTATTTGATTAATTAAAATAAGTTTATTCTTCTCTCATATGACAACACTAACAGAGAGTACTAAATAGCCGAAGAAAAGTTTGGCAGGCGCGCACGGCGCAGGATGCGTGCAGGAGAAGTGAAGTTCACGCGCAGTTTGCGTGCAGTTGACGCGCAGTTCAAAAATTACGAGAATACGGTTTAGACACTAAACGTCAACCAACGTCAACTTGATTGCCGCGTCACTGCAACTTGATTGCCGCGTCACTGCAACTTGATTGCAGCGTCACTGCAACTCAATCGATGCGTCTTAAAGTTACGTGAATTAGGCTGCAGGCTGTTAACAAACTTGTCAGTGTACTGCCATCTCATTTTATCACTTGTACAGAGTTAATGTTTAAGTAGGAACTTTCCAGTTTGTCTCATGAACTTCGTCTTATCTTATTTCACTAATCTTGAGTTAATTAGCAAATACTTCGCGAACAAAATTGCTTAGTTAAATGGCTGAAGTGGAACTTTTGAGGGAATTTGAAAACGTTCAGTTTCTGTGGTTATCTTTAATCTCTAATTTTATCATTTTGAATGTAGCTAATTTTAAACTTCTCATCGTGGACTGAACCTATTCCGATATTTCGACCCAGTTGCATGGATCGTAGTCACGGATGAACTGCGGTGGCGCGTGGACGTAGAAACTTTTGACAGCATGACAGGTGACATTTGACACAAGTACATAAAATTCTATCAACTTTTCGTCTAGTTCGTTTTTGCGTTTTATTAACCACGAGTAACTGCCCTCGCTTTGCTTCAGTTTTCTTATTTTTTTACACCTTGAGTTACATTATTGGAGTTTTATTAAGGATCCCTAATTTTTTTGCAAATATAATATAGCTTATGTTACTCGGGGATAGTGTAGCTTCCCAACAGTGAAAGAATTTTTCAAATCGGTTCAGTAGTTTCGGAGCCTATTCAATGCAAACAAAAAAATCAAATCTTTCCTCTTTATATATTAGTATAGATATACACACTGCACTAACAACATCTTGCCGTACAATACTTTGCACTTTTTGGGATTTATTTTTGGGATTTGGGAATCAACCACTGGATTCCATGGTTGCGCTAATTTGACGAAGTTAATTCAGAAAGTCTATTTTTTATGATACCAACTAAGTATTTTAGTCAGTACTTCTTAAAATTTCTAAAAATCCTTACGTGATAGAATTTTTTATATATTTTTCCGTTAATAAGCAACACAAAGAAGCACAAATCTATAAGAAAATATTATTCGATTTCAGAAAATTGTAATTTACACAAAGAAAAATAGTAGGTAAGTACAGTAAATAATTTGGAATATTCCAGACCTGGAAAATAAGAATTAGGATCTAAAACTAAAGAAGCACAATATTGCGTCATGGTTCACGTTTCCATATGTCGTTAAAATTTAATGAAAAATTGGAACATGATTCAAAATATACCTATTTTTTGTTTTGATCAATGGAGGGAAATTATTGTTTTATTGATTAATGTCAATTGTTATTTAAAACCCTCAACATAATTTATCATTTCGCTATAGTATATACCTACCATATTTATAAAAGTCCAAAAATAAAGTTAACCTCATTCTATTTGTGTCTATTTAATTTTCCTGAAAAGAATTGATATTTTTTCTTGCCAGTCAGGCAGATTGTTATCAGGAAAACTTTGTTTCACGAATGTTAGGCAACGAGACCAAACAACTTTGTGTAACAATGTTATGCGTAAAGATTTACAGCTTCAGATTTCAATATCGTCATCAATTTCTATATTCCTCAGCCATAGACCTCAGCATACAATATTAAGGTAGACATGTATTTCGTCACACGTGCCATCTTAAATAATAATATTTATAATATTTTTAATTACGTGACCACTATCTCTAATGATCAGAGACAAAAGCATCACCTGCAGGTTCAGGCTAAGTAGGAAACAGGGCCCTGATTATCTTACTCAGTCCTACAGGTAAAATGCAGTCGATGCAGGTAAATAAACTTTGAATGATCAATTATTACAATAAAAAATAAAAAGACCAAGTGCGAATCGAACTCACACACGAAGGACTCCGTACCACTGTGTACCATTAATGCCGAAAAATTCTTGTGTGTTTAATTTTTAATTTTATTTGTATTTTTTTTTTTGTAGCCTATACAGTAAAAATAACCTTGTTTATGAAAACAAGCAAAGTTATAGAAGGCTTGTAAAGTGTTTCGTTTCTTTCACTCTTATAAAAACCATAAAGATAAAACATATTATAACAGTGCAAGAATAAAAAAAAAAAAAGATTTATTATGCGTTTATGAATAAGGCTGTAAATTAAAGAATTAAAGAATTTTTATTAAAGAATTAAAGAATTTTTATTGGTCCAAAAAACATTACATTTTTACATGTTGTTGGGACCCACCTTTTAAGCATCAGTAATGCCTGTGTTAGGGAGTCCCGCTCTTCCAATTTGTACATCAAGATTTATTGGACTAAAAACTTAAAATTAACACAATATAACAAGTTTACTAATTTCAAGATAGGGTTGGAGTTTTACAATTTGTATGTGCTGTCTGTATAATTGTGTGTAAGTGTGTGTGGGTGTGTGTGTATGTATGTATGTGTGCAAGTGTGTGTGTGTGTGTGCGCGCGCGCGCAAGTGCGTGTGTGTGTGTGCGTGCAAGTGCGTGTGCGTGCGTGTGTCTTCGTGTATGTGTGCGAGTCTCTCTCTCTGTGTGTGTGTTTGTGTGTGTGTGTGTGTGTGTGTGTGTGTGGGTGAATGGGTAGGTGTATGGATGTGTATGTGTATCAGTTTATTGTTTAAAAATAAAGCCTATTTCTTAATTAATTACTTGTAACAACGCTTCAGTATCATCATAATTAAGTTTCAAAAGCCATTTGGTCAACTCTTTTTTAAGTTGATAAGGATTCATATTAATTATGTTTAATACCTTATTTATGTTTTTATACACATGTGCAGATTGTTTAGCGTATTGTTGTCTAGCAAAGTTTGTCTTAACATTGACTGTTTCAATTTTTATCCTTCTTTTTGAGTAGATATTTTCATCTATTTTTACATGCCTATGTTTTTTCAGGAGTAAATTTAAAATGTATAGTTTTCTCACACTCAGTACGTTCGAAGTAGCATACAGTTGCTCAGTAGGAAATCTATAGGGCATACTATACATTACTTTTAATAGTAGTCTTTGGCTACGCTCTAACCCCAAAAATTTCATTTTTGAAGCACCCCCCCATACTGGAATACAATACGTTAATATCGATTGTGCTAGTGCCAAATAGATTTGATTTAGTAATTTAATTGTTGCTACATGTTTCAAGCTCTTAAAAAGCCAAATTAGTTTTCTAGTTCTGCTGCTTAATAAATCTAACTGAGCATGCCAGGAGAGTCTCTGGTCAATAATAATACCTAAGTATTTTATTGTTTCAGTTTTCTCAATTTTTGGACAAGCACAGTTAGATTGGTTGGTGTCACAGCTGTGGATGGTTATATAATTTTTATTTGGTTGAGTTCTCTTGTTTATTGAAAAACATATGTAACTTGTTTTGGCCGTATTTAAAGATAAAGAATTTATGTTTAGCCATTTTGCAATGTCCTTCAGGTTAGTTTCAGCCGTGCTATAAACCTCATCCCATGTTTGGCCATAATATACTATTGCAGTATCATCTGCATAGGCAAATACGTGTCCATTTTTTATTTTCTGTTTACATAAGTCATTAATGTATATCAGAAAGAGGGTAGGTCCTAAGACACTACCCTGTGGAACCCCAAAGGTTATTTGAAGGTCAGAACTAATATATTCTCCAATCTTAACTCGTTGAGTCCGCCCAGTGAGATAATCCTTCAGTAAGTCTAACTGTAAGCCTCTTATGCCTATCTTTTCTAGTTTTTGAACTAGAGTGGGGATCGATACAGTGTCAAATGCTTTTTTTAAGTCTAAAAAGACAGATAAATACTTACAGCCTTATTCATAAACTCTACTTATTACGGTTCTAGAGAAACACCCTGGGACAGCCGTGTGGATGGATGGACACTGAACAGCGGAGTCTCATGAATAGATTCCCATAGGCACGTTTCAGTGGGGAATCCTTAAAATTAAACTAATTACATAATACTAAGGAATACTTATTGACGGCTGCTTAACGATTTCCATAGATGTATGATAGATTTCTTCCAATTTATTCCTATTTACCAAATAAAAAAGGTCAACGTGCTTTCTGAATCACGAAAGTACTCATAAAGATTTGCTGTTATTATTCAGCCGTTGGAGAACCATCATGAGTGAAATGGGCAGAAGCCGTTAAGTTAAAAGTACCTCCGATGTATTCTCTAGAGAAGAAACGAAGTCAATACCTTAACTTGCTCATAAATAACAAAAAAAAAAACATAATAAGAACAGTAAATTAAATATTTAAGCCACTTTATAAATCCAATCTTGAGATTACGTCTTGCGTCTTTTCAGCTTTCTTACACTCCACGACTTATTTAATAAATAATCCTTTAACGTTTATTTATACCACACTGTCAAAGCAGAAGATACACGATGTTCATCGATTTTACTTAGGCGTAATAAAATTTAATTACTGTATCTCGAACGTTACCTACTTCTCTTTCCGACCGTCTACGAGTAAACGCATTATTCCGAAGGTATTTTATAGAGACAGTTTTTTTAATCATGACTAACAAAATAGTATGGCCTTATCTGACTTGAAATGGTCACAGTAGAAGGGATTTTAGGACCTAAAAGATGTAGCTAAGTAATTGTCGCGGTTAACTCTCAGCATTTTTTTAAAATTTAATTGTAAACTAATTTCGTCCGCAGCTCTGCCGGTGGAAGTTTACATTCATTAAACGAAATCATAAATAATAAATATAAAAAGTATCCTAAAATATGACCCGGAGTATTAGTAATAACTTTACCAATTTTCATCGAAATCCGTTCAAGAGTTTTCACGTGATGCCCGGACAAACACACAGACAGACAGACAATAATTCTAAAAAAAAATATTTTTGTCCTCTGACACGTTATTGTAGTGCCCCCTAAACGAAATTTAAAAAAAAATATTCAATGTACAGAAAGTTTGCCTTTTGAGTTTTATTATAGTACTAGCTGTTGCCCGCAGCTTCGCATGCGGAATTTATGCTTATCATATTTGTACCCCTTGCAGAAGAAAATTTAAAAACAGGTAAATGTATATTGAAGTATTTATATTAAGGAATTTATATACTGAAACCTACGATACAATCACAAATCATTCCTCCCGGAACGGATTTTGAAAAATAAACAACATTAATTTCGTTTTTTTCTTTTTCATGAAAAATTTTGAAAAACTCGAAAACATGTATTCCATCAATTAAATGAAGAACGTTTGTTTCAAATTTAAAGCAAGACGTTGGTATTTTAAAAGTATTCCATAATAAGTTTCATCTTGTTTCCAGGGAAAACTTTTAATTTTATCGCGACGAAAAGTTTTTTAAAACGTGATCCAAAGTATTAGGAACAACTTAACTAATTTCCGTCGAAATCAGTTCTAGGGTTTTCATGTGATGCCCGGACAGACAAACAGACAATAATACCCCTGTCCTTTTCTCTCCCTCTCCCGCTCCCTGTCCCTCTCCCTCTCCCTCTGCCTATCCCGCTCCCGGGCCCTATCCTGCTTCCTGTCCCTCTCCCTCTCCCTCTCCCTCTCCCGCGCCCTGTCCCTCTCTCTCTCCCGCTCCCGGGCACTCTCCCGCTTTCTGTCCCTCTCCCTCTCCCTCCCTCTCCCTCTCTCTCCCTCTCCCTCTCCATCTCCCGCTCCCTGTCCCTCTCTCTCTCTCCCATTCCCGGTCCCTCTCTCGCTTCCTGTCCCTCTCACCTCCCGCTCCCGTCCGTAAAGTCCTCTACACAAATTTTTTGTTTCTCACTATAAGCTTACATATTAATTTTCATATTTCTGAGTTTGAAATTGACAAAGTCCTGGAAAAACTTGCAACCTCTTTATTTACCTCTTAGGGGATGAAACTCCAAAAAACCTGTTACAATTAACGTAGTTTCTTAAATATTTATAACCCCTTATGGGGATAAATTTCGAAAAAAACAGTGGTACAGTTATTTTTTGTGTCTAACTATAAGCTTACATACAAATTTTCACCCTTCTTACTTCAAAACTGTTGAAGTTGCCATACTAACTTGCATAAGCTTATTCAACCCTTTAGGGGTTGATTTTCCAAAAAAAACACAACTTTTAAATTTTCTTTCTAATCTTGAACTAATATATAAATTTTCAAGTTTTTTACTTCAAAACTGACGAAGATGCCATACTAACTTGCACTCCCTAATGAATTAACCCCTCAGGGGAGAATTTTCCAAAAAAACACATTACAGATTATTTCTAATCTTGAGCTAATATAATATTTTTTTATGTTTTTAACTTCAAAAATGATGAAGTTGCGTAGTAAGTTCCATCCCCTAAATTTGCCCTTTAAGGGATGATTTTCAGCTAAATTTTATCTTTTGTTAATAACAATAAACTAACATAAAAAATTTCATATTTATAACTAAAACTGACGAAGTTGATTTGTATATAAATGACTTTCAACCCCTATTTTTAGGGGATGAATTTCGAGAAAACAGTGGTACATTTATTTTTTGTGTCTAATTATAAGCTTATGTACAAATTTTCACCCTTCTTACTATAAAACTGACGAAGTTGTCATACTAAATTGCGCCGTCTTAATTAACCCTTTAAGGGATTTCCAAAAAACATAATACTTACAAATTTTGTTTCTAAACTGGAGCTAATATGTAAATTTTCATGTTTTTAACTTCAAAAATGACGAAGTTGCCTACTAAGTACTATGCATTAAATTAACCCTTTAAGGGATGATTTTCCAAAAAAATGTGTTAAACTTAATTTTTGTTTATTACTATAAACTTACATAAAAAATTTCATACTTACAACTCTAAAACTGACGAAGTTGGTTTGTATGAAAATGACCTCCAACCCCTATTTGTAGGGGATGAATTTCGAGAAAACAGTGATACAGTTATTTTTTGTCTCTAACTATAAGCTTATATACAAATTTTCACCCTTCTTACTTCAAAACTGACGAAGTTGCCATACTAATTTGCGCCGTCTTAATCAACCCTTTAGGGGATGATTTTCCAAAAAAACATAATACTTACAAATTTTGTTTCTAGTCTGGAGCTAATATGTAAATTTTCATGTTTTTAACCTCAAAAATGACGAAGTTGCCTACTAAGTACCGTCCATTAAATTAACCCTTTAAGGGATGATTTTCCAAAAAAATGTGTTAAAGTTAACTTTTGCTTATTACTATAAACTAACATAAAAAATTTCATATTTATAACTCTAAAACTGACGAAGTTGGTTTGTACGAAAGTGACTTCTAACCCCTATTTGTACCCCTTAGGGGATGAATTTCCAAAAATCCGTTCTTAGTGGACGTCTCCTTAGCAGAAACTATCTACCTGCCAAATTTCATCTTAATCGGTTCGGTAGTTTCTGAGATTTTTTGTTTAATCAGCGGTGTGTCGCTTTTCAATTTTATATTATACTAGCTGTTGCCCGCAGCTTCGCATGCGGAATTTATTCTTATCATATTTGTACCCCTTGCAGATGAAAATTTAAAAACAGGTTAATTTATATTGAAGTACTTATATTTTTGGAATTTATATACTGAAACCTACGATACAATCACAAATCATTCCTCCGGGTACGGATTTTGAAAAATAAACAACATTAACATTAATTTGTTTTTCTTTTCCATGAAAAATTTTGAAAAACTCGAAAACAATATGTATTCCATCAATTAAATGAAGAACGTTTGTTTCAAATTTAAAGCAAGACGTTGGTATTTTAAAAATATTCCATACTAAGTTTCATCTTGTTTCCCGGGAAAACTTTTAATTTAATCGCGATGAAAAGTTTTTTAAAACGTGATCCAAAGTATAAGGAATAACTTAACTAATTTCCGTCGAAATCAGTTCAAACAAACAGACAATAATACCCCTGTCCTTTTCTCTCCCTCTCCCGCTCCCTGTCCCTCTCCCTCTCCCGCCCCCTGTCCCTCTCTCTCTCCCGCTCTCGGGCCCTCTCCCGCTCTCGGGCCCTCTCCCGCTTTCTGTCCCTCTCCCTCTCCCTCTCTCTCTCCCGCTCCCTGTCCCTCTCCCTCTCCCATTCTCGGTCCCTCTCTCGCTTCCTCTCACCTCCCGCTCCCGTCCGTAAAGTCCTCTACACAAATTTTTTGTTTCTCACTATAAGCTTACATATTTATTTTCATATATCTGAGTTTGAAATTGACAAAGTTCTGGAAAAACTTGCAACCTCTTTATTTACCTCTTAGGGGATGAATTTCGAGAAAACAGTGGTACAGTTATTTTTTGTGTCTAACTATAAGCTTATATACAAATTTTCACCCTTCTTACTTCAAAACTGACGAAGTTGCCATACCAACTTGCATAAGCTTATTCAACCCTTTGGGGGTTGATTTTCAAAAAAAAACATAATTTTTAAATTTTCTTTCCAATCTTGAACTAATATATAAATTTTCAAGTTTTTTACTTCAAAACTGACGAAGTTGCCATACTAACTTGCACTTCCTAATTAATTAACCCTTCAGGGGAGGATTTTCCAAAAATAAAAACACATTACTGATTCTATCTAATCTTGATCTAATATATAATTTTTTATGTTTTTAACTTCAAAAATGACGAAGTTGCGTAGTAAGTAAATTAGCCCTTTAAGGGATGATTTTCAGCTAAATTTTAACTTTTGTTAATAACAATAAACTTACATAAAAATTTTCATATTTATAACTCTAAAACTGACGAAGTTGATTTGTATGTAAATGACTTACAACCCCTATTTTTAGGGGATGAATTTCGAGAAAACAGTGGTACAGTTATTTTTTGTGTCTAATTATAAGCTTATATACAAATTTTCACCCTTCTTACTTCAAAACTGACGAAGTTACCATACTAAATTGCGCCGTCTAAATTAACCCTTTACGGGATGATTTTCCAAAAAACATAATACTTACAAACTTTGTTTCTAAACTGGAGCTAATATGTAAATTTTCATGTTTTTAACTTCAAAAATGACGAAGTTGCCTACTAAGTACCATCCATTAAATTAACCCTTTAAGGGATGATTTTCCAAAAAAATGTGTTAAACTTAATTTCTGTTTATTACTATAAACTTACATACAAAATTTCATATTTACAACTCAAAAACTAACGAAGTTGGTTTGTATGAAAATGACCTCCAACCCCTATTTGTAGGGGATGAATTTCGAGAAAACAGTGATACAGATATTTTTTGTGTCTAACTATAAGCTTTTATACAAAATTTCACCCTTCTTATTTCAAAACTGACGAAGTTGCCATACTAATTTGCGCCGTCTTAATTAACCCTTTAGGGGATGATTTTCCAAATAAACATAATACATACTTACAAATTTTGTTTCTAGTCTGGAGCTAATATGTAAATTTTCATGTTTTTAACTTGAAAAATGACGAAGTTGCCTACTAAGTACCATTCATTAAATTAACCCTTTAAGGGATGATTTTCAAAAAAACTTGTTATAGTTAACTTTTGTTTATTACTATAAACTTACATAAAAAATTCGTATTTATAACTCTAAAACTGACGAAGTTGATTTGTATGTAATATTTTGATTTGTATAATTGAATTTCAACCCCTATTTTTAGGGGATGAATTTCGAGAAAGCCGTGATACAGTTATTTTTTGTGTCCAACTATAAACTTATACACAAATTTTCACCCTTCTTACTTTAAAACTGACGAAGTTGCCATACTACTTGTACAAGCTTATTCAACCCTTTAGGGGTTGATTTTCCAAAAAAAAACACATAACCCTTAAATTTTGTTTCTAATTTTGAACTAATATATAAATTTTCATGTTTTTAACTTCAAAAATGACAAAGTTGCGTACTAAGTTAAATTGAAAAAATTAACCCTCTAAGGGATGATTTTCCAAAAAAATGTGTTGAAGTTAACTTTTGTTTATTACTATAAACATACATAAAAAAATTCATACTTATAACTCTAAAACTGACGAAGCTGATTTACATGTAAAAGACTTCCAACCCCTATTTTTAGGGGATGAATTTCGAGAAAACAGTGATACAGTTATTTTTTGTGTCTAACTATAAGCTTATATATAAATTTTCACCCTTCTAACTTCAAAACTGACGAAGTTCCCATACAAACTTGTACAACCTTATTCGACCCTTTAGGGGTTGATTTTCCAAAAAAACACATAACCCTTAAATTTTGTTTCTAATTTTGAACTAATATATAAATTTTCATGTTTTTAACTTCAAAAATGACGAAGTTGCATACTAAGTTAAATTGAAGAAATTAACCCTTTAAGGGATGATTTTCCAAAAAAATGTGTTAAAGTTAACTTTTGTTTATTACTATAAACTAACATAAAAAATTTCATATTTATAACTCTAAAACTGACGAAGTTGGTTTGTATGAAAATGACTTCTAACCCTTATTTGTACCCCTTAGGGGATGAATTTCCAAAAATCCGTTCTTAGTGGACGTCTCCTTAGCAGGAACTATCTACCTACCAAATTTCATCTTAATCGGTTTGGCAGTTTCTGAGATTTTTTGTTTAATCAGCGGTGTGTCGCTTTTCAATTTTATATATATAGATAGATAATAAACTCCCAAATCATCCAAGAGAACCATACAATCGGGATAATATCTTTCCTTTTTTTAAATTTTTATCTGAGCGTTAATTATTGTTGGAAGTTTGTAAAGATGTTTGTTATTCTTTCACGCAAAAACTAAAGAACGGATTTTTATGAAATTTAGCAGACAGGTAGATCATTATCTAGAATAGGATATAGGGTACTAATTATTCCGAGAATCACGAGCAAAGTCGTAGGCAGAGCGTTATTAAAACTAAGTAACGATTTTTTCGCCTTATATCTTTTTCTCGCTTCTCGAGACTCGTTCAAGTTATTCGTACAAGTGCATATTCAGAACGTCACACGGCTAATACGTTATTTATTGGGCGAAGCCGAAGGGAATACGTGGGCCGTAACACCTATCACTATTAAAATATTGCTCCGGCAAATGTGATGTTAAGTAATATGGATTACTTTGGGATACTCATAAAATGTCGAATAATTTTCAAAATAACAAGATCAAGAATTGCCAAAATCTTTTTTAGGGTTCCGAAACAAATTCGGAACTATTTTCGTCATTTCAAATATTTGGCTATAAAATTGCTAAAAAATATTTATTTATGTATGTTTTTTTGTATGTATGTATGTATGTATGTATGTATGTATGTATGTTGTATTAATATATATTTATTATTATAATCCACTATAGGTACGCATTCCATATCCCTCCCACATTTAATTTTTCTCACAACCAATGGGTTGGCTGGAAGAGATCTCTTTTAGAGATAAGCTCGCCTTTGTACTAACTTTCTTAGTGTCATCTTTAATACCTGTGTACAATAAAGCATTAAATTGCTAATTTTGGTTAGAGTCAAGTGTCCCCCCCACTGCCGGCAAAATGTTTTGAGTCTTGGAGTGAACAAGAGTGAACAAGTGAAAAAATTCTCAAAAATAGGTTATATGATGAATTTACAAGGAAAACCATCACGGCTATGGTAACGTAAGTAGTTAATGAATAATAGTCGATAAACTTACTACTTCGGAACCCTACATTGCGCGTGAGCTGACACGCACTTGCCCAGTTTTTTTGTTTGCCTTTTTGAACCTTTTTTCTTATCTTAGTCACAATCAAAATTCATTCTGGCTTTATATTATATTGTAAAATAAATGTTTCATTTATATAAATTCTCTTGAGAAAGAACAATAATGTCCCGCTTGCATGGTAAATAAGGTTAACAAACAAAAAATCGTACGCCTTTCTATTAACCATTACTTTTACAATCTAATAACTAAGTTTCAATATTATAAAAAAGTCTAAAGTTTCATTTTGTAAATTTCCAAGCCACTTACGAGCTCACAACACAATCACACAATTCATGACACATTCAATACAAGGGTTGTGATTTGCAACTATATAAATTTTTTTGTTTATACAAGTCTTCATACTTTGTTTCCGTAACTTTTACCATTTGCGTATTTTTCTTTCTTAGCAGTTCAAATGAGTTACGTGTTATACTTTTTTACTTATTCACTTTATAGAACAAAACAAAACTTACGGGAATATCAATGCAGAAAAATACTACAGTTTTTTTTTCTAAAAGCAGTTGCCATTGCACTAAATTACTTAAAGGAGGCGAAAATGTTATAAGATAATTTAGAGGAATTTCCGCGTTGATATGATCTTATTAAAACACACAAAATATTGTTGTGTGCAAAGTTTTGCTATTACTGAAACTTTTTTTTCAGAAGTATATTTACCTGCAATATTTATAATTTAGAGAGCTCTATAAATTTTTTGTCTTTTAAAGGGGACTCTGGTTGAGATACGTTTGAGAACCTGTGCATTTATTTGATAAAATAAATTTCTAGTAACGTTTTCTGGTTAAAAACAGCTGGACTTATATTGGTGGTGATAGATCTCTTATGTTTTGTTACTAAAACCATAACACGTCAAATTTCTCTAATAAGTACACGCGATTCACATGAAAATTTGGTTAAGTGTAGGGTAGAGTGCGTTTCACTTAAGTTTGCAACATGCTACCAATATAATAGCGAAGTGCAAAGTTATGTGAAACGCACTATAATGAAAAATGTATCTTAATCATGGAGTGTTGAGGTAGAAGGAGGGCCATCTCATATGAAGGGAAAGTTGAAAAAGTGTCTAGCTGTTTACAGAAAATAGAGATTCCAATAATGGCTATTTCTGAATGGCGCTAGTGTCCGCCAAATAGATATTCGAACATAACTGATGTAGACCGCATCGCAGCGCCACCCGTAATTGGACGCTTTTTTACAGACACTTTTCATATACAGAAATGACCTTCCTTCTCTCTTCCACGATCTTAATTAATCTTAACGCCTGATTAAAATGAGTAGCAATTGATATTGCGTGGGTTAAACGCATGGCTTTTCTGAAGCGAAGCGTTGGCAGTTTACCAGTGTCTTTGTATGTGATAAGGATAGCAAACGAGCTTGCCGTGACACCATCCCTTGCTACCCATGGACATCTGTAAAAAAAGAGTGTGTGTGTAATCTTTACACGCGATTGAAGTAAAACTTCTTTGACGTTGGTCACACACATTACCAAAAAATTTAACTTAATTTAAAATAAATATCATATTACAGTTGACTCATATTTATTAATAGTATACTTTACAAAAGTGAATATTAAGCTATAATTACCGTAAATAATGCCGTTAATAAAGCTATAATTATTTGTTACCCCGTGATCTGGGGGTATGGCAGTGCCTCCGCCGAGTCGAGCAAAAAAGCGGCACGGCCGTACCATCCTTTTCTCGAAGCAGTTCAGCCCATTTTCGACCCCCCTATAACTTCGTTGTGGATAAAACTAGAAGCCTGAATTTTCAATAACCAAGCAGGCATTGTATAAGCACGGTATATTTCAAATTTCATTCAATTTGAACTAGTAGTTTAAGAATTATCACTAGTCAACGTTTCTTAACTTTTTCACTCACTGACTGACTGATTTACCGATCATTAAAACTCTAAGGCGCTTCTAGCACACATATAAGCTTCAAGTTTAGAATACAATTAATGTTTAGTGTATAAATCAAGGAAAAACTAAAATATTTTGCAATTTCTGTCCAGTTTTCTAGATACACTACCTGCATAAATAACTTTGTAATCCCATATAAATATATAGAACGAGTAACCGCCCTCGCTTTGCTTCGGTTTTCTTATTTTTTACACCTTGTGTTATATTATTGTAGTTGTATTATGGATCCCTAATTTTTTTGAAAATATAATATAGCCTATGTTACTCGGGGATAGTGTAGCTTCCCAACAGTGAAAGAATTTCTCAAATCGGTTCTGTAGTTTCGGAGCCAATTCAATGCAAACAAAAAATCAAATCTTTCCTCTTTATATATTAGTATAGATTATCAAGTTAGATTGTTTAGTGCGATTGCCAATCGCGATTATTTTTATTTTCAGCCAATTATGCTCTGCTGTTTAGACTAAAACACAATATATATTTTTGTTTATTTCAACCTCTTATTTTACCTCTTAAACTGACACTCTTCTTTGACAAAAAGTTAATCGCATTTGCGGTTTTGTCTGAAGCTATAAAACAAAACTTAAGCTCCTGTAATTGTGTTACAGGCAATACTCGCAACCGACAACTTGGCTAATGTATTCGAAGGTCACCGCAGCATGTGGAACAGGATTCCAATTCTATTTACAGTTTTTTTCAGTGAGTACTTTATATGGATGTTGTTTATCATGAAAATAGAAATAAATTTGTAGTAGGTTATTTATAAATCTGGGTAAAACAACCTATGTACATTTTATTATTAATCCAATACTACCCTCACTCGCAAATATGTAGGCAGCATTCAACCAATTGACATTTTATTTGTGAAATCCTACTATCCTATAAATATCATAAATGTGAAAGTTCGTATGGATGTGTGTTATACTTTGACGCAAAAACTACTGAACGGATTTTCTTTAGGATTCAGTCGGGATTCATGGAAAGATAATACCTACTACACATAGTAAATAATACTCGTACTAACGAGTTAATAATACTTATTAATACTGAGACTAATGTGAAATGTTACCACCAAGCGGGCCGCCTTCTATCACCTCTTTTGATACCCTAATATAATGCTGGCTTGGGATTGGGATCAATTTCTAATCCACCATGTAGCTTGAATTGGTGTATTCAGAGAAAACCGTAAGGAATTTAGACATCTTCGTCTGGAGACATTGAACAGTTTAGATAGTGAGAATTTGATTATTTTTTTAAAACCGGTGTGAATGTGAATTTTAATATGATTAATTTATTATATTTCTTACAGTATTCAGTCTTAACAAAAAATAAAAATATGGGTACCAACTAACTAATTTGGTTTGCTGAAATTTCCAACTGGGGCATATCCAGTGCTAAAAATGAGAAAATATAGCAATTTCATCAAAAGTTTTTCCATAATAAGGATCTCGCCTAAAGGTTATTATAAAATTGCCTTCTTGTAATTCACACAGGGGTCACTAATTTTCAGGGTTAACTTTTACTCTCTATACTCTATAGCTACCTACTGTCTAAAGGTTTTACTTTTTTCCAATAAAAATAACGGTCGCAATCTAACGATATAAAGGTGTGCAATAAATTTACCTTCGAAAAATCTGCATAATTGCTTTTGGGTAAGGTGGGACCAGAGGATTTCCGAACCGCAAATCCTCCGGGTTTAATAAGTCACGCACGGTGTCCAAGATGGTTACTTGTTGTTTTGTTAACTTCCATTAACCCATATTGTATTCGAGGTACGAACGCTTGACGTCACGTTACGCCCTCGATTTTTCTATCAAGCGAGGGGCGTCGGGTCACGTCGGGATCGCAAAATGTCCCGCGCATGCGTCAGAATTGCGCCAATTTCGTGACCAGCGGCCTCTACCGGCGCTTCCAGTCCTCAGTTGGCCTGGAGGAGGGATGTAGCGTGGCGCGAGATTGCACCTCCCGAGAGATGTCAAAATTTTAAAAACGGAATAGTTTGAAAATGGAACTGCGGAAAATAAAAAAGTAACCAGTGCGTCGATGGCCAACTCGAAGTTTTGACTTCCTGAGTGTTGTGCAGTAGCTTTAAGATGTGTGGATTTTTTCTTTTCAATTTTTGTTTAAAGGTAGCGTGAATTTAAGAGTAAAAACAGTAGGTATTACGTATTTGAGTGCGACGTAGATTCAATTGCAATGTCCGTGCAGCTCTCATTAAACCAGTGGCAGCATAACCTTGACACGTTTTCCCGCGCTAGCTCCCCAACCTTGTTTTCAGTTACACTCTCTCTTGACATTTGCCGCAAAAGTGGGGACTATTGAAACTGATTGTAAATATTGCCGAGAATAATTATGATACCTAGTCTTTAGAGTTTAAAATAGTGTTCAACTTTATCGATAAAGGTCAATGTCAAAGTGCTTGAGCTATTTCTAAGGTTAAAAGTAAAAATGTTCCGCGCGGTACCGATATGTGTTCTAAGAACGGTGAGCTATTGTAAGGCGCCTACTTATTTGTAGACTTCTAAGATAGAAAAGTTAAGACAAAAAGAAAGTAGGTAAAAGGAAAATGAGACACATGTGACTGTGGCGGTAGCGAAGAGCGCAATCAAGATGAAAAGCTTGGAAGGTAAGTAAACTGGATTTGGTACTTAGAATTAATAAATAGTTATTGAATTAATATAAGTATCCATAATTTATCGTGACCAGTCTGCTTATGGACTGTGATCTTCTTCCAAGAGAAGAGGCTTCGATGGTAGTCCTTGCCACTGACTGTATCAATTCCATTGTACGTAATTTTTATTATCGTAATATGCATCCAAAACAATTACTTCTGGTCACTGGTCATTGGTCACTGGTTTCTTCACATAACAAGAGGTTGAAATGATTGTGTTGCAAGTACTATTGAGATCATTGTGGAGAATTATCAGCCATATAGATGTCCATATGATTGTTTCTTGTATTTAATACTAATAAGGATACCTCTGTAGTAATGGATGGCTGTAGTATGGCACTTAGGTGGGTAACAATCGCGTAACCGAAGGCATAATCAAAGTACTAAAGCACAACAGCTTAATATGCTTTATTACTTAATTCGGTTGATGTTAAGATCCATGCATTATTCGTATCAAAAGTAGGGTCCGCGATTGTTATAATAGGAAAAAATCAAATAGTTCTAAAATATCGACCAAATCTGCATTGACACCTGCAGCAAGATATATGTCTGTGCGTCACACCATCTACTAAAAAACTGTTATTAGCTTACATTAGGACTCTGCTCAGGAGTGAAACACTGTGCCATGCAGAACGTTGCTTAGCAATTACATGTTATGTCTTTAAACGAAACGATGTGCCCTGTAAAGGAATATTACGCCCCACAATGAGAGAAAAACTCTGGGCGCATTTTTGTTGGATTATTGTTAATTCTGTGAATCTTAGGTGTCTGCGCTCTGTATCCATTAGGATGATCCATCCTCAAGAGAAAAAACCCTGTGGGTTACATTAAAATGGTTGATCTGACTTTCAAACTATTTAATAAGTATTAATATTATATGTATAAACAATTTCGATTAGACCACTTTGGATTTTCATTTAAAAGTTTATTTCGAATTAACCATGTCGCTGCAAACGGATTGGACGGACAATTTTTGTTAGTAGGTAATTCCATGGTACTCGTACAAATTGCTAACAGCAAGATAATCCATCGGTTTGAACGAAAAGTGCTGGAACTGTACTTGAATTGGATGAGATAAAAAAAAATTAAGTCAGGTCTCGGCTACAATAATACAATCGTGGTACATTTGGCATTTTCATAATCACATTTTTTATGGAAATAGCCGGCAAACGAGCCGACGCTCCACCTGATGGTAAGTGACTATCGCCGCCCATGGACATCAGCAACATCAAGGCATCACTGATGCGCTGCCAGGCAAGAAAAAGAGAAGAAAAAGAAAGAAAGAACTGGCTCTCAAGCCCCCACCCGGAACACGACGAGTCGTTTGGCGGCTGACTCATGCTCAACGGTGGTAGCTATCCAAGCGAACTCCATGGGGAAATAATAATAGTAATAATGGTATTAATTAACAATTAAAATCAATATTACCAATATAATCCCTCGAGGGGCCCTACCACCAGCGGGCCGGATTTAGTCGCCTCTTACGACACCCAACCGGCGTGGGATTGGGGTTAGTATTCTAAGCCGCCCCAATACGGCTAAAGGTTGAAGGAGTATGATTAAACCAAAAATAAAATTAAAATTTAGTTCCACCAAATCTCTGCACCAAATCTATATTGTGGTAAGAGCCTTGAAGAAAAGAAGTTTCTGATGAGTTAGTGCGTTCGCTATCTTGAACTTACAACTTGAATCTCCACTATCGGCACTATCCATCGTGTGAGATTGTAGTCAAACGACACTTTACAATAAGTAAAAGTAACATTGCTTTCATATTATTATCCTAATTGATCTTAGCAATCCTTAATAGAACTGACTGACATTAGGAAGAGGCGTCATAATGGTTACGCGAAAGCTAATGAACTATAACAAAAATCATTCTTAGAATATCTACAGTAGTTAAAAGTATTGGAACATCTTAGAATGTATTATAAAATCCAAACTAACATAATATTATACGTAGTTGGAAGTACAATGAAAGTCCTCAGAATCCTTGTGAAGGAGCGTTTTCCTTAGTTGGGCACTTAGCGGGAGATGTGAATGCAGGAAGGTTATTAGGTTAAGAGTTCTGCGAAAGAAGGACTCCTTAAAATATATTACTTTATATTTTGCCAGGGAGTGTAAGAAATTCTTAGCTTTTATGTTACGCTAAAACCCATTTGGAAGATATCATTACCCTTTTTACCCGACTGCCAGGATGGGATGTTTTTTGCACGTATCTTGTAGGTATGTATGGGTGTAATATTCTTTATTGCCTCATATCTTCCAAACCATTGAACAATATCGATAGATTCGTCTTGATAACCCAAGTGTTCTTAGATAAGTGAAATTAAAAAAAAACAAACATGGTGGCTGTGAGATGCCATTGTTTGAAGTATCAAAAAATAGAAATAAATCCAATATAATGCACTATGGGTATCAAATTAAAGAGCTCACCATAAAGATTTCAAAAATGTATATCATGGTAGCTTTTTTGATGGTAGGCGGTTTTTTATTAATTTTTAAATGTTTTATTGTAAGTTGAACTGATCAATTATGGCGCGGTACGTTAGCTGAAAAACGAACAGACGAGACACATAATGGTAATATTTGTCTACTCAACCTTGCCTCTGCCACCCAAAAAGGAATTTTCGGTAAAATTTCTTAAATACTTTATTTTCAAAGAGAACAGACATGATGTATCTTTCTTTCATAGCGAATGAAAGTCATATTTATTTGCTAATCTTCCTTTCATACGCTATGAATGAAAGTATGAAAGAACGATACATAATATCAGTTCCCTTACCTCCCGTACCCTTATCTCCAAATTGCCCTCAGCTACAAAACAAAGCTTTAATTTATTGAGGGCCGCATTTAAGGGTTATCGGAGCGAAATGGTTAAGAGAGCTTTGGTATTCACACAAGTTGTTCTTGGGTGTTCTTGGATGCCTTTAATCACAACTTCGGTACTTAATGTATCCTCCTAAAAAAATGTTACAATACAAATAATACAGATACAGTTATCGTCATAAGTGTAATTAGTATTACCAATTTTTTTTAATTATTAAGTACCGAAGTTTTGATTAAAGGCACATAATCTCTAAGATAAACTTGTGTGTGGAATACCAAAGCCAAAGCTCTCTTAACCACTTTGTTCCGATAATGAAATAACTTGTGGAAAGTGAGTCATTTAAAGTCCCCAAGTAAGCAACTAAACCGAAACCGAGATATCGAGATACCGGTATATAATAATGTACGTATTTTTTTTCAAGTAACAGAGACTCATGTTTGTTAGTAAAATTTAAACTAAGTTAGTACTTAACCTAAACAAATTAATTCCTAGTATAAGGTAATTCCGAGTCACCGCTGCGCCATGCCACTAGACACATCGCAGCAATGACTCACATACCTACAGTCTAGCCTGCTGGCAATCATCTTAAGGATGCTGTTGGCACGGCCCCGCAGTCTGTGCACCAGGGACTGTGCACCAACTTTTGCGCATCGTGGCATAGAAGCAGTCTACCCCCACTGTCACGAACATCCCTGAAGCACTGCAAAATCGGGGCAGTCCCATAAGCACCCTAAACGCATTATTATACTGTACACGGAGGACATTGTATGATTTAACTTTGAAATTGGCCCACAGGTTGCAGGTGTATAAACTCGTGCAGTAAACTCTAAACAACGTATTTTTAACATTGTTTGAGCCACTGACAATGCCCTCCGCTCCCTTTCTATGTCAGCGTCATCTCTGAGGTCCGGAGTCAGCATGTGCCCCAGGCCCCCAGATATTTAACTGGTACACACGTTCTAAATTTGTACCGTTTAGTGAGACAGGTGGAACTTGCTCTGGTGTTTTGCTACCGGCCTCAAAGACCATCACCACACTTTTTTTCACATTGTTGGTGAGACATACACATAATCTTCACATATGGCCAGCAGTTTTCTAAGGCCACATATCGACGCATTCAGCAGCACCATGTCGTCTGCATAGCTTATGTTATTCACACAAATCCCGTCTATGTGGCAGTCGACCCTGGTGCTGCTGAGCTCGCGGAGATTGTTGCCACAAGTGATAGAGGATTGGGTAAAAATAAAAATAAAATAATAATTATGTCAATTAATTTTAAAGTCATTATTGGTTACAAGTTTGTTAACTACGTATTTATTTAACACATTATTACATCAATGTAAGCCTTATTTAGTAATTATTTCAAGGTTCAAAGCATGTTTTAATTTTAACATAAAAATTCTAACTTTAAAGTTACGCTCAAAGCTGTACTAGAACTTATTTTTATGAAATGCAAATACCGCTTACGTATACTAGGTCAATTACGTACGACCCTGTATTAAAACACTTACCGACCAAACAGCCTGAAATTTGAATAATCCTACCCGCATTCGGGGAAAGGTTGGAATAACAAAATATATTACATTTTACCAAATAAAACCGATAGGACGCGTTGTAACATGTACGAGAAAAGCATGTAATTGTTTTGGTTAGATACGAAGGCGGGTGATAAAAATTGTGAAGAACTTTTTTTTAATCTCCTTACATAAGTTAATGTTTAATAGCAATCCCACCTGAACATAAATGAAGATGGAACCTAAAATGGTATTCTTGAGGTCTCCCACGTAATTGTAGGTGTTAATCTAATGATAAGTGGTCCTCCTAATGGAAAGTAGCTACTGTTGCCCATGGTCATCAGTAACGCCAAAGGCAATGAGTTGCCAAGCAAGAAAGAAAGACCTGGATCCCGATTTGTTTGATAGATGACTCAAACAGGAGGGCGGTAGCTAACAAAGCAGGCTTCTAATATAGCCGTGATGGATCTCTCTTTTTAACCGACTTCAAAAAAAGGAGAACATCAGTTACTTTGTTACCTCAGAACTTTGAACTGGGTGAACCGATTGTGATGATTCTTTTTTTAATCGAAAGCAGGTGCTTGTCATGTGGTCCCACATAAAGAGCGAGATCTGACATGCAGTTTTTGAGTAACTTTGAAGACGGTTATTTTTTGTTAATAAAATTTAGATCATCTTGATAGATTTCTTTTCGCTGCACTTTACCTCAGGTAAAGGCCAAAGGAAGTGCGCGAGGAAAAATCTACCAATTGGATTACTTAACATTGCTAGCCTCGTGTATATTTTTTTAGCGTTCGGTAGCAGTGTGCTATTGGATGCCTTCTTGGCTATCAGCGCGTAATATGACTAAATACATCCCGCGTAACAAGAGAGAGATATTGAACAACTTAAAAATCGCAATTATATAACCCTTTCGTTTGGTACATGAAAAGAAAGAAACAGTCGGAAGACAAGGCAGAATCTATGGACCGTTTAAAACAAATACCATCGAACGGGGAGCAGAAAACAAAAGATTCGAAGACAATAGAAATTGTAGTTGCTCCCTCGTAGGCCTTTGTTTACTTTGTACTTTACCACCTTATCTTTACGAATGTCATGATTAGTTTTAAAGGTGTTTGTCAGGTATACAGCGATTAAAATTTAAACCGTATTTAAATTCCATTTTGGTAACTGTTAAGGTCATCAGGTTTATTCATAATGTTTTTCTTCTCGGAAGCAATTGATGAATTGGAAAAATAATGTTAATGAATTCAATTTCAAAAACTTTTTGTATTGGGTGTTTGCGAGGTTGATGTTTCGAAGATGTTTCGAAAATGACTAATTTGCCAACCGAAAATGTACTGATCACGAATTAATTGTTCTTCTTTTCTGGTTCTCTTACACTATTAGGTCACACTCGCAGGTCACACTCGCAGGTCACACTCGCAGGTCACACTCGCAGGTCACACTCTTATACATTTGTGCAGCGCTCGCGCTCGATTGGCCAGTTACAGTTTTAATTGACGAATTTAAGACTTTCAATACCGATAGATGGCGTTATAGGCTGCAACTCTGAATGAGCGAGCACTCAGGAGTTTTTTGGTCATAGTGAAAGTAATAGTGCTTCACCAAAGGTAATTTTTTGAAGATCTGGTAGGTCAACAAGCTATAAGTATATGTATAACCCTATAAGTTTAGCGTATTACTTTTGCGACATAATTTATATAAGGTAGATGCTAATAAATAAAGTAATAAGTTCCTAGAACAGCGAACAAAGTTGGGATTGACCCGTAAATTCACTTCCGGTTCAATTTACTGCCACATTTCTGTCCCTAGGGCGCGATAAATAAATGGGATATTGGAAACCAAAGTGCCCTAAGCTTAGGATTACACATCACAATCTTTTTAAAACGGTGCTTTATAAAAATACTATTTACTAGTATCTAACTTTCCCTTGTATCCGAAAACTTAAGCGGATATGGACTACCAATATCCACCATTATGTTTTTTTTTATTATCTCATTTATTTGTCAATGCATTGAAATAAAAGTACACTAAATGTTACCAACTAATGTTTCTAAATTCCTATAACTTCCCCCCTACGAGTTGGACTGACGACCTGAAGAAGACAGCGGTCATTCGCTGGATTCAGAAGGCTCAGGACCGGTCAGAGTGGTGCAAGTTAGGGGAGATCTATGTCCAGCAGTGGACCTACAAAGGTTGATGGATGGATGGATGGAAATGTTACCTTAAACGAATTACAATACATCAGTAAAAATCGTAAATAAATCAGTTAGGCTTTTTCGGAGATTTTCGAACAAAAATAATGTTAAAATTAGTGACAAGTTATAAGTTATAGGATAACTTTTGTGTCAATAACTAATTCTAAAATAACTAATACTCTTTAAAGGCTCCTCAAATATCATATTAGTACGATTGTACAAATGTTTATTTTTTATTTTTGTTAGTTTAGATATTGACGATGCACGGGTTGACGTTTAAAAAGGCTCAAAGCACTTTTATAAAAATCAACAAAATAAAACTGGGGATTAAACAAAATTTCTATTTTATCACGTTCCTTTTGAACGCAACTTTATCACCAGTTTATAAAAGAGAAAATTATTTTTGCCGAATGTATGGTGGAACGATTGAAACGAAAAAATATACTGTATACCATTGACTTTATAATATAAGTCAATGCTGTATACAACTATACATATTTTAGTAAAGGAATGTATTCTGGGGAAAATATTTTAAATTGAAACATTTTTATTGATCCAGAATGTATAAACGACGTAGTGACTACTTTGTCTTTGATACACAATATGGGTTTAATCACACTAAATAAACGCTTTGTGACCATAGTTAACTTCTTGGAAAAGGTTTATATTTTCACTTAACTTGTACTTAAGTACAGGTATCATAAGAAGAGGCTGATAGAGACATCATAACTTTGGTACCATCAAACGGTCCAAAAATAACAGCAGCTCACAGACTAGGTCGATTTAGATTTGCTCAACAACACGACGTAAATTGGACTGACGCCCATAGGAGTTCCGTTTTGTTCTCAGACGAGTGCAGAATTACGAGTAATTTGTGAAGTGCGTATTGCAGGAGGGATCAACGCTATGCTAGGGTGCAATACGAGTATGATTATTGTAACATAGAGGAAGGAGTTCCTTTTGGAGACTGATCGTCGATGGTTGGGAGATTTTCGATGAGAGGGTTCAATGCATTAATGCACATTTCTATAAAAACAAGATTTTGCAGGATCATTATGGAACCTAATTGGAAATGTATCATAGAATATATCAGATATATCGTATCGTAATGCATGATTCGCCTTCACATAGCTAAGCTCAAAATTGCCACCAATGGAATTGCCAACTCGTAGCTCTGATCTCAATCCGACGGGCATATAATTATAATGTGGGCAACATAAAATAAGATTTATGGAATCCCGTCCAAAAAACAATTCCTGAGCGGAGATATCAAAATAATGGGAGGATCTTATTTAAATAACAATAGGTGTCCAAAGAGTAACTAACCAATATTTAAAACATAATAGGCATTTTAGTCATAATAGATCATGTTATAATTTTTTATCATAAGTTTTATAGTTTGATGCAGTTATTGTCCATCAGTGTAGATAAAATGATAAAATTTGTAAAAAAAACTATACACGATAAAATTTAAAGACAGTAGCGATGAGAAATATTGAAAATAATATACCACGAGGTCAAGAAATTCACTGAAGACATTTTAGTATCGAAGTCGTTGAGAAGTCGATAAACGGCAATGGCCTCTAATGCTCTTGCATCGATAAAGTAATAAAATCACAAACGCAGCTTTATGCCGTAGACAAGTTCAATGTCCAAATAATGTCTTTGACCAGACGTCTTGCAGATCACATTTTGATTATTTTATTACTTTTATCGTAAAATATTATTTTTTTATAATAAAACTAGCTGACCGGGTAAACGTTGTACTGCCAAAAATTTTTTAGGGGTAGGGGGATGAAAAATAGATGTTGTCCGATTCTCCACCCTAGCCGATATGCACGTAAAGATTCACGAAAATCGGTCGAGCCGTTTCGGAGGAGTTCAACTTCTAACACCGTGACACGAGAATTTTATATATTAGAAGAAAAAAGAATTTGTTTACTAAATATATGTATTTAAGAGAACATCAATTTCCTTTTTATCATTTATCGTAAATATATATATATGTATATAGGTATAAACATGCTTCCATGATTGTCATGACAACAATCCCACCTGGTGGTAATTAGTGATGAATTCCAGGATGATAGTGCGCCTATCAATACGCCTATTCATTTTTTCTTGAGTAATTTTCATGTGGTGGTGAGCGTTGGGCGGATGAATATGGGCGGGCGGAAAAATTTATTAAAATTAAATAATAGTAACGTCGTTTTAAATAAAAATATTAATTATATAAAATATATTATATATTATATTTTATATAAAATTATCTAAACAATTGATTTAGAAAACTTAAAAATATAATGATGACGAAGAAAATCTTTATTCTGAAGAAAATCTGTATAAAGCACTTTAAGTCTTTTACGGCCTTCGCTCAAGGGTTTTAGGTTAAGGTCAGACTTTTCATCTCGATCTTGTAAAGAACTGTAACTATTGATATCTGATTGGATTTATTATTATATTTTAGATTTATATAACATGATGCAACAAAGGATTTTCGGTCTAAATCCTTTTTTAAATTTTAATATATTTGTATTGTACAAATCTTGATGAATAAATAAATAACGCTATTAGCAAATAAGTTTAATAACCACAATTTCCTATTGTTGAAAAAATTAACCAATTTTCTGCGGTAAGAACATTTAGTTCCTCTGAAATTTATTATTTAAAATATCCAAAATTCCACAAATAATATTCAATGAATAAAACTAAAGTAAGATATTCACTGAACCAAACGAAATTCCTTTGCAGGAAAGGAACGGAAAAAGGATTGACATAGAAAAGAAAATAATATGTCAAAGGAGTAAGTGTGACGAAACGAAATTGTACAGACAGAATATGGGCAGCATATTGAATTTTTTGTGCCTTTCACTTACGTTTTTATAGATTACGAGTAACCGCCCTCGCTTTGCTTCGGTTTTCTTATTTTTTTATACCTTGGGTTACATTATTGGACTTTTATAAAGGATCCCTAATTTTTTTAAATATATATATATATATATATATATATATATATATATATATATATATATATATATATATATATATATATATCTAAATATAGCCTATGTCATCCGGGGATAGTGTAGCTTCCCAACAGTGAAAGAATTTTTCAAATCGGTCCAGTAGTTTCGGAGCCAATTGAGTTGTTCATTTAAAAAAAAATATATTTTTTTTAATTTATTTTAAATCTTTAACATAAATTATATTAATTGGCATTGTTAAAAACGCTTAAAAACTATTTTTAATATTAATAATAATGAATTCAAAATTGATAAAAGTTCAAAAAGAATCACGTGACTACAAACGCGCCAGATTTGGTCGCCATGTTAGTGACGTCATTTTGTTAAAGCAATTACACAGTGTTAGAAGCTTCTACGTGAATTGAGTAAAAATATCCGAAATTTAGTGCAAAAAGATATTCATACCACGTAATTTTATTGTAAATTTAAATGTTAAATGATTTATTCTTCATTAAATATTATAATAAAACTCTCTATTGATTGTACACACTAAATAAATTCAGATAAGGTTATACTGTTAACTGGTAAATCGTGTCTGGGAGAAATCAGGGCAGGGTGTTAGGGGTATAAATCAGGGTTGTATGATAAAATTATATTTCATTTATCATACAACTAGCTTCTACCCGCGACTTCGTCTACCTAAATTTCAGATATGGATCCTGAGAGAAGTGAAGAATGTGATTAATAAAAAAATGCACAATGCAATACTACCGAAATTCTATGCTAGTAGTAGGTACATACATATGATGACCCTATAGCCTAGTTGATAGCGATTCGATCCAGCCTGCGAAGTGAGGGTCCCAGGTTCAATTCCCGGCCATATCTAATAAAATGTGACAAATAATTATTTGTACTCGGGTCTTGGGTGTTATAGTGACGTGTTATTTGTGTTGACCATGCCACCCGCGACACAGAGAAACCTACTGCGGTGGTATGGGTCTGTACGCGCTTTATACATAAAACTGGTACAATATATAATTTTTTTTGTCTCCGAAATACGCCAAGTTGGTCAATGATTACGACTCGTGTGGCGAATCGTTACCACTCCAGATCGCTAAGTCAAGGGTCCTGGGTTCGATTCGATGCGAGGTGGATGCTGCGAGATGGTTTGAATGATTAGTTTGTATTTCTGTTCTTGGTCTGATTGTGTGTCCTTGTGTTGTCTATGGCACCCACGACACTGGGTATCCTAGTATAAGGCTATGAGTGTGAAGCGTTTATTTATTTATTTATGTACCTACTGGTTTTAAAATGTTAACGATAATATTATATAATATCTTCAAACACGGTTCCGTTTTACTCTACCTGCCATTGTTCTACCACGTGTTCCACTTTGTAGCCCCAGGACCCATCATCAGATCCTCATTGAATTTGAGTAGGATCAACGTTGCATAATTCCTAACCTAATAAAATAAAACCATGAGTTGTTTTATAAAAAAACGGGCATGTCAGGCCACGGGCAATGTAAGGTTCCGAAGTAGTAAGTTTATCGACTATGACTCATACTTTTATGTTAACATAGCAGTGATAGTTTTCCTTGTAAATTCATCATATAAGTACCCTATTTTTGAGAATTTTTTCACTTGTCTAACTCCAACCGTTTAGTCAACAGTTGGGGGGGACACTTGACTGTAACCAAAATTAGCACTTTAAAGCCAAACATTTTGCAAACGGACCCCTAATTCCAAAAATGGTAATACAAGACCCATAATATTTTTGGAAGACCTTTTCAACGATACTCCACACTATAGGGTAGGCGACGAATAAAAAAATCATCCTCACGTTGCCTGTAGGGGAGGTACCCTGAAAAAAAATGTTTTTCAATATTTAATTCTACGATTCTGGAGTTTTAATAAATATGTATTCCATGCCAAATTACAGCTTTCTAGCAGTAAGGGTCTGGCCGCTTTGCTTCGGACAGACGGACGGACGGATGGACGGACAGACGGACAGACGAACAGACAGACAGACGGACGGACGGACGGACGGACGGACATGACGAAACTATAAGGATTCCGATTTTACTTCGAACCCTAAAAGCGAATCTATGAACGAAAACTAAAATTTTACCTCTTATTCCGCGGGAAAAGGTCACAGGTACGTACACATTTAACATTATCTTTGGGGTGTTTTTTTTTGTAGTTTTCACACGTAATGGTACAAAACAAGCACGATAACTTTTAAGGTTTAGCATTTTTGATATATTTATCAATATATTGACGATAATATCAAGATTTTATCAGTTAAAAGTCAAATCACAGTATCAGCTGTATGCTGCAATGAATAGCAATTAACAAAGTGACGTCACACGCGCGCTCGGTTCTATTCGGGAATTGTCGGCGTGTTTTCGGTACTGGATTCAAAAACGTATTTTTGATTTGATGTAACTTTTAAATTATAGCGAATAAAAAAAAACTAAAATAACTTTGTTATAAAACTTATATATGAACTTTCCATTTGTAACAAAAAAAATTTTAGGAAACAACTCAATTCAATGCACACAAACAATCAAATCTTTCCTATTTATAATATTAGTATAGAATTAGATTATCACTACTTTATAAAACATAGGTTATTATTGTATGTCTATTTTGCTTGTATTTATTGTAGGAAAGAGTAATGAGTGAGGTTAGGAAGGGAATGGGCCTGAGGAAGGGTAGGTACACGTGGTAATGTGTAGGTACATGGTACTTGTGGGTAAATGCCTGATAAAATTGAATAGTTAACTGGTTTTTGGTTGGTTCTAATTTGCCCTTAGTTATTAAGATTCCCGAAACGAATCTGGTTTCGTTACGTAAACGTTAAACTAAAATAACACTACAGTTGTGCGGTTGAGGCCCTTATGTATTTTAACTCCTCCTTTTTAAAAGTGTAAATTAAAAATATATGTAAAAAAATATACATACATATATTTGGAATTAAAAATGGTGTAGCGTTTGTGAAGATAGGACTTGTATAGTTAGGGCGTGTAGAGTTAGAAGCTTGGCTCTACGTGAGATCTGATGACTTTTTGATGTAGAGCCATAATATGGTCTCGTCTGGGCAAAATTTTATATGAAAATGTTTTTGGTGGGATATTATAGACAAGAATATCAAACGTAAGTGTCGCTTTTTCCAATTTAACTGTCACCGTATACCTATTTAATTTTTTTTTGTCATTTAGAGGCATGTCAGATGATTTACGCCATAAAACACTTTTATTGCACCACCATATATTATTTCCCCTATCGTATCTAAAGAGAAGGCCTCACAAAGCGCCTCGGATGATAAATGCAAAGAAATATACGAGATACATCTTCAGTGGCGTACTCGTGAAAGAAAAAACGACTTTCTTTCTAGCCAAATGAGATATAATTACTGAGATATATTTTGTTTCTTTTTTTTCATATTTTTAGGGTTCCGAAGTAAAATCGGAACCCTTATAGTTTCGTCATGTGCGTCCGTCCGTCTGTCCGTCTAGCTAGACGACGAAGAGCTAGGAAGTTGTAATTTGGCATAGATATACATATTTATAACACTCCAGAATCCTCCCCTGCAGGTAACGTGAGGATGAATTTTTTATTCGTCGCGTACCCTATAGTATGGGGTGTCGTTGAAAAGGTCTTTCAAAAATATTATGGGTCCTTTTAGACAATTTTTGGTTCTCGGGGTCTGTTTGCGAAATATTTGGCTTTAAAGTGCTAATTTTGGTTAGGGTCAGGTGTTCAAGCTGGTTAAACGGTTGGAGTTGGACAAGTCAAAAAATTCTCAAAAATAGGTTATATTATGATGAATTTACAAGGAAAACTATCACGTTAGCAGAAGTAGTTAATGAGTAATAGTGAGTAATAAACTTCCTACTTCGGAACCCTAACATTGCGCGTGGCCAGACAAAAACTTGTTTATTTTAATCTGGTATTTTGATTTTTAATTTTGAAAATGTATGTGTAAAATACCTACCATCCCCTGAAAAGTAAACCGCAAAATAAATATACAATATACAAAAAGTTATTACAGGCGTCCATTTTTATTATAGCTATACCAATTACTCAGGTAATACCTAAGTAAGTACCTGCTCAAAATATTTTATCAGATGTCACGGACGTAAAAAAAGAATGGACGTAACCTTGCCTAATCGAGAGTGAAGCTGACAGCTGACAGCTCGCTTATCATGTGTGCGTAATTTTGTAATTTTTGATTCGCGATGGTGTCAATGTCATATCAGGATGGTATCAATGTGTGGGTGTGTCACTACGGGTGCTTCACTGAATTTGTTCTTAGGATTACGTCTATCTTTTTTTTACGTCCGTGTCAGATGTATAGAAAATGAAAAATGTCTTAAATGACGTCCATTGCAAGCTTTATTTTGCAAGACAAAATAAATGTATTTGATACAAATACCATTGAGATGGAACGCTAGGGAACCAGGAAAACTCAAGTCTACACCATTAATATCACTCCGCTGGTCGTTTGTTTGGATTACGCTAATATTATTCGGACGATTTTCTTTATGTGTGCCAGAGGATCCGCACGAGGTTAAGGTAATCCCTTGATTAAATCTCGGGTAAATGAGATTGGTTCTTTTTAGCATAACGTAACAGTAATATACTCGTATGTATGAGTGAGATAAGCTTAAGAATTCTTCATCGTTCCGACTTTAATACCTCTTATTAGACGTCAAACGATTCTACATTTTGAAGCACTATCGAATTCAAAAACTCTCATGTGTGTACGAGTTTTCATATATTTCCATATAAATTTATTCACCAAATTCAAAATCACCTATGTGCTTGCTAAACAAAAGTTTATCGATTTTTATCGATTTTCTCAAAAAGCTGATTTTTTACACATAAGAGGTCTTAGAGTCGCAACGACGTCTTTTAAATCATTATTTGAGTTTTGAATACTCGTTGGAAGAATATGCTTAAAGTCTGGCAGTTTCTGTCAGCGTGATCGACGGAGTTAAAATATGAGGGCCGGGCGGTAGATTACACAGACATGTACCTAGAGTATGTCTGTGGTAGATTACTTATATTAGGGGACACAGGGGATGATGATAAATGAAATGTTAGATAATACCTATTTTTGTAATAAATACAAGTTTTATTTTTAAAAGATGTGCTGAGGAGTTTCTTTACGGCTTTTCTTCTCCTCCATAACAAAACACCTTTCTGAAAAGCTGGTAGATTAAAAAAATGACGTACATAAGTGTATCAGTGATACGTACATGAATAAAAGATTATTTCATTTGAAAGACAAACGTATGGACAGACAGACAGATGGACGGACAACGGAGCTTTATGAATAGGGTCCCGTTTGCCCCTGTTGGGTACGAAACCATAAAAATCAAATATTTAGATTAGTCACTAACCTTATCCGACTGTGGTGAAAGCATATTAATTGTCTACCATCCAACAAATTACTTTCATTTTCTATAACAATGCCGTCATACCATCCTTTTAATATTCATCAAAGCTAACAATTTAAATCACGTACAGAGCTGAAAGAAGGCTCATTATTGAACTTATTTGCTTAAGGATTTCCCCAAAATTTCGTCCAAAACCTAAAACAATGGCAATAGGCGTTCCTCATCACGTTTCACTTAAAAACATTAAGTTCGCGCGACGTCATTCTCCATGAATATGGAATGTGCCGTTGCGTAAGTCTGTTCATAATTCATGTCATTCACGGGAATTTTTGGTGAATTACACTTGAGTGCGAACATTTTATACGCGTCATGTGAAACGAGATTAAACCAAACAATTTACATTAATAATGTATGCGTCTTCATGGAAACGATAAGTGTTTAGAATGGTAGTGCTTTCAGTTGGGGAGAAATTACGCATGTATTTTGCAGAGTATTTGATGTTATTTTATACCCTACTTACCGATATGGGAATTTTGGAAAGCGAAAAATTAATGCCATCAAAAACAAAACTTGTAAAAAAAACCAAGTCTCGCAACTCAGTTCTTCTACCGTAAAAAGTTGTGAGATCCATGTAATACCAAGTCGGTTAATTTATTCAGTTCCTACTTAAGGGTCCTTCTGTCTTAAGTTATTACGTAATTAGCTAACCTAACAAGTAACAACATCTTATAGTGACCATATTATTAATATTAAAAATCTTTTATGTTTTAAATAAATAGATCGACTTGACCATCGCATGAAAACACAATGTATCTTACAAGTAATACTATACAACCTAATATATAACCTACATATTATATTAATTTGATTGTTTATTGCGATTGCCAAGTCAATCTATTTATTTAAAACATAAAAGATTTTTAATATTGATAATATGGTCACTATAAGATGTTGTTACTTGTTAGGTTAGCTAATTACGTAATAACTTAAGACAGAAGGACCCTTAAGTAGGAACTGAATAAATTAACCGACTTGGTATTACATGGATCTCACAACTTTTTACGGTAGAAGAACTGAGTTGCGAGACTTGGTTTTTTTTACAAGTTTTGTTTTTGATGGCATCTCATTTCTTTTTGTAGATAGTTCTACTTTTTTTCCTTTTACAAGTTACCTTTGAACATAATTATATCTAGGTACCTATCTACACCTATTATTCCATTATATTATATACAGGTACACTGATTCATTCACTGCAAATGTTACTTTGTTATTCAGGTACAGTAATTCATTAACTGCAAATGTAACTTTGTAATCCTATATATTTATATGGGATTACAAAGTTATTTATGCAGTTGATGTATCTAGAAAACTGGACCAAAATTGCAAAATATTTTAGTTTTTCCTTGATCTATACACTAAATACTAATTGTGTTCCAAATTTGAAGCTTCTATGTCTTCTAGAAGTGCCTTAGAGTTTTGATGATCGGTCAGTCAGTCAGTGAGTGACGAAATGAAGAAACTTTGACTAGTTATATGAATGAAATTTGAAACATACTGTGTTTATACAATGCCTGCTTGGTTACTAAAAATTCAGGCTTCTAGCTTTATCCACAACGAAGTTATGGGGGGTCGAAAATGGCCTGAATTGCTTCGAGAAAAGGATGGTACGGCCGTGCCGCTTTTTTGCTCGACTTGGCGGGGGCACTGCCGTGCCCCCAGATTAGACATCTTCACACCATCACCACATCTTACTTCCTTCATAATCCTAATGTCTCTAAATAAGAATTGTATGATCAAAATATAATTTAGTTTTTCAAAAGTTAAAAAGTTAAAAAAAAGTTTTCTTTATGCATGCCACGAAGTTATAATTTTAAAATGATAAAATAATAATAACTATAATAACAGAATATTTTTTTCCGTTAGTCGTTATCGCTTTCCTAGTGAGACCACACACCAAGCAAGGGTTAAATTAATGATTAAAGTTTTTGCAATATCCTACCAGAAATCGCTTTCAAAGGCGATAAATGTTCTTCCAATATCCGAGATCGCGATTCTTCAGTTGTAGGTCAATCAGATCTGGAGCCTTGTAATCTGGAACGGTTTGGAGAAAAATGGAACAAGCTTTTCTAGACAACCAAGAAAATGGAGCACGAAGAATTTAAATATCTTACCCAGGATTACCTAGATTCAAATGGGAATTTATTGGAAGTTTTTAGTTTAACGTTGAGGTCTATTCTTTTATTGGTTGCCGTACACCGTACATCGGATAGAAGTTCTATATTTTATCCGATGTACGTACTTATGTACGTACATATAGACTTAATCACGTGTACTGTCCGTCTGTGTTTGAATCTCTCTTTTTGACTGTCGCAATCATTTTCTCTGGCTGCGGCTTATAAGGTGATTTAATAAAATAAATCAAATATCTTTAATTAAAATAATCGGGGCTATACAAAACAAAAGAATGAAAACTTGTGGTTACTTAACCAACATTATTTTACTTTTACAGTTTATACTTACAGCTGGTTCTTATCCTTTCTACTTATGGTTAAAAAATCATACTGTAGCAGCTGTAATATAATGCTAATAATTGTATTTTATTAAACAAGGGTAGATACATTAATCATGAAATTGATCTACTAATATATCATCCGAGTATCTATCGTTTACCAAAGTTTGAGGATAAGCAATGATATTGAAAAAAAATTAGATACGTTATGCCCTTACAAATCAACCAAAAAATCTGTTCCGAAAATATTTACAACACGCACACGTTTATATTTAGTTTCACTACACTAATAACATTGGATTAATACAAGAAGGCATTTTAATGCTCTATGTCAAATTTAATGTCAAGCACTTCTGACAACAACAAAAGCGTGCGTATCTTCTTGAATTGACAGAGCGACTACGAGCAGAATGGTCATTGGTCAATTACCTGTCTTTACGCTCTTCATTGTCGGCGCGCTGGTGACATATCTACCTCTTTTTACATTATAATATCATTGAGGATAAGTAAGTTGCGACTAACCATCGTTGAGTCAACTTACCCTGATGATGCTCCGTTTCGGAGCGAAACACTTGTTGATGCTGGTATTTATGTTGGTATATACTTTAATCATAAGTAAGTTATACGAAAAAGCAACGAAAGAATGGAAACTATTAATATTATTGAAAGCTAATGGATGAAAATTATTAATTACGAGTAACCGCCCTCGCTTTGCTTCGGTTTTATTATTTTTTTACACCTTGGTTTACATTATTGGAGTTTTATTACGTATCCCTAATTTTTATGAAAATACAATATAGCCTATCTCACCCAGGGATAGTGTAGCTTCCCAACAGTGAAAGAATTTTTCAAATCGGTTCAGTACTTTCGGAGCCTATTCAATGCAAACAAAACAATCAAATTTTTCCTCTTTATAATATTAGTATAGATATTATTTTGTTTGAATATCTTATGGACGTATCTTTTAAGACTTAGTGACTGCGTTAACTATTTACACGTTCCCATATTAATTATAGATAGAAATAATTAATTAAATCTACCCTACAACTTAGATTGTTTGTACCTTAACGTTATGGAGATATACACTTTCCAGACCATCAATGGTTCTAGGTATTTTATTTACAGCAAAAATATTCTGCATACAAATAGCTTTACTTACCTAACTTCACAAAAGTAGATGTGCCTTGGTTGCTGTAAAATATTCCACTACTGAAAGTGTCGTTCTGTTTTATGGATCGACAATTTAATTTGCATTATATGAAAACGAATGAGTTCAGGCATCTGGAACTCGAGCTAGATGTATTATAACTTATCTTTAACTGGAAAGTCTTGGAACAAGGGTAGAAAAATTTTGCTCAAATGTTTTTCTCTTTATAGAACTTTTTACGCAAAAAAAAAACTTTGGAGAAGGAAAAGTAAAATAAAGAAAATAGCTTTAATATATAAATAGCCTGTAACAAAATAAATAAAATGGCTCTTACGCCCCAACTCAGAGTCACTAACGGCTCATTAGTAAAGAATCACCATACAAATTCTGTACTAAGGAACGATTTAACTAATCGTTAGTAACTCTGAGTTGGGGCGTTAATTAATCCTAGCCTAGAGTCCCAATCATTAATGTCACTTTCTAGTGTTGTGCCTTGCTAAGGAACCCTCTTTTGTAGGTTACTGTATTTATAACAAAGGTAGGTCACTCATGGTAGAAGAATCGTAAAATGCTAGGTATTTGGTAGAAATAAAGCCCTAATGGTCTTGAAGAGCAAATTTATACAATTAACAACATTCAGCACGTAATGACCTGAGTTGATCGTATACATATTGACGTAATACATTACACTGAACGTATTATACTTATGTTACTAAAGTATCCAAAGGTTCAATGTGAGAGTTCAGAAACCCAGACGACAGCCCGGTTCTTGACCGCACTTGAAAGCATCTCTTGGTATCTAATTAGCGTTAAGCTACATTAGTCTTCAGACATAGGTAATTCAGGTTTCAGAATGGTAAATTTTGAAAGTTTATTAACCTCAATGAAATAAGAACCTCAGTCTTACAGCACTAACCCCCAACTAACTACTAGTGCGTAACTAGAAAAATTTTCAAAAGTTTTGTTGAAATGTCCGTTCAAGGTTCCTGACTTCCTATATTATGGATTTTTGGGAGTAATCATGTTTTGTGATAATATCGAATTTTATATTGTATTCATTTGATTTATGTACAACACGGGAAGATTCCCGTAGTACGTGTAGATACACGCCCGTTACTCATATCTGAGATAGATATTCCCATAATAGTTAATTCCATTTGTAAACGGTAATCAGTACGTGATCAGTACTATAGATAAGTTTCCTCAAAGACGATACTAAAATAATTTACTATCCTTAGATCCGTATCGGACATATTATGGATTCGCAGAGATAGTAAATACCTACTACCAAGTCTTTCAACCAGTGTCCAACTGTAGCTAGTAACTACACATTTCCTGTATCAGTGATAAGCACATTATCTTACTATACTATTACATTAGGTCTATTACGTAATGCTTGTACGTCTTAAGCCGTTCAGTTATTCAATACTACTGCAAGTGCTTCGTCACTGGCTGTGGTTTAATCATAATTGGATATTAGTTTAAGCTGGTCAGAGTTGACGACACCGTTGAACTATTTACGGTTCTTTGCATCCACTTTATGAGTAAAGTACTGTCTGCATTCTTGAACTTTGTTGACCTGACGTGTATTTATATATTACGTAATTCTTGATAAGGTTTACGTGGAGCCATCATATTCCAGAATCTTGCTACTGACGCCACATATATCAAAGCATGTAGGTATTTAAATAGTATACGAATTCTGCACAGAACAATCTATCATGATCCATCATCAACCGAAAATCCAACTATGGGACGCATTATGCTAAGATCTTAGCTAAAGGTGCCTTCCTATTAGTATTAAATTATAATATTGAAACGTATTAAATTTTTTACTTTGAGACTATCACGTTTTAAGAAAATTAAAAGAAATTGTGTGGTTTTATGAAACCACGATGCAAGTGAAATTTTTTTTCGGTTTGCAGGTATTTAACTAAAAATTTTTAGAAAATTATTCGTTTTGGGGTATTAAAATTGCGTTTTTAATCTTAACTTAATTATTTAAATATGGGAATGACAGTGGGAAATCAATAGTAGACAAAATATTCAATTATAAAATTTACTTTCAATTTGCGTATTAGAGTACGGAATACATAATCAATACAATCATTTAGATGATAAACGCAAATTAAAAACTAAGAGCAATATTTATTTAAAAAATCATTGAATCTCCATTATTATTCTTACTCCAGGGCCGGCTGTAATGCGACATGCAATAGATGGACGAAAAATTTTGGGGCGGTAGAATAAAAGTTTCACTTTAATAATGACTGTGACAGACAGTGAGTCTCATCAGACTTACTAGTTAAGCCGGTAATCTTATTAGCAAAAGGCTTCTGTGACACCAAAACCATAACCTCATACGATGGAACGCACTAAATACGCGTTGCTATGCGCCCCAAATTCTTTTGACGCCGCAACAACAAGAGAGATCGAGTTCTTTGGTGAAAATTTCTATGTATTATGCAGAGTGATAAGGTGGAGTTAGTTTTTTTTTTCAATTATTTTCTGGCATTTTTTTCGCCTTTTTCGTAAGCAAGAGGAAAGATATTAGAAGCAGAATATGGTGCCCACAAACGTGTTTAGTTTAAAACCATTTTTACTATTGTTGCAAAATATTAGGTAGTTTTCGCAATACATATATACGATTTTTAAAATTCTAGTTTTGCCCGAGCTGGATAATTTCGAGGTTATGAACTAGATTTGTGCGAACTCCTGGCATTTGTGTGAACAAAAATGTTAATGGAACAAATCGATTCCCAAGTATCCAACGCTTAGATCTCAATTGCTTAAGGCATTACACAGGTGCTACAATCTGCCTTAATCACAAGGATTAAGCATAATTATCCTAATTTGTATTATTATTGTAAATGTCAACAATTCAGCGTAATATTCCAGCGTCTAATTTTTTCGAATATCTATTTATCAGACACTAGCGCTATTCATTACGGGTGGCATAACTCAACAAAACTTCACTCCGTCTACAACAGCCATGTTCGTACATATATCTACACGAGTAACCGCCCTCGCTTTGCTTCGGTTTTCTTATTTTTTTACACCTTGGGTTATATTATTGGAGTTTTATTAAGGATCCCTAATTTTTTTTTAAATTTTATATAGTTACTCGGGGATAGTGTAGCTTTCCAACAGTGAAAGAATTTTTCAAATCGGTTCAGTAGTTTCGGAGCCTATTCAATGCAAACAAAAAAATCAAATCTTTCCTCTTTATATATTAGTATAGATAATTTTCACACACTAGCGCCATTCTGAAATGGCCATTATTGAAACCTCTATTTTCAGTAAACACACTTTTTCAACTTTCCCCTCATATGAGATGGCCCTCCTTCTACCTTCTATGCTCCATGCTACCAATGAATACTAAACGACGTTTAGAATTTGAGTGAGATAGATAACCTACAAATGTTATTCTCTCGTAAATGTATGAAATACCGCGCATAGCCGCTTATTGAACACTGCAACGCCTGGAAATTGTGTACTCTGGCTGAATACAAAGCACGACGGATTTTATGGTCTTATAACTGGGACAACAATAAGCCTTATTGTAAACTGAACAGATTTATATAAGGCTTTAGATTTATAGGTGAATTTCAATGTGCGTGACATTAAAAGCTCAGTGAATTATTTATCAATGGCAATGAAAATATATTTTATAAAGAAATTAAGATGAATGCTTTTAAATAAAATAGGTTGTGAGAATTTTTTAACAGGTTTTCGTAGCATATGGTGGTAGAAAGTGCTATAAATCACATTATAATAACATCGTAGGAAGATGATATAAAAGTAGTAACAAAACATACAATATCTTATATTTATCGAAGCATGTAGGAAAATGCTGCGGCTTAAAACGGGTTCTATGATCACCTATAATTCTATGTATACTCGTGTACTATGACTAGTATGATTGAGTAGTGACGTGATTGTGACGTAACCATAATTCTAGCTTCGCACCGCATTATCTGCGTTGCCAGATGTACTCTCAGTACATAATTAATTATTACCTGACGAACACAACCTTGCAGTTTACAAAACTGCTATCAGGCCCCGTAAATGAGCTTCCAGTGTGGGTGGGTCCGCCATTAATCAGACTTAACTTACTACATTATACCGTGTGATAGTGCCTAAAGACACTAAATAATATACTAACTGTGGTGACGTATCTTGTATTGAATCAATACCATATTGCAAATCCCGTTTAGTTGTGTGTGAATAACGTAATCTCCATGTTTGGTTTGCATCATAATTACGTATAATTATAATTTACATATTAAAGATTACCTATATCATTAATGTATCGTTGGGTAATATGGTAATGACAACCATACACCAACCATATCAAAATATATCTGACAATGTATTGTCATGTTAATTTTCGAACTAACATTATACGAGTATCTTTAACTATTAAAATGCTATGAATTCACTATTATCAGTGTAATAATTATATCAAAAATGAAATTTACAGATAATTTAAGCTAATCTATGTTTAGAAGCAAGTCTCATGTGTATGTTAAAAATACTCTTCTATTAAAATACCTACTATTGTGTATAAAAATTACATATCGTTTCATTTCATTTCATTCCGTTCCAACTTTTTAAATTTCACGATCAGAAACATCGAAAAAGATTTTTTTTGTGTAGATAATGAAGCAAGCGTGATGAAAATGATACATAAAAATATAAACACTGATGTAAAAATTAAAAAGTTATTTTAGAAACAAAATTTCGAGAATGTAAGTAAAGGCAGAGCGAAGAAATTAAATTACCCTTTTACGAACACAATTTTGGTCCCGAACTACATTTCTCCATCATGAAGCCTGAAAGCTATGAAAGCTATTGTGTAAAACGTTCTCACTAGTGAATGACATTCGTGCCCTTTGTGTCTGCTCGTAATTTAATCAAAGTTGCAATATCACTTGTCTTGGTAAATGGAGTCTGAAATGCTGAGTCTGTTCTCTTGTTTTGCAAGCAAGACAAGAATAGAGTAACTTATAAAAGATGGATGGATGGGACAATGTGAAAGATAAGGGGTAAAGTTCTGTGTAAAGAAGATGATGACTAATAGGGCAGTAAGAAAGAAAATAATAACTTTTAACAAAATAATTCTTGACAAAAAATAACCGACTTCAAAATTAGGGATAACTCAAGAACTACTCGTCAAATCTCGCTCAAATTATAGTGGGCCTACATGACAAGCATCAGTTTTCAATTAAAAAAAAGAATCATCAAAATCGGTACACGTAGTCGAAAGTTTCGAGGTAAAAAACATAAAAAATACAGTCGAATTGAATACCTCCCCCTGTTTTGAAGTTCGTTAAATATAACAGACTGCAAAGAAACAGTCTTCGAACTAGTAATAAAATGACAACATCATAAATGTAGTTGAAATTATGTAACGAACGTACGAAACGTAGTCTGTTTAAATGTGACCACACGACAAGTACTAATCTTCGAATTAAAAAAAGAATCATCGAAATCGGTACACCCAGGAAAAAGTTATGAGGTAACACATACAATATACATTCGAATAGAGAATCTCCTCTTTTTTAGAAGTTGGTTACTTACATATTATTGCGTAAATCCTACACCAAATGAAATTGGAAATGGGCAGCAGCGTCATGAAAAACAGTTAAAAAAACTAAAAAACACGCTTTTATAGAAAATCCAACTAAAAATAGAAAATAAATTTGAATTTCAATCGTGTAATTGTAAAAAAGCGTGGGGTACTTTTTATCAAGATATTATCCCTTCTACTCATTGACACCATGCACCGCACGCTTTTAATTACACAGATGAAGCTAATATAAAGCGTGTAAAAATAGAGTATCTAAGGTTCAATATTAACAAAAGCAAAGGATAAAGCATGATACACTGATACTGTCAGTTACTTTAATATCTAACGTGGCCTGTTATAATGCGTTCTGTAACGTTGAAAAGGGTCAAAATAGAGACGGATTCTGATTCGCCCCACACTTCCGTCAGACCTTTGATAACTTTTCAATAAGAGGACGTGTTACGACTGATATTACTGATAATGTTAACTTTGGACGGGAAGATATTAGAAATTGGACAATTTCACCTAAGTTTGAGACAGTTTGTGATAGACGATGTAATGATTTGATATTATCAAAAGAATTATGATCAGGGCTGCTCCGTTATGAGTAACTTGATTGGCTTTAACTGGGTCACTTCACCTAAGGAGGCCTAGAGAATACTTAATGTCACTGCTCTTAAATTATCGGAATAGGGGAGGATACATAATTTGATAATTCTTCTCAACTTATCGGATTTTATTAAAGGTAGATAGTGAACCATCAATTCGGCAAAAACAATATACATAGCTGTTTTTGTTGAAAATCTTTTTAATATATTTTTATAAATAATGTTGAAAAGTTACGCCGAGCATGTTTTTTTCGTGTTGTATTTTATTATTTTCTTATTTTCTTCACACCTTTTCTTATTTTCTTCACACCGTTTCGTTAACATAGACTGTCCGTTAGAGAGTCCCTACTAGAGAGTCTAGGGACAGTCGAGACGTGTTGAGGCCGCGACACGAAAATAGATAATGAAGCAAAAATGGCTACGGAGCACTGAAGAAGAATGATGACCGGAAGAAAGGAACAACATTATCGAACGAGGAAATAAGTCAAATTGATAACTATTAAATGTGATTTTATGTTTCAGATTGATAATATTTTTGTTTTTCTTTAAACTTATCGTGTTAGAGGCCGTGGATTGGAAATAGTACTACATGTAAATATTAATCGCGAGAATTGAGCAGCGAAGCATAATAAATATAAACTGGGCTTAGACTTGAAAAACCTGGACTGATAAAACATTGCGTAACTACTTAGGTGATAGTCGACGGCACCGTTTTTCGCCGCACTGTGCGCGCAATGCATTTTAAAACTAAGTATGTATTACAAAACCTTTTGCCGCAGCGGCGAAAAACCGTAGTGCACGTCTAGGCTTAATATGTGGTAACAAACGCCTAAATTATTAAATAAAAAAATAGTTTGAATTTGGAAAATGGAACTTCATATTATTTAATTTTATTTCCAGTGAAGTGAGTAGCGAAGCAGTGACATTACTTCGGTGAAATGGTCTCCATGTAGCGACAGATGTCTAGCTTCTTGGACATTTCCGTCCTTTCGCGCTTGACAATTTTCTAATAAGAAGTCGTGTTTCACTGACAGTCGATAAGTTTCCTTTCTACGAGGTAATTTTACACTTCAACACTTTTATTTTGTCCATTCGTTTGATTTACAAAATTGTTGAGAAGGATACGTAGTAAGACCAAATGTGAAAATATTAGAGTACATATTATTTTTAACATTTAATCATATTTGGCTTCAACCCATCAATAGTCCACTACTGACTGAGCACGAGTCCCTCCTTTTAAAGAGGCCTAGTGGGTACTAGAGGGACAGTTAGTTTTAACATACCTATTCCTTAATTCGGAAAATCGCTTACGATCGATATAAACCATCAAACCGTCAAGCAGTGATTACTTATAAGTATCTTATGTGTTACTTATAAGTACCTTATGTATTTGAAGTTCATTCAAGCATGTCCATTGCAGAAGCCATACAACGTGATTGCTTTTTTATAAGCAAAGCCAAAGAAAATAAACTTCGTATTTTCTTTTGCCATGTATTGTTATATATTGTTGCTATGTTTGATTTATTTACCACGAGTAACCGCCCTCGCTTTGCTTCGGTTTTCTTATTTTTTTACACCTTGGGTTACATTATTGGAGTTTTATTAGGGATCCCTAATTTTTTTGAAAATATAATATAGCCTATGTTACTCGGGGATAGTGAAAGAATTTTTCAAATCGGTTCAGTAGTTTCGGAGCCTATTCAATGCAAACAAAAAATCAAATCTTTCCTCTTTATATATTAGTATAGATTACAAAAGCAAATACAACTAGTTATCACTGCGAATCAAGACTCCCAAGCTCGTAAGTAGTATGAATAAAGTTCGTGTAATAATTTGAGGAGTTTTTACTCTTCATAAACGTTGAATGTTTATCAAACGTTCTCCTTTGTTGGCATTCTCGAGGCTCCGTTATAGCGGTGAGCATTCCTCAGCTGAAGCAAACATCTAGGCCGAGCTGGGACATGGAATACCGCAGATGTGGCTGGTTATATCAATTATGCCAGACATGTTAACGTGCGAACGTGATCCTTGTTTGGTTAATTTTCTTTTTTATTTTTTTTATGGAAGTAGCCGGCAAACGAGCTGACGATTGTTGGGCTCAGCCCAATGAAACGACGATATCCAACAGCTATTTTATTATGCTTCTCCACAAGATAATTTTAACACTAAAATTAGGTTCTAATATTACGAACTCCCAGAGAGACATGACTTTTGCAACCGACCGTTCAGGCCAAATGTCGAAAGACGAATGAATCGCGTTCAGTGCTCTTTGCTATAATGTAATCAATACTGACTGACGTTGAATCAATACATCAATACGCCTGACAGAGACTGATGACAGTAGGCTGCATAAGTCAATTACCATACTGATATTCACGATAGTTATACAAAGAGAATGCATTACACTGTAATTATATAATAGCACGCTAACAGCTCGGCCATCTGACTTTGCGTACGTCCTCGTACGCGATCTCAAAAATACATTGAAATTGTACAGTCATCAAATCATCATGGTAGTATTATTACAATATGATAATAAACAAACTATACCTACATCATTAATACATTCATCTCTGTTCTAAGATACCTCTGTCATTTATAATATTTTTATATTAGGTATAACTAATTGCATGAATACAAATTTTTATTATTAAAGTTATGCACTTGCAGTAATAATACAATGACAATTTCTGTCTTTAAAGTAAACATTACTCGTGTTAAAAAAATATTTTACATTTTTTTTTTGCTCTGGTCAGCATTATGCCAATAATATCAATATACTTAATATATTCAAACATTTTAAGCAGCTGTATACAATGGCCTTCCAGTCACTAAGTTAGGGTAATCACAATCAATTATTTCGATATCATTCGTTTTCAATAATAGCAATTTTCCTTAAGTCAGTTTAATGCCCGTCAGTTACATTATTGGAATGAAAATTCCACCGCGTAAACTTTCCATCTACGAATGGGCGCTAAATGCTAAATGTTTAAAAAATGTTTTAAATTTATATCAAAATTTTTGAATAGATAGGTACAATACAAGGAAAGGACATTTTAATGCGAGCAGGTAATTACGATTTGTGTAATGTTAGGTATGGCCATACCAAGGCTCTATGCTACTCTTTGGATTGTGACTACCCGAACTAGCAAAACCTTCCTTACATCTTTAAATTGCCTAATGCCTAATGTCACGATAGACAGTACCTAACTTATCATCGGCTTTAAGAGAAAAATACATTATACTTAGTCTATGTAAGTTAGGGTAGGCCAGGAGAAAAAAGCCGGAGGAAAAAAACTCCTGGAACTCTTTTAAAAAAGGTCAATAGTAATAAAGGTCAAGAACAGATCGTCCTCTTCTCTAATCAGTTTCATTTCTTGCCTCATACTTGGCCGTGATCAGAGAGTGTTGCTCGAGCTCTCCACCACGTCCATCACGACCAAGCTTTCGGTCCACTAGGTCCGATCGTAGCTCAGTTTTATTCTCATTCTCATCGCTCGGACCGTCTTTTGACAATCCTTCAGCCGTTGCTCTAGCTCACCGTCCGAAGAATTTAGTGGGCCATCTAGATTCACGGATCGGTCGTCATTAAAGCTCACCGCCCGAACCGTGTATCTTCACTCTTAGGACTTACCTACAAGCTCTTCAGTCGTGATTTTCTCTCAACAGTGGCATCTGTGTTATTACCTCCGGGCACTGATGCATCCACATTGAATCTGAAACTTATTAATGTATAAGTGTGGATTCATACTTCAAAACAAAATACCAAGATAACCTCTATGACATAAAATTAAATGACGATGAAGATAATTATTTTCACATTTTCATAACAATGTATGTACTGCGATTACTGCAAGTTTTTTGAGTTTATTAGATATTATCTAGACTAGCGACTGAATGCAATTACGCTCGCATGGATTTTTGTCGCTGATGTTAAAGCAGTTTAAATGCAATAATAACGTAACAGAAGCAGAATCGGCGCGAAAATTGGATAAGGAGAGGAGGGGGTAAAAGATGACAAAACAACGGTCGCACGCATTTCACGGAGCGACTACACTTTCCTTCAATTTTTAATCAATTCTTACCAACATTATTGTAGAAGCGATTAAAAATTATTCAATTATAAGTATCTTAATTCTTCTCATTGTCGTGTTACGGGTCAGTTCATCGTCATTACCTTATTCATAAACGATTAATAAATATATTTTAGTTATTGCAATGTTTTTTTTCATTATCGTTTTTCCTTAGAGTGAAAGAAATAAAATACTTTATAAGCCGTGTAACTCTTGGCTTGTTTGTATGAATAAGGAGGGATAGTTTAGTCATAGCTCAGTCATAGTTTGGAAGTCAAAATAATTCACATTCACAATAATTCACAGTCCTAGTTCGTAGTCCTAGTTCATAGATGATAATTATTAAGCTTTACAATATACTTGATTTTATCTTTTACCATTTGCTTCAAAGTGTGTTACATAATACAATAAAATAAACCTTTCTCAAAATAACTTGTTACTATTGTTGTGATGAGTCAGTCAGTCAGACAAAACGACACAAATATAAAATAAACAGGATTTCAAAATTTCATTAACATCGTGCACAAAAGGGACTATTTCCAATAATTTGGAAACTTTGTTTATAATCCATATCTAATGCCGATGGTTTACGTTACGATGGTTCATGACTAGGCATGGCACATTTCACGCATCATTGGTCTAAGTGCAATTGGACCTTATTTTCAACGTCATTAAAATTTAGTTTGAATTTTTCAACTTAGTTAAATAACGATACGTTACAAAAACTTCAAATGAAAATAAGTGTTATTTCAAACAGGGTAAGGTTTTGATTGAACTATGTAGGTACTTGAAATTCACTGAGACATGTAACAGACGGAATAAAATGCACCCACTATGACAATATCGTCACTAATAAAATATAACGATCGTTATTTATCACGGGCGATATAACAGTGACAAAAATAAATAACTTCATGGACATGATAGTGGAATAAAAGTAGCGATATTTTCCATCACTATTCATTCATGACTCAATACTCTTTACTCAGTTAACGTTTAGAAACATCGCTTCACCCGTCGCCTGTCACCACACAACACACAGTGAGATGTACAAAAAATACGGCTCACTAAAGAAACCAATGTTTGCAACAAATCGATTCCAAATTGTAAGACCCTCCAGTCGATTCGATAATCAAACCGTAACTCCAAAAACTGCGCAATATTTAGACACCTACCTACCACCTCGATTGAGCTACCTCGCACCGCGCATTACCAATGTGTATCTACGACTTCAATCAAACATTACCATTTTACTGCAAAAAAGGTTTAACCTTAGCTACATAATCTTAATATATATAAATTACGTGTCACGTTGTTTGTAATCAAACTTGCACACCGTGTGCAGTTTGATCCACCTTGAAAGATACGAAGTCTGTTCGGGCAACTAGTTCCATATATGTATATTATCTACAGTTACTGTTCATGGATGGCGAAGTGCCTCTACATAATAGAAAATGTCCCTTGTTAGTTGTCAGTATCCAACCCGTCGTGGCACCCTTGTGCACCTAATGTTAACAATGTAATGTAATTAATGTAATTAACAACAAAACAATGTAATTAACAATGTAATTAAATAAATCAATTTTCATTCTTAAACTTCAACTCTATAGTTGTGTTTGTGAAGCCCGTCATAATCGATACATTACTATTAATGTTTCGATTATGACGGGCTTCACAAACGGGCTCAAGCCGTCATATCACTTTACGTCAGTTTAGTCCTAGGCCTCCTCATACAACATCGCTTCGACGTCACACACCTTCATTAAATCTTGCATAAAGTATGATGCGATGGAATAATTACTAGATTATAGAGGTGGGCGATACAAACCGTATATAGATACATTATCTATGTATTAAAGAAATATCTCAAATCTAAGTACTGCCTCATTTCATATCAGTGTTTTAAAATATGCAATACCGCTAACACCGTACCGTAGCGAGTGAATCGTTCGGACTTCGGGCCTTTTCGGTAGCCGCGTATCATAGATATCGTAGGTACTGGGCCGCAGCCGTACCGAGTAAAATCGCGTAAAATATAAGATTTTAAAATATCAGTCCGCCCGCGTGTATTTCGGGTTTCCACATATCCGCAACAACCATAGATTTTTCCGAGTAAGGACAATATCATAGATATTTTAATATATAGATTCGATATCAGATAATAAATCTGAATATCTGATTCAGTTACGATACTCAAATAAAGCGATACGACCCAGTCCTACTAGATTATAACGTATTAAACGTTTTTATTTTGATTTGGTCATTGATTGGTTGATAATTAACGTCAATGAAAATGAGTGGGATTTCTAACAAATTCTGGCAAAATCCCTTATCCGTAAGTATCCTACTATTTATGTAAAAATAAATAAAGTAAGTAAGTAGGTAAGTAATAACAAATGATTATTCCATTTCGCTCAAAGACGCCCATACAAGGTTCACATTAATAAATGGCAGTCGTCATGTCTAGTCTGTCTAGATAATTTTCAGTATAGGGGAAAGTAGCTCTCAAACTTACCGAAGATGCCCGTCCACCCGGGCAGCAGCCTACTACCCGGTAACCAGCTAAGTAATATCACCAAGGTGTTACATCCACATTGCAAGGGAAAGGATTTCTGAATGACATCCTCTACTCTGGCCCATCTTTTTTTAAGAAAAAAAACCTCTCCGTGATGAATCCCTCTTCAACAAGAAGACAACAATCACATCTACCAAACATCAATGAACATTGTGTAGGTATTCCCATCCATTCAATAATGGCTCTCGAGTCTGTTTGATACTTTGAAGTTTCACACCACATACAAAATGCATAATACACGACACATACGCCATACACACATGCCATACATACATCATAATTATCACACATACAGATCACCAATTTTTATATAGCTTCGGGAAACGTTGTAGAATTCGATAAACTTGTAATAATGACGCTTCATCATATAATAGTTTGGTGCCATACATCAGACCCACTATATATCAGTCCATAGTTTACCTGATGCCTCAACAAATCGCAACATCGCCACTCATCGTGACACAATTCTCCCTTTTTTAGCAAAGATGTACATATTTTAATCACAATGGACAAAATCTACAAGTGAAGGAATATTCAAAATTAGTTTAGAAGTTCCAGAGATTACTTTTCACAAACAAGCTCGCGAACACAAGAAACTTACGAACTTTACGTCTATTTGTATTCCGATCGCATCGCGTGACGCGTATTTGTGTGTTGCACCGTTGCAACGTGCAATGCTGATAAGTTAGGAATAAGCGCGTTTTCCAAGGTACCCATAAGACATGAGTGTGAAGACGTGAATGTGGCGTCTACTGTAAGCAAATACCAAAGTAATATAAATCGTGTACTAAAAAGGTGCACAAATTTATTTTAGGAAATAGCCGTTCATTGTTTACGTTCAGCTTCGTTATTAAACAATCCTTGAGGAAATGAATTACGACAGAATCCCGACCGTAGACCGGGAGTCGCTTGTCATAATAGAATCTGTTTACATCTGTAGTACCTACTTATAATAATCTGCTCATCATCATGATCCTCTCGCTCACTGTCACCAGTCAAAGGTTTAGGTTCGTTTCGATTAGTCTGTGCGTCTTAATTATATGTAATATATGTACTAATATATGTACTTACCTCTAATACAGTTTCATATTATCATTACTAGTAACAACATCAACGGAAATAAGAAGAAATATTCCGAAGTAGCCGTCTAATACCGTTAGGCAATAAGTTATCGTCCAATATAAACCTCAATTCAAATTCAATAAAACAGTTTTAACCTCAAACATTTCAAATGGTCCTCTAAGCTCACCTACTAAAAGAAATCTTAAATCTTACCAGTTATAAGCTTCTGTTTAGTGTTACCTGTCCGGTGTCTGTAATCAGATTATATCCGATTCAGATGAAGTCAATTGACTCTTCTTCGTGTCCATCGATCTGAAATGTGGCACACATGTTGAGTTATCACGACAAAGTATTTTTATGGTAAAGATGTCTTGACCAGGCACTACCCTCACAATTGGCTCCAGACGAGGAGCTCCATAATGAGTAATAACACACGAGATTAAAATATTTCACATGCATATCTTAAGGTTGGCTTCAACAATAGAACTACACAACGTTGAATACACGTAAAAGTGTATATCTTTTTTAGCATAATAATTATTTTTACCTACTTACTTTGCGTTCACGTCACCAGGTAAGTATAATGTAAGGAACTTAAAGTTTTGGACTCAATTATTGTCAATACAATACAATTGGAAACTCGTAAATTTAAGTCATGGTCTACCGCTCAAAAGATATACCATGGACACTATGGAGTTGCTATGTCGGTAGGTATGATCATAAAAAAAAATTTTTTGTGTTACTACCCTCACTGGATTTTCTAACAATATGTAACAAATTATTGCACAGGTTTAATGTATTCCAGTGTGACGAACCATATGTGACGTATAAGAAACTTCTGGACACCCGGCGTTTACCATAACATTAAAAAACTGTACGGAAAAAAGTCATAAATCGACTTCACGAATGGACTGCATCATGGACCATCTTCGCATCATTGCCTTTCAGTTCCTAGCACATCGGGTGGATGGTTTCAGAGTTCAAAAAGGGCGTCAACACTATATTTCTTGTGTTATAAAACTCTCCAGGACCAAACAAATTCGCACTCGAAGAGGATCGCAATAACGGCAGAATAAATCCAGCGTCCATCTCTTGATCCCATCATCAGTCCATCGTAATCAAGCCGAAACCGCCATACTGTTGAGTGATGCATTGGGTGACCTGCAGTTCTACATGCTGAAAAGACTTACATTAAATTTGATCAAAGGAATAATACGATTATAGTGTCAACCTAATAGAACGGTCTAAAATGAATCGTTATTCAAATTAAACAGACAAATTATATGGACCAACGTAATGTAATATTCTACGGAATCACCACATAATATTTTCAAATATTTCAATAATAAATATTCAATGAATAAATTACCTGTAAAACAACTGGTGTTTTATTTAGTTTTCAATACTCGTATATTAATTTCATTACAGCATTCGCGGGTAGTGATCGTTTCCAGTAGGTATTGGTGTTTTCGTTGCTGGCCTTGAAGGAACTTAACACTACTTAAAAAAAAACACCCTACGACTACCCACGTCTTTGTAACTTAAATTTTAAACATACTCGTTTACTTAATTTCCTTTCCTTAGGACAAGGATGACCATGCAAGTATAATATGTCCTATAAATACTTCAGTTTAGTACCCACAAATTTTTTGGTTATACGGTCAACTGTGCTCAGCAAGCCCTTTACAATGTCGTAACTACTTAATATCAGTTCTCGGGTAGAGGTTAAGCGCAAGCAGAATAAAAGAGACAAAAAAAAAGTCAAAGAATATTTTTCATATTAAAGCACGTGTCTTGGCACGTGGCAATTAGCACGTGGCATCGAGCAGAGAAGAGAAAAAAAATATATGCATATACTCACTTTCTTTGGGCGTGGCCTGAGATTTTTAATCTCTCGATCTCACTTCTGAGATGTTGGGCTCAGCCCAATGAAACGACGATATCCAACAGCTATTTTATTATGCTTCTCCACAAGATAATTTTAACACTAAAATTAGGTTCTAATATTACTAACTCCCAGAGAGACATGACTTTTGCAACCGACCGTTCAGGCCAAATGTCGAAAGACGAATGAATCGCGTTCAGTGCTCTTTGCTATAATGTAATCAATACTGACTGACGTTGAATCAATACATCAATACGCCTGACAGAGACTGATGACAGTAGGCTGCATAAGTCAATTACCATACTGATATTCACGATAGTTATACAAAGAGAATGCATTACACTGTAATTATATAATAGCACGCTAACACGATCTACCTGATGGTAAGTGCTATGGCGCCCATGGACATCAGTAACACCAAAGGCATCACTGATGCGTTGCCGGCCAAGAAAGAGAAAAGAAAAAAAGAAAGAAATAACTGGCTCTCAAGCCCCCAGCCGGAGCACGACGAGTCGTTTGGCGGCTGACTCATGCTCAAAGGTGGTACCTAGCTATCCAGGCGAACCCCATCGAGAAATAATAATAATAATAATGGTATTAATTAACAATTAAGATCAATATTATCGATATAATCCCTCGAGGGGCCCTACCACCAGCGTGCCGGATTTAGTCGCCTCTTACGACACCCATCCGGCGTAGCATTGGGGTTAGTATTCTAAGCCGACCCAATACGGCTAAAATAAATAAAATTGCTTTATGTTAGTTACTTTGTGTAAAAATTTGAATCAGGACAAAATGTACACAATCTTCAATTGAACAACGGGGTGAGCTATAGATACCCAACAAACTGAATTTATGTGCGGTTGATACTCGTAACATAACAATATATCGTATATGAATCCGCCGAAAATGTGACGCTCCTCAGACCCTCCCTTCATCATGATGAGTTATTAAAATGACGAATGAATGAACTCTAAATAAGTAGTAATCTTTGCCTATAATTTTAACCTTTAAGTACACGCGTTATTTAAGGTAACGTTCGATCACGCGTGGGGTCCAGAAGTATCCCCATAAAAGTTTTGCATGTATTTTCAATATTTTTAAAAATAACTTAAATTTCAATTCAAATTACAAGAAAATACATAATGATGTTTACGAAAAGTATTTAATATCTGTAAAACAACCAGTCTTTAAATATTAAAAATATTTTACAAAATAGCATCTCACCTAAAGGCATCTTTCCAAAGGCACTTAACTAATTTGGTGAGATTTAACAAAATAGTCAACCTCTGACTAAATTGACATTATTTTCTAATATTATAGGAATCAAAAGCATGTAATTAGAAGAAAAATAAACAACTATCTTAATAATAACAAAATTGACAATGCCTCAACAGTGCTGTACTACGTTACAAATTATTCTTTGGGTTGGCATGGTAAATTATGGTAATTCGCTATGAGAGTCACTAAAATCCTGTAGAATTTGTGCTATGGCGTAATCTTATAGTCGGCGACTCATTTTCGGTTTTATTCAACGCTAATCATGAAAAAGAAGCAAATCCAAACTTAAGTAATTTGAAAATATTTGCTACGTAACATCACGGATGGGGTCTCCAGGTATCCCCACATGGGTAAAATATGTACTTACCTTAGCTGAAGAGCAACCTACGTCCACTTGTCAAGAGCCTATACAGCGCCATGAGATTAGCCGAAAGCACGTGATTGTAGCTTGTCAATATAAAAAAATACAGGCAGAAAATAGCGCGTGGGGTGCGCTTAGACCCCGCCCGTGATGTTAAGGGTTAATGAATTGAATTATTCCAATACTTCAAATGATTAAGAAATCAAGAATGCATAGAATTTTTACCTTTGAATTATAATTTGGTTTCATGAGTGTTTTATATATTATAGGGTCTAAATATATAAATAAATAATAATAATTGCTATTCCAATAAGGTAGAATTATGGTTTCAAATGTTTCAAATAATAATAATAACGCTTCACACTCATAGCCCCACGCTAGGATTCCCTGTGTCGTGGGTGCCATAGACAACACACAAGACAAGGACATTTACACCCAGACCGAGAACAGAAATTCAAACTCATTATTCAAATTTTCCGCCTCGCTGGGAATCGAACCCAGGACCCTTGGTGCGGCGATCCGGCATGGTAACCATTGCGCCACACGGGTCGTCAAATGTTTGTTATATTAATGCTATTACAAAATATGCTGTGTTATTATCAACGTCTTAAAAAAACTGAAATGAAAATAGATTACAGGGTAGAGGGTTTTTATTTTATGTACCCATTCAATATACTAAGTGAATGCAGTTTATTTGCCATTAGATAGCCATTGCAGCTTCCGGTTATCCATACCGGAGTCCAAATAGGTTTGGAGTTATATTTGAAGAGGGATGGAGATGTATCTCTAGATTATCCAGGGAATAAGGGACGGCTCATTTGTAAGTGTCGCTGGCAATCACACCCCTTCACGAAACGAAAAATTGCTTCACGAAATAACTTATTTTTACTGTCAACTTTTACCGTTGTAGAATCTATTTTCACAAGGAAATTGTAGTGATTATGACCTGCCTGACATTATATTCCAGACTTTTGCACTCTGTTTGATGACATATTTATACTAGGATAGTTTACATTACGTATATAATATGCTCTTCGGGAAATTTGTAACCTCATTGGATAGTTTCACGGTTGACATTTCAATAAATTGTTTCAAAATATTTATTTAATAAATATGTGTTAATGTGATTACTTCAGGTGATATTTTAATTACCTAACATTAAGTTATAGATGTCAGGTATCTTTTATACTTTCAAAATATGGTAAAATAAGTTGAAGAAGATCTAAATGGGATTGACGATATTTTTAAGACTTTGAAAGAAATGCACTCACTGGTTTAGATGCTTTGGAAAGTTAATTTAGGAAATGTATTAAATTGTATGGTGATTAAAAAATACAAATACATATATTTATATGATGTTTTCTTAGAATAGGAAATGTATTTGTCTAGACTAGGACGCGAACTTTTCAATCCTTTCTGGTATTATGTGAGAAAGCGCTAAGAAAGGATTTTAAACCTAAGTTTTAAACGTACATTTCCTTAAAGAGGTTAAAGTTTGTATGAGGAAAAAAGTATTACATACTAATACGCGTAGTAGCGGGCGGAAATTAGTTAATGTATAAAGTGCAACGTTTACTATACTCGTAACAACATTTGAGTACGGATCACTAGTAATACTAGTACACATTGATTAACCGTTGATTAGAAAGGTGATTATAAGCAAAAATATTATTCTCTTTCCTCGCTCGTTAGGTTTATTATTAACACGTTTCTTATTAAAACCCTTGGAGCATTATAAACACAGATTGGGTGCGTCTTTTGCCTTTGTAAAATTCTGTGGAAAGTTTCATAAATTTGTTACAGAGGGAAACATTCCAGCTCATAGCAACAATCTGGGTCAGCTGCTATAAGACGGAATACCTACAGTTGTGGTTTGTTAAATATTAGATAATTATTATGGAGACTTACTAGAAAAAGTTAAACCAAGGTCTGGTTTAATGATAAATAATAAACCATTTATAGTATATAATATATTCAGAGTAAGGATTGATGACCTTACTTAAAAACTATTCCAGCCTATTCCCACAAGGCATCAGCGAATCAAAAGGCTTATCGGTCCTCCGATCATACTAGCGTTGACGAGGGTGAATAAATATAGACGATATTTGACACGTAGCCACTATCTCACAGCAATACAGTGAATAGGATCAAGGGTATTCAGACGTGGTATTCAAACGTGAGGGGTATTCGAGAGGGTGTCGTTAATATATTACATAAACATAGTGACTCAAAAATTAAATCTTGCATGATTAGAATTACAATACACCGTTGATTTTTAATATAATACTAGCTGACCGCGCAAACGTTGTTCTGCCATATAAATTATTGCGAGTATAAATTGAGATGTAAGTTATCCTATCTTTCAAGTTGGATCAAACTGCACACGGTGTGCAAATTTGATTAAAATTGCTTAAGTAGTTTAGGTATCCATCGCGGACAAACAATGTGACACGTATCTATAAGTATATATAACTAGTAACCGCCCTCGCTTTGCTTCGGTTTTCTTATTTTTTTACACCTTGGGCTACATTATTGCAGTTTTATTAAGGATCCCTAATTTTTTTGAAAATATAATATAGCCTATGTTACTCGGGGATAGTATAGCTTCCCAACAGTGAAAGAATTTTTGAAATCGGTTCAGTAGTTTCGGAGCCTATTCAATGCAAACAAAAAATCAAATCTTTCCTCTTTATATATTAGTATAGATAAAACAGTAACTCAATAATGTCGATTGAAGATATTTAAGATTTGATATCAGGCGACTCAATAGGAGCAATAGATTGCAAATTGCTGTCGTTTTTTTAAATCTTGTTTATAGGTATATATTAAGATGGTAATCTTATTATTGTTCATTTTACTTTGCTTAAATTCAGTCAATAGTCTGGGTAGTGGCAATGGTACTCGTATCGTTTGCTTAAAACAAAACGACCTTGCGGTCGGTTAAGCGAAGTTTTTGTGGTTGTGCAAAGAAACTTTTAGCTAGACGAATCAAAATTCATGAACGGTTCTTTAATATTTAAATTAAGGCATGAAAAGGTGTCATTCGCTTGGGCCAAGCAAGATTGATGATAATTTCTCTCACAAATACTTCATTCGCTTTACTTGAGCGCGAAACATAAAAATTTTTTGTATTTAGAGAGTTGAGATAATCTGCGAAAATCGGTGCCGTCGACTTTATTCACCTGAGTTAATTCACCCAGGTGTCAGTGTACTTTATTCACCTATGCACCCAGGTGATTTAAATCTACTGATCGAGGTGAATGGGTATAAGTAGACTTAATTCACTCTCCTTCAAATATTCCTCCGAAACAATTACATGTTTTTCAATAATTATTACCGTACTTTAACTAGATAAGCCAAACATTTATAGTGAAGGAATTTAACTACTAACTTTTATTACCTTCTTAGTCATAATAACAAGTAGATTGGTCACGTACATTGATTTAATAACCATTTTACCTATCCTCATTAATTATGATACAAAAATATTGAAACAGGATAACTAAGCAAACAAACTTGAATTATAAGCAAATAATGATCTAGTACTACACTCACGTTTACTTTCCCCTAATCAACTATGATTACAATAGATAAATCATATACATAAATCATACCTGATAAATCATTTGTCCTTTGTTTAGTTGGTTCTCGTAGATAAAATAACATACGTAATTTACTATTCAGGGATTATTTTGTCTAAATGTTTCTGTTTTATCTTTGTTAGAGGTTTTATTTATTGTCTCTAGGTGTATTTTATGAACTAAATTAAAGCTATATCCTACTTACAGTAGGTATATCTTACTTTGCTATATATGTACTTACACGTAATTACAGAACCATTGGTCTGATATTATTCTACATATTAAGGTTAAAATGTACTTAAATATTTTCATACTAATTAATGAACTTTTATACTTTCACACATTTTAATTAAAATATTAATAATATTAAGGGTTTGGATACGAAATTACGTCAGATACGGGTACTCGTTAGCCTTAAATTTTAATAAATTCTATCTCATGTTTTCAGAGTCATTAAGTTACAAAAATAACGTTTTTAGACAATTAATTCTAGAACCACTTGATTATGTTTAGCTAATAAGTTATTCATATTAACTTAAACTTTATTTTGACTATTTTCAATTTGGGCTGAAATTATTTTTTGCCTCTATTACATATCACTATCGTCTAATACTATAACCATTTTATCAGCAACATCTATTATTGTTACAGGTTTTGGAAGCAACGCCTTCGGATTAGGAATTTGTTTCATAGCTCTGATTAGACTAACTGATTGCGACTCCGTTACCGATCATCCAAAGAATATATACCAGAAAGACAGTCCAAACTTCGGCAAAGCAATCCCAGAGCCTGAACTTCTTCCAGTGTTACATGGGAACGATACTAGGTGTCGTATCTCTGAATATCAATGCACGAACAAGAAATGTGTTCCTATCAATCGGTTTTGCGATGGCACCAATGATTGTGGAGACTCTTCTGATGAGCCACGGCATTGCACAGGTAAGTGTTTTTATAGATTTTAAATGTGTAGCGTATATATGTACCTCTAATATTGAATTTTTTTTTATGGACTACTCAATAAATAATTTAGTAATAAGTAAATATACTGCTGAAATATTAAATAAACAGTTATCCCCGTCTGTTATATTAATAATATCTTTGCTAGTCACGTATTATTTTCATCGAGATAATAACGCAAACGATCATGTTATTTTTGTTAACAATATTGTAACGACCGTGAAAATTAGTTGTAAATAGAAAATGAAATTAAAGAAAATTATGTTCAGTTCAGTTAAAAATATGTCTATGACACTTTGTGTCACAGGGGTGTCATGATGGAGTCAGGAAGGCTATTCTCCTTTGTAACTTGACAGCGGAGTTTCAAAATTGACGTTCGAGTTCTACGATCACTTCACTTCGCAAGTGCCGTACTAGATGATTAGAGGATGACATATTTATTATTCTCGATCATCGAATTACGTCACCGTCGAAGCTCGTGTCCAATTGTCATTCGTTTATTCATACCGAGGCGAGGCCATCTTTAGTCGTTTGACGTTTGAGTTTGAGACTCCCTTCACTTCGCAAGTGCGTACCAAATGATTCGAGAATCACATATCAAGATCTCGGACTCGAACTTCAATTTTGACACTCATCGCGGAATCCGCTGTCAAGTTACAAAACTGAATAGCCCTGCTGTTCCGAAACTAAATAGTGGAACTCATCAACCGTTACTTGTAAACCCCTGAAATTTTGGCTCATTGACACAATAAAAGCGTGTATAAATTAAAAAGAATAAAAAGCCAAACTTTAGAAAAAGTGAGAATTAGTTTTCAAATATTTATTACTTAATTAAATTATTGAATTACGGAATTGTTCTACGACAATTCCTGCTTATTCTATAGATAAAGAATTGTATCTATATTTTTAATTAATTTTTGTCAAATACTCAGGATTACCTAATTTCGGTCTAAGGTGACGTGAAGCTTAATTTACGAACCTTTATGAACACGACAAGGTTTTAATTTTCAGGTTATGCCTTTAGAATTTAATTTAACCTATCCTAAAATTGGCGAAAAAAATGTTTTATGTATTGCAAAATATTTTTCCTTTTTAAAAAATATTCACATTATACTGTAATGTGTAATACTCGATTCATCTATTTTTTCTTCACTTGACTTTTCTTTTCAGTACAATAAAATGTATAAATCGAGAGTGACTACCCGTTAGAGTTAAAATAATATTTATGTATAATTTTCTAACGAAATGCTATTTGTACCTCAGATTTGTTTTTTCATTCGTCGTACAATATTCTGAAAATCAATGAGACTATCCCAGTAATCGTTTTGCTATAAACGCAGGGTCTTAGATTCCAATTCGGCTCATTTATCACGGGACACCTTATTTCACCGTCCATAGATCTTAAGACGTCAATAGCAGATGGCACCGATTGTATGCCACAAGCCATTTTTAAAGATTCAACGGTAAGTCTCAAGTCGTAGTACTTCACAGTATTTAACACAAACCAATAAATCAGGACAGTTTTTCTTCTGGTTAGTTAAATATAACTATCTAAAGTGTAGTAATATAGTGTAGTAATATAGCTATCTAAGTGAAGTTTTAATTTAAGGAAATGGTATTTTTTAACTGTATAGATTTAATATTTAATAATATTTCTTAATTTTTAGTTTTAAAACTGGAATACCTGGATATAGGTATCTAAAGTGAAGTTTAAATTTAGGGAAATGGTATTTTTTTAACTGCAAAGATTTAATAATAATTTATAAATTATATTTCTTTTATTTCTTAATTTTTAGTCTTAAAACTGGAATAACATTTTGGCCAAAGACCAGGGCGTCAAACTAGACCTGTTGTACCCACTCAGTGAAGTCTGTTGCTAATAATCTAAATTTTACTAACAAAAAATAACCGACTTCAAAGTCTCAAAAACTACTTTTCAGATCTCGTTCAAATTTATGTGGGACCACATGACAAGCACCTGCTTTCGATTAAAAAAAGAATGATCAAAATCGGTTGGCGTGATATTGAGTTATTCGTCTTCTTAACACAAATTTACGACTTATGTGGTTTTCTCATGGATGCCATTGTCAGATCTCAATAAAATTTATGTGGGATCATATAACAGCCACCAGCTTTCGATTAAAAAAACAATCATCAAAATCGGTTCGCTCAATCCAAAGTTCTGAGGTAACAAACAAAAAAAATACAGTCGAATTGAGAACCTCCTCCTTTTTTGAAGTCGGTTAAAAACCGACATCACACATCCAACTCGACACAATGTCAAAGTTAAAGCAAACTATAAGTTAATCAATAACGTACCGAGAAGAACGCAAGGCTTACAAATGGTACTTCAAGAACTTTTAATGAAATTTTCAAAATAAAAATAACGTACCTAAGCAACTTGGAAACTTTACGCGTTACAAATGAGCCAAGTTAAAATTAGTTTCTAGGTGTATATTGACAGTAGTTCTATTGACACAGACGAGGTCAGTACTAACTGTGGGACTTTAGTTTGAGTCGTGCAGAGGATTAGTTCTATGTCTTATATTCCACATCAGATTAGTTTCGTAATAAAAAACACTTAAATAATCACATATACAACCACCTGGTTAATTATTTCTAGCGCTATCTTCTAGGTCTTTGGAAAAAACTGAACCATTTTGAAAACTCGGCAACTACGAAGGACAAAATTTGTTGACATAGCTGCTGACTGGATACTTAAATAAATATATATACTATAATAATAAATGTACTAAAATATATTTATTAAACTAATGCATTAATATAATCATTCTTGACAAAAAATAACCGACTACAAAATTAGGGATAACTTAAAAACTACTCGTCAGATATCGCTTAAATTGAAGTGGGACTACATGACAAGCATAAGCTTTCGACTAAAAATATCATCAAAATCGGTTCACCCAGTCGAAAGTTCTGAGGTAACAAACATAAAAAAGACAGTCGAATTGAATACCTCCTCCTTTTTTGAAGTCGGTTAAAAATAATAATTATAATTATCCTAAATTACACTTTACTTAGTGAAACTTTCTCTTATGCATAGCTTCTGATCACTTCGGGTTGTACGACTACGTAGTGCAGTCATTTTTTCTGCTAATTCTGTTAACAAGTTGATAATAACAGATTTGGCGCTATATTGGGTTATTTCGGGTTATTATAAAATAAATATAACTAGTTAGCGTATAATAAATCTCTGTGGGGCCTCTCAAGGTATTTATCCGCATCCATAACAATACTGCTTTCAGGATGCGGCTGGGAATGCCTCATATCCGCAGTGATGGGCTTGAGTCGAGATGTTTGTTAGATGCTCATGTTAACTTCTTCTTTACTCTGTCACTCACTTACCGATAAGGATATTTATATTATCTTTGTCTAAATGCAATAATATTAAGTTTGTAGAAGTTATTTAAATGTAATGCGCTATAAGAATAGTGGATACTACTTAATTGTGAAGTTATTTATAAACATGAAGTAACTTTTACAGTGCCAGAATTTTGATGAATATCGGTTTGTTTACATAAATTCTCTTCGAAGCGTAGCGCAGGTATACACAGGATAATATCTGCGATAGCTCCAACACAAGGAGCGAGCTTATAATTAGATACACTTCAGAATAGATTAAGTCGAGTGAAGCGATAGCTGCATATCTAACTATATTCTACAATCAAATTTAGTTTTGTCATAATTTTATATACTTTACACACCTTTCACACGGCACAACTAGATAGATAGATGGATATACTAAATTTAACTCAGAATTTAAGTTTATCTCTAAATTCATGTGTTATTTTCATTTTTATTTTAACATCAGACAGTCATTCAGATCCTGGGATCTGTTAAAGAAGACTTTTAGTTAAAGAGGACCTAGCGCTATAACTTCGTCCATTATTCAGTTCACAAGGAGCCTATGAGGTTTGACTTAGACTCAAGAATCGATGGAACCTCTTCCTAACCATCCATTGTAAATTCGTTGTATGCTTAAAAATACTATTGACATTGCCAATTGAAGGTCTAAAAAAATGTGTATATAATTATCATTTCATATCTGGCTGACCCGGCGAACTTCGTATCGCCTAACAAACTTTTTTTTTTTTCATAAAAGTAGCCTAAGTTATTCCTTGTTACATCAGCTATCTGCTAGTGAAAGTCCTGTCAAAATAGGTCCAGCCATTTCAGAGATTAGCCGGAACAAACAGATAGACAGACACAGACAGACAGACAAAAATTGTAAAAAATGTTGTTTTGGTATATGTACCGTGTACACATCCAGATGCACTTAGTAAAAAGCGGTTATTTTAATATTAAAAACAGACACTCAAATTTTATTAAAGTGTATAGATGTATAGATGTAATATTTTTAGGCAGTTTTATAAAATTTTATAATCGTTACATTTAAACGTTAAATAATGAAAAACACAAAGGATTAAGAGCTTAATGAAAATGTGTCGCACGTTTCCATTCAAAAGCTAGCTGAGCAAGAGTAAAAGAAAATTGAGCAAAATTATTTGTGAAAGTCCTTTAGAAATGTGATACGTTTGAACCAGATTTTTATATTTTCACTAAAGGAAAAATGGATATTGTGGGCGTAACAAAAGAAACAAATGAAATAAAGCGTTGGCTTTTTTTATTTAAAATGTGCTAGCATAATGAACATTTAAGTACTAACGAAGTAGGGCATAAAGAAATGGTCGTAGAGTCCCTACTTAATCCATTTTTAGGGCTCGTACATTTGATTAAAAAACACCTTTCCACTACTTGCGTGTATGTCTATTTCGCCGTTTTTTAGGGTTTCGAAGTAAAATCGGAACCTTTTTATTAAAAATCCAAAATCGTGGAATAAAATATTGAAAAATATTTTTTCAGGGTACCCACAGGTAACGTGAGGATGATTTTTTTTTGTTGCGTACTCCATAGTGTGGGGTATCGTTGAAAAAGTCTTTCAAAAATATTGTAGGTCTCTAAAGACCATTTTTGAAATTAGTGGTTCGTTTGGTTAGAGTCAAGTGTCCCCCCCCTGCCGTCCTAAACGGTTGGAGTTGGATAAGTGAAAAAAATTCTCAAAAATAGTATGTATAAAAAATAATATGATGAATTTATAAGGAAAAGTATCACGGCTATGTTAGCATAAGTAGTTAGTCAGTAAAAGTCGATAAACTTACTACTTCAGAACCCTACATTGCGCGTGGCCTGACACGCACTTGCCAGATTTTTCTTCATTTAACGCACTTTAAATTAACAGACTTTAAATTAAGTTGATATTAATAATGTGTAAAATTATGTTTTTTTTTATTGGTTAGTCTGTTTGTGCGATTTTTCGTGATAATCCCAGAAACGGTTAAACCAAATAAGATGCAGTTTTCACTGATTTCTTGTAGTAACCATATTGTTCAATAAATGAAATCAATGAAAAGACTACGAAATCCTAAAACTAAAATTTTTATCTAAACAAAGCACAATAAAATTAATTAACAAAGCCACTACAGATGTTATTATAAAAAGGGCTATAATTAGAACCGGTAAAGACACATCAGCAAAGTGCCTTCCCCTTAAATAGAGACAATAAGAAAAGTGATAATGGACACATTCTTATATAAATTTAGTTTATTAATTTAAGTTAAAGAAAAAATACTTATTACTCTTTTAGGCTAGATCGTAATAGGGAACAAATACATGCCTAACAAAGATAAAAAAAATCAGTAATTATTGTAAAATGTATGATGAAATGTAAAACTAAGTTGGCCAAGTGATTCATGGCGAACGCTCTAATAGCTCGAGAGTGAACTAATGAGATCACGGGCGTCGTTAATTCACACCAGACCCACTCACTAATTCATGAAAGATAAACTTTAGTCTCAATGGATTAAATAACTGTAAGAGTTTGCAGCCGCGGAGTAACTTCAAAGTAATTTTATTAAACTTAAACTGTTATAGAGACTGTTTAAAATAGTGTTGGATAATTTAATTATCGCTCAATTAGTTAGCAGCTTGATATTGCATTATGAATCTCTGCGATGCTCTTGCGTATGTTATGTGTACTCGTGTTTAACCAACGTATGAGATGAATAGTTTTTCTCAAATATCTACTATATACAGACATCGATCAGTACAGTTTTATTATATGAACAAATGAGCTGGAACGCACTATGGCTTGGCTTACTGAAAAACAGCTTGGGACGAGTCCTTTGCCCAGAATAAACACATGGCAGGCGGTAAAACGCAGCCCACGGCAGGTTGAGCCTCCATTATCAAGTTTTAATGACGTCGGCCACAATACCATCCCCTGCAGCTATAAACAAGGAATAATGGCCCCTGTGTCTTCTGTAATACGATAAATAACTGCGTTCGCAATCCCGACGAATAGAAAGTATTGGTCGCCGGAGTTAAATATTAACGTGCTCGTAGCGGGAATAAAGTTGAGTGGATACTCTGGTTTACCAGTTTAAGAGAAAGACAATTTTTTACACTTTATAGATTTAGTGACAATTTTAATGGCTTTAGGCTGACTTTACTTGACATAAAATAACTTTTTATATCAAGCTATTTCGTAGGCCAAGTATTAACTGGCAGACTTAACACACATATTTTGAGAACACCACGGAGAAAACTCACTTAGGCCGTTATTCAAGATGTTTTCCTACTCCAAGCAAGCTTTCTACCACACACAAATAAAAATGGTTAGTACAGTCAAGTTTTCTATTAAATTAATTTACTTAAATTGTCATAATTAACTAGCAAAAAAGCGGTGCTTTAGGAGAGCTCGCGAAGTTTACGGCCAGTTTACGTGCGTTTTCGTGGCATTTTAATGACCTCTTGTCAGTCGCGCGATCGTGAGCCGGTTTGGACCTACACATACGAACGACACGTATAATAGCTGGAGAGCTAGTGAACCATTTGACTAACCCACTTCCCACAAAGCTAGAAATTTATTAAATGATATTTTATTATTAGTCAATTAAGAAGTGTACGATCTGTGAGATCAAACAATCGCCCTATACATTTGAATGATATCAAATCAAACTAGAGCCTGAAATTATACATAGAAAGATACGAATTGCTCTCCCGATGACAACTTTGCTCTGTTCTGGCACATACTTGCAACCCTCAAAATGGGCTGGCAATTTTTTTTTACACTTAAACATATGTAAATTACAACATATTAAAATTGTAGCCTTGTGGGAGTGGGATAAAAAAAATATTTTTTGCATTTTCAAAAATTTAAGGGATGATGACGCAACCGCGAGATGCCTGCCAGAACGGTACTTTCTTAATTGACTAATAATAAAATATCATTTAATAAATTTCTAGCTTTGTGGAAAGTGGGTTATTCAAATGGTTCAGTAGCTCTTGGGCTATAATGTTATTTCACTTATTGAGATCATTGTACAATCGAATATCAATAAAAAAATAAACAACTTGCAAGACTCGCATTTTTGCCTTTTAAATTGACCAATGAATATTTTTAAAATTCAATATGACGCTGTCACATTACAATCCTCAGCAGTGTTGCTAGGTCCAAATATTGTGACAATTAAAATACTTTGCATTCGAAAAATAAAACATAATTATGCATCCGCCATCAACATTTCAAAACTAAATTTTTTATTGTTATACGTTGAAAGTGGTCAACCATTCAAGCTCTTCAGTGTTAATAATATCCACCTCTTTAACTATTCTATTACAAAAACCCTCATGAAGCGCTGAAAGTGCTTATTGTGCAAAATAAGTTCTAGTTAAACGATTTAGAGTTGAAAATGCAATAAATTTCACTTCACACGAATTTATCATTGGAGTAAATTAAATTTATAGGTTACATGAGATGTACGACGGCTTCAGGGATAATTGAAAGGGCGTAGAGAAAATTTGTGTTGTCAAAAACTTATTTACAATTAAAAAATACATGTAATAATCAATGGACGTGTTCAGCATTGATAGTTTTTTTTTCTATTTCCATCCATCCATTAGCCTTCGGAGGTCCACTGCCTTCCCCTTGCACCATTCTGACCGGTCCTAAGCCTTCTGAATCCAGCGGGTGCCCGCTGTCTTCTTCAGGTCGTCAGTCCACCTGGTAGGGGGACGTCCTATGCTGCTTTTTCCGTGGACGTGGACGCCATTCGAGGACCTTTCTTCCCCAACGGTTATCGGTCCTTTGAAGTATGTGGCCAGCCCATTGCCACTTCAGCCGGCTTATTCGATGAGCTATGTCGGTTAACATTGTTCGTCTACGGATTTCATCATTTCTGACTCGATCACGTAGAGAAATATCGAGCATAGCTCTCTCCATAGCCCGCTGTAAAGCACCACGTCTCGGAGCCGTATGTCATCACTCGCAACACACACTACTCGAACATAGTAGTGTTTTGGACGACAAGATATGACGCAGTTTTCCGAACGCAGCCTATCCGAGTTGGATTCTACGAGTGACTTCTTTCTCGAAGTTGGACTTACCCATCTGGATCACTTGTCCCAGCCGATCATAAGTTAGGTATTGTCTATAGAGACATTAAGAAGAACATACCATAAAATGCTAATTATGATTGATTAGCCATTGATTACTAAAACAGTAATTCATTTTAAGGTACTGGCAATAATTAACACAGAAAAGCATTACCAAGAATTAGGCAAAGGTTCTAAAAAACCTCTCACGCCCCCAATAGAGTTAGTAAAAATTCTCACGCCTTCACTAGAGTTAGTAAAAACTCTCACACCCTCACTAGAGCTAGTAAAATTACTTAAGGACGACGTACACACCAATCCCAATCTAAGAATGTTTATGACACAGACATATTTGATCATGCATGAAATATTATTTACACGTGTTTGATGGAACAACTGCATAATATTCACAAAAAGGGCAATATTTTAATACTATTTGTTTTGACTTTACATACAAAATCGTAGCATACATTTTGCTGCGATAACGTCCGTTTAAATTTCGAATGTTCGTTGCATTTTATATGCGACAAAGATGATAACTCAATATCGTTTTTCGTCGCGATATGTAAACGAGTGACTAATAGGCATGTCATTGATCAAGTTATGATTTTCAGATTAATTTAGTTATTTGTACTAGGCAGTTTTGGTGAGAAAGTATTTCGATTCAAATGGCCGTTAACAAATTAAATTATATGTTTTCCTTACAAAATAATTCTTAGACGTTAAGTTAAACTCACCAACGCTGAAGCTATTTTAAGCAACGCTTACGACCTTGGCCAGAAACAAATAATCAAAGTTTTTTAGTGGAAAAGGCCCCGAGTTTTTTTACGGTTAAACATCATTTTATGTAATTTTAATTTATTTTACTATGAGCGTTGCAAGACGGGTACAAGAGGAACAAGCTGCACGTCCTTAATTTATTAAAAGAAGTTACCCTCAGTCTGCTAATGGCTTAATAATAACACATTGGTAATAAAATTATCGTATTAAATTCCTCTAATGTACATACATCAAACATTATGTACCTAATAGCAAATGGGAATGAAAAATTAACTTTCAATCCAGTTTAATGTTTAAAACGTCAGTAGATGACTTCGTACCGATAACCATTTAGATACGACCATTGCAATAAAGTTAATGGAGCATTACACGAATGCAGGGTAAATGTACGTAAAATGGAATAATACAAACTCTCTATTATATGACGTCATTTGGGTTGAATAGTGGCTTTATATAACACGAATTAAAACGAATGTTTTCGCTTTTAAGTGCTCAGTTTATGAGTAACGGAAAAGGCGTAAAAATGTTACACTTTACTGTCAGATGTTATCCTTAAACTTTATTTTGAACTGACTTGTTTGGATGAAAACTACTGACTTTGAATGCAGAGGTCCCGGGTTTGATGCCAAATGTGGCAGATAAATGTTTGTACTCGGGTCGTAATCTTCTATATACTTATAATAAAAGTCAAAGGGCAAAATTTCTGTACATTGAATATTTTTTTTAAATTTCGATTAGGGGGCACTTAAATAACGTGTTAGAGTTATTGTCTGTCTGTCTGTCTGTCTGTCTGTTTGTCTGCCCGGGCATCAAATGAAAATCCTTGAACGGATTTCGATGAAAATTGGTAAAGTTATTAATAATACTCCGGGTCATATTTTAGCATACTTTTTATGCCGGAAAATTAAAAGGTTTCCCCGGGAAACGGGATGAAATTTTGTATGGAATATTTTTAAAACATCAACCGATTTGCTTCAAATTTGCAACAAATGTTCCTTGATTTAATTGATGGAACACATGTTTTTCAGTTTGTAGTAGCATAAATAAATGTCATTGCCCTCTGTTTATGAAACACTCGATGTAAGCAACGTAACACGCAAAACTGCATTATATTATTAGGTACATGTCACAAATTAAATCAGTATGAAATCAAATCTTGTGCGCATCCTTTGTGTGTTCCCTTCATACTCACTAACCTGAACACCGTAACTATACTAGTTACCAGGTCACACCTGAACACGCACACCCTCATATTGGTGACCTCCACATTTTGGTAACCCCGACGTCTACCTGAACCTCCGACGTGGACCTCCATCTCCGACGTGTACATCAAGATCCAACGGTGACTTCAACCTCCGACAATGCCAGTCACGCCGCACGCATCAGCACCTGGAATTCCTGGAGCGTACTACGTGTCGCCGCCGAACACTGCATCCGCCGGCACCATCGCCTCTCCAGAACAAGATACGAAACCATCAACTTCAACTGAGCTCGCGTCAATATCCATCACATCACGGATACCAGACTTCTGGACGGAGATGCCAAGACTGTGGTTCGCGCAATACGAATCCCTCATGATACCACAGAAACAAAGCGACGAGTGTAAATTCCATCTCGTCATTTCAAAGCTGGGACGAGAAACCATCCAACAAGTTGGTGATTTACTACTATCACCACCAGCCGAGAAGAAGTACGAAACGTTGAAGAATCGTCTGCTGTCCATCTACGAAGAATCCGCTGAACGTCAATTTCAAAAGTTGATCAGTGAGATGGAACTAGGTGACCAGAAACCTTCACAACTGTTACGGAAGATGTCAGAACTGGCACGAAATTCCAACGTCGCCGACGCAACACTGCATAGCCTGTGGTTACAACGGCTACCAGCTTCGGTACGCGCAGTATTAATGGTGAGCCAAGACCAAAAATTAGAAAATTTAGCTGCCATCGCAGACAAGATTATGGAGAATATGAAAGTCAGTGAAGTGTCAGAAGTAGCCTGCACATCTGGTTTTCCTATGAACGAGCTGCTAAATAAAATAAATAAGCTGTCCTTGGAAGTAGCTGAGTTAAGAATGAATCGTTCCAGTCCACGAAGAAGACCCTATAGACAAGGTTACAGAAGCCGTTCTAACTCAAGGCATCGACTACCCAGAACGCGTGTCCACGACTCCAACGCTCTCTGCTACTATCACTCCCGATTCAGAGAAAGAGCCAGAAAGTGTGAAGAACCTTGTGCATGGAAGTCACAGTCGGAAAACTCCCAATAGCGGTGACCGAGGCGGACGTCAGCGCTATATACCCATCCAGCCGCCTATCCGTTACCGACCGAAAAAGTGGGTATCGATTCTTAGTTGACACGGGAGCCAACATCTCTGTCATACCAAGAACTAGAAAGGCTTTCCAAACGAGTGATTACAAATTATACGCCGCCAACGGGAGCGAAATAAAAACATACGGTGAAAAATTACTCGAATTGGATCTCGGATTACGCCGACCGTACAAATGGACGTTCGTCATCGCTGACGTCAAACAACCTATACTGGGCGCTGATTTCCTAACAAAACATAACTTATTAGTGGATTTACGTAACCAAAAATTAATTGATGGTATTACGGGACTATTAACACCTGGCAAGCTCACCAACTGCAGTACATCCAGCATCAAGACCATCAACATCCATTCACCATATCACAACATCATCGAGAAGTATCCCGATGTCACTAAACCGTTCTGTGCCAAAGAAACACCGAAACACAACGTTGTTCACCAGATCATAACCGACGGACACCCAGTTCACTCAAAATGTCGACCGCTCTCCGCAGAGAAATACAGAAGAGTCAAGCAAGAAATAGAGCATATGATCGAGACTGGCATATGCCGCCCATCTAAGAGCGCTTGGTCAAGCCCCATTCACGTGACAACGAAAAAGGATGGCTCAATCAGATTATGTGGCGATTACCGCAAGTTAAACGCGATAACAAAACCCGATCGCTACCCTATCCCACGTCTCTTAGATTTCACATATCTACTGCCCAAGAAAACAATATTTTCTCGCATTGACATCAAGAGAGCGTACAACCAGATCCCCGTCGAAGAGGTAGAGAAAACCGCTGTGATTACCCCATTTGGTCTATTCGAATTTCCAAGAATGCCATTTGGATTACGCAACGCCGGTCAAACCTTCATGAGATTCATCAATGACATAATGTTTGGTCTGGACTTCATATTCTGTTTCGTCGATGATATACTCATAGCTTCATCATCCGAAGAAGAACACCGAGAACACCTCGATGAAGTTTTTAAGCGACTGAACAAGCATGGTATCACGGTTAACATGGATAAATGCATTTTCGGCACTCAAGAAATGGAATTTTTGGGTTACAAAATCACAACTGAAGGAATTACACCCTCCCCGCAAAGAGTACAAGCGATAGATGAATATCCATTACCTAAGACCGTACGTGACCTAAAGCGTTTCCTTGGAATGTTGAATTTCTATCGCACTAGCATACCCCATGCCGCAAGACACCAGTCAACATTAAACACGTATACTCGAGGGAGCAAGAAACGGGATAACAGCGCTATAGAATGGACTCATGAAAGCAAGGAGGCATTCAGACAGTGCAAGGAAGGCCTGAAAAACGCCATTGTACTCTGTCCGCCATCGCCCAACGCGCCTCTATCAATCATGACAGACGCATCACAAACTTGCGTCGGAGCAGTCCTGCAACAAAAAGTAAATAACGAGTGGAAACCCATCGCTTTCTTCTCAAAAGCGCTATCCGATACTCAACAAGGCTACAGCACCTACGACAGGGAGTTATTGGCAATTTACATGTCAATTTGCCATTTTCAAAATTACATCGAAGGTCGAGAATTAATCATATATACCGATCATAAACCGCTGTGCTATACTTCTAAAGAAAAACAATCAGTTTCAAATGAAAAAATATCACCACGACGATTACGTCACTTAGACTACATAGCACAATTTACATCCAACATAAGACACCTCCCCGGATCACAGAACCCAGTAGCGGACGCCCTGTCACGTGTATCTCAGATTGACTGCCCAAGCACCGTAGATTGGAATGAGATAGCCTCACAACAAGAAATCGATCCAGAACTACCCAATTTATTATCAAAACGCAATTTAAAGTGGAAAAAAGTACATTTACCGAAAAACAAAACATTATATTGTGAACAGTCTACAAGCGACTTACGTCCTTATGTACCGAACATATTTCGTAAACAAATATTCAGTACATTGCATGACGTCACACATCCCGGAGTACGAACAACCCGAAAATTGGTACAAAAACATTACTTCTGGCCCGGCATGAACAAAGACGCAAGTACTTGGGCTAAACAATGTGTATCATGTCAGAAATCGAAAGTTCATCGACATAACATAACACCTCTGATGTCATTCCCCGAATCAGAACGTTTCGAACATATACATATAGACATAGTCGGACCGCTGCCAGTATCAAATGATAACAGATATATCATAACCATAATAGACCGATTCACGAGGTGGCCCGAAGCTATCCCTGTACCAGAAGTAACAGCTACGATAGTCGCAAAAGCACTCTATGAATCCTGGATTGTAAGATTTGGATGTCCAGTAAAAATTACAACAGACCAAGGCCGCCAATTTGAATCATGCCTATTTTCATCCTTGGCTAAACTTATGGGTATTCGAAGAATACGAACTACCAGTTACCACCCGCAGTCCAACGGAATGGTGGAACGATGGCACCGAGTCATGAAGACCGCTATCATAGCACGCGGGAAATCCACAGATTGGTCTCACGAGTTACCTACGATACTGTTGGGCTTACGAACAACAATCAGAGAGGATTGTAGTTTAAGCCCAGCTCAAATGGTGTACGGTAGTAACATCAAAATCCCAGGCGTATTCTTCCAGAATTCAAAGACTACATCTCCAGATTTATTCATGGAACAACTGCAACGCACTATCAGTCAATTAAAACCCAGAGAAAGGAAATCAACATCATCGCTCAATACATTTGTCTCCAAGGATATAGATACTTGTGACTACGTTTTTGTGAGAATAGATGCTGTAAGGAAGCCATTGACCGCACCATACGAAGGCCCGTACAAAGTATTGGAAAAACATCCAAAATACTTCAAAATTCAATTAAGCAATCGAACAGCTCTTATTTCCGTTGACCGACTTAAGCCAGCATTTATGTTACAAGAAACCGAAGTCAATGAACATCAAAGTACCAAATCATCAGAAACAAGAGAGCACAACTTGCATGACGCTAACGCGAATTCGACCCCACGGCGCGTGACAAAATCAGGTCGCACAGTAAAGCCTGTTGTGCGATTTTCTTAATGTTTAATCACTTTTTATTTTACATGTTTTATTTTACTTTGTTTACAAAACATTATGTTGATTGTACCATATTTTTATTGCATTGTATACATTTTACTTTTTTACTTTATGTTACTTTTCACTTTATGTTGTAACTTAACTTCAAATATTTTTACGTGCTTTTATTTTTTGTATTGTTTTTTTTTTCTTTTTTAAGGGGGGGAGTATTGTAGTAGCATAAATAAATGTCATTGCCCTCTGTTTATGAAACACTCGATGTAAGCAACGTAACACGCAAAACTGCATTATATTATTAGGTACATGTCACAAATTAAATCAGTATGAAATCAAATCTTGTGCGCATCCTTTGTGTGTTCCCTTCATACTCACTAACCTGAACACCGTAACTATACTAGTTACCAGGTCACACCTGAACACGCACACCCTCATATTGGTGACCTCCACAAGTTTTTCAAAATTTTGCAAATAAAAGGAAAAAAATAAAAATAAATGTGAATATTGCTTATTTTTCAAAACCTGCCCCTGGAGGAATCCTTCGTGATTTTATCGTAGATTTCAGTATATAAAGTACTAAATATAAGTACTTCAATATAAATTCACCGTTTTTAAATTTTCTTCTGCAAGAGTTACAAATTAGCTGCGGGCATCAGCTAGTTTTTATTTAAAGTAGAGGTATAATTGTTTACGCATTTAATGAAAAAATGTTTTATCACAATAAATTACAAAATTATAAACTTAGTACGACCGATAAAATTTTATCGGTCCTTCAAACTATTAAGGTTGTAGGTACTAAGGTTGATTTACCTAAACTGAGGAATTGACAGGTTACGTTCCTATAAATAGGAACTCAAGTCCAAGGAAGACCAGATCAATAGTTAAATTAATCAGATTTAACATCACTTTCCACTCAGTATAATTATACATATAACTTTTGATTGTTGACTAATTTCTATGGCTGCATAGAATAATGTAGAAGATGGGATCAAAATTTTTGATAGTGGTCTTAGATAATACATATTATATTAGATCCGAGTAGGTAGATTGTAATAATAAAGTTTTACAAGGCTGTACTGCAGAATTATTCAAAGTCTCTTGAGCCTTTAAATATCTTGAAACTTGGTTTTGAACAGGTGGTAAAGTTTACGAAAGCGGTGAAAAGTTTATTAGCAAAGTAATAAGTCGTGGAATATATGGAAAAACATAATCGTTATGGGTTCAAATCATTCTGTATTCTGTATTCATAATCTACAACTCGGAAAAACTTTGAAATCCACCAAAGCTGATATTATAATATGAGCATGATGATAATTATAAAAGCGACATGAGATCACCTTTTAAAAATGAACAAAGCTTGACTGAAATTATAATGTTCAGGACTATTAAGTTTCTTAAAAAATGTCTGTACATACGCTTTAAAATTAAGAAACTGAGGCGAACAAATATGTTACAAGTTAAACAATACTTCCCGCCGAGAAACATTCGTACTACCCTAATCTCAAAGCCAAAAAAGTTTTCAATAAAAATATATTTCAGATTCAGATTCGTAAAACAAAACTACTTTAGGAAAACTTCAGGAAAATCGTTTCCTTAAATTGTTTTATACATTTCTCTGTAAATGTATCACTGAATTTACCAACACCTTTACCTCGAGTGAAATATCAAAACATTTTCAAGCATTATTTAACGATAAAGAATCGGGGTCACGGGTTCAAATCCGCGAGAGTAATCCGATTGTGTGGTGCGGTGGCGTCGGGGCAAAAGGTTCGACCGAACGCTTTCCACGTCGGTCGATCACATCCTGAGCTAATTTAATTACCTGTGCCGTTACCAAGTGCGATGTGACGATGGGCGATTGAAATAGCTTTCTGATATAATATCATGTGACCTATAACAATTTTATTCTATCGCTAAATGAATCGGACGCGTACACAGGATTCAGTATCAATTGTTATGAACTAGCATTATATTCTAACCATGGCTTTAGCCATCAGCGTAGCCAGCCATGGGCTCAGGGTGGGGCAGCAGTCTAAAATAATAATGTAACTTTTTGTTTTGATCGCATTTATTTGTGTCGACTGACGACTGTCGAGTGTAAACTTTTTTACAGATATTAAGTATTGTAGTTAGTACCTAGATAATTAAGTTTTTTAAGTTTGATTAGGTACCTTACAGGCTTACAGGTCAGAGCCAGGGTGGGGCACTTGCCCCAGCAAGCGCCCCACCCTGCCCCACCACGGCTACGCCCATGGCTTTGGCTGTTTTTCGGGATAGTAAGTACCCTATGAGTTATTCCAAATCATGGTTTACATGTGAGTTACGTTATTACATAAAAATCCGTTTAAAAGTGTTTGCGTGCAAGAATTACAAACATCCATACATCCTTTCACATTTATTATATTAGTAGGATAGTAGGAAGAAACCAATTTGACTACCCTGTGGCCTAGTTAGTAGCGACCCTGCCTGCCAAGTGAGGAGTCCCGGGTTCGATTCCCGACCTGGGAAAATATTTCTGTGTCATTGGTGTTATTGTCATGTGTTAATTATGTGTCGGTTGTTGTGATGTGTTAGTTATGTGTTATTAAGCATATGGGCAGTGCGCCGCTGAGTCTTTTTCTTGTCATGACCTTCTATCCTATCCTTCTATTACCTGCGTCGCAGGTGGCATGGACAATACATAGGTACAACACATCACAGTGAAACCTATGACCCGAGTACAAATATTTATCTGTCACATAAATCTGTCACATAAAAGGTGATCTCATGTCGCTTTTATAATTATCATCATGCTCATATTATAATATCAGCTTTGGTGGATTTCAAAGTTTTTCCGAGTTGTAGATTATGAATACAGAATACAGAATGATTTGAACCCATAACGATTATGTTTTTCCAACACATAAATATCTGTCCAAGCCGGAAATCGAACCCCGGACCCCTCGCTTTGCAGGCAGGGTTGCTACCAACTAGGCTACAGGGTCGTTAAAAATATTATACGAGGTTATAATCCTACGATACGTAGACGAACACAATGCTTTGCTGAACACCGCACTTCCTGATGCTTTAACCGTGTCATTAACGCTATTATTAACACAGGGTGATGTGTAGGGGACGCAATATGGTGGATTAGTTACTCATAAACACACTATGGTTAGTTGAACACCGTTATTATTTTCCACGAGTAACTGCCCTCGCTTTGCTTCGGTTTTCTTATTTTTTTACACCTTGGGTTACATTATTGGAGTTTTATTAAGGATCCCTAATTTTTTTGAAAATATAATATAGCCTATGTTACTCGGGGATAGTGTAGCTTCCCAACAGTGAAAGAATTTTTCAAATCGGTTCAGTAGTTTCGGAGCCTATTCAATGCAAACAAAAAATCAAATCTTTCCTCTTTATATATTAGTATAGATTAGCTTTCTATTTGGTTTGATACAAACAGAAAACCATACAAGAAATATATTATATTAGAAAAACCGGTCAATAACAGTGCAAAACTGCTTTGTGATGAGTAAATAAAAGATATTACAATATTATTAATGAAGTGATACTTCTTATGCGACTTGCAAAAAGGTTGCCTTAACACGTTCGAAGCGGCACCCATTTTTTATTTCTTTCCATTACTGCGGTACAAGATGTTTTCAACCTGGTCCTAAACCTTTCATTGTGGCGATACAAGTTCTATTAGACCATGTAGCGTTTCAGAAAGTAAAGTCTGTTTTTGGCATCATTTTAACAAAAAATATATAATTTTTTGCCTTGGACATTATCTATAATGAAGTGATTTATATAAATCTGAAGGCGTACGTGAACAGCTTATTTTGTTTAGAATCTGTAGCTAAAATAAGTTACAATGTCATTTACGCCTTGTACCGCACTGAACACGGGAATTTTTGCACATATTTTAGAGTTGAAAAGTAAAAATATCGATAACTTTATGTAAGGTTTATAATAAAAGAAAAAAATTATTATATTCAATGTTTTTCATTAAAACAAGGTAAACAGAAGTATTTTTGACACTCAGCATATTTCGTATTTTTTTTTTACTTTTTTGTCGGCTTGTTAAAAAGGTTCGTAATTTTTCGTAACATCTGACACAATTTCTTTTCTTGTCACCCTTTACCAGATGGAGTTTACTTAGTTTCGGTGCAGGCTCTGAAAAAATATATGTATTATTAACGAATTTATATATGTGTTCGTGTGTGTGTCTGTGTGTGTGCAATCTTTCAATAATGGAAAACATAGGCGCGTGAATAAAATATATTGTTGATATTAGTTTTCAAAAATTACCTGTGTCAGTTTCCACGCTGTTTTCTAAAAAAGTTTCAATATTTTTTTCTACAATTTCTAATAATTAGTTATTAATACAATTTCTCTTATACGAGTAATACACGTGATAATAGGTCTAACCTATTAAGAAACTCGAACAAAAAGTAGATTTAGGTCTAAAAAGTTGTATGCAGTAACTAGACAAGTGGCTCATCTGCTTATAACCTTCTCATTTCACTCAAACATTGACCGTGTTATTTCAAAAAAGCTAGACATTCGTGGTACATTATACCTTTTTTTTTCATCTGCACGTAGGTTTTTTTGTTATAACACGGAGAACGTTTATTACGTATCTATTGATGACTTTCCTGTTTTTGATATAACAATCTATAATTTGATTTCATTTTGCTGTTATCTTTGTTGTCATCAACATCAAAGTTGAAATCGATCTTTTTTCGGCACCTTTTCTTTGAAGACATGTTGACGGATGCGTGCGTTTTATCGACTGCAACACAACACTGGTCGCGTAAAGCTAGCGCAGGGTGCGGTACAAGGTGCGCGGAGGTACCAGGTGCATTCTACACGGTACCGCACTGTATTTATATTTTATTTCTTCAGTGCGGTACCAGATCTAAAAAATCTGGTAATAAGCTGGCCACTCCTTTGAACTCTACTTTAGAAGCACATCTTAGATATATATTCATCTCCTTCCTACACCAAAGCAAACCGAAGTTATGCCTTTCGCACCACAGAGAAGTCTATGTTTTTCTTAGCCGCACTGCAAGCGAGTCATGTACAACATGTTTTCGACCTGGTTTCGCATCGAACGTGTTAAACGTTTGCGCTACCATGGAGGGGGTATGAAAACACTGGATAGATGGCCCTACTAGCTTCTTATTATCTTTACCTCTTTTGAAATTTAATGTTATTACTTATACAAATCTCACAGTCTCAACAGCGTGATTCAGGTTCGTGAAAAACGCCATCTAGTTTGTACTTGTTTATTTTTATTTAGTACAAAAATAATTTTTGAAAGATAGTTAAAACTGATACACGTTATTAAATTAAATATTTATTTAATTATGTCAATGAAGTTTAACTTCTCACGCGCGTACAAAAGTACACGCACCCTTTTTTATAATGACGTGACTTATTTTTTTGATCACCTGAATAACTTTTCAGCTAATTCTACACACATTCACATCATAACTCCGCGTATACTACACACGAAAACGTCACTGCATAGCGCCGGTAAGAACCTCATCCCACAAAAAATCTGGCAACAAGGAAAATCAATAACCATGTCCAGAAAAGGGGCGATATCATCCCTTGTCCTATATACTAACAATGCGTGAAATTTTGCACGCGAACCTTTGTAACGTGACGTGCGTTTATTAAATTGATATTCAGATTTTGTTAGTATTTTAGAACGTTATGGATAGAATCAGTTCTAATATTATTTGTTGTATAGTCATATGTATTTATATAATAGTATTTTTTGAGGATAAAAACTAAATGTGTATTTATTGTTAATGATTATTTGCCGTTTATCGTGACAAATGACAATTTTTTTATATACCATATAATTTTAATTATATGTATACCAAGCTCGACCACGCTGCATGCAGTGGTAACCTATAATTAAAACAACAGTAAGTTTTAAGTTTACCCATGACTTGGGTGTAATCATAACGTAATTATTGTCTTGTTGGTTTCACTAATAAAATTAAATAAAATATACATACAAATTCACCACGTGTCGCCTACCACCCCCTTAAAGTAAAATTTTTAAGCAGATCCACTGACATATACGGATGCGCAACAGTTTGTTGCCGAATACAACTTTATGATAACAAAGTATAAATGAGGGTTTACGACTTCGCGCGTAAGATTTTATAGCATTTTTACAAATCCTTAAGAACAGTAAAGTAATAAATACATTTTTATTAAAACGCTTAGAGGCCTTCACGTCTCTGTCAGTAAAATTGTTTATTAAAATAAAAGGCAACTCTTAACAAAATAGGCCAATTATTATCAATATAGGCCAATTTGTACCTAGTTTACGTAATGCATTCTAATACTGAGAATGACTAATGTAAGATTCGGCCGGCTGCATGAATCGGTTTTTTAAATTAAAATAATTTACCCTTACATTAATCTGTACCTCACTGTGGCAGAATGGCGAAATACTTTTGATCTTCCAAATTATGAAAAAAGTTCTGTGCCCTTGGACGATTTTTGAGAAAAATCAAGAAGCAACAGCCGCATCTCGTTGGTACTAATATTAAAAAATGCTAGATTTTTCAACTGTAACTAATCCGGTTAGTTTGCGTCGCTTCTCGGACCACCGGCTGTCAATGGCCGTAGCTATTCACTATCAAGTGCTAGCCGTTTGAATACGGAAAATGCATAAAAAATTGAACGATGTTTCACGTGTAGATATCTACAACGGGAGTAGAATGCAACAGATATGTTTGTGTAAGCCAACTATTCAGGAATTTCTTGGAAAAGTGGAATGGAGGGTAAAATTCCTCTCAAGAAAATTCTTGAGTGTCCAACATGCTGCTTAAGTGTGAAATAGTGAAGAGACGTTGATAGTGACAGGGCCGATAGGCTATTGATAGATATCACATAACATCACAAATTGAATTGAATATGATGCTAGGTTAATTAAATCTACTTATATCAATTCACTTTGATCAGGAGATTTAAATCAACTGGATGAATAGGTGAATAAAGTCTACTGGCAGTAGACTTAAGACACCCGGGGAATTAACTCAGGTGAATAAAGTTGACGGCACCTATAATAATATTTATGGGTCTTACTAGAGATGTACGAATATTTTCACATACTTGGGTGAAGTGAAATTTAAACTCCTGAGACTATGTAAAGTTCTTAATGATCTGTAAACTCTTCTCATTGTGGAAAACCCAATCACGACAAATATATTATGTGATACAATGATAATGATGAAACATTTTGTTCTGGACTCCCACTTTCTTCTTTCTCTGTCTCTCTTCTTTCTCCTCTTCTTCTTTTTCCCCAAGTGTCCTTCTAGTATTCAACACGCGTGGTGACTTGGTTGCTTAAGCTACACGTAGAAACGAAATATGTGGCCTCGTAAAAATATTCCCTTTTATAGAGACGGTATCGTAAACCATAAAATTATTTTTCTGAGGAAATGCTTCTTTTCCGACTCAAGGTTTTATGACAAGTCGTAATAGTGGACATATCGCGAACTAAAACAAGGATCTATTGCCGACTAATGTGGCGGTTTACACCCACAGTTTACACCATACCACCACATACACTACATACGTCGGTTAGGTATTATAAAGCATAAAACACAAGGTTTAGAGGACTTAGAATAGTTTTGTAACAACATGTTGGATCGAACGAATGTATTTTTATTTTATTTTATACAGAAAAAAACATCGAGGTTTTCTAGTGTAAATTCTGTTGCAATATATGCTTCCTGATGAACTTAGAAGACCTGGAGCCAAGCTTATCTTTAAGAAAAAACTACAAGCTTTCTTGACTAATCGTCTACTGTAATTTACATAACAACTCAGACGTAATATATGTTTGGGATATATTTATATGCATATGTATATATATATATATATGTATTATATATAATTATATATATATTTATTTATATGTATGTAGTGTATTTGTATACGTTATTATGTATTTTATGGATTATGTGTCATGAATTTTTATGTATTTGTGTGCACATCTATTGTATTTGAATACTATTTATACTTTCTTTTTGTTATTTTATGTTTCTAAATTGCCAACAGCAGTTAATACCGCTCTTCGTGCATATCTGTTTAGCCTAATGGTTAGCTGGTAGATAATGCTTTTAAGCGTTAAGCTCGCCAATTGTACCGTGATTTTGTGGTCAATAAAGTTTAAATAAATAAATAAATAAATAAATATATATTTTTTTGTCCACCGTTATTACACTGCAGTACTCGTAATTCAATTTATTAGAATTAGGAACATTCGAACGGCATATTAAAGCACAACTTGTAGGTAAATCATAATATTACATGAAGATTATATTAATCAGAAGAATGAAATAACTCTCAGCTAGTAGGCAAAGGATAAAAGCAAAGCAACAACCCATAATTGTCCCACTGCTGGGCTCGGGGTCTCCTCTCACAATGTGAAGGGTACAGGCCATAGTCTACCACGCTGGCCAAGTGCGGATTGGTAGACTTCACACACCTGTGAGAACATTATGGAGAACTCTCCGGTGTGCAGGTTTCCTCACGATGTTTTCCTTCACCGAAGCAAGTGATAATTAACTTCTAATACGCACATAATATTTGAAAATCAGAGGTGCGTGCCAGGATTTGAACTCGGGCCCCTCCGTTCAAGAGACCAACGTTCTAACCGCTAGGCTATCACTGCTTATAGCAGGCAAAGGATATTACAGTATAAATGAATATATTAATGACAAAGACGCCTGGAAATTAGTGCCGCATCCAGTTCCGGGTAGGTTACAACATATTATATAACTTTTCATTATTTTAAAGATGTGCGAGAAGTTTCTTTACGGCTTTTCTTCTCCTCCTTGACAAAGCACCCTTCCGAAAAGTTGGTAGATAAAAAAATGACGTGCATAAGTGTATCAGTGATACCTATATGAATAAAAGATTTTGATTTAATTTGTGCCGCTTCCAGTCCCGTGAAGGTTAGAAGACTATTCTATCATACTTCTGTAGATATTAATTTTAAAATAGTTAATAGTACCAGACGTTACTTTGTGAAAATCGGAAGCAGATGGCATATTATACTATAAGATATGCGTGGCACCTCTCTCCCCAAAGACAACGGAAACATGCAATTCAATAGCTAAAAGTACATACCAATATACATAGCAACAACACTAGCACGTATTTCGCCCCTAAACGGAGCATCATCAGGGTAAGCTGACTCTACGATTAACAAAGTATTTAACGTGTTTCTCTTGCTGTGTCGGAAAGCCAGTTAAAAAGGTACGTTTGCCTTTTCCTTTTTAGCAACACATCAGTTAAGCTTTAAGTGAAATGTCATTAAGAGTACTTAAAGTGAAATTTCATTAATGCCCCAACTCAGAGTCACTAACGGTTATTTAAATTGCTCCTTAGTATAGAGTTTCTATGGCGATTCTTTACTAAGGAGCGATTTAAGTAACCGTTAGTGGCTCTGAGTTGGGACGTAAGAGTACTTAAAATTAATATTCCAGATATGAAATTGATTACGTAGAAGCTTTATATGATACATATTAATAGTAGCGCTTCAACCCGTTTTAATTAAAATTCGTTCTGATGAATAATTACTAGCTGACACTAATGGCGATAAAATTTTCAAAATGTATAAATTTGGACAGCACGGTTAATATGTAACGTTTTGTGTGATAGATACTTATTTTAAAATAAACAAACTATTGTCACTTGATTTAACATTTTATTGCAATTTTTTTGGGTTTATTCCACTAGGTCCATTGAGTTGATCCATAATGGGACAGCTAGAAAGTCACCATAGCCCAACTCAGAGTCACTCCATAGTAAAGAATCACCATACAAATTCTGTAATAAGGAGCGATTTTAGTAACTGTTAGTGACTCTACGTTGGGGCGTATGTTAACTGTATGCTATACAGCTTTTACTACAAGTTTACGAAAAAGGACAAGAAGGCGGGATTTTAGTTCGATTAAAACACTTTAAATTTAATTAATCATTAATCACTTCACACATAATTACAATTAATTTCATAAACTTTATATGGTTGCCCATGACTTCAACAGGATAGTTAAGAGAATTAGTTGAGAATTGAAACAGTATATTTCAACAGTATATTTCATTCAAATTGAAACAGTATATTTCAACAAAAGTTATTAGATAAGAATGAAGCGTACCAAAAAGAACTGGAAGGCTATTCTGTTTTGTAACTTGACAGCGGAATCCGCGATGAGTTTCAAAACTGAAGTTCAATTTCAAGTATTATGTCATTCTCTAATAATCTAGTACGCACTTGCGAAGTGAAGTGAGTCTCGAGCTCGAACTTCAATTTTGAAAGTCATCGCGGATTCCTCTGTCAAGTTACAAACCAGAATAGCCTTCCTATAGTGATACTAAATACAGTCGAAAGGAATTCAATGGGACTGTAGCAGATGTTGACTAAACTAATTTGCATGTACGGGGTTCCTCCATTTGTTAACTGCGATAAACAAGCCCCACAGTTAATGCAGGATGGAATCGTGACTGGAATAACTAAACGAAACTGGCAATAGCTTTACACAGGTACCCACCAAAATTGTTATTTTGAAACGAGATGAATGAATGAAATATTCTGCCTAATTAAAACTATAGTTACGTAATTTCTGTAAAAAAGCAAAGCAAAGCAACAACCCGTAATTGTCCCACTGCTGGGCTCGGGGTCTCCTCTCACAATGTGAGGGGTACAGACCATAGTCTACCACGCTGGCCAAGTGCGGATTGGTAATTTCTGTAATAATAATAAAAAATATTTTAATATCCACCAAAATTGTTATTTTGAAACGAGATGAATGAATGCAACATTCTGCCTAATTAAAACTATACTTACGTAATTTCTGTAATAATAATAAAAAATATTTTAATAACTTAATTAATTCAAGTGTTACTGAAGTAATTTATCTGTTATTGCTGAAACCTACTCCAGTATCGGTGCGATGGCAGGCAATAATATTAAGTAAGTATTACTATCTCAAAATTAAATCTCTATTTGTCTTAGCCATGTGCCTTGGTGAATCTAATTTGCATGTTATTCAAGCTGTATTACTTTGAACAATATACACCGACGTACAATGCGAGTGGGGTTGTAAACTTGATTGGATTTTAAAGTACCGTGCGCCAAGGATATCGTCGAAACAAACTTTGGCAAGACTTAGATACCTTGTGGCTTTGCAACTTACTCGTAGGTCTTATTTAACTGGCAAGGACGAAATAATTTCAAAACTTGGTTGTTTTCCATTGTTAGAAAAACGTGAAAAATATAAGGCATGTGTACGATGAAAAATTCTGAGTGAGATCAATATCTCAGTTGCAATATTGATCAATATTTTTAGTATTTTTCCAACATTTAAGGCTTTTTAAGTCTAGGTTACCTCTTGTATTAACTTAAAGACGATTACTGAATATCGATTCTGGTTGATTCGATTCGTTTCGAGAATATTGGACTACATAATTACTTTAAAAAAAAAAGCAACGAAAAAAAACTGAAAAGTGAAAAATAAAATAAACCATTTAGTATTATAAATTAAGATCCTAAATTAACTATAAATAAATAATTTTGAGACCGTGCCAAACAAAAAAACAAAATTAATTACATAAAGTTCATTTTATGAATGAACATGCGATGCACACAGACAGCAGCAGCAGCGCGGGGCACATCTTTTCACCGTTTGTTTTTTCATTGGTTTGGCACCGCCTCAAAATTATTTATTTATACTTTATTTAGGATCTTAATTTATAATACTAAATTAATTTATAATACTAAATGGTTTATTTTATTTTTCACTATTCAGTTTTTTTCGTTGGTTTTATTTTTTGTTAAAAAGTAATTATTTTTTAATTTTTAGTTGCTATGAAAATTAATAATAAGTTATTGCTGATAGATTCAGTTACCAGGTAAAAATGTAGTGGGTGAAATATAAATCATCCCCTATTTTCGTACCTTTAGGGGTAAAATTTTGTTTCCAAATTCAAACGAGTGTAACTTCAAGGTATAGAATATTCAATAAAAAAAGAATCATCGAAATCGGATCATCCAGTACAAAGTTATGAGATAACGGGTAAAAATTCCGTGGGTGAATAATCAATCATCCCCTGTTTTCGTACCTTTAGAGTGGGAACAAAATTTTCAAAAAAAATATGGGACCAATTTCAAAAGAAACCCTATCCATTAAAAAAAGAATCATCAAAATCGGACCACCCTGTGCCGATTGCTGCGTGATCACATATATATATATATATATATATATATATATGTGTGTGTTGAATTGACAACTTCCTCCTTTTTTTTCGTCGGTTAAAAATCGTTTGGACACAAAACACGGCTGAATGAGTCCCAATGTGGCCTAAATAATTCCATACTAAAGTTGTCTATACTTTAACTGAGCATTGGATATACTAAGAAAAAAACGTTATTATTAAACCGTTTGTAAATATTTTTACCTACACAAACAGGCTAAGCTAAATAAAAGCGTTTAAAAAGTAAGCAGGTCTTATGAAGAACAAGGCCTGATAACGTTAACCCTGCAAACATTACTTCGTACGTATTAGCATTGCCCCATTACTTATTCAATTTAAATAATTGGATTTGCTCCAAGAGCTCCACATTATCGTAATGTACGAAAATGATTATGTAAAATATCATCATATTTTAAACAAATACTTACTCGTAACATTCTTAATGAACACGCTTATTTACAATTTTGTTTAAAATTTAGCTTCTGAACTTTTACTTAAATACCTTTTATATAACATAGACGACCCGTGTGGTGCAATGGTTACCATGCCAAGGGTCCTGGGTTCGATTCTCAGCGAGGCGGAAATTTAAATAATGAGTTTGAATTTCTGTTCTCGGTCTGGGTGTGTGTGTCCTTTGTGTGTTGTCCATGGCACCCATGACACAGGGAATCCTAGTGTGGGGCTATGAGTACGTAGCGTTATTTTTATTTTTTTAATTGTTAAAAAATATAACCCATGTGTTTTTTTAAAGCACGTTTTGCGTAGGACATCATCACTTCTCTTTCTCACTTTAATTTGAGCAAATTAAATGCTTAATCTTTTGGTAGGTTACAATTGATCTCATGTTTCTAAGAGATCATTCAGGCTTTGAATTTTACGATAAACCAAGGGTACCTCGAGTAATATCGATTACAGTTACTTACGACTCTATTAGGTTTAACGACAACATGGAATCGACAATTCACCGTGGCTCAAGCGGTATAAAAGGAACGTAAAATAATACGACCGAACTTATTAGCAAAAGTAAAGTTAAGAAAATTGATAATTTTGTTCCAGGTTATCTAGTATTGGAAAATTCTTGGTAAAACGAAAAATATGTGTTCGAGTTTTAATACTTACCGTCAAGTGGGCCGGCTTTTGTCGCTTTTTACGACACACTAGTATCCCGACATGGTATTGGGGTTAGTATTCTAGGGTTGACTTTAGAAACCTGCGGCATCGGTATCTGGGTGATTTTGGCTTTAATCGATAGGCAGTGATGCCCCTAATCATAATCTAGTTGGTTTTTGTGAGGTAATGCGTCGTTTTTTAAAAATCTTAATTTTAATTTTTGAGGTTATTTCCAAAAAATACAACACGAATTATGATACTTATTTATAAAATTTATGTTATTAGGTATATTTTATTGTATTATATATTATAATTATAGTAATTAGGAGTTCATTGGAAAGATTGGTGGCCCAGGGAAGGTGGTCGAGCTACATGAAATTTGGAAATAGGAAATACAAGAAAGGTTACATAATGTAATATATAAATTTTACTGTTTATGACATACTCTTTTAAATTTATTTATTACATTCTAGTTAAATTTTTGAAAATTGGTGACAGAACCGACTTAGCAACCCCGACCCCACATAGTCTGCCCTACCCCTAGAGTGAATGTAAACCCCGGAGGCGCGGAGGGAGAGCAGCACCCGCCCGCTGTAACAAACTGCAGGCACCATATGAGCCGAAGCGGCCGAGGCTGGTCGCCGCAGGCGACCAAGAAGCCGAAGCTGCGTAGGCGAGCATGGAGTGCCTGCAGTTTGTTACGCAAGGGCGGAGGGGCTGCACTTCCCGCAGCGCCGGAGACGTTTGGAAGCCTGTTTGTGTATCAAAAACCCCTAAATTCTCCCTAAAATTGCTTAAACTGTAAGTTTGTAATTATAATGATTTGTCATTTTTTTATAAAATTGGTGCGTTTTGTGTGACTCCCCATACGGAGGTCGTAACTTTATTTCTTCCTACACCACCTGACATTAATTTAGACTAGTTTAAGACAAATATTGAGCAGTTTTCACAGATTTAACTTCAAAATAAAAATAAAAAAACTCAAAAACTATGTGTTTCCTCACTTAGCCCCCTTAAGGGGGGGGTCCTTACCCCACCCCCTCCCCTCCCCCCCTAACTCCACCCCCCCTCCTGGTGCCGCAGGTTTCTAAAGAAATACCGTATTCTAAACCGCCCCAATACGGCTAAATTGTTACCTATTAAAAGGTATAGAGTATATTGTACTTTGCGGAAATATACGCCTCTCAAAGTTCAAAGGTGCAAAGTCTGTAAATAACCATAGTAGAGTTATATTACCTCGATGGTGTAAATTGGGGCGAAACACTTGTTGATTTTTGTAAGTGTGTTAGTAACAATATTTATTTATTATTTCCTTTTTGGGTGGTAGGAGCTACGCGTTTCTATAAGTGTACCATCATACATGTTAAACGCGGATCGTAACAAACATAAAAAAGCGGCCAAGTGCGAGTCGGACTCGCCCATGCAGGGTTCCGTAGCAACAAGTAACATAATATAAATGTTCTTGTAGTTCGTTGTAACTTTGATCGAGGTAAATTGCGGTTTACGATTTATGACGTATTAAAAAAAAACTACTTACTAGATCTCATTCAAACCAATTTTAAGTGGAAGTTTGCATGGTAAAGTACATCATATATTTTTTTTAGTTTTTTCATTCTCTTATTTTAGAAGTTACAGGGGGGGGGGGACACACATTTTACCACTTTGGAAGTGTCTCTCGCGCAAACTATTCAGTTTAGAAAAAAATGATATTAGAAACCTCAATATCATTTTTGAAGACCTATCCATAGATACCCCACACGTATGGGTTTGATGAAAAAAAAAATTTTTTGAGTTTCAGTTCTAAGTATGGGGAGCCCCCAAAATTTACTGTTTTTTTCTATTTTTATGTGAAAATCTTAATGCGGTTCACAAAATACATCTACTTACCAAGTTTCAACAGTATAGTTCTTATACTTTTGGAAAAAAGTGGCTGTGACATACGGACGGACAAACAGACAGACAGACAGACAGACAGACAGACAGACAGACAGACAGACAGACATGACGAATCTATAAGGGTTCCGTTTTTTGCCATTTGGCTACGGAACCCTAAAAAGATAGTCGAATTGAATACCTTCTCCTTTTTGAAGACGTTTAAAAAAGGATTTGAATAACAAGGTTAATTTCACAGTGTTTAACTTAATCTGGTCATTACCACAGATAGGTCACGAGCAATAGGTCATACTGGAAACAGCCATTCACGCCTAGCAAATAATTCAGAATCATAGTGGATATAATCGTTCGGCGCGCAGCTTGGCCGAAGCCCAACGCTGCAGTTGAGTGCAGATTTCGTTCCATAATATTTTCCTTCGTGAACTCATTTCTTGTAACAACTTGAACCTTGAATGACCCAGTTAGTTAATATTTTATTAACATGCTACATCTTTTTTACATTTGTATTTTTTTTTCATTTTCAATCTGAGGTGAAAGTAACTCCTATTATGCAAGTATTGCTGCAACCAAAAAGTCTGCAGTTTGGGAACTAAGAATCATGTTTTATAACTCGTAAACAGAAGTAAATCTTTAGAAAAGCGTGTTCTACTCGACTCCTAAGTTGTAACAGCTCATACAAGTCACAATGAATATGGCTTTTCACTAGCGCATAAGTCACGGAGTCATAATGGACATAATCGTTCGACACACGCCCTGGCCAGCTGCCAACGGTGCAGTTGAAAGCAGATTTCGTTCTTTAATATTTTCCTCCGCGAACTAAGTTCATGGAATGACTTTAACGACCTAGTTTGGTAATTTTAACGACTCCGTTTTCTTGTAAAGTCTTGCTAACTTCAAAAGATGATTTTGCATATATTCTTTGTAAACAAACAGTAATAATAATATAATAATAATGCTTTAAAGTTTAATATAATAGTTTAATATAATTTTAGCATTTAGTCAATAAGTAGTTAGCAGCGCACGCTGCGCTGTTGTTATTTTTATTATGTTTATTTTTATTTTATTATGTGTTTCTTATACATATTATACTAGCTGACCCAGCGAACTTCATATCGCCTATTTTTTTTCTAAAAGTAGCGTAAGTTACTCCTTGTTACATAAGGTATCTGCCAGTGAAAGTCCCGTGAAAATCGGTCCAGTCATTTCAGAGATTACCCGGAACAAACAGACAGACAGACAGACAGAGAGACAGACAAAAATTGTAAAAAATGTTGTTCTGGTATATGTACTGTGTATACATCCAAATGCACTTAGTAAAAAGCGGTTATTTTAATATTACAAACAGCACTCCAATTTTATTTATTTGTATCTATAGATGTAAAAAAAACCCTTTATGCAATTCTTCTCTATGTAAACTTTAACTGTACCAAATTCCATACTCCTCCTTCCTTACAATCGTTAACACAACGCGTAATTTTAACAAAATTTGCGCAATTTTAAACAGAACATCCTAAATCAAACAAGGATTGACAACGGATATTTACCGCTTCCAAATATTAATGTATGTAGGTAAAGTAATTAAGAACTAGCGTGGAAGAGGTAAAATACCCTACGGTCGTTCCTCGCGGAGTTCAGCTCTGCTTCATTATGTAAGCCACGCGAGGCCGCTTGAACAGGGTTCTACGGTAATTTTGCACCGATCTCATTAATCGCTCTTGTGGGGCTAAGCTCTAAATAGTTGGTTAGCTCCATAATAGTCTTAAACCCAGTTGATGATATATGTTTAAATTTCATATTATACGTTTTTAGTCAGTTACGGTTATAGTTGCTGCAAATTTTACGTTGTTTTTGTAAGCGCTAAGTTTAAGGCATCATAATGTAAGCCACGCGCAAAAAAAGACCAGTTTGAACAGGGTTCTACGGTAATTTTGCACCGATCTCATTAATCTCTCTTGTGAGGTTATACCCAATGAATGAGCTATGTTTTACCTTTAAGTCAGAAATGTTCAGTATTAGTTATTTAAAATTATAGGAAGTTTTTGTAAGGGTTATTGTTTTTATTTCCCTGCTAACACCATTAAATGTCATAATTTTATTTATTTCATTATTTATTTATTTCATAATTTATGCACACCATAATATAATTAAATAATGAAAAAATTAACTTAGGAACATAATTATATATTTCTTCATTCTCTCTTTTTTCTAAGCTTGCAACACATCTGTGATGTCTATAGCTTTACTGATGTCCAAGGGCGATGGCGTCCACTTACCATAGTGGCTCGTTTGCGCGATCGTTGGTTATTTACGTCAAAAACTCAGATTGTTAATCGTACTAAAAGATCGTAATATGAAATTATTAACCTTTACCTTCTTTTCAAAGCGAATATGAAAAAAATTATCGAATTCTCACAGAAATGCGATACTTCAATATTGCTAATAAAGAAACTTTCGTTTTCATTGGAAATCTTCATGAGTCAAAAATGTAACGCTGAATAAATTTCAATGCCGCAAGTGGCTGGATGACGTCATCGTTGACAAGATGGTGCTGTGAATGGAAGTTTTTAGAAGAGATTTTCGTAAAAGGAATTTAATATTTTTTAATATTTGACACTCGAAAAATAACTTACACTTACATATAATTACACTATAAGCGTTAGCTTAATTGATTAGTGGGAGAGAAACGCTTTTTATCTAATTGTGTACGAAAACATATTTAATATTGGGAACAAGTACGAATACGTGTTATAAATCTTAATAAAGGAACTTTCGAGATGAAATCTGTAGGTGCATTGGACATTTTTGGAACTTTTGCCCCTTTATGCAAGCATCACACCGTAACCACTGAACATATTTTGATGATACTTTCGCGGCGTATTTGTAGCTCATTATTATGGGCCGTTATTTATGCCTAGAAAAAAATAACGCTTATAAAACGCTTACACACTCATACCCCGCAGTAGGTTTTTACCTGTGTCGCGGATGGTGTGGACAACACATATATGTCACAATCACACCCATAACCCGAGAACAAATATTTATCTGTCACATGAATATCTGCCTTGGCCGGGAAAAAAACCCGGGACCCCTCAATTCGCAGGCAGGGTCGTTACCAACTAGGCTACAGGGGTGTATTTGTTCCCGAGTTTTCGAGAAAATTCCAAATGTTTAAAAAAACTTTATGGTTCATTTTGGTCACAAAAGCAAAATAACACCGAAATGGGTCAGAATAAAAACAAATACTTTTTTTATGTATTTACTCAAGAATATCGTCAAAATTCTGCCCTTTACACTTCATATAAAAGTACTTAAAATTTTCAAACAATAAACGCTTCATAATAAAATGAAAATTATTGTATGAATGCCAACTTCTTTATCTTTACGATGTTACATTAGCGTTCCAAAGTCATTCTATGCTTTACAAGGATACAAGAGGGAAATATGAACAACAATAAACTGCAAGAAAATTATGCAATACTAAAGAATGATAACAAAGTGGTAGAGTGGGAATATATTTTACTATGACGTTGAACTATGTGATGCATACTTTTGATGCAAAGTTATGTGCGAGAATTACCTTTACTTTATCAAAATGAATTTAACAATAATTGTACTATTTTTTAAGAAAGTTAGGGTGAATTCTGTAAGCTTATGTCCACGACACGCGATAAGTATCTTTAAATCCGTCATCTATCTAAGTATTTGAAACAATCTTTCACTATGAATTTGAAAGGTACAATATTTCAAATGATCATAATTTTATTATTATCATGTGTTCATTTATGATCATATTCGCCAACTAAATTGTAAAAATTCGTGCACCTTAATCTTCTTATGTAACTATGTCTGAAAAGTTCCACAACAGCTCAAATCTATAAATTCTAAGAATAACTCACAGTAACCATTTCCTTTAAATTTTTCATCAAGAATAATAACACAGTAAAGGAATCTAATACTGTGATAATAACCTGTTTGCTAAGATTCGCATTTTAGCTCTCAAAAACACGTGTGATACAGGCACAGATCGTCGCACGAGTGATGCATAAATAACAATAACACAAATTAATGGAACAGTTTGAATAACAGAAGAACATTCTCATATATCAACCCTTCAACTTCCGTTACAAAAAACCAAGGAAGTTGGAACGAAATGGAACTAATCGGCGAGTTCCAAAGTTCGGCGTGTAATTCCTACAAGCAAAGTTCTAAAAACGAGGAACGTAGCCGTACAAGATGGAATAGTTTCGACACCACTGACCACACTGCGTAATGCTATGAATCCTAGCCAATAGAATTTCCTGATAGGAAATAGTTTCTCAAGATACTGCAGGTCTTCGTATATGACCACAGCTGGTATCTACTTTACTTCGAAAGATGCCCGAGGCTTATTTCATTGATTACGTAAATTATAGGCATCATCAAGTATTTCTGGCTTTCCGACACTGCAACCGAATGACGTAAAAAACATAGTTGATATTAAAAATAATGGTAGATTCTGAGATTACCATACATACGGCCGAGATTCAACTGGATGGTACGTAACACACCTACCTCCAGTAGAAGAGAAAGTTCGACATGATGTATGTATGGATGGAGTCCCTCACATCCCAAAAATATGTAACAGATAAATGTAAGATAATTAAGAAGATATAAGGATTTGGCCTTTAAAACTTACTCAAGTATCTAGCACCACCATATATTTAAGTCTATGAGCACCACCCAGTTAGTTATTAAGATAAAACTGTATGAATGTATAACTCTAAGTATACATTATTTATGCAAAGTCAAAACGTAGTGTCAATATACCACGTATGTCCATCGCTAGAAAAACCTGATTATTTTATTACAGCTGGCCGTTTTCAGTAACAGCGAAAAGCCGTTTGACGAAGTTTGATCTAACAAAACGCAACACGTTTGCGCTCGAAACTGATACAAATATCGCAACGCGAATGGCGCTATGCAAACAACGTCAGCAAATAAAAACAAACGTGCTCTCTCTCTCAGTGGTGACATGACGCCTGACGGCATGACGACGACACAAACACAACGGTTACACAATTCACACAAATAAGCTTTGATAATATTTTATGGTGCTATTTGGGTTAACCCATATAAAATGAGGGTACCTACCTAATTGTAATCCATTAATCTATACAAATAAATAAAACTGGAGTGTCTGTTTGTAATATTAAAGTATCCGCTTTTTAGTAAGTGCATTTGGATGTATACATATACGGTACATATGTATACCAAAACAACATTTTTTACGATTTTTGTCTGTCTGTCTGTTTGTTCCGACTAATCTCTGAAATGGCTGGACCGATTTTTACGGGACTTTCACTGGCAGATAGCTGATGTAACAAGGAGTAACTTAGGCTTCTTTTATTTAAGAAAAAAAAATTGTTTGTTAGGCGATACGAAGTTCGCCGGGTCAGCTAGTTTGTATTATAATTCTTGACAAAAATTAACCGACTTCAAAATAACTCAAAAACTACTAGTCAGATCTCGCTCAAATTTAAATAGGGCTACACGACAAACACTAGCTTTCGATTAAAAAAAGAATAATGAAAATCGGTTCAACCAGTCGAAAGTTCTGAGGTAACAAACATAAAAAATAAAATAAAAAAATACAGTCGAATTGAATACCTCCTTCTTTTTTGAAGTCGGTTATAAAACAATTAGTGATTTGAACATCGATCTCTCACATTCCGGTTATTAAAAAATTACTACTATTTTATGTAGCACCAATTCTGCCATCTTTAGGTACAGAATTCCAAAAAAGTTATTTATTCTCCAATAAAAACAAATCCACCATCATGTCGTAAGTGATCACCGCCGCTATTGATCTTGACGGGAACTTTCTTTTCCTCAAATATTTCGAAGTTTCCGATTAAAAGAAAGATTAAATACGAATACAGAAGTGTACTCGCAAAACCGATACAATATCGCATTGTAAAAGGCGTTGTACAAACAGCGCTGGAGCAACAACAAATGTATTCCGTGTCGCTCAACGTTCGCAAACATCACGCGACAGTTTACACAAACCAGCTTTGATACGTGTTGCTTTTATGTAATTACACTTTCAACATAAAAAGTTTTACTTATTTATTTCCTCGTCAATCCTACTAATCCTAGTAATATCACATATTACAAACTTGCTGACCCGGCGAACTTCGTATCGCCTAACAATTTTTTTTTCTTAAATAAAAGTAGCCTAAGTTACTCCATGTAATATCAGCTATCTGCCAGTGAAAGTCTCGTCAAAATCGGTCCAGCCATTTTAGACTTTACCCGGAACAAACAGACAGACAGACAGACAAAAGTTGTAAAAAATGTTGTTTTGGTATATGTACCGTATATACATCCAAATACACTTAGTAAAAAGCGGTTGTTTTAATATTACAAACAGACACTCTAATTTTATTTATTTGTATAGATGTATAGAAGATGTATAAATGTATAGATGTATAGAAGATGTATAGATGTATAGAGTATAGATATGCAAGATTGTGAGTAATTATGTTTCTTACTCTTTTACGCAAAAACTACTGAACGATTTTTTTTATCTATGTAATCCGCATCAACAGACTTTCCCACTTGTATGGCCATGATTACTACAAACAATCCTTAGATAAAAATTTAAATCATTCAAATAATCTACTTTGTATCTGTAATAAAATGTTCAAGCATTGCATAAAATAATCTATCTTGAAAAACAACAAATAACTCCGTGAACAATATCACAGAACGTCTGCTCATAATAGGAAGTTTAAATAGCTTTACTGAAGCCTTTCGCATTCAATTTATCCTTAAACATCGCTATGTCCTGGGATTTCAAAAGGCAAGGAAAAGCGTTCTAAATAAAAACATCGCATGTCTTCTAAAGCGAGACAAGACGCTCGCTTCGTATCATCTGAATAGATCGTTGGAGTGCAGAAGTCACTCAACCCTTTCTTTACACAGTTTTGGCTCACTATGCCTTCCTCATGGGAAAATATTGTAAAGTTCACCCTATACAACTTTTTGTCTTACACATTTTTACAGATTTTCATACTGTTTTGCGTTTACATAACGATGTAATGTCCTCATTGACTTTCCTATGGCTATTGAAGCATAAATGGATGAAGTTAGATATTATTTATCTATTAACGTAGCATCAGCATGTTTTCAATCAAGATATAGTCGTCGTAGTCGATAAGGTATAGTTAACCCCCGGCAAAGAAAACATCGTGTTTAAGTTTAAATATTGGACTAGAATTCGAAGTTATCCTGGCTAACTGAACACTTATTGATCTTAAAATACTCTTTATAATACAAAGTTGTTAGGATAATATCAATCTCAAATTGCGCGAGTAACTTAATCTGAAACTTTCTGATTATTAATTCCTAGAAAACTCTGTATTTCCCTAAGGCTGTCGGTTTAACATAATTTGTTCTGATACTCACTTCAGCTTTGTTGTTTTCAACAAGTTTTTGAAGTGAAAACTTCTTTAGCATCGTTGTGATTTTAAAGTCGATGAAACGAAAAAGTGACAGTAAAAAGAGACAGACACGTAAATTCATAACTTTTAACGTGGGAGAAAATGAGATAGGAAGCATTATACAGTGTTCCTTATGTTCGTGGTTCTCTTTGTGTTACTTTAAAAGTGCTAAGTTGTATTTATAGATGGCACAAGGTGTTCCTTCAATTTCCACAAAGCGAATCTTCTATCTTGTTAGATAGAAGATTCGCTTTATGCTGGTTAGATGGTGCCATCTGCTCATTTTGCTTTTCATGTTATGTTTAAAGATGGCGTTAGTTACCGCTGTTTTCTTTGCATCACTATGATCATTATTAAAACCTACAGTTATCATCTTCCCGAAATTTTACATTCGTCTCATTATCTTGAAACCAAAAATTTTGCAGGTTTCACTTCTACCACATGTGAATTGCAAACATTTTTTTAGTTTGTGAAGTTGTTTTAAAATTTATAAAATTACTAGTGGATACCCGGCGTGTTCCACTACGTTGAAATGAGAATGACAAATCAGTGTTTTTGTGTTTTCGTTGACGTTGATGAGCCATCTTTACATATTCATTTAGAAATTGTTATATGGGAAAAGAGGAAAATCGACTTTATCAATGGAGCGAATGTGCCTAATGCATTGTTTTAATAGTCTCAAACTACCTTCCGATTATTTTCTTTCAGATGAAACCATTTTGTGCCTTATACAGTGCTTTTGTAACATTCTGTCAATCTCTGCTATTATGTTCTTTGCACGCTCTGTCATATCAGTGTCATATTTTACGATAAATTTTGTATATCCTGCTGCACACATAATACGTATTCTGACGATACGTCATAAATTGTACGAGGTAAAGAGCTCGGCTATTGCATAGTAAAATAGAACCCTTATTAATCGATCATGTTAGTTCGTCCGTCCATCCACAACATAGCACCCCTTGCCCAACATCCTTAGTGCTATAAAGCTGTAATTTGTCTTGGATATGCTTTTGTATTAAAACTACAAAGTGGTAGAGTAAAATCTTTAATAACTCTTTTTTCTTTCATCTTTCTTGTCTAGGAACACATCGGTGATGCCTTTATTATTGAAATCTAAGAGCGACAGTGCCCACTTACTATCAGCTTTACACATAAAATATTATGAACCCTGAATTATCAGTAAGTGGTACCACCATTGCTCTATAAATTTATTATTAAATAAAAATAAAGTGACAATTTAAATGAGGTTCACAACACCCCAGAGTAATCGTGTCGCTTATTGCTACTTACTGTAGCAAAACCAATTTGTTTGCGGTTATTAAACATACAGTGACTTAATTGAGTTATTAAAACAAGTAGGTAATAGTTTAAATAACTAAATACACGGTTTTATATTGTCAAAGTAAATACTGAAGAAAAAAAACGAAATGTGTAATGGGGCACCAATTTAATAGGGGTCAATTTAAGGGGGTCGTCTTCCGAAAGTTCCGTGGACGTCGACGACCACCGGGAGTCACCGGAAGCGTGTCTCACTTCGCGAATAAGTGAATTAGTTTTAAGTATATATTTTTGTATGTATGTTAGTCTGTAAGGTATTTATTTATGGGCCTCGTTGCCTGAAATAAAGGTTTATTATTATTTATTTATTATTATTATTAATAGCATTTTGTTTTAAAAAAAATTCAATAAAAAATATTTTATGAAAAAACATTCCAAAAAAAAATATATATCAAGAAGAAATTTTTAAAATAATACTTAAAACAAATGACAACGTATTTATATTTAATATTTATTTTAAATAATATATAAAGAGGAAAGATTAGATTTTTTGTTTGCATTGAATAGGCTCCAAAACTACTGAACTGATTTCAAAAATTCTTTCACTGTTGGGAAGCTACACTATCCCCGAGTAACATAAGCTATATTACATTTTAAAAAAAATTAGGGATCCTTAATAAAACTCCAATAATGTAACCCAAGGTGTAAAAAATAAGAAAACCGAAGCAAAGCGAGGGCGGTTACTCGTTTTAAATATTAAATATCGTCTACCCATTCCACGCGGCCGTAACGCTTTTTCGTGACAGAAAAATCCTACTACCCCGTCTATAAAGAAGTTTCACTTCAAAAAAATTGGGACTGCGGTTCCCTCGTCTGGAGCCGAACCTGGATCAGACCGTCATCAGAACTAAAGCAACATGTATAATTTCAACTTCTTAGGATAAGCGGATGTAGGTCTAATTAGGCTTGCAAGATTTGACCCAAACAAAGAAATAAATCAACAGGGCAAGTTAAATAAAACCGTTTAATAAAATATAATATAAACCAAAATACTTCTTTTATTTATAGATATTATTATCGGCTGTTGGGTGTTTTATCTATCTATTCTATATTGTTACACGTAAGAAACATTTCAATCAAAAAGAAATAGGATTATTTGACTCACATACATAAAACAACACATAAAATTAACATGTTTTCTTGATAAAAAAAAATTAATTTTCTGTACATAGTATGAGAATTTCAAAATAAAGCTAAAAAGGTCATATTATCTTCTGAACTTTTTGGGCTAGAACCACAAAATTTTGTGAAAGAAGTGAAGAATAGAATCCAAAATAATGCGGGACATTCTATATATTTTGTGTGGAAGCCACACAGTTTTTAAGTCAGTTCAAAATTCAAAGAGTGACTCAAATAGTGATAAATAAATAATCGTTACAAAAAAGTACTTTACTTTTCTTCAAAATAGAAGAATAATGAATGCCGACTTAAGTGGTAGAACTGACATTTAATATAACTAAGATTTGGTTAGCATTTGCGCGCACAAAAGAATGAATATTTGAACGAGTACACAGAGATGGTGGCGAGGGTCCTTGGAATTTAATTTATTCCCTCCGGTCATCACTATGCAGCATTAGGTAACCGTGTCGACTGAACGAATGTAGCATTGTTGGTAACTTCTTTTATACTTGTATGGAATTGAAAACACTATATAAAATGTTTTAAAGCTCGTATCAGTTTGTTCCTATCTTTGCCTAAGCAATAATTTAAAAAATTGTTCTCTTTTTCGCATTTTGGGCTTCCACTAATTACTCTTTAACATCTGACAGACGTCACATAGGACTGAATACGATTATTAACGAAAAGCATTCTACCTCAATGCCTAATCCTTAACTGACCTATAATAAAATTATAATTTTAATTGACAGTTTTTGGCTTTAAATAAACATTAAAGCATTGTGTCCGTGTGAAAAGTAACAATGTATAACTTTAAAGCATCATATTTGTCAATTTAAAGTCCATTTGCATGTTTTGTGCATGCACAAAAGGTCAACACCTACTCATCAAAATAATTAGCAGTGCTTCAGCTTTCAGAACGAAAACACTTATTCTGCCAAGGTTTTGACTACAAAGCCACATGGCAAGGCCATGTTAGACTGTGGTGGCTATTTCAGTCATTTATTGTCGTGTAAAGTAAAAACACTAATTACTATTCACTTATGTCTATTAGAATCAACCTTGAAATATATTTCACGTGTTTTTTTGTTGCAATGTTGGAGTTTTATAATAAGCTGGAGTTTTATGAAATGCCATATTGTGATGGCCTAACCTCAATCCCATGTCGACGAACTAGGGTGTCGTAAAAAGCAACAAAAGTCGACCTGCTTAGTGGTAATGCGTAATAATAATAAGGATAATATTACCAGTATAAGTATCATATCATATCATATCATAAATATTATTACAGATATTATTATCTTTCCGTGAAGCTTTGAAATAAACTTGCTTGGATTATCGAAGTTTCTATTATTTATATCTCGGCTTTCTCGCTGAAAGTAGGTAGGTATCCAATTCCTAGGTCTGATAATAGAGCTCTAAATTTAGAAATCACAGGAAACATAATAACAGATGATAAAAGATATTGGGATTTGGATATTTTGGGAATTGAATATATTGATTAAGCTTTCTAGGAAAAAGATATTTGGTAAACTTTGAACATTTTGGGAATTGGACATTTTCTATCTAAACAGTCATCATCATAATATCATACATATAATATAACTGTAACTATTCAATGTCTGTACATGGAAAATGTTTGAAAAATATATTTTTTTCTGTATGTCGGTTTGTCTGTTTGTCTGTGAGTTTGTAATAATTATCTCAGAAACGACTTAACCGAGATGGCCGCAGTTTTCACTGATGTATTGTAGTGAACTGGGGTGAGAATTGTGTTTTTTTTATTTCAATGGGTTCAGTAATATGGTAAATTTATGTCAATTTAAAGTATAACATCCATACGTTTTTTTCGAGTTTTTGCTGTCTTTGTATTAATAGTAACTAGTTTTTAATATATTTAATCATAAATTATAGCTAGTCCAACTCCGATTGCTTTTTAAAAGTTGTGATAGTGAAGAAGAAACTATGAATGGCCCTCTCTCATAACTTGTACGTTAACTTCAAGTAAATCTGAAATTGAAAACAACTTCTAACTATCATGTACTAATCCTCTTTGATATAGTTTTAATTAATGATTCGAATTTGCGTAAGTTTTGAATATTAAATGCGTAGGCGATGAAGTCATACGTAAACATTGCCTATTAAACTCGAATCGATTCGAATTAACAAGTCAAAATTCTTGCGTTTTTATAATATAACCAAAACCATTCAATAAATATCCACTTGAAAGTACATCCATATTCTGCTTACAGGTCTTAGATATAAATAACCAAAGCAGTAAAACAGCGACAAAAATAAAGGAATCCGGGGAACTAATCTTATACAAAGACAATAGAATTGGTGTCAACGGACGCAACATTAAAAGTAGCGCGACCGAAAAAGTGGGAAGAGTTAGGGAAATGGGGAATTTAAATAGAAAATTCCCAAGCAGAAAACAATGAGAGCGTTAGTAGCTCTGCATTTATACGCGTGTAATTTATGTAGGAATCTGGCGTTGTGAATATGCTTTCTTATGAATGTATTCTAAGGTTACAAAGTCATAATTTTGAATGATTTTTTTAAGCAGCTAGCTAACGTATATCGTAATTGAATATCATTGAATGCAACTATAATAGATATTCAACTTATTTTATTGTTATTATTTAGGGTCATCACTAAATCGTCTACAGGGTTGTAGAGTAAAAATTGAAACTGAAACATTACTTATTTCCGCAACTGCTGCAGACGAGTACTTACGTATAATTGAAATAGTTATTCATTAAAACTTTCAAAATTGCAGCGTAATTCATAACAGATGCTGATGCGACAGGAAGGACAACTCGTTGAAACTACAGCTAGTGATGTTTCATAAATTTGCAGCGCTGGGAATATTTCTGAACATTTAACAACTTAATGTGTGCAATGCAATAGTGAAAACGAACATAAAAGTACAATCACAGCAATTTCAGGCATTTGCTTTTATTTATTGAAAAGTTCCATTGCCGATCTCTGAAAATCTTCATCATATCACAACATATACCTACTTATTGTAAAACCTTCCTGAAACAAAACAAATGCATTGAAATAAAGAAACTTTCATTAAGAAAAAACGAAAATGGAATCCGTGTTTTTTTTATTGTTGGCAAACATACAGTCATACATACATACACCTACATTGGAATTCTAGAAGACGCTCCATACCACTTCATTTATATAATACTGTCACAGTGATTATATCATTACAATCGTTTAATCATTATTATTACATCCCAATTCATGTAATTACCATATTGTCACGATAGCAATCATGCACTTTATTGATCTATTCTTTGTCCAGTTCGAAATTGTGAATTGCAGTTGAAACAGACGTAGACAAATGATGATATAAACGTTCAGTGTTCCGCTAGTGAATAAAGGACGTACGTTCATGTTCATACTTGAACTGTGTTAAATTGTTTCGTAATGGAATTGCTCTCATTCTTAAGTATAATTTGTTTCAGTTGAATTGCATGAGGTGAAGTCGAGTTAATATTTTTCATCAGAAAATTCAAAAAAATGCATACTAAAGTGTAGTTGTAAACTGTATCCATAGCCGTATTGGGGCGGCTTAGTATACTAACTCCAATCCCACGCCGGATGGGTGTCGTAAAAAGCGACTAAATCCGGCCCGCTGGTGGTAGGGCCCCTCGATCAATATTGGTAACATTGATTTTAATTGTTAATTAATAATGGTATTAATTAACAATTTTATTACTATTATTATTTCTCCATGGGGTTCGCCCGGATAGCTACCACCCTCGAGCATGAGTCAGCCGCCAAACGACTCGTCGTATTCCGGCTGGGGGCTCGAGAGCCAGTTCTTTCTTTCTTTTTCTTCCCTCTTTCTTGGCCGGCAACGTATCAGTGATGCCTTTGGTGTTGCTGATGTCTATGGGCGAAGATAGCCACTTACTATCAGGTGGATCGTCAGCTTGTTTGCCGGCAATTTCCATTAAAAAAAAACTAAACTTGGGTTCAGTATGCGACCAGCATTCCGATAGAACAAAGTGACGTAAGTGGCTACAGAAGCCAGCCATCATAAGGCTTCGTGTAAGAAGCAAATTTTAGCAATAAATTATTATTACTAAGTCATTAATATTATTATTAGATACTTCAATTTATAGAATAGTTTAGAAGTATTTTTGAAGGCTTGCGTGGAGATATCGATCCAACACGTCCCTTTGAGACACTTTTATGTATTGCTGTGTGGATCCTCAATTGCAAAATTTGATACATCCGAAAATGTTCTCCGCTATATGAAACTATTTTAAAATAGAAATCTACCTTAAATATATTACTGGGGTGAAATTATGAGGGACTGGTGAGTGGGTTATGGAATACACAGTTCAGATTAAACAACAAATTATCTTTCCGTGAATCCCACCTGGCCAGCTACAAACTTCTTGCTTACGTCAACCGCTAAACGATTCGTCGTATTTGGGCTGGCAACTGGAAAGCTTGTTCTTTCTTTATTTTTCTTCTACTCTCTACTCTAGTACTTGATGACAAAAAATAAAATAAAAATAAACGCTTACACACTCATACTCCGCAGTAGGTTTTTATCTGTGTCGCGGGTGGCATGGACAACACATATTATAACACATCACAATAACACCCTGCACCCGAGTACAAATATTTATCTTTCTCATTAATATCTGCCCCGGCCGGGAATCGAACCCGGGACCCCTCGCTTCGCAGGCAAGGTCGCTACCAACTAGGCTACAGGGTTGTCGAAAAAAACACAAAGACGAATTACAAAGAACCTTGTAATCTAGATAAAATTTGTGTTTTCCACAACGGTTTTTTAAAGCGAGTAATCGGTTTATTCAATAAATGCTTCGTTGATGACACGACTGAGCTCCATCGCAACTAATTTGCATATTACGCTCGCCTAGGGATGCGGCCACTTTGCCGCAGCCGAACATATTACTATTCTACTTCCTACTAATATTATAAAATGTGAAAGTTTGTATGAATAGCTGTTACTCTTTCACGCAAATACTACTGAACGGACTTTCATGGAATTTAGCACGCGGGCAGATCATGAAATAAGACATAGCAGTAGCGTAGCGTGGCCAGGGGGGCCATGAGCCCGGGCGGCACATAAACAGAGGGCGGCAAGCCACTCGTTTTTTTTAAAAAAAAAAACGTATTAAAATTAATTATTTTACATTTTTTTAATGTAAATTGTGTTATGAAAAAAAAACAAGAAAAGTGCATTTTTAATTAATAAAAAAATATTTTAAATAATATGGGGGCGGCAAAATTCATTGGGGGGGCGGCAAAATTTCGATCGGCCCCAGGCGGCCCCACGCTACGCCACTGAGACATAGCAAACGCTAGTTTTGTATACACGCCCTCAAACGCTTACACACATATGTATGCGGTTTAATAAGGGCATAACACGCATTTCGCGTTATGGACGCTTTACATACTTATGCCACAACGCGTTGTAAGCTGTTTTTTTACTCAATGAGCGTTTTTGGTCTTTGAGCGTAACATAATAATGCTCGACTTGGCGGGGGCACTGCCGTGCCCCCAGATTATCTGTATTATACAGGGTGACTGGTTATTGGTCGTGATCCCGTGAAGGGGTAGTAGGTGACCACTGATATCAATCACGTGATATCAATAACATCTAAGCTTAATAACGATGAATGAATGATGATAAAAGTAATAATTAAAGAATAAGTATAACAGTCGAGCTTAAGTTCAGTCAAGCATCAGTTGGCTGCTTGTATTCAATTTAAACAGAATTGTAAAGCTGCAAGTTTATAACTGAATAGCGCGAGTGAGCTTGTCACAGTTTCCGATATTGTCTAAGCCGGTTGTCAACAACTGAAAGAGGGGCGAATACAATGTTCAGTCTAGTTTACATCATTGGAAGTTAGAGATTAATTTACAGTGTTTTATAGCTGTAGAACTGTATTGATAAATCTGTACATAATAACTATAAATTATTAAAGTATGAATAACAAGAGTCTTGAATAGGAGGCGTGTGGACACTTTATTATTATGCATCTAAAAATTTATCTTGTGTCTTGTTCTATTAGGTAAAAAGTCACCAATTGATTCAACTATAAATAAGTTATTAAAAGATCCAAGAATACGAATTAGATAATAGTTTTACCTCAACTGAAATATAAACTTAGGTGTTATTGTCCATTGTCTATGGTAACTACTTTACCATCATTGTTGTGTGTGTTGTCAATTGTTAATAATTAATTTTTGACTATTTTAATCAAATATTATGTATATCGGAGAAGACGGTTGGGTAGTTCAGGAAATAATAACATTATTTCCTGAACTACCCAACCGTTTACATAACATAGCGTTTACATAACTTTAGTCAGAAACTCATCTTAACACAGGCTTTACACACGTTACAATTCAATATGACGGCCAGTGTGGCGCAATGGTTACCATGCCGGATCGCCGCACCGAGGGTCCTGGGTTCGATTCCCAGCGAGGCGGAAATTTGAATGATGAGTTTGAATTTCTGTTCTTGGTCTGGGTGTGAATGTCCTCGTCTAGTGTGTTGTCTATGGCACCCACGATACAGGGAATCCTAGTGTGGGGCTATGAGTGTGAAGCGTTATTTATTTATTTATAATACGCAATTATAATTGATTGTCGTCAATTATCCGAGCAACAGCCGACTGAGGTATGTATGTCGGAGAACCCATTTATGTGGTCGTGTAGCGTGGGTAAGAGAGAAACAGTGAACACAATAGTCGCGTTTTATACTGTTCAGCACTATCATAGTCACACTTTACACAATAAAGTTATAGTCAGGCATGAGAGCTGAACCCCCCCAGTGGCCTCCGACCTCCCCTTATAGCCACCCCAAGCTTCGCATAACCCCTGGTCTGATTCAGTTACTGGTCAATCTCTTATCTGATTCTGATTATTGTTTGCACACCGGGCAAGCGAAACGAATAACATTTCCTAGAGTGAAGGAACCGATCTCTACGACGCGACGGTCAAATGGTAAGTGAGGCTCCATCCAGCGTCTCTCCACGAGCTAAGCTCTGTTGTAACACGAAGTTAGCCGAGTATCGATTTCATCGCGACGGTGCTGCCTTCTCTCGGTTATTCTGCCACCGCGGCTCCAAATGACAGCAGACAATTTGCATAGTGTTGCCATCTTCAAAATCCGAATACACTCAAGCCTGGCCCGACTCGGCGTTCCATATTATGATCTCCGACATATTTATATTAGTAATAATTAATAAGTTATTTTATTATAAAAATTATTATAATAATAATATATTGATTGTCGACTTACATTAAGAAACACGTTTTTTATCTTTTTATGTGGAAGAGAATTTACAAAATATACAAATAATCATATTGTATAACATAATCAATCATATTGTAAAACAAAGTCCCCGCCGCGTCTGTCTGTCTGTTCGCGATAAACTCAAAAACTACTGAATGAATTTTCATGTGGTTACGTAATATTTTCATTTGAGATTCATCATCACAAAACCATTATGAACAAAAATATTTACGCGCCAAATGATTGATTTAGACGGAACTAGTTGTTCTCGCTATACATAGTTATAAAGCAATGAACGAACGAGGAGATAACAAAGTGTTTTGTAATAAATCACCTCTAAGCAATGAATCTTTGTCGCAAATACTTTTTCTAGCAAAGTGGAGTAAAAAATATTTCCCTATGCTCAAAGATGTCTGTTATTCGGCACAAATGACAAACTGCAAGGTTGATTTGGTTGTTAACTAGATATGTGGATGAAGTACACAAAAATAATTAAAATATACTTAGGTCATATTGCGAGTGTGTAGATCCTCCACAAGTATTAGGTAAGGCTCTCAGGGCGGGGTAGGTAGGTAAATTACTTGAATGAGGCACAACACCGACTCTTCAAAGTATTATATTGATAAAACAATAGGCTTAACACACAGTATCAAATTATCATATTAAGTAGGCACTGTTATTAAAAGTAATCAAAACATTCAAAATAAAATAAATAACGTTTTTAGTCCCATCCTCGATGGGAACCCAGCTGACAGAAATGCATTTTTGAAAACCAACCGTCACGATTTAAAAGAAGAAAAATGCATCTGCCAGCCAAGGAATATTGAACGAGGTATTACACTTTGTTACAATATTTGAAATGGCAAAATTTTAAACAGAAATAAATATACATACCCATAACGGTGTACATCAAAAAAAAAATAACGTCCTTGTCTTCGCTTCACATAAATTAAGACGCGCGCTACAAGTTTTTCGTAGCGTGGGCAAAACGCTGAGTAGCATGCCTTCCTTCCATCTTAGCCCGCAACGCATCCGTGATGCCTTGGTGGGAAGACGTTGTCTTTTAGTGACGTTGTTGTATGCAGGCACGTTTGTCGGCAAAGAAAAAGACTTATAATAGGTATGTATTTAATTTCGCTACCTTGCCTTGTACTCATAAAACACATCCTATTTCATATTAAAGTAAGTCATCCACAAATTAATGAATAAATGAATAATGTAGAAGGTGACATGTAGAAAGTAAAATGAAAGGTAAATCGTGGGGAAAGCGACATCTATTACCTCAGCCTGTCCCTGTGGAAAACAGGAGTGATATTCATATATGCGAAAATACTGTACGGTATGCAAAGCTACGTAAGCAAAAATTGAATTAGGTACGCAAAGCCATACGTGGCCATACGTCTGCGGATAACACCCGCCCTCCGTAAACATCGAACCGCTGAGCTCTAAACCTCCATAAAGGATAATATATTATGTCGACTTATACCGTCGGTTATAGTTTATGGTCTACTGTGGTAATACTTTAGACCTACATCTTCTCAGTTTATGGAGAGGGGTTTCTCTACAAAGCAGCAGTGTTACGATTTATAAAGCACGGTGCAATGATGTTATGTGATCGAATATTGTAGGCTTTTAACAAACTTTCACATTTTTTTTATGCCTTAAGCTGGCAAACGAGCAGACGTGTCACCTGATGGTAAGTGATCAACGTCGCCCATGGACATTAGCAACATTAGGGGCGTCACAAATATTAGTAGGAAGGATTAAACACGAGCGTGACAACGCTCATTTGATGATAAGCCGAGCTCAACCGTTGTTAACATGCCACTTGTAAGGGCTTCAGAGATCTCACTCAGATATTACATGTAAGGAAATCCCCTTTTATTTACTAAGAGGTAAGCGATCGGTTAAGGGCGGACCTACATTTTTATTTTTGGGAAACGTTGCTAACAGCTCTCAGGAAATATCCACAGAATATATGTGAAAATAAGATAGATTATTATTTAGGAGTAGGAAAGCCTATCTAGTATATTTTATTGGAAGAACCCAGAGAACAATTAAAAACCTACTTAAAGATAAACCAGTTTTATGGCTTCGTTCTTGAGATGAATAGAAAAGGAACTCCTTCATCTGTGTGTCCATTACATCCTATTTTTACCGAATATACTGAACGAGAAGTTATCTATTATCTAATATACAAAATTCTCATGTCATGCTTTTTTGAAGTTGAACTCCTCCGAAACGGCTCGACCGTTTTTCTTGAATCTTTGCGTGCATATCGGCTAGGGTGGAGAATCGGACAACATCTATTTTTCATCCCCCTACCCCTAAAAAATTTTTGGCAGAACAACGTTTGCCCGGTCAGCTAGTAGATGTATGTACTCGTAACTAGACGACAAACGAACTGACGATCCACTACACTGTAGTATGCTGACATGGGATTTACGACAGTATTATAAGCCGCTCTATACGGCAAAAAATTACGGCCATAAGAACACTTAAAAACCTATTTCAGCTAATTACTCTGCTATAATATGAATTATCTTTATCGTTTTTCATAAGAGTGAAAAAAACAAAACACTTAATCAGCCTCCTATAACTTTGCTTGTTTTAATGACTATGGGGGTTAGAGTTTTGCAGTGATAATATCAGTTGCACCGTCGGTCGCCGGACTTGGAGATTTAAAAGATAACCTATATAATACTTGGACGAAGTAGCATTACGGTGGTATGTGGGCCAGTAGGCGAAATATTATTATGGCTTGTCAAACACAGCACCGACCTACTAACATAGTGCCGGGAAAGTGTGTTGCTGATGGCTATGTACGGATATTTTAGAAAAGATTTAATAAGAAACCCGTTTTTTTGCAATAACTAACAAACGAGCTGAAATTCCACCTGATGGTAAGTGGATATCGTCGCCCATGAACAAGAGTGATACCAAAGGCATGATTGATGCGTTGCCGGCCAAGAAAGAGAGATGAAACTATATCAAGTGTTCTGTGTAATTTATCATCATCTGTCACCTGGGATTGGTTATCTTCTGACAATGCGAGAGTTACATTCTATATTTCACCATGCTGGCCACGTACAGATTGGTAGACTCTGTTCATGCTTTAGCACAATTGTATGCAGAAGTCCTGGTGCACAGACTTCCTCGCGATGTATTCCTTACTGGAGTTTTGTTATTCATAGGAGTTATTTATCGGCCGGTCTCAATATTATACTATCAGTTGAGCTCTGGTACATAACAGAGATAAAAAGTAAAGATTGATCTCCCGGCAACTGCCGTCTCTCAAATCAAAAGTAAGCAAACAAAAGTAAGATCATCGGTAGATAATATTTCAGTGACATTTCTGCCTCTGGTTTTTATGTCCCTCTCAAAATTTAGTTTTCGCATAACAATATATTTTTTTATACTTTTATACTTTTTTATACTTTTTATTATAAAAAGGAACTCAGTGTTTTTGATTATAAACTTATTTCATTTTAATATTAAAATGATAATTTGTTCCAAATGTATTGTGAATTTCGCGGATGAAGTTAATAAAATAATGATAAATGTAAACTAGAACAATGCTTCAGTAATAACAAAACGCAGCATTTGACGTTTAGTACTGACAGGTTTCCTAGACAACGATGACATGTTATTGTCATTTGACATTCGTTTATGTCGTTTGGTTACCCAAAATATAAACAACGTGTATGTTCTCATAATTTTAGCAATATTAATTAGTTTTATAAATAAATGAAACACAGTTCAACAATTACCGTGAGTATAGACTTTATTTTTATATATTATTATGTTTAAATAAGTAAGTAAATATATTATTATTATGTTTAGTAAACAAAAATTTGTAGTAATTGTAAATTGTTGTAATTGTAGCAGTGATAGCCTAGCGGTTAGAACGTTGGTCTCCCGAACGAAGCGTTTATTCCCACTTGTCCGGGGCCCGAGTTCAAATCCTGGCACGCACCTATAATTTTCAAATATTATGTGCGTATTAGAAGTTAATTATCACTAGCTTCGGTGAAGGAAAACAACAAACATCGTAAGGAAACCAGCACACCGGAGAGTTCTCCATAAAGTTCTTAAAGGTGGTTGAAGTCTACCAATCTGCACTTGGCCAGCGTGGTAGAATATGGCCTAACACCCCTCACATTGTGAAAAGAGACCTGGAACCCAGCAGTGGGACAGTTATGGGTTGTTGCTTTTTTTGCTTTTAAACAAAAAAATTTTTGCCAAATGTACTAAAGGAAGTTTCTTTGCAGATGAAGTCCAGACCTTTCACAAAAGATGAAGTACATAAGGCCAATAGCTATTGATGTAGCAGGGATACACCATTATTTCTTAAAAGGCGAAATGTTTTTGTTATAATTTCAAAATATATCTAACTTAAAAAGCTTAGTGTTCTTGTTTTATTAAAATACCTACCTACTTACCTAAAACTTTAAAGATAGGAATTGTCCTCAATTCTCATTCACTGCCGTTTTTAACCGACTTCAAAAAAAGGAGGAGGTTCTCAATTCGACTGTATTTTTTTTTATGTTTGTTACCTCAGAACTTTCGACTGGGTGAACCGATTTTGATTATTTGGTTTTTTTTAAACGAAAGCTGGTGCTTGTCATGTGGTCCCACTTAAATTTGAATGAGATCTGATAAGTAGTTTTTGAGTAATTTTGAAGTCGGTTATTTTTTGTTAGTAAAATTTAGATTATGTTTAATCTGAATATAGGTATATAAACAAAATTGGATTCACACAATTCAGTCATATATTTTATACGCCGATAATTTCGACGATCTTGGTACCGTATTAAAAAAGGCGGAATCAAATACACAGGCTTCATAAAATTCATTATCACTCATCACTGATTAATAAATTCATGATTTTTTCATACATTTTCTTTACAATACGAGAAATCTACCAATTATCCGTCGAAATCGAGCGACATGAAATACTCCGATAATTGGTAACTTATATTACCAACAGTTAGCTGTCAAAGCGTTATTGAGACGCAAGTATTTATTTTTGTATGGACCAACATACCTACGGTATGACTTGGCCCTCCGAACGGTAGATCAATGTCATCGGTAGATATTTTCTATCCACCGAAGGTTATTGAGACGCAAAAATTAACAAATTTGACAGATAACATACTAATGGTAGCTTTATCTACAGTTTTTCAAATGTTAGTACATTATTGAGACCGGCCGTATAAGTACCTTTGAAATCTATGACCTTAAATAGAACCTACAGGTCCTTTTCTTTTATCCACGTTAATTGTCCGAATCAGTTACTCCATAGGCCTCCAACGTTTTAGAGCAGCGTAGTGGATAGGGCTATAGGCCCCCGCAGCATGAGCTTAGGAAGCCAATTTCCCGAAGCAATAAAGTTCTATACAATATAGTGATCAAATAACATTTGAAAATAACTCCAGAAAGTATTTTGCTGAACACATAACCGTCGTACTTACACTACGCTACGCAAGGTCTTGCGTAGCGTAGTGTAAGTACTTTATGCTCTTGTTTGTTCGGGAGACTGTTTGCAGGTAAACACCCGCTTTCATCTTTGTAAGATCCCGGAAATGCTTCCATGTTGAACATGAACTTTAACATTGCCATATATTTGCATCGTGCAATACATTATAAACTTAAGATTTTATACACGTATGTATGTCCTTACGGTTATTAACCTGCTTATTTACGTAACGCTTTTAGCTTATTCGTTTTATAGTTGTCGTCATATTTTCTAAATTCTGATGTCTCGCCATTTGTCACTGGACTGAACCGATAAGTGGATTATTTTATTATATTTTTGGTCGTCTTCCGACTGGGGGCTTGAGAGCCAGTCGTTTCTTTCGTCTCTTTCCTTTCTTGGGCGGCAACGGTCCGCTGATGGCGGGTGCGGTTGCTAGTCTGTGCTGTTGTTAGCTATTTACATAAAAAGTTATTCTAGCATAAATATCATTCTGGCATAAATGAAAAACTAAAATATTAACTTATTAATTATTTGCCATAGAGATGTATCAAAATGGTAGAACGCAAAGTTACCTAAATATTCAAAATTTATCGCTCCCTTACAGAATCCAATTTCATAAACGAAACTAAGACGCTTGCAAGCGATGACGAGCGCAGCTGTGTTGACATAGAGAGTATGACATGAATATGCTTACCAGTAAATATCGGCTTTGAAGATTGCTTTGAATTTTGATATTAATATGATAGCATTTTGCATCAAGAAATTACAAAATAGTTCACTGCAAAGGTGTGGTATTCTATCATCACATACAAGTAATAATAATAAGATAACTTATTAACATGCTTATTACTTATTCCAAAACTTGATGCTTTATAATATTTTTTTGTTTGTAATCTATGTAGTAATGTAACAAAATAATGATAAACAGTTTATACCTACTATTTTTTTTTTATTTGATTATGTGAACCTCATAATTTAGAGTAATTTGTTACAAAACACACTGCTGTTGAAGTGGAAAAAAACAAAAAACTAAAACCAATTTTCTATACTAGTAAAAGCTTTTAAACCCAAGAGAACATTGCCAAGTGCGCATATATCAGAAACTCTATCTAAGTATATCAACCAGAAGGCGCCCTTTTTGCCAAATAACGGTACTATATCAGGGATGCTGTTCTCAAAAATATTATTTACTTTTATCTGCAGAAATATCAGGCATTTATCTCACTACAAAAAACGTTTTAGACCCTTATATTTGACAGACGTGCCCAGCAAGAATTTTCTTGTCTCAAACCTCAGATAAATAAAAAGGGTAGATACGCTTTAAACTTAAGTGTAGCCATAAAAACTACGCTATTTTCGCGTATTTACACGCATCATGCAATCAAATACGTAAAAAACTACTCTAGTTAGGGTTCCGTAGCCGAATGGCAAAAAACGGAACCCTTATGGATTCGTCATGTCTGTCTGTCTGTCTGTCTGTCTGTCCGTCCGTATGTCACAGCCACTTCTTTCCGAAACTATAACAGCTGTACCATTGAAACTCGGTAAGTAGATGTATTCTGTGAACCGCATTAAGATTTTCACACAAAAATAGAAAAAAAAAACAATAAATTTTGGGGGTTCGCCATACTTAAAACTGAAACTCAAAAATGTTTTTTTCATCAAACCCATACGTGTGGGGTATCTATGGATAGGGCTTCAAAAATGATATTGAGGTTTCTAATATCATTTTTTTCTAAACTGAATAGTTTGCGCGAGAGACACTTCCAAAGTGGTAAAATGTGTCCCCCCCCCCTGTAACTTCTAAAATAAGGGAATGATAAAACTAAAAAAAATATATGATGTACATTACCAAGCAAACTTCCAACTTAAATTGGTTTGAATGAGATCTAGTAAGTAGTTTTTTTTAATACGTCATAAATCGTTTACCGCAAAAAACATTGATCAAAGTTACAACGAACTACAAGAACTTTTATATTATGTTACTTGCTGCTACGGAACCCTTCATGGGCGAGTCCGACTCGCACTTGGCCGCTTTTTTTTCCAGTACCTTCCTAACTGTCCTGCTCTAATTTACACGAAAAACCGTCCTGTGCAGTTAAGTGGTGCAAAAACAATACTATAATATCGAGTAATAAGTCTAAAACTAAACTATTCCTAAATTTTAGAGAATTTAACTGAAACTGGAAGAAGAGATAGACAAGTTAAACTGGAGTATTGTGGGTTTATCTGAAGTCCGAAGACAGGGGGAGGACACGATAATACTCAAATCCGGAAACTTGTTCTATCACCGGGAGGGCGAACACCTGTCCTAAGGTGGTGTCGGGTTTCTCGTCCACAAGTCCCTCGTCAACAACATTGTGCAAGATGGGAGTGTGTCGGCCAGGGTAGCGTACCTTACACCCAGAATATCCAAACGGTATTCGTTGAAGGTCGTACAGGTATATGCGCCGACTTCGACACATCCCGACGATGAGGTTGAGGTTATGTATGAGGACATTAGTAGAGCCATACATACCTCAAAAACTCATTTCACAGTTGTGATGGGGGACTTTAACGCAAGACTAGGCACGCGAAATGACAACGAGATGAAGGTGGGACCCTTCGGATTTGGACGACGGAACCACAACTTCATGGAGAAGGAGGACTTATTCATGATGAACTCCTTCTTCAGGAAGAAGCCGCATCGCAAGTGGACCTGGATAAGCCCTGATGGTTCAACAAAAAGCGAGATAGACTTCATTCTGGCAGACAAACGGCATATATTTAATGATGTCTCTGTGATCAGCAGGCTTAAAACCGGAAGCGATCACCGCCTTGTAAGAGGCACATTAAATATCGACGTCAAGCTGGAACGGTCACGCCTGATGAAGTCTACGCTTCGCCCAACACCTGTCCAAATCCAGGGTTCCGAGAGCTTTCAACTCGAACTACAAAACCGTTTTGCGTGCCTAGAATCATGCACGTCAGTGGACGAGTTTAACACCAGGATGGTAGCAACTGTCCACGAGGTAGGGTCGAAGTACTTCAAGACCCACCCCAGTGGTAGATCTCAGGTTCTCTCAGAACAAACCCTCGGTCTAATGAGGGACCGACGAGAACTATGTGTGCAGTCTCCGACCTCTATGGCGGAGTACAGACGGCTCAATGAACAGATCTCTAAGTGCAGGCGACGCGATTTGCGAAACAACAACGCAAATCGTGTAAAAAAACACAATTGAGCGAAACCGAGGCTCCAAAGTGTTCGCCAGAGATCTGTCTATTGGGCAAAGTCAGCTTACGAGGTTGAAGACCGAGCTCGGCACCATAGTGTCATCGAAACCCGAAGTTCTGAGAGAGACGGAGAGATACTACGGACGGTTGTATGCCTCCTCTCAAGCTCCAGCTCCCCTCGAGGAGAGCGATAAGCGAGCCAAACTAACCCGACACTACACAGAAGATATCCCGGACGTCAGCCTGTATGAGATTAGAGAGGCTCTCAAACAGCTTAAGAACAACAAGGCACCGGGTGATGACGGAATCACAACCGAGCTATTAAGAGCTGGGGGGAAACCCCTCCTAGTGGCGCTCCGAAACCTATTCGATTCCGTCATTAATACTGGTACTACCCCGGAAGCGTGGAGCAGAAGTGTGGTGACTTTGTTCTTTAAGAAAGGGGATAAGACCCTTTTGAAGAACTACAGGCCCATTGCACTTCTGAGCCACGTTTATAAGCTGTTTTCGAGAGTGCTCACAAATCGCATAGCACGCAGGCTTGACGACTTCCAGCCCCCCGAACAAGCAGGATTCCGAAAAGGCTACAGTACCATGGACCACATACACACGCTGCGGCAGATTATACAGAAGACCGAGGAGTATAATCTGCCACTATGTGTTGCCTATGTGGACTATGAGAAAGCCTTTGATTCTATCGAGACCTGGGCAGTACTAAATTCTCTTCAGCGGTGCCGGATCGACTACCGGTATATCGAGGTGTTGAAGTGTTTATACACATCAGCCACCATGACCGTCAGAGTACACAACACAGCAACAAACCCCATCCAACTGCAGAGAGGTGTCAGGCAAGGGGACGTTATATCCCCAAAACTGTTCACCGCTGCGTTGGAAGACGTGTTCAAGTTGATGGAGTGGAAACGACGTGGCATTTACGTCAATGGCGAACACATCACACACCTGCGATATGCCGATGATATAGTCATCCTGGCGGGATCTCTGGAGGAACTTGGTACAATGCTCGGGGACTCGAACAGCGCCTCGCAACGGGTGGGTCTTAAGATGAACATGGACAAGACGAAAATCATGTCGAATGTCCATGTCACACCCGAACCGGTTGTTGTGGACGGCGCTGCTCTCGAAGTTGTAGACGAGTACATTTACTTGGGACAAGTGATCCAAATGGGTAAGTCCAACTTCGAGAAAGAAGTCACTCGTAGAATCCAACTCGGATGGGCTGCGTTCGGGAAACTGCGTCATATCTTGTCGTCCAAAAAGTTACCTCAGTGCCTGAAGTCGAAGGTGTTCGAGCAGTGTGTGTTGCCAGTGATGACATACGGATCCGAGACGTGGTGCTTCACTATTGGTCTAATGCATAAGCTTAGAGTCGCCCAGCGGGCTATGGAACGAGCTATGCTCGGTATTTCTCTACGCGATCGAATCAGAAATGATGAAATCCGTAGACGAACGAGGGTTACCGACATAGCTCAGAGAATTAGCCGGCTGAAGTGGCAATGGGCTGGCCACATAGTTCGAAGGACCGATAACCGTTGGGGAAGAAAGGTCGTCGAATGGAGACCACGCCTCGGTAAAAGGAGCACAGGACGCCCCCCGACCAGGTGGACCGACGACCTGAAGAAGACAGCGGGTATCCGCTGGATTCAGAAGGCTCAGGACCGGTCTGAGTGGCGTAGATTAGGGGAGGCCTATGTCCAGCAGTGGACCTCAAAGGGCTGATGGATGGATGGATGGATGGATAACTGAAACTTGGCAACGCGGGCGCTTCATTTTCGCACACGTACTCACTTCCAAAATTGATTACACTTTTTTGTTAGGAATGCTTTATCTACCTGTTATTCATCTGAGACTAAAGTCTAACTTGATCAGGCGCGGCATTCACAAAACGACATCAAATAAATGATTCTCATGTATAGGTAAGTAAGCCGTTTCCAAAGCAGTTCTTACGCCCCAACTCAGAATCACTAACGGTTACTTTAATCGCTCCTTAGTAATGAATCACCATACAAATTCTGTACCAAGGAGCGATTTAATTAACCTTTAGAGACTCTGAGTTGGAGCGCTAATCACTAAAGACTTCGTAAGGTTTAAGTTTTAATTAATGAAACAATGCAAGGGTATACAAGTAACTAATGTTACATCATGGCGTGTAGATAGATGATCATGAAGTTTCTGAAACAATAAGAACACGCTTTTAAACCTAAACGTTGTGAGAACAGTGCCAAATGCGGTATCGCTATCAGAGAGTGCGAAATGCATCAGCTGGAGAGCCCTTGCTGTCAAGTGTTGCGTTCCACAAACTCGTTTGTATCGCGATACTGTAGAACTTTGCGAGGCTTCGTAAGTCAACGAACTGTCAAGAACATTTACATTTTCTATCTTTTTAAATCGTGGGCAATAAATTTAGTTTCGGTTTCTATATCATAATAAAAAAATAATGAGCCCCTCTCATTTGTTGTAAGAGAAGGTTATAGTTATGTGATAATAGATAGTTGACAAGAATAGCCGTCACGCTATTGAAGAATCTTTTACCAGTTAAAGTAACAAAAGTACGCGACAGACATTAATAATAGCCGCAAAGTAAAGCAGCATTTGCTAAAAATACCTTCTTTTTGTTCTCCTTTACTTAGGCTACTGCTTCAAACAAAAGTCCATCTGTATTCAGCACAGTAACTTTGAAAAAGCTTTCTTGGTGATTGCTACTATGATACTTGGCTACTAGGTCACGTATTATTTAGAAGCAATATAACTTAGTTTTCTCAACGGAATCCTTTTTCCTCTATTGTATTCTGCAACCTAAGATGTCGCATAGTACGTCTTTAATTTATTAAATCCACTAAACCTAAATGCTTGGTCTTTTCTTACCAACCGTATCAATTATTACCATAGAACTTGTCTGATTTGCGGCATTAAAAACTGATATAGAATTACAAATTACTATTAGTATGAGCATAGTCACTTTATCTATGTGCTATTGATATTACCATTAAGCTATCGTTAAAAAATTAGAACAATTGACTAACGATATATTACTAGTAAATAGAAGATAGAAAATAATTAAAGTCATGTAAATTGTCTTTTCTTTCTTCATGCTTTAACGTTGACATTATTTTCATAACACAATAAGAAACATTTTGGAATCATCTCTAAAATTTGCTGATACGATTTGCCTTTTAACCTCGTGGAATCGCTACATCAGAACTTTTAAGATTAGGTCGGTCTATAACGAATCTGTGTCATGGCTTCTCTGTTCGAAATGAGAATGACATTTGAAATCGTTCCAGATAGGACAAACAATACCGTACGGGACATTTTTACAAACTAGGTGGTGCTTGCGAATTCGTCCGCGAAAATATATGGTTTTACTAACTGTTGCCCGCAGCTTCACTTGCGGAAATTTTGTTTTCTATTACAGAATGGCCAGCAATGATTCGAATGTGGCTGCAATTTTTACTCAATTAAGTGTTTCTAATACATAGAACTTTCAAATTCAAAACAGAAAGAGCTTTAGGCTTTAGGCTTTAGGCTTTTAAGCTAAGGATAAGATTTTATCAAATCTCCATACAAACTTTCATTCACCATGTAAGCTACTAATGTACATGTGAAAGCTCTGAAAATCCTTGAATTCTTAAATCTGTTTGCATTTAACGATATGACAAAACTGATTCTCATGATTTTAAGTTCAAATAAAAACATTTCACCTTTGTGTTTTTAAATGATGAAATTTTAAAAGCATGATATAGGTAGTTAACTTATGCAGTAAACTTTTGGTTGAAACCATTAACTCTTAAATAAATTATTACATTTCTAACTTAAAAATAACAATGTGTACGCATTTTTATCCCCCATTTAGACCCTCAAGGAATTAATTTCAATAAAAAGTGACACAATAAAGATGATGAATATTATAATGAGAGTGATATGGTAAAGTACATAGTAAGTAAATGTGCACGATTACGATATTAAACCTGAGAGCATAAAATCCCCAGACAGTAGCAAATCCGTGTAATACATATTACCAGAGTCAAAAGTTCAGAATGCTTTGCTTTTAAAATAGTATTTATTTAATTTTGTTGAGTCTTTTTTCGTATTATAAATTATTACACTATTATTACACTACCATTATTATCACAAGGTACATGATAATGATATGATGATGATATGATATGATGAATGATAAGAAATAAAAAAATGTTTTTAAATACTTATTAAATTTTTACTTCGTACTTATAAAAAATGAAATAATCTTTCATGTGCACGCTTCGATCAGTTGTCGTTTTGGAACGAAGTTCCTTATCGCACGTTGCGAAAGGGGGCTAGGCGGAAAAAATTGGGACGAAAAGTTGTAACGACACTTTTTGCCGTCGTTTATTAATTAAGGCGAGATTATTCGACCGTTGTAGGCATTTTGTTCACTTCCCTGTACCCCGCTCCCCTGAGTGTAAACTCGACCGCCGCGCCGTGAGCCGGCCGCGCGCGGCCGTGAGGTTAATGACCCCGTGCGTAGCTGTAGACCCTGTAGCCTAGTTGGTAGTGGACCTGCCTGCGAACTGCGAAGCGAGGGGTTTCGGGTTCGATTTCCGGCCGGGGCAAATATTTATGTGACAGATAAATATTTGTACTCGTGTCATGGCTGTTATTGTGATGTGTTATATGTGTAGTCCATGCCACCCGCGACTATGTACATGTCACCCGCGGGTATGAGTGTGGAAGGGTTTTATTATTATTATTATTATTAGTAACTGCTCTGAGTTGGGGTGTAAGTATACTTTATTTTGATTTATTAATTGGAATTTTAGGTGTAATAAAATAAGAGTAATGATAATTTTAGCTTATCCAGTGGAGACTAGAGGTGAGTGGAGACTGACTTGAAATTTTATGAAACGACACTGTCCAGTGGAGACTAGAGCCTAGAGGTGAGTGGAGACTGACTTGAAATTTTATGAAACGAAACTGTCCAGTGGAGACTAGAGTTGAGTGGAGACTGATTTGAAATTTTATGAAACGAAACTGTCCAGTGGAGACTAGAGGTGAGAGGAGACTGACTTGAAATTTTATGAAACGAAACTGTCCAGTGGAGACTAGAGGTGAGTGGATAACAAATAAGTAGGTACTTAGACTTACATACAAAATTGACTAATATCATCTAAATACTAACAAAAAATAACCAACTTCAAAATAACTCTAAAACTACTTGTCAGATCTCCCTCAAATGTATGTGGAACCACATGATACGCACCAGCTTTCTATCAAAAAAAGAATCATCAAAATCGGTTCACCCACAAATAAGTAGGTAGTTACATACAAAATTGACTAATATCATCTAAATACTAACAAAAAATAACCAACTTCAAAATCGAAACGAGTTTTTTTTTCAGAATGGCGGACTTGTAGGTATGCCAGGTTCCGTACAAAAATGTTCAAACCCTTTTTATAACATATTTTACAAGTATGTCGAGAATGATAAAAAGTATAAGAATAATTTAAAATAAAAAACCTAAAGATACGTAAAAAATAATAAAAACAAAAAAATTAAAATGTGTGCAATTCACACGTGTTAGAAGTGAAACCTTCAAAAATTTTGTTTTCAAGATAATGAGACGAATGTAAAATTTCGGGAAGATGATAATTGTACTTTTACTATTCCACTCCACTCCACTCCACTCCACAAATTTTGACATTTGACTTTTGACTTTTGACTTTAGACTTTAGACTTTAGACTTTAGACTTTTTTGCCTTTTTTGACTTTTTTGACTTTTTTGACTTTGACTTCTTTGACTTTTTTGACTGACTTTTTTGACTTTGACTTTTTTGACTTTTGACTTTAGACTTTTTTGACTTTTTGACTTTTTTGACTTTTTTGACTTTCTTGACTTTTGACTTTTGACTTTTGACTTTTTTGACTTTTTTTACTTTTTTGACTTTTTTGACTTGTAACTTTTGACTTCTTTGACTTTTTTGACTTTCTTGACTTTCTTGACTTTTTTGACTTTTTTGGCATTTTTGACTTTTGACTTTTGACTTTTTTGACTTTTTGACTTTTATGACTTTTTTGACTTTTGGCTTTTTTGACTTTTGACTTTTTTCGACTTTTTGACTTATTTGACTTTTTTGACTTTTGACTTTAGACTTTTTTGACTTTTTGACTTTTTGACTTTTTTGACTTTTTGACTTGTAACTTTTGACTTTTGACTTCTTTGACTTTTTTGACTTTTTTGACTTGACTTTTGACTTTTTTGACTTTTTTGACTTTTTGACATTTTTGACTTTTTTGACTTTTTTGACTTTTGACTTTTTTGACTTTTGACTTTTTTGACTTTTGACTTTTGACTTCAAGAAGTTTTCACTTCAATAATCATTTTTTCAAAACAATTTTCCACTTATTTCATAACGCGCCTAAATAAGTATAACTTCAAAAAAGAAAACTGTCTCTCAAGCTCCCAGCCGTCACGACGAGTCGTTTGGCGACTGACACATGCTCAAGGGTGGTAGCTGTCCATGCGAACCCCATGGAGAAATAATAATAGTAATAATGGTATTAATTAACATTTAAAATCAATATTACCAATATAATCCCTCGAGGGGCCCTACCACCAGCGGGCCGGATTTAGTCGCCTTTTACGACACCCATCCGGCTTGGGATAGTGTTCTAAGCCGCCCTAATACGACAAGAATAATTGTGTAATTAGCACTTGACTTATACCAATACCCAAATACTATAAACAGTAACTAAAGTATAAAAACGAACAATTTTTATTATTTCAAATTACACCAGTGTGGATACTTTGGACAGTACCTAATACGTTATATAAGAAGACGCGCGCGCGCCAAATTCGAAATTAAAATTAGTGTCGGAAATTCGACGAGGTGCGGCTACGATGCGGATTAGCACAGGTCCTACCTCGAAGGCGACTGGCGCGAGAGTAAAATTGAGTAAATCGACGCGTCGGGCGTTTCGTAGCTAGTGGAAAGGGAAAAAATAGGAATTGAAAGGGATGTTTTTCAAAATTTGATATTATTATCCGCCAGAAATATTGGTATCTATAGGACCTATACTGTGGTATATTTTTTATTATCTGGAAGCGATTAAAACGCGAATAAAACGCCATTTTTATGCCAGATTAGACCCCACTTTGTGATTTATTTCTATCCAATGAAATAATTGCTATCGTGTATCAAGTATGACGAAACGAAAGAACAAAGACTGTAAAATAACATATATTTTTTTTAGAATTGTATTATGTACCATTTATGAACGAAACACCTTCAAAAATACCATTTTTTGGGATAATACCGCCTTAAAGCGAGTAACTAGGCGACCAGAAGTGTTCGAGGGTGATATAGTACAATCATAGTATGTGGCTGTCTTATTTACTCTTCGGTATTTAGCATAGGCACAACAGGGATATCTATATTACGATCATGCACATTAAGTTAATATTGCTATTTCTCTTGTCATGCCAATTAATATGCGGAAGAGCGACAGGGATAGAATAAATCTATCACTGTCGCTCTGACAAGACACTTGTCTTGTCTTCCGACTAATTAAATATGTATTCTGTGGTATATTTTAAAATTAAAAAGATTTGTTTTAAAATTAAAAGACGAGAGATGATCGGTGATCCATGGCAAGATAGGAATCTTGTTACATGATCCCACATCCCTAAAATGTTAAGAACCACTGGTTTATACAGTCCACCAGAGGTTAAAGGAAGTTGATAGCTTGTATGAATTTATTTATCGTCGGATGGTGAGCAAGGTAAGCAATTTACTGGGCACGTCGGATTAGGAAGTCCCTTGTCGATGCCATACAGCTAATCTGGGTTTAATGAGGACGGCAATGACGGTTATGAATCACAAACCCGATTCATCCCGAGGAAATGACGTAAGCCGCTGTATTGTAGTATAGCGTTTGTAATATTCCGGAAAATGACTTTAGGAAATTTTTTGCAGAGAGTTTAAGAGCTTATGCTAAGCCATTTTTGCTACGAGTTACAAGGGTTTTGTGGGCAAGCAAACTGTAGAATTTCGTTATGAACTGTCTGTTGACTTAACACAAAAGTTAGGTTTGGAGATTGGTATGAAATGAGCGTCATAATTAGTATGGTAACTGTAATGACTTAAAAATGATGGGAAGTTAAATGTAAATTTAAGTTATTTGTGTGATTGGTGCCTTGGCATTCCTAAATTATAAAATATATAAACCGCGTTGATAAAAGAAAGAAATATGTATATTTATTGATTTTTTATACACTAATGCATAATAATGTTGATTGAAGATATTTTGAAAAAATTAAATCAGTACGCTATTTCAAATGTCTTTCTTTTCCTGTTATCTAGATTATAATAATCTATCGTTTTGGTGATTTGCACTAGCCGGCAGGATCGCCCGATTTAACCATTCTAGACTTATTTTGGGTTCTTGGTGAGGATATTTCTCACGAGTCTACGTCAACAAGCCTCAGACTCTTGAAGTCATCAAATAGAATATCTGTCATGAATGCGGGAACCTATCGCTGGAAGCTCTGGCAAGAGTGATGGAAAATGCCATAAATCAGACTAGTGTGGTCATCAATTCTCGCGGCGGCTACTGATATCATTTTTCTACTTAATAAAAATAAAAATTTGCATATGAAATAAACACAATTCAATAGCAAAACTAAAGACATTAATTTATTAAAAAAATTACAATCAAAGAACATCAATCAGGTGACGACTTTTGCGCAACCCTACATAATATGTATATTTTCTATACCATTATATCATCGAAACCTCTGAGTCTAGAGAATCTTTTATATCACTTACAAGGAGACTTAGAAATATACTGTACAAAATATTTCCACCTACTCTTCTTAACAAATGACAGGCATTATACATGAAGCGAATATCACGAGCAATGGGAAATGTTAGTAAAATTTATTTGTGACGACTACGACTTCACCGAATATTAAAACTTAAAAGAAAGTCGTAAGCGTGCACATTTCTTTGAGCTGTCGAAATACTGAACAATCTTTTATGTGTTAAGGTTGAAAATTCAATAAACTGACAACAAGCGTAAACTACGTATTTATTAGATTTTTTAGTGACTGACGACACGTTAAACCAAATACGATTGCTCAACGAAGCTTAACCTATATTTGAAGAAAATTTATGCTTAAAATTTCTTCAAAGTCACAGATTCATTACGACCCGGCTTCCAATTCTGCCGATACTCAGAACACTGAAAGACATGCAAATGTAAAAAATATGTGTTTCGACTACGATAAAACGTATATGGTATAATAAAGTCGTGCGTAATGAAATTTCCTTTCAACTGAATGCGTGGCTTGTTCATACCGTAGTAAGTACAAAGTTTTGGGCGTTTTCCGCGACAGAGCTTTTAAGTTGATTGCTAAAACGATAAATTTGTGTCTGTGAAGCTTGAGTACACACTGGGCTTGAGCTAGCGAAACCTGTAGTGAATTAAAATTATTTAGTTTTATACAAAAGATAAACATTTTGCAAAAAAACTATATTAAAAATCATAACGCTTAAAAATTCAATCCCGTATATAACTAATAGCAGGGAACTTAAAATTCTTCATGACTAATGTACTTGTTTGGAATTACAATGATTTAAATATATATTTTTTCGGAAATGTCATAATTTATAACATAAAGTAAAGATATTTTAGATTGTTTCTATAGTAACAAAGATGGGAGCAAAGTTGTACACTTATAACACGTTGTTTTAAGATTTCTGCCTCAACTGTCGTAACTTCCTTGAATTCTCAGGATTTATGACAAAAGAAGAAACCATTCTTTCTTTCTTTTTCTTCTCTCTTTCTTGGCCGGCAACGCATCAGTGATGCCTCTGGTGTTGCTGATATTAATGGGCGACGATAGCCACTTACCATCAGGTGGATGGACAGCTCGTTTGCGGCTATTTCCATTATAAAAAAAGAAGGAACAATAAAGCACTAGGTAAGTCGTCGCGATATTTTACAAGTCATGTTTCCCCTGATTTTCTTCATTAAAACCTCTTCTTCATTATTATAAAATTACATATTTAATTCTAACCACATGAAAAACACAAAACTTTCTCATTAACTTAAGAATTAAGATTTTACTATCTACCGGAGTTGTAAAATATGCACCTATTCCTGTTTTTATTTATTACTATTTTAATTCACCGGCGGACGCTATTATTGTAGGCATTTAAGGAATCTATTTGAAAGTATTTGTTCCAAATTTTAATTTTAATTTAGTAAATTTTAGTTCTACCGCTTCAAAATGAGAGGTGTATGTCCGGTATTACATCATTTTCACAACTGATATATTCTGTCATCTTTTGAATTTTGTATAAATATAAGTATTTTAATTAATTACATTTACTTTCGTCATGTTTATTTTACATAAATAACAAAAATAACGATTAGAACTTCATTACTTCATTTGCGTTTTTACTAAATATCTAAAGAACATATATTTCTGTAACAAAATGTCTTTAAAACACATCGGTGAAGATATACCGCCTAGCACCACTCCATTTAAAAGATCTGCCTTTATACCTACAGTTAAAACCGAAATTAAAATCTTTTCATCTTTAAGTGCCAACCTTGAATTTAAAAGCCTCAGCAACACGAAGCTTTGCAAATATCTCCTGCTGAGAAATGCTTTTGTATAAAAGGCTCGAAACAACAATCTCGCTCAGCAGAACTCTCAAATGAACATTACCGCCATATTTGTGTTGGGTAACTAACGCGGTAAGGGCTATAGACAAAGGCTCCGATGGAACGCAATGTTTGTAGCGCAACCATATCTTTAATCTGAGCATAAACCATAATGCGTTTAATTGTATCTATCCAATCTTGCACTTGAATGTTAACATCAGTCAATATATCTATACAAATACAAATGAATAAAATTGGAGTGTCTGTTTGTAGTATTAAAATAACCGCTTTTTACTAAGTGCATTTGGATTTATACACAATACAGATACCAAAACAACATTTTTTACAAATTTTTGACTGTCTGTTTGTTCCGGCTAATCTGTAAAATGGCTGGACCAATTTTGACGGGACATTCACTGGCAGATAGCTGATGTAATGAGAAAGTGTAATGAAAAAGAAAATTAAATTCATATTAAAGAACTTTAATATTATACTATTAAGGCGGATATTAATAAATAATTTAAAAATACTTCCTCGTCAGCAACAGCTAGTTTATTATAAATTTATAACATCCCCCCAACGAGAGATATTTCGTAAGAAATTTGTATTAATCACAAATCTGGTTCGAGTTTAAATATTTTTCCGATATTAGTTCTTCATGATTATCGACGTAATTTTTCAGAAACATTTTATTACAATATTTTTAAGTCTAATAAAATATCATGCTTTATTTTCTTATAGTATTTGTCAGTTGATTTCAACTGTCGGGAAAATTGGAAATAAGAATAATTATTAGTAGCATTAACAAATTATGATCTCTCTGTCTGTCGCGCTCATAAGATTGTCCATGTGCAAGGGAGACAATTATTGGATTTTTGTGATGTCTTTGCAATTTTGGAGTGACTGACGTCACTGATTTTTTTTATTTAAGACAGTACAAAGCACAATCTGTCTTTGTGTTGTACATGCCAGCTTATGCTAATCGGCCTATACCAGGACCGTCTACATTGTACAAAGTGAAAGAGAAGTGTAGAATAATAAAATTATTATCCTCTAAATTCTGACGCTATATTATTATTATTTATTGCAAGTATTAAAATAATAACAGTTGATAATAACATTTAGGTAGGTGAATGATTATTGCTTGCGGCGTAAGATCAAAGGCTTTATCTGACGAAGTGGACTGTAATAGAAACTGATGCTCAATAAGTACATTATATAAATCACGTTTATTTTTGTGGTTTTATTTCAAATAAGTACAATTTCAAATGTAGTAAACTTTAACGATAAGAAAAGTTTTCGACTGGTATTTCTGAGCGCAATTTTTCTCTGAAACGAGTTTCTGAAGTATTTTAATGGTACGATATTTGAAATATGTGTGTAGTTTTTCTACTATTTACTAGCCGCATTCCAGGAACATCTGTTAAGTAACTTTAGAATTATGTATTTGACTGTATTTACCTCCATCAAATAAAAAGTGAGAAATTGTAATAAGTTCGAAACTTGGTTTCGTAATCTTACTAGGGGTAGTCCAGATATTCAGAGATGTGAAATTTATTCACTAAGAATCTATAATCATCCAAACTCTATTTTAATAAATAAACTATATTATCAATCTAAATAAATTAGAATCCCATATCACTATGTCCCTACTAATGAACTATATTCGTTCACTGGTCCCTACACGCTCATCTCAGAAATCAACCAACCAATTTCAGTTTAGATGCACGTAGTACGTACCTACATTATACTCGTTATATTATGGCTGGGTCGCGCTTGAAAGATAATATAGTTGGTTTAGTTAGTTGGATCCGAAAGGTGTCGCTGTTATAAAGATTAACTAAGGGATTTATTAGTAAAGCCAACCCGTAAAAGATATCGAAAATAATAAGCATTTATTAAAATAAAGTTGTAAAAGTAGAATCTTAATTTTCAACCTCTGGATCCCGTCTAGAACTAATGAAACTCAGTTGATTTGCTTCAAAAATATCCAAATTCAACTTTTGTTTGCACAAATTTTACAAGACATCATTATTTCATAAAAACCAGATTATCACAAATGTCAATAAAATCAATAACCATATTAATCTAAAATTTTGATTTTCATACTGGAAGTTAAGCAGAGAAGAATTTACGAATTTTGGAAAGTAATAAATCTCCATAATTAATCTCTTTTTTTCCTTCCTGTCAAAGTTAAGACAGTGAAAAGTTATGTTTTATAAACATTCTCACAATGGAAAAACTTCGTGAAAAAACTGTAATTTCCCAGTAAGAACCTCAAAACTGTAAATTAATCCACCTTAAACTCAAGAGGGAAAATTGGTATTGGAAATTAAAAAAGTGAAATTATTTGTGAATAACACTCATGAATAAAAATAATTACAGTTAGATATTATATTTTACATTGGCTTCATCCCATTTGAAGTGTGCTCCTGTATTCCACCACACTTGGAGAAAAAATATTTATTGTAATCTTAGAAACAAATGTGTGTCACCAACTTGGAATTGAACAGTGATTCCAATCAATATTGGCTACGATGATAATACTGACCACATAGCATTATGCGGGCTTCATGAACATTTTCGGGTTCAATCCAATAGCAGCTTATTGTAAGACCAGACCGTCGTTTGTTGGTTTTATCAAAGAAATCAATGCCAGCTCTCGGAGTCCGTCCATACATTGGCGGCTGTTCAGTACAATGAAAGCGCTTACAACTATTTCGACCTCTGTATGAGACATCTTCACATTGGCTCTGTTAGGACAGAACTGGTATAATCGCGAACGTGTTGAGAGTACACCAAACTACCTGAAAGACGTATTTACCAGCGTTGGAACATGTGTATCCAGCCTAAGAGGCATGACACTCGTAAATTATAAGGACTATATAATTTTCCTTCCTAATGGTAAAGTAGAGGTCAACGTAAGCGTCATTAAGTTTAGCGAATGCTATCTAACAGTTACAACTATTATCAAACTGATAACTGTATTACGCCAGCTCTACACGTTACGACGACTCATTGGCATTCGCACTCGATGCGTGTTGCAACAGGACTGAGCAAAATACCAAATACCAATATGTGGACGGACCGCCAGTATTGGCGCAGATTCCTTTGAAAAAACCGACACGCGCTGGCCGACTACCAACGCTCGCGCCAACGATGGGGCTAATGCTATTTTCTAGATACACACGTTGGACGAGTGGCGTTGGTACTACTACCACAGTATAAATATTACATTAGATTCCTTTACTGTGCTACTACTTTTGGGGGCAACGTGTGTAGCCGGCCTTACAGACGACGTCTTGGTACTTACATGGAGTACTGAGGTAGAAGAAGGGCCACCTCATATTATGAAGGGAAAGTTGATCCAGTGGAAAGTGTCCAGCTGTTTACAGAAATACAGATTCAGAGAAATACAGATTCCAATAATGGCTATTTCTGAATGGCGCTAGTGTGTGACAAATAGATATATGAACATGGCTGTTGTAGATAGAGTGAAGTTTGCTGAGTTATGCCACCCGTAATAACACGCGTTTTTACGGACACTTTTCATATACAGAGATGGCCTTCCTTCTCTTTATCTTCCATGTCTTGGTGTAAGAGAATTATTTGCAATCTGTGGCAAACTAAAACTACCCTACTGATAAAATAGACCTATGTAAGAAAAGGTGGATAGAAGCAGAATCTGCATACAAAAGACTACCGAAATCAAACCTTCCATGTACATTGTAGGATGCACTGAAATACAGTGAAATTGAAAAGCATTGTTTTAACACACAATGCAGAATACACGTACGCTTGCCGGACAGGAAGCAGCGTGCTTGGACCATAGATTCAATAGAACTAGAACTGATATGCTGTTATAAAAAGGTATTTCCGGTGCCACATATTATTAGGACGAATTTTTTTAAAGACTTTAAAATAGAGACAGATGTGTAATATTGTTTATTTTCAAAACTCGCTCCCGGAGGAATCCTTTGTGATAATGTCGAGGTTTCACTTTTCAGTATATAAATTCCTAAATTTCAGTATACTTATAAGTTCTTTAATATAAATTCACTTTTTTAATTCTATTTCACAAGAGGTACAAATAAGGTTAAAAATCATTTTAAAAGCGGGCAACAGCTAGTTTTCATTATCAGCAACCATGTATCTAATGTATAATGTAACGCATAATTAAGTGCTACTAAGCAGCTATTGACGAACTTATTAATAGATATAAATGTATGAATTAAAAATTGTGTAAACACAATAGGGAAATAGCGCAAACTATTAACCCCCATATTTAGTGACCAAATTCAATGTCTGGGTAACAACAATAAGTTACATATTAAAATCACGTGGCACTTCTATTTGTATCATTATTCTATACACGAACAGTGTATCTCCTCCATTGTGAATAATAGCAGCATCGCCGAAGCGCTTCATAGAACGTCTTTGATAATATAATTAGTAATAATTACCATCTAATTGACATCTAATTGCAATTAATACTCCTATTAGTTCAAGAGTTGTATTGACCGATATGCATATTCGTGAGTATTTGGTGTGAACTGGGACGAATAGAATGAGAATGAATAGGATAGAATAGATAAATAGAATAGAATGACATGTCTGCAATAATAGCAGAGTGGCAATGGAGGGTTATACTTTTTTGAAGTGTAAACTTTTTTAGCTTCGTTGTCATTTGAAAGTCGCTAGAAACGAAAAAGGGACAGTAAAAAGGGACAGACACATAAATTCATAATATTTAACGTGGGAGAAAATGAGATAGGAAGCATTATACAGTATTTTTAAAAAGTGGTAAATTGTATTCATAGATGGCGCGAGGAACAACATAGAAGATTCGTTTTATTGCTGGATAGATGGCGCTAGCTGCTCATTTTACTTTTCATATTATGTTAAGAGATGGCGATAGTTGTTAAACTGTTTTATTTTTACTTAGTACAAAATAGTTTTTGAAAGATAATTAAAACTGATACACGTTATTAAAATAATACCTTTATTTTTGAAGGTTTCACTTGTACCATTATTTTTCAAAAGTATCGAACCGTTTTATTAAGTTTACTCATAGTAATTTTTAGTTAATTTTAGAACTTGCGCATTATTATTTCCACAACGTTTGTAATAACAGAATATGATTTGTAAAGGACTTCCGATAGGATGTAAGAGAGTTTTTTTACAGACTTAAAAAAAGGAGGAGTATTCAATTCGACTGTATTTTTTTATGTTTATTACCTCAGAACTTTCGACTGGATGAACCGATTGTGATGATTCAGTTTTTAATCGATAATCATGTCTTGTCATGTGGTCCCACTTAAATTTGAGCTAGATCTGACGAGTGGTTATTGAGTTATTTTGAAGTCGGTTATTTTTTCTTGGTAAAATGGAAATTATTTATTTTGTGAACGGTTTTCTCACTACCCAAATTAGTATAGGTACTATGACTACGACTACAAAACTACTTATTTTACCGAAAAAAATATGATTTGTTTAATTTTTGTTTATTGAATGTAATAAAATTTGTATCTAACATTTTCTATTTATGTGGTACACGATTGGGTATCGGCAAATGTTTATTTCTGTACTACGCCCTCTAATCACTAATAGATATACCTAACTGCCCAATTTCACCCAATAAACACAATGAGATAAACAAGCTTTCCTCGGAAAATGTACGTAAAATATCTAATAAAATCTGCCCGTGACAAATTTAAATTATAGTGATACTATTTTGAACGTTTTCTAAAGCAAATGAATGTTTATGATTTGGCAAATTTAAAGATAAATAGATACCTAATGATTTACCTAGTGCCTTGAAGCTCTCGGGGAATTTAAATCATCTTTGTTTATTTCAACTCTAAGATCATAAAGAACCTACGTATTTCTAATTCAAAATGCGATTATTTTGTCTTTAAAAAATATTTGTTGACATCTAAATAATAATAGATTCATAGAAAAACTTAATATCTGGAGCCTATTACTCAGTGAGGTATTAATTTAATGTTAATTTTAATTTTAAACCCTTAACAAGTCTCTCTTGTTAACAGGTTGCAACAAGACCTACTACGGTGATATCGGAAGAACCTACGAGTTGGAACTCCACAGACCTCGGGAGGACTTGGTCCCATACGTCTGCCTTCTTACAATCACAGCTGCTGGAGGCATTCATGGAGACTTGGTACAGGTTAGTAAGCGTGTATTTGTTTATTTAATCTTTCTTGTTAATTCAAAGTGACAAGTAGGCTAAGGTCACATCTACGACATTTGACTAAAATTTTACTTTTAACCCTGAAAATTCACACCATTTTACACTTTGAAATAACTATAACAATGTTTATTAATAGAACAGTTTTGTATTTACTTCACAAATCATTCTAATAACAGACAAAATAAAACGATTGTAAACTTTCCTTCTGAGTTTTGGGAATTATCATTCTGATTGAAAAGTAATCGCTAATGGACAAATGGCTTTAACAATTCGAGGAAAACTCCTTTCAGTTATTTCAATAATAACTTTTGACAACAAATTTTGGGGATGCTATTTGGAAGGAAAGATGGAGTTTTATAAATAAATGAGTTTTGAAGCAAAACCGGGAAAAGTTGTGATTGTGAATACGGTAATTTTTTGTTGTATTTTTATGACGCAATAAATTGTATTTTCATAGGATTGTGATGTAAAAATCCTAGTAGTACAAGTAAAATAGGGTTTTACTACATAAAACGTTTTATTTTAAATCTTCCGACCGCAGTCACAGTAACTAAACCTGGGTACTAGCCAGCATCGGAAAAACCTTAAAAATAAAGTTAATCTGAGATTACTCAAGAGGCGATAAACAAAGAAAATAAAAATAAAGAATTTTAATAACTAACTGCGCTTCAGGTTTTAGTAAGGTGGATTGTTTTCTCATTCTAGTACACTATTAAGTAAATTTCTCATTCTATTAGTACACTGTATGTATCTTTGTAACTGTATCATGTTCACATTGATTGGTTGTTTACATTACATTTACACTGGGTTTGGTTTTTTACTATGGATAGATTGCCCCAGCTATACCCTAATTTTTACATCTATGACGTAAAAATATAACTGACAAATGATATGAGAAACAATATCTGTGAAATAAGGTCATATTTATATTGTTGTTATATAACAAGAACTAGTAACCTACTTTTAAAAAATATTAAATATTTTTTATGGCATAACTAGCAAAAACATTTCGCGTGTAGTACAAATGGTAGTTACTTCTATAGTGCAAAAATGTAGCGTGTTGCACGTCACGTTGTGGGTAGTTATAGCGCAGTTACTTTTGACAAATGTTTTTTTTAAACGCTATAATTACATCGTTTTTAAATTATAAACTAATCAGTTAAATTACAAAAAATATATGCTGTATCACTATTAATAAGTCAGCAACGATGATTTCAAATCATTTGAGATTACATCTGCAAAATTACAATACTGTTTATTTATTATTTATAAACGATGCAATAAACAACGTATAACGTAATTATAAACGTCCTGATCATCCCAGGGGAACTTATATCCGTGAAAAATCTGCTCTATTTTCTTGTCTAGGACATGGACTCTGTGTCTTTCATCTTATCCTCATAATGGTTAACGCTGGCTAAAAAGATAAACCCCCAAACATCCAAAAATCCTTAAAACTTTCACACACACAATATATTGGTACACACACACACATAATATTGGTATTATATGATATAATGTATAGAATATACATAATTACAACTATGTAGTCTGTAGATATTAAATTTCAATCCGTACGTTTCGGCAAAACTCGAAAAGTAATGGATTGTCTTCGAATTTTTATTGCAAGATTCTAGCTAGAACAGAGCTTTTACAGACTTTGTATTTTAAAGTTACGTGATTGATAGAAAATAATGATTATTTGCTGAAATTCTCACGGAAATTTGAGATTTCAAGCGTTTTGTATTGACTTAAATTAAAATGGTATCTGGGGGCACGGAAGTGCACCCGCCAAGTCGTAGTTTCGTTATTATAACAACCGATGCCACAGAGAAAATGGCTGGGCACAGAAAGTAAATGACCAGCTGTAATCAAAAACGCATATTTAAGTTTTTCGACCACATCTCTAGGGGAAGCAATGACTCCATTGAACCAGCCAGGCCACGCGGTAGATCGCGCGATAGACCGATATAATTAAATCTGTTGTGGACGAACCATTCAATGAGTGCACCAAAACTACCGACAGAGAAATGGCAAGAGATCGTGAGGAGAACTGTGTGCCAGAAATGTCACTACTTATTGACCAAGACTGCTCTGTCAAGAGAAAAACGATTTGAGAAGAAGAATCAAAACCTTTCTAGAGAACACTGCATCATAATGCTGACTTGAATAACATTTTCAAACTTAATGTACGTATACAGAACCATGTAAGCCTTAATAGCAGTAATCTGGAGAGATTAGCGAGAGCAATTAGGCGTGATACTGGAACTCATTCGAGCGAGCGCCGTTGCCGAATACGGCATGTTTTAAATAGCCGCTATATAAACCCAATTACCTTAGTCAGGTGAGGTCAGAATGAATGTATGAATATGTACAGGTTATAGGTTATGTAAATTGGTTCGTTGATTTTGCAGTTCTGTTAGTCAGAAATTATTAAAATCTGTGTAAGATTAATCCGGATTGTATTTAGAGTAAGAAGTTGTTAAAAATACTCAGCTGTAATAAAAAAAAATGTAGTCAAAATTTTCGCCGTATTGGGGCGGCTCAGAATACTAACCCCAATTACTAAACCTGAAAGGCGACTAAATCCGGCCCGCTGGTAGTAGGACCCCTCGAGGGATTATATTAGTAATATATTAATTAATACCATTATTACTATTATTATTTGTATATATTCCCTATATATTTATATTTATATACTGTATATTTATGTTATTATAGTTATTTATGTATGTATATTTGTATGTATTCTTGTTAATATAAAATTACTTATTCTGCAGATTTTAGTAATTATTCTAGAGTATATATATTTCGTGTTGACACCTGCCATCAGCTATTTCCACATCCACCCAGGGTTGACAGGTGGACAATGCCATTAGGCATTAAGTTACCCTTTGTGTCTTCTTTTTAAGAGGTGACATAAACATGTAAATAAATAAATAAATTATTTCTCCATGGGGTTCGCCTGGATAGCTACCAACCACCCTTGAGCATGACGACTCGTCGTGTTCCGGCTGGGGGTTTGAGAGCCAGTTTTTTCTTTGTTTTTCTTTTCTCTTTCTTGGCCGGCAACGCATCGGTGATGCCTTTGGTGTTGCTGATGTCCATGGGCGACGATAGCCACTTACCATCAGGTGGATCGTCAGCTCGTTTGCCGGCTATTTCCATAAAAAAAAGTCAAAATGTAGAGTTTTATGTAAACAACGTAATTTCTTAAATTTATATAGCCGACGTGGTCATTGTCAACAATAGATATCAATAACACCATGGGCATCAGAGGGAAGAAAGAAATAACAAAGAATTAATATCATTTAATGATGTTTTTATATAATGTAGAAAAAGTAAAAAATATTTATGAAATTAATTAAATAGCCATTTCAAACAGAGACCCTGTTTGAAATCGCTATTTAATTAAACGTAAGTATAAATTCTATTGGCCGTCTTATTTATTAACGGCGAGAAAACCTCTCCTCTCGCAATTCTCAGTTATGAGCTTTGTTCGAAGGCTTAAAATGTTTTAAAATATCACCCGGCCTCAACACAGCCCTTTCCAATCGTCCGCCCCAGATCTCTGTTAAAATAGCTTACCTAGTGCGACCCCAATTTACGTCAATGATGGTTAGAAAATAGAGATAATTTGTTGAAGTTCCAATTTAATATATTTTACTTGAAACTGGCAATACGGAATAATACGTTTTGAGGTGTATGAGGTCACTTCTTAACCGATTTGAAAAAAGGACGAGGTATTCAATTCGACTGTATTTTTTTTATGTTAGTTACCTCAGAACTTTCAACTGGATGAACCGATTTTGATGATTCTTTTTTTTGATCGAAAGCTGGTACTTGTCATGTAGTCCCACTTAAATTTGAGCGAGATCTGACAAGTCGTTTTTGAATTATTTTGAAGTTGGTTATTTTTTGTCAATAATTATTGAGTATTGTAGATTACACTATACATAATCATGTACATTTTGAGTACAGTGTACGTGTGTGTAATAATGGCGAGACATACATGAATAATTTTACAGGTATACAAGTATAGCGCTTTGAGACTAGCGTACTCAAAACATACTTGCGTATGTGTGTGCAATGTGTGTATTGCGTATGTGTAATACAGAAACATAAATAAACACGATTCATAAAACAGGTTCTACATTGGTTAATTTCATTTAAAACTAGCTGACCCGGCGAACTTCGTATCGCCTAACAAACTATTTTTTTCTAAAATAAAAGTAGCCTAAGTTACTCCTTGTTACATCAGCTATCTGCCAGTGAAAGTCTCGTCAAAATCGGTCCAGCCATTTCAAAGATTAGCCGGAACAAACAGATAGACAGACAGACAAAAATTGTAAAAAAATGTTGTTTTGGTATACGTAGCGTGTATACATCCAAATACATTTAGTGAAAAACGGTTATTTTGATATTACAAACAGACACTCCAATTTTTAACCGACTTGAAAAAAAGGAGGAGGTTCTCAATTCGACTGTATTTTTTTTTTATGTTTGTTACCTCAGAACTTTGGACTGGGCGAACCGATTTTGATGATTGTTTTTTTAATCGAAAGCTGGTGGCTGTCATGTGGTCCCACATAAATTTTATTGAGATCTGACAATGGCATCCATGAGAAAACCACATAAGTCGTAAATTTGTGTTAAGATGTGCGCGACAAATTGACGAATAACTCAATATCACGCCAACCGATTTCGATTATTCTTTTTTTAATCGAAAGCAGGTGCTTGTCATGTGGTCCCACATAAATTTGAATGAGATCTGAAAAGTAGTTTTTGAGACTTTGAAGTCGGTTATTTTTTGTTAGTAAAATTTAGATTATATTTATTCGTATAGATAATCGTGTTTGGTGATATTTACGTCCAGGGTTTGTACCAGAGTCCCCTTTCAAGTGACCGAAGCGACGTTTATACCTTAACATACTCGTAACCTTGTCCTTCTTATACCAAGCAATAAACTAATATGTTTTAGACCGCTACCGATATCGGGTTAAAACGATCTGAAGCCGCGAGCGCTTCAGCGCAAATCGAATTTTTTGAGAAATTCTGTGATAATATTCTCAATGCAGCATATTTTATTCGCTGACTTGAATTTTTTGAAATCCTATTTTAATTGAGTATGAAATATCGTATATTTTCTGAGAATATAACAAAATAGCTCACCCTCGCAAATATTATTGGCAATTTTTCACAATGACTAATAACCACTTTTACTTTGCCTCCTTTTTGCAAGGAATTATTATGCAAGCCTTCTTCATGAATGTGGGTCATACACATCTATCATATACAAAAGGATTAACGCATTTGAACAAACGCTTCAGATTTATTGTAGTGTAATCTAAATGAGATTGATATTATCCCTACGGTAATTTTGGTAGATTCGATTAGATGCATGTAGATCACACTTTCATAATTATATAATCACTTTTACTAAGTGCATTTGGATGTATACACGGTACATATACCAAAACATTTTTTTTTACAATTTTTGTCTGTCTGTCTGTCTGTTTGTTCCGGCTAATCTCTGAAATGGCTGGACCGATTTTGACGGGACTTTCACTGGCAGATAGCTGATGTTACAAGTAGTAACTTAGGCTACTTTTATTTTAGAAAAAAAATAGTTTGTTAAGCGATACGAAGTTCGCCGGGTCAGCTAGTTATATATATAACTAAAAATAGTTACGTCACTAGAGATTATTCAAAGATAGTGCCTTTTACATCTTTTTAAACGAAAGTTCTAACCTTTCTCTGCATAACGTATAACATAATATTGATTGTACAATGATACTTGAAATTGTTTCAAGTATCTTTTGACAAAGAAGATATACCTATTATGATGTATCCACAAAAAATATCTTAAAATATTCACAGCTTACTCAAATATTTAGCAACAATGAACCATTTACATCATGTCCAGACATTACACTCGTTGCTCAACCACGTTTAAAAATAAAATGAGCGGTGAAACACGAGAGCAATTATTTATCTAAGCTGAAACCGAGCTGCAATTCACGTCGCGTTACAGCGGACGTGTTCAACATGCAAGTTTTGGGTTTCAGAATATTTTTTACGGTACTATTTTCATAGGTGATAGTTGAGAAATGAGCGGAATGTTAAGACACCGACATACATGGACATTGGTAACATCAAAGAGAGAAGAAAAAAGAACTGGCTTTCAAACTCGGCGCCTGAACGCTACGAGTTGTTGGATGGCTGATCCAGTAAGAGGCTGGTACCTGGCTGGGTTCACTTCAGTTATGCGTATAATATTCACATGGAATAATATCGAGCTGAGAATGTAATATAATTTACTGTATTATAAAATGCGAACCTCACCACGCTGCTCCAGAGTCGAAAGGTTAACGCCAAGCGTTAGAATTTCTACTGACAAGCATTAGGCAGGGTCAATAATTGGATAACAAGGTCGACAAAGTTACAGACTTCATTGAATGTTTTGCCTTCGTGCTACTGAAATGTTACAAATTATTTTGACGTCCTTACGTAGGACCTGATATACAATGATGTGCCAATTTTTTTTGACAAAAACTTCCTCTAATTTAGGGTAAAGTTGAGCTTAGTGGTGTGCCATAGATGTTGAGATATTGAGTGGCTGGTGAAACCATGGATGACAGTGACAAAAGATAATGTGGAACTGGCTCGCCTACGACTAAAACGGAATAGTACATTAAGATACGGTGCGTAAAGTTGTCTATTATTGCACGGATGTAAAGTTAACGCTCGAATACAGCAAAGGTGCTAAACGCCGTGCTGACGTCTTAAGTAATTATCGTATATTATTTTATAGCACTGTGTAACCTAAACCACAGAATACTTAATAGTACATATTGGTAACTATACCCGCACTTTAAAAAAAAATAACGCTTCACATTCATAGCCTTACACTACGATTCCCTGTGTCGTGGTTGCCATGGACAATACACAGAGACAAAAATACTCTCACTCAAACCGAGAACAGAAATTCAAACTCATCGTTCAAATTTCAGCCTCGCTGGGAACGAACCCAAGACCCTTGACACGGCGTTCCAGCATGGTAACCTTCGCGCCACACAGGTCCTCAAACTGTGTTGTAAAAATTATTTTCCTTCATTGAGATTAATTTCTGAAGTTCCTCAATGTCAGTAGTCGATAATGGGTTAAAGAAACAAAAAAGGAAACTTGAGAACGGCGAAGAGTGTAAAATACTTCCAACCGTGTTTTAAGTACGTCAGCGTTTTTTAAGTAAAAACAGGCTGAATACAAAGAAAGTTCGATAAATAATGGAAGCCTTGTGATTACATGCAAATTAGAGACTGCGTTCACTTAACGAACGACTCCCTGGAAAATTGGTAACTGGAAAAATTTCTCGAGTACAAATTGGTACTGGAACTCCAATTAGGCATCTTAATTAATTATGAATTAAAGGCTTTAATAGTTCTTTGCTAAATGAATTTATATATTTAAACACGACTAAGAAACACTGCGAACCCTAAACAATTTTAGCTTAATTATAATTTGTATTTGAAGTGTATAAAGCGGTCCCGGCTATTTTCATAACATAACAGTCGGAGGCTTTTGAAATTATCCAGCACTTGGATTGGCCAATAACCCTTCCACCAATCCGCACTGGGGCGGCATGGTGGAGTATGCCCTAAGTAGTGGGCCATTAATGGGTTGAAGCCAATGTTCCTTCTAGACTGTTCTGACCAATGTTCCTTGTAGACTCAATCGTGAATCGTATGTACGTGTTACGGTTGTGTCAAAGAGTCAAGAATAAATTTCTTGCAATGATATCAATGCAAAAACTTAAAATTTTGTATCACAAAATATACCCAAATCTTCTTCAGCAATAACAATACTTAATAACACTGTTCCTGACCTATCATTATGTTGTTTTGTTCTATAAACTGACACATTTAGGAGACGTCCATAAATGAAACAACGACACCCTTCCGGTCAGCGGGTGGGCACGGGTGACCTGCTTCGAGGGACGTCTGCAGACAATAGTATTACGTGCTACATAATTCCGTTAGGATAAATCCTTTAGATAGATGTCATAATATTTTTTATCAAGATTGCGCGTTGTTGAGAATTGTGTAACTTCTGAATGAAGACCAAAAGAGGACAATTTTAAATCTCTATTTTTACATTTTATTGAACACAAGATTAGTAATTAAGTTCACAAGTAAAGATCAGTGAAGTTTGGTTGGATGCAAAGTTTTGTACCGACTATTTTACTTGTCACAATTACAATGAAAAGAAAAAAATTTGTTCATAATTAATCTTAATTACAAATTATTTTTATTTTAATTTCTGAAAAGCCGCGAATCTTAAGATACAATGATGTACGTTAACATTCCCCAAGCTTACTGAACAATGTCCTAAATCCATTATTTTCATGAAAATTTCGGTCATTGATCACGACGCGGACGGCTTGATCGGTTGATGAGAAAAATTAAAGAGTTTGATTAGCGGAGGAGAGGAGTAAAAGGTGGTAAAAGAGAGTAAATAGGGGTGGGGTGGGGATGTTAATTATTGAGCTAGACGAAATCTGGTCGGTGAGTCTCCTTTTCTAGTTAATTTTATTTACCTTACCTAACCCAAGCCCTCGTACTTAAGTATGTTACGCCGAGTTTCAGTTAACACCGTCTTCCCAGTTTACTAATATTAGTTCCTTTCGTATTTCGTATTGTGAATTTTTGGATCTAATCGAGACGTGGTTTTTCGTAACATCCTCTATTTATGTTCGAATCAAGTTAATCATAATAATAATGGATTTACGCCGTCGAAATTGGTGATTGTTGACATTGACCGGTAATTCTTAGACTTCACTTACTTAAATCGTACACACAGACACACACACACACACACACGCACACACACACACACACACACACACACACACACACACACACACACACACAAGCACACAATGAGAGATACTTTTACAATACTAAAAAGTATTACAGTTGCCGCTATTTATCTGCTTTGGTATTAAAGTCTTCGTGCTAAAGAGACAACAATATCGAAAGAAAATGTGTTTGAGCTAAAACAATTATAGTAAAACAGTACAAACATCTGTTGTTTTTATTACGTGGAAGCTTCAGATGAACAAACAATGGCTTCCGGTCACTGCTTGGGTACCGTTGACCTGTTTAAAAGGGCGTCTTTTTATATAGAACTTCATTTTATAACGGGTGCCATTGGGATAAAACTATTTTTGTTGGAAGTTAATAGAGTGTAGATATTTATAACTCTACAGTTATAACTGACTTTTTAAAATGAAGTTAGTAAAACAGATTCGGTAATTGGCTACATATATTTTACTAATATGTATTTTACTAAATGTTGAACGCTGCTTGATGTTTGGTGCCAACGATGAACCGTTCATTCCCACTAGTTCTACTGCTTAGTTCTATCGTAGAACTAGTGGGATTTTTTTTTCTCAGTAGTTCTACCGTAGAACAGTGGGAACAAAAACCGACGAGACCCTTTTGGTTGTTTACTTACAGTAAAATTATCACAAAAAAATTACCAAGGTAATGGAATGTAGCAGCTCCTTTGGATAATTTTGTAATTGAAGTAATTCGTTTATCAACGCCATCACTCTCCAATTCTGTCCAAAAGTTCGTTCCAAAATTTCATTTCAAATTTCCCATCTGACTGCCGTAAAAATGACCTAAGTTTTTTGTTTGAAAAAACGGACGCGAACAGAAAATCACGATTTTTTTGGCAGTCCACACAATGGTGAGCGAAAATGCCAAGCTATTTGTATTGTTCACTCCCGTTTGAAATGTTCAACTAAACATCGTAAACTCTCGCGTTAAACTTGTTATCTTCGTAATTACAGAAGCCTTACGTGACCATCGGGGCAAGTTGTTGACCCTTATCGTAATACGTCAAAGCAAGCGTAAATACTTTGAATCGTCTATTTTTCAATCCAAGTTACTTTAATGTATCAGACAATGACATTTTATGATTGGTATCAGGCACGTAATTACGGATATTCAATTTGACAATAATCAATAATATCATTGTTAGTTAATTGTGTCGTAATTTCACTTACTAGTTAAAACGACGAACACGGACTTAAGGATTACCTGAACTCTGAGAACTTAAAATTTTTATTTTACTTGTCAGCAGAATAACACTGATTCGCACTTAACGTTCCTTAACTTTTTCAATTATTTATAAAAGCAAACCATGAGAAGTTAATTAATATTGAGCATTGATTAATGAAGTTTTAAAATTTAAGTCCAGTTTCTCTAGTTAAACTGGCGTTATTTTAACTATTTAATTTCGCCATACCATTTAAATTTAAGCTTAAATACTTTACCATTAGTGCATTCAAGGAGCCGAATGCGTTTCATTCGTTGCACACCAAGAGTGCAAGTTCGACCCAGATGTTCTAGGTAGTGGCTGATTGCTTTTACACTAATTGCAGTGCAGTGAAGTTAATGTAAGATCGCGTCTGACATACTTAGCTGAAGTGCATGCTCTTCAAAGGAAATTTGGTGCGCGTCCTACATAATAAACTATACACGCAGCTGTATCAATAGTTGTCAATTAAGGTAATGAAGGCGAGACAGAGATAGCTAAATGATGACACTTGTCTACAGACTTCGGTATTTTGAGTCATAAAACCATTTCAATCTCGCTACTAAAATAAACCTATTGTGAAAATCTTTATTTAAATTAAATTTTTGAATATTCATTCACACGGAATAATAGAACGGTTTCAGATAATTAGCTGACTTATAATTGTGCATTTGAGGCTATTGTAAAACAATTACGCCCCAACTCAACTCAGAGTCACTAACGGTTACTTAAATCGCCCCTTAGTACAGAATCTCCATACAAATTCTGTACTAAGGAGCGATTTAAGTAACCGTTAGTGACTCTAAGTTGGGACGTTAAAAATTATCAGGAATAATATTATTAAACACTTCCAGGAATAATTTTATGTATTAAGTGTCGTTTCCCATACAAAATGCACCATAAAAAACACACCCAAACAAAACCGCCAACACTATTTCAAGTTATATTAGCAACAAGTAACTATAGCGGTACTAAACTGGTACAAAACCCAGTATCGAATCATCTTGCAGGACCTAATGGCATAACCTCGTCCGCACCATAGAGAGGGTAGACTTGATATGGATAAACGTTATAAAGAGACGAAATGTCAACGAAATGAGGAAAAAAAAGATGTATTAAGCGGTTATAAAACACTTTTCTCGCTATCCCATCTTAAAACAGATTGTTCGTCAAACAAAATATCCAAGAAAATATCTTAAGTGTTTTCCTACAAAACAATAAAATTTTAACAAGCATGGACCACTAACCATGAGGTCAGTATTTAGGTCGTTGGTGACAATGCAATCGGTCAAGCCGGAATGTGCAATCAGCGCGCTAATAAATGCAAGAGCTATTGAGGCCATTTCCTCGACCAGGTCAAGAATAGTGATTGAAATGGACAACCTCTGTGGCAAGGTGATTTACATGCGTAAACTAGCAAAGTGGTTTCGATATTCTGAACATATGAAAAGAGATTAAGCTGGTAGCATAGATGTATTAATCGAGCATGCAATACATCTGTTCGCTGCTGGAGAATCTTTATGCCATCACAAATTCTTTGTTTGACTATGGAGTTTAGAGCGTTTGACTTTGTTTGTAAATTGAGTTACTGCTTATTTGAATAAGAGTCCCCCATAATCACACTCTCAAAGATGTGTAGTTTACCAGCCTGCACTTTATTATTATGCTGGTGCAATCAAAGGTTGCAAGGTGCAACAATGAACTATGATGACCACCTTCTTATCTTTAGTCAATCAGCTTTTGTAGGTTCACTATATCCTGAGGATTTCTCTTCTGCTTTTGTGAAGGAAGTGCCACTTGGAAATCTTCCTTCCTCACCACTTCATCCAGGTAATTAATTGCAATATGTACAACATACATTGTGTCGTGTAGATAAATTACAGAAAATTATGCTTTATATCCATAGTTTTACGCGTGGGACCAGGAATTACTTGGAACAACCTACTCGAACCCTTTTCAACCCACACTCATAATACTAATATTATCATCATAATACTAATATTAGATCACGTCTGATAAATGTAGTTACACTTGAATATGGATATGAATGACTACAGCAATTTGTCATTTTATGACATTCAAATATTCATTTGAATGACTTAGTTACATTCCCAAACAATTAATTAAACCACAATGCACTTTCGTACTAGCGTGTTAAGTTTCTATTGTATAAGTTCTCTCAATCAGAACTTGCACGGCAAGTGGTTGCTATGTATACTGCAGCAACTATTGTAGTTTAATAATTAGTTCATTGTTTGCCCGTTTCTGCAATTTAGTGAATATGTTACTACTTCGGTGGCAGTTAGTTTTATTATTCAGTCATTACTTCAGGCTTGAATTTAATGTAACATTTTCTAGAATTTATGTACGAAAAGCTTTCTAGTAAAATCCAGGATACTACCGTTCTGCATAATCACATCCCGTCCTTTTGAAAACGCTAGGAATCTCGACGAGCGCAGAATACTCAAAAGTTGTGCTTTGTACCAAGGAAGTTCTTGTATTTTGAACTTAGCAAATGATACTTCTCAAGTTAAAAGCGGGAAATTTTAAAACTCGAGTATTTAGAATTTTATGTTAACTTTTTTACTCAGCTGACTTTAAACTGGGATAAGTAGTTAGTGCAAAGCTTTATGATTGCTATTTAATTTATTCCAAAAACGAAAAGGTTACGTTCACAGCTGTTTACTTTTTTGTAACAGATATCAAATCCAGACATCTCTGGGCGCCGAAAACCGACACAAATTGCATTAATAGTTGTATATCGACGCTAGAAAGCAAACACGTAGTAAACCACACATGTCGTAATTTTTTTTTTATTACATCATTAGAATCAAAAAAAAATACCGCGTCGAATGGTCTTTGTCACGTATCCATACGACCAAAAATAACGAAAATAGGATTTCGAAAATTGTCATTTTTTTCATTTTTTGGACCAATAAAATGCTGTAAGTAACAAAAAAACCTTTATTATTTTTTACATTGTTACTTACAGCAAATTCGATTTCTAGAAAAATTGTACACCTGTTACTTACACGTCAGTAATTTTATCTGAGGTGTGGGTTACTACATTTTTGCAGCTTGTAAATTTTGATAATTTGCATTTACGCCATTTATTGGGTGATATTTTCTGAAATAGTGGTGTTAACCACACTTTGCACGATATGTTGATTTTTGGTGGCGCCGTTTGCACTATTTTCAATGTACAAATATAATAGGTTGCTTTCTTTTACTTCACTACTAAATATTCTTATGTTCAAACTATCGCGCATTTACTTCCTTTAACTTGAGCCTCCGCTGGAGTTTTTTTGAGCCGGAGTATGCAAATGATTTGTAGTAAGGGTTTGTTTAGTAAAAATCAGCGCGTTTTAAAATGAAATTCAGATGTAACCAGTACTTAAATATTTAAAAACATTAAAATTAATAGAATCATCATCGCTACATCAGCCTTTATAAGGCCTCTCCTAATACACGCTGTTTTGTCTGGTCCTAATCCTTCTGAATCTAACGACTACCCGCTATCTTTTTCAGGTCCTCTGCCTCCCGGCTGGAGGTCTTTCATGCTTTTTAAAAAAAGAAAGAAAGGAGGCCTCCATTCGACAAGACCTTGTCCTACGTATCGTGCCAGGTCCACTTACGTAGAATAGTACCACTCCTACCTCATCCTAGAGTGTCGTAAAAGGCGACTAGTGGGAGATTCCAGGAGACGGTAAGCAGCGTCTCCCTGTGAAATATTATCATCTACTGCGGTCAACAACAAGCAATAGCCAAACGTGGTGACTGTTGACTGATACTCTTATAATATCCACAAGTATACTCCATTCCCTAGTCCCAGGCAGCCCTGCTTTTCTTAGTTACGGTAGCAGCTATGGTAACGGCGGAGCAAGGTTGCTAAGAATCGCTGACAGAGATCGGGCTACCAAAATCGTCAACGACTTCTGCACCTGGCAATATACAACACCAGGACACTGGGGACCGACGACTAGATAAAATAATGGAAGAAGAGGTAGACAACTTAAACTGGAGTATTGTGGGTTTATCTGAAGTCCAAAGATAGGGAGAGGACACGATAATTATTACTGAAATCGGGAAACTTGTTCTATCACCAGGGCTACTAAGAGCTGGAGGGAAATCCTTCCTTGTGGCGTTCCAAGAACTGTTCGATGCCATCATCAATACTGGAAATACCCCGGAAACGACGAACGAAGTGTGGTGACTCTGTTTTTCAACAAGAGTGATAAAACTCTTTAAAAGAACTACAGGCCCATTGCACTACTGAGCCACGTTTATGAGGCGTTTTTGAGGGTGCTCACAAATCGCATTGCGCGCTGGCTTGACGACTACCAGCTCTCTGAACAAGCAGGATTCCGAAAAGGCTACAGCACCATAGAGCACATACACACACTGTGGTAGATACAAAAATTATACAAAAGACCGAGAGTATAATCTGCTGCTATGTGTTGCCTATGTGGATTATGAGAAAGTATGTGATTCTTGAGAGACCTGGGCAGTACTAAAGTCTTTTCAGTGGTGCTGGATTGACTACAGGTATATCGAGGTGTTGAAGTATTTTAACACATCAGCCACCATGTCCGTCAGTGTGACGTCATATCCCCAAAACTATTCACCTTTACGTTGGAGGATGTGTTCAAGCTGATGGAGTGGAAACGACGTGGTATTAACTTCAAGGGCGAATACATCACACATCTGCGATATGTCATTATTATAGTCATCCTGGCAAGTTCCCTGGAGGAACTTGGTACAATGCTCGGGGACTTAAACAGCGCTTCACAACGAGTGAGTCTTATTAAGATGAACATGGACAAGACAATCTATTTATTTTATTTATTTTATTTATTTATTTATTTATTTTAATTCAGTAGAACGGCAAAGCCAATTACACTAATGTTTTTCTAAAATTAAAATATAAAAGAAATAACTAAGAATACAATTACAAAAATAACAAACAGGAATAATCACTAATATAAATTAATAATAATAATGTAAATCAATAATAATAATAACACATGTCAAATAAAAATAAAATCAAAATCAATCACTAAATATAAATTATTTAATGAACTAAAATTATATCCATTATTCTTATGTCAGTACATTCTAATACATGCATCACGCATTCATTTCGCAATATTGCAGGCATTCTGTCAAAATCACCTTCCATTCATCTACAAAAATGACAAAAATCATGTTGAATGTCTATGTCATATATGCATCACTTCACAGACTTGTTGTTGACGGCGATACTCTCGAAGTCGTAGAAGAATATAATTACCTGGGACAAGTGATCCAAATGGTCCAACTTTGCGAAAGAAGTCACTCATAGAATCAAACTCGGATGGGCTGCGTTCGGGAAACTGCGTCATTTTATCTTATCGTCCAAAACACTACCTCAGCGACTGAAGTTGAATGTGTTCGAGCAGTGTGTGCTGTCAGTGATGACCTACAGTTCCAAGACGTGGTGCTTTACGTGATCGCATCAGAAATGAGGAGATCCGTAGACGAACAAGGGTAACCAACATAGTTCAAAGAATTAGCCGGCTGAAGTGGCAATGCGCTGGTCACATAGTGCGAAAGACCGACAACCGTTACGGAAGAAAGGTCCTCGAGTGGAGACCACGTCTTGGACTGACGACCAGAGGAAGACAGCGGGTATCCAGCTGCATTCGGAAGGCTCAAAACCGGTTAGAGTGGCGCAAATTAGGAGAGGCCTACATACATATGTCCAGCAGTGAATCCGTAAAGGCTGATTGATGGATGGATGGATGGGTTGGAATTTAGTTCCTAAATCACGGAGCAAAATTACTGTTTTTTAAGTAATTAACATTATTTAGTTTACTTTTTTTATAAAAGCTGCTTTTTTCTTCAGCAATACTAATATAATTATATTAACGATTGTTTAAAAATGCCAAAACAGAACATTATTTATAAAATAAAAATATTTTAAGTCGTATCTATTACACGAACATTTCTAAAATAGATTGAATTTTATTTTCTTTCATCTTACAACAATTGTTTTTATATATTCAGTTTAATTAATTTACATTTAAGACAATCCACTTTTCAGGATTCGAAATAATAATGCCGGTTACAACATATTGATAACAGGATATTCATAGGTTTTATACTGTTACGACGTTGTTTTAGGTAATGTTTATGAAAGTAACGTAGGTTACTGCATTTTTGCTTTCCATAAAATAGTGTAGTTGACATCGTTCCATACATTTACTCACTTCACTTACTACATTTTAATGGTCTGTAAAAATATTTTCAATTTGTCGTAACCCACAAAATATCGTTTTCAAATAACTTTAGGATAATTGTGATAATGTACATTTGTCTGGAAAAAAATATTAACTATTGTATCCAAAAATGGCAACTCTAGCTCAATAAATATAGAAGTTATGAATTTTTTTCCAGAAATCAAAAAGTTTTTCGGCTCTGGTGAACAATTTGATATTTGTGGGTTACTACGTGTTTGCTTTCTAGCGTCGATATAGTAATATGCAATAGTTAGTATAACGAAGCTGAGAAAGAGCTTCCTATGATTTGTATGATATAATAACACGAGAAAAGATATCTTCTCGATTTGCGCAACCGATTCATTTGCTTGATCGCAAAATCTTTAATCATTCAGAAGCCGCGCTTCGTGTCTATAGGTTGGAAACATTTGCCAAACCTCAATTACTAAATAACTATTCATGATGTTTCATCGCGTATGAGTTACGGAAACAGGAATTTTCTTCCACGTTTTCGATTTAGTAAATCATGATACCCTAGAGATGGATAAAATGTACATAATTATGTTACCACTAGTGTTCAACGTTTTCAGAGTGGTAACTCGAGGGACTTATATGTGTTGTCTAGCTGCAAAAGTGCACGTTGTGGCACCCTATAATTATAGATACACTAGAATGTAGGGCCTATTAGCTGTAATATTTATAATTGTATACCAATGTTTATCTGTGTTGGGTATTTTAAAATAAAAAATAAATAAAAAAATAAATGAATAAACATGTCATTAAAAATTTGTCCTCGTTTCGTTTTGCAAATATTTTAGGATTTTGTAATTTGTAAATTTTGAACTTTAATTGGAAACGTTCTCGTAAAGGGCAATAAACGGGATATAGGCTATGAACTAAGATAATTTTCATAAGTCAAACTTATCGTAATTGTTCTATTTGTTTAGGAGTTACGATGCCACAAACAGACACACACACACATGCACACACGCGCGTCAAACTTCCCTCCCCTTCCCTCTTTTTGTGTCAGGGGTTAAAGAGGAATACCAACACTGTTTTCTATAATACATAGCTTTTATGATTACTTTTCTAACTTAATCTGCATTCAGAACGCATAATTTTCTAACAAGAAAATAATGAAGTAACCAATTCATCGAACCCCATCGAGCGTAACAACAGTTCTGAATAAAAATCGGGATTCAACATAAAATGCTCGTGGGCGGCATTATGGCGGATCGCGATGGCGAATTGAAATGTCGGCGGTTTATTGATGACGCCTATCGCTCATCGAGGATATCCAATATCAATGGCGGGATTAGAAACATTGTATTTATGTTGGTAAATATTTTAACAGCCAATATTTCAAGTGGTCGCGTTGGCTTTAATTCGATAAACATGCGCGGATTTATCCTCATAATTTTCGAAGCCTGAAGCATTTTTTATAAAGCTCCTGTAATGCGGAAAATAAAATCAATGGAGGTATTTAAGTTTGAAGTTCTTATATCACTTGAAGACAATATTGTGGTATCTTGTTATGATAACAATCCCGATTGAAGGCAGATAGTAGAAGGAAGCAAGTAACGCTAAAAATTTGTTTTAAGCCATTCCGCTCGTACCTCCCTTCGAACTTAACCAATATTCCTTGCTGGTGGAAATCGAAGAACAAACAAACAAAAAGAAACAAATTAGAATAATAAAACAATCTTAATTAATGGAATTTAGTATAATACAAAAACAATAAATAGGTATTTTACATAAATATTCTAACTTTGATATTATATACTTTATACAAACGAATTCTAATAACGATTGTTCCTATAGCGGTTAAAATTCAACATAAAAAGCGGCCAAGTGCGAGTCGGACTCGCTCATGAATGGTTCCGTAGCAGCAAGTAACATAATAATCATAAAACTTCTTGTAGTTTTTTGCGGTTTACGATTTATGACGTATTAAAAAAAAACTACTTACTAGATCTCGTTCAAATCAATTTTCGTTGGAAGTTTGCATGGTAATGTACATAATATATTTGTTTTAATTTTATCATTCCCTTATTTTAGAAGTTACAGGGGGGGGACACACATTTTACCACTTTGGAAGTGTTTCTCGCGCAAACTATTCAGTTTAGAAAGAAAGATATTAGAAACCTCAATATCATTTTTGAAGACCTATCCATAGATACCCCAAACGTATGGGTTTGATGAAAAAAACATTTTTGAGTTTCAGTTCTATGTATGGGAAACCCCAAAATTTATTGTTTTTTTTCTATTTTTGTGTAAAAATCTTAATGCGGTTCACCGAATACATCTACTTACCAAGTTTTAACAGTATAGTTCTTATAGTTTCTTATAGTTTCGGAGAAAAGTGGCTGTGACATACGGACGGACAGACAGACAGACAGACATGACGAATTTATAAGGGTTCCGTTTTTTGCCATTTGGCTACGGAACCCTAAAAACCCACGGACCTGAAAAAATTTTGGGTCCGTAAAAAAACCATAGTTATTGAATTTTTTTCAGCTTTCAACTTAGCAGCTTTTTTCGCTGCTTTATCTCCTCCATAAAGCATCTTTTGAAACGATAATCGTATAGAAAAAATACGTGCATATCTTACAGAATTAAATAAACGAACATAACAGACTAACATGATAGACATAATAGAGTCATTAGGACCGGTCCTATCAGATTTGTTGAATCCTTATATTTTATAACTAGCTGACCCAGCGAACTTCGTATCGCCTAATAAACTATTTTTTTTCTAAAATATAAGTAGCCTAAGTTACTCCTTGTTACATCAGCTATCTGCCAGTGAAAGTCCCGTCCAAATTAGTCCAGCCATTTCAAAGATTAGCCGGAACAAACAGACAGACAGACAGATAGACAGACCGACAGACAAAAATTGTAAAAAAATGTTGTTTTGGTATATGTACCGTATATACCTACATCCTAATGCACTTAGTAAAAAGCGGTTATTTTAATATTACAGACACTCGCAATTTTATTTATTTGTATAGATGTATAGATAATTAGAAGGATTCAATAAAATTCAACAACAACAATGTGCGGCCTAATGTAACGTGGCGATATTTTCAGTCAGGTATTGGAATCCTCTCCGCACGTCCTCTGTAATGTCCACCGCCGGGCTGTTATCTGCGACTACCCACGTCGACCTATTCGCCCCTTTGCTAATCACGTCCAATATCCCTGAGACAGCTGACTGGACCCTGAAAAAAGATTCCACATGAATATTAAGGGAAAGGGAAAGGATTACGCAAATTCAACCAGAAGTACGCTTAATAAGTACCTACTCTAATAAAAGCTAAAGATAAAAAGGAAATAAAGAAGTCACAAGTTTGTTTAAGAGTACGATTTTGCAATGAATTAAATAAAGGAGCTTGTAGATTGACGTCAATGGAAAAATTGTAATTATTTTCTAGACTAACACAAAAAGTAAGATAAAAGAAAATTCTAATTCAGCTTGAGCTTGCTAAGATTGACCCATCAGTACTAACAATGTAACGAACAAAGCAAGTAAATTAAAATCAAATAAAAGCTACGTCAATTGAAAGAATCCTGCGTAATATATTTCCAGTTGTTAACATTAACCGAGATGTGTTTATTAGAAGCTTTTATTTAACTTGCAATGTATGTATGTTTTTCTAGGTGGAATCTTGCAACTGAATTTTAAATCAGTTATCTTAACCGTCATGACGTCATTCTAATTCCAATATGGCGGATCATCCAAGAGGCGGACTAGTTATTTTTTCTGGACTAGTATGGGGATGAAATGAAAGGGCTTGCTGAGGATAAAACGAAAAATAACTAAAAAATAAATTAATGGTAAAATATACTTTTTAAAAACAAGCCTTTATTTAATTGCCCTAAAAATAAGAAAATAAACTTTAAATTAAATCAAACCAATCAATTAAGTACATGTTACACAATTTATTAAATGATATAAAAGCTTGTCGCGAGATTTCCATATTTTATAGGAAACATTTTCTTTCATAGAATTACTTATTTGTAAACGTTTCCAACATACTTCACAGCAGACTTCAACTAAGCCGTACGTAAGTCGAAATCCTCGCGATATCCGTACCTCCTTACGTCTTGTTTTAATCCCAACGCTACGTTACAGGCGGATTTCATTTTGCAAATGTGAGGTTCCATAAAATGAGGAAATTGGAACATTCCCGTTTGTGCCTCATGCATTATGCACGCTCACACTTGGCTACCTATAGAATGTGTCAACATCCCGCATTGGAAACTTTGGGTTGGTTTTCAATTTGCGAATAATTAAACTCGTTATTTGCGGATAATTAATTGTTAATTAAATTAGTGGGGATTATCTGTAATTACTTCACGTAAGTACCTATATTGGTGCGAGAATTTAAAGAAGAAATATTTTCTAATCGCCGTGCTGTCGTAAATTTGTTACAAAAAAAAAATATTTTCATAATAATAATTATTATGTTTTTATGTTGATATTGCAGTAAATAAATAAAAGTGAGGACTTGTTAGGCCGTTGTTGGCCGCTTACCATCAGGTGAATCGTTACCTCGTTCGTTGGTTGGTTAAATGAAAAAGTAAATTAAAATATCTCGCCTGCATAAACAAATCTATAATTCTTCATAAAAAATAACCGACTTCAAAATTAGAGATAACGCAAAAACTACTGGTCAATCTCGCTCAAATTTAAGTGGGACCAAATGACAAGCACCAGCTTTCGATTAAAAAAAGAATCATCAAAATCGGTTCACTAAGTCGAAAGTTCTGAGGTAACAATCATAAAAAATACAGTCGAATTGAGAACCTCCTCCTTTTTTGTAGTCGGTTAAAAATTCAATAACCCTGTACTCGTAATTGATTCGTAATTACATTACCCGTCCTTGCAGTTGGAAAAAAACCAAATGTCGTTCCAAATGACAAAACTGTCTCGCCCGGAAATCGAATCCGGGACCGTTAATTTGGCAGGCAGGGTTGCTTAATTTAAGTTACAGAAATTTTCGCTTTCAGCTGTCGCTACCAACCCTAAATAATCAATATCCCGCTAACGGGTGCCTTTGCAACGTAGATACACATTAATTTTGACACAGCAAAATTATTCCCTCTATTTCTAATCTGTACAAAACTTTTTCCCATTTTGGCATTATTAGACGGATTTTAAATTACGTATGTTTTAATTCAACAAACTTTAACAGTCAAGTTCCATTATATTCTTATAGGCTTTTGAGGTGTAAGCGGCTTCTTCCGTTCTTGAGCCCAAATAAACCTCTCCTCCACTCGTGTCGCATCAGTATCGTCATCATCATCATATTCACCTTGTTGTGTTACAGGCAAGGCAAAAGCATTTGGATGTTCCAAATCTCTGGAGTCTAAGTCCTGTCCAGTCTTGATAAATTTTAAATATCTCAACTGATTCATCATTATTTTACCTACGAGGTACCCTGTCGTAATTACTATATTGTGTTAGTGTGAATACACTGGTAACGTCAGAAAATCACGGTGGCCTTGCGCAAAATGCGTCACCGACAAAAAAGTTTTTAACCAAACATATAATTGCAAAGATTTATACCATTCTTAATTAAAATTAAATTATTTTTAACTGTACCTCACCTTTGTCTTTCAGTGACACGAGAAGTTATGCCCTGGGCGGAGTCTTTGTAAAAATTTTCGAGGCTATGTCGGTGCAAAAGCGCCGTATCCGTGGGGCCGAGACACACCGTCACTATTCTCACTTGTGTCTTTGAGAATAATTCCTCTGTCTGAAAAAATGTTGTTTTTGTATTCGACATTAGGCAAGAATGTATTTTTAAACTTTACGCCCTGGGAAAGTATAAACGGCCGCCTCAGCTAAAATGAAAAAGAAAGTACAAACTGAAAAACTTGCCAGCCACAAAATAAAATATACAAAGAAGACGAATGGGACTGTTGTCTTATTATGCTAAAGTTTGGAAAGAGGTCAGAAATATCGAGCTGGCCCTTTACACTTCTTCCCTACTTTATTTAAAGCCAACCTTCTTGTGCTCCCTGCTGAGAATAGACGACGCTATAAATTAGGTATAACCTTTTGCAGGTAACTAAGCAAAGGTTACCTGTCTGTTTAATTTTGACGTATCTAATGCAAGGTGTTGAAGTTTATGATCTGCGTAGCGAGATATTTTATCTCAGTCTAAAAAGAATGTGTTAACGTCAGTCAGTTCCATCGCTGGAAACAGGAATACGCCATGCTGACTACTTACAATCATTAGAAACATTTGCCCATTCATTGACTATTACTGAAAATTATTTAAATTACTAAGCCATTACTAAAATTTCAGGAGTGGGGATTTCAGGAATCAGATACATAAATGTATTTGTACATTGCGACCCAGAGCAAAGCGATCTGGGATTGGTTAATCCGGGCGAATGTCCCCAAAACTTTTAACATAATTCGTCCTTAGGTGACAGAAAATAAATTACATGAAACGAAACGATAACATATATTATAAATGTGTTAACATATAATATATCTGTTAACATATATTATATCTGTGTTATAACATATATTATATCTGTGATAATTTATTTGTAAATCAATTAAATTAATCTTTAGAGCTCATTTTTAATCTCGTACGACGAATTTATATTAATTTAAACTCTTCTTCAAACGATTTTAGTAAATTATTATACCTACATGTTTTTTCAATCTTTACAATTTATTTTATTAAATAATTCTGTACCTACGTTTTATCATGCATTGTTGTATGTACCTATAATTGAAGTGACACTAACCATTAAGTTACATTTGTTAGCCTATATTTATATTGTATTAACACAGTGTTCATTTTGTTGGTGCATTAAATAAATAAATAAATAAAATAAAATAAAAAATAAAAGTTGTCGTATCTGACCTACAATACTCGATACAGTCATGGTGTCGGATTATTATTCACGTCACTAAACTACTGACGATAACCTAAACCTAGGTCCTTAATAACCCTGATATGCGGAATCTAACGGTCGATTGGATTATATCCAATATAAATAAAATCTGATAAATTCCCAGAGCTTAGGTAGGTAAACTTCAAAAATTTCCCCCAATAGGTACACAACAAACAGGTTCGTTTCAAATTACACTGTCAGAATTTTTCAAACGCCAGACTAATTGGCAATTCCGCGGTCGACACACGCTGCTATTTCAAATAGGACTTACCGCAATATTATTGCTGAACTGCAAAACTGCGGCTTTCGTTGCGGCGTACACAGGTAAACGGGCACTTGGCTTGAGAGCCAACAGGGACGATATGTTTACTATTGCGCCACCATTCCCGCCCTTATCTACCGCCATTACGTCCAACGCTTTATACGTACTGGTAACCGTTGCAATCTGCAACAGATATTAGCTTTAGCCCGCAATAAACAAGATCTGTTCGCTTCAAGCGATCGCTTAAATCTAAGTTTATGTACACAAATGTATCCTGATTCAGCTGGGACGATTTGTAGACTGTAGGAGTGTTGCGTGTTAGGAACTCTGTCTCACTAAGTTTAACATTTTTTAAAAAGAAGATACATATGTTTTGTCTCAATAGAATCAAGATTATACTACTAGCACAGAATAAATAATATGTTGATCCGTGCCCGTTTCGCTGGGCGTCAATTTTTTTTATTTATGCTGAAGTAAAAAATCTGATTATTCACAATCAAATATAGCCTATGCACGTTACTCAGCAGTAGATAATGTAGCTTTCTATTGGTGAAAGAATTTTTTGAAATCGGTGCAGTAGTTTTTGAGTTTATTCGTTAAAACTACACTTACAAAAGTAAGTTATTGACTATTACTTATTAACTACTTATGCTAACATAGCCATAGTAAATTCATTATATAAATTATTTTTGAGAATTTTTTCACTAGTCCAACTCCAACCGTGTGGCCAACAAAGGGTGGGGGGACAATTGCCTCTAACCTAAATTAGCACTTTAAAGCAAAATATTTCGCAAAGGACCCCTACTTCCTAAAATGGTCTTAGAATACCCATAATATTTTTGGAACACCTTGGACGGACGAACATGACGAAACTATAAGGGTTCCGATTTTACTTCGGAACCCTAAAAAATAAACTACAGAAGCTCTTTAAAATACTCGACGTGAATACGTTACCTAAAGTCACATAAATACAGAATTTAAAAACCTTAAACTTACAAAATTAATGTCAACCATCTTCTTGTACGAATTCACGTCAGCACCTAACATGGCGGCGTTATTTACAACGGCGTCAAGTCTGCGGTACTTGTCTAAAACTTGGCTGAATGCGGCGGTGAGCTGTGTTTCATCGGCGACATCGCATTTTATAAACTTGGCTCTCAGGGCGCCAAACTTGGTTGAAAGTTCGCCCTCCAAAGCCGCACCCTCACGTTCCGCTATGTCGAGGAAAGCTACATGCTGTGGGTAATAAGCGAATTATGTTACTGCCAGGGAATAATGTTTATAGTCATAGTCTAATCACTAATCCACCAGACTGAATTGACATTTACAGTGTAATCAGTTTTTGATGAAAAATTAATAAATAAATAATCAGACTAATTCTGTTGTGAATCATTGAGACGTTATGATTTGAAACATGTATTTTTAGGGACCAAGAAGCCTTGTTCTCTAATCTGAGCCAAGAAGTTACTATTACTATTGCTACGGGAATATTATTTTACAAAGTTACATTCGTTTCTGTCAATTTGGTCCGGTGGATTAGTGATTCGACTATAAGTTATCTTTTTGTTAAAGATTACAAGTAGGTACTTGCACGATCGACAAAATTATGCGTTAAAAGCGGTCGGTATATTCGGATAGGTGATCGCGAGTGGCAAAATTTCTTGAGTATTTCTGTCCCTTTCAGTAGGTACAAGTTAAGCACAAAGTTTACATTACCACCGAACAAACTTTCAAAAATACTTTCGTGCTTTGACGTTCATTCCCTTACTGTTTCGATCTATACCAGAAAAATGTGGCTAACGAATTGTTATATGGCCAATTTTGAGGAAGAAAGGTATTTTATAAAAAGGTATTTTATTGCGTCAAATCTAAACTAACAGTGATATCAATTAATTCAAAATTTTGTACACCTCCCGTGAATTTGGTGAAAGGAGACAAATAGCTTGTGTTGATCAGAAAACATACGAACTAAGAAGAGCCTGAATTTAGCCAAAGAATATAAAATTACCAGTAGAAATAATATTTATAATATATTGTATACAGTGATTTAAAAGATAGGGTACGATTAAGAAAGGGCGACCTTATCAGTAAGGTAGCGATCTCTTTCAGACAGCGATTGGGTAGCTGATAAAATACAATACCAAAACATGGGTAGAGCATTGTACCTTAATGTATAAACTAAGTTTCACAACATTATAACAATGATAACTAATGAATTAAGGAATAAAGAGAATAAAAGACATACGAAAAATCGTTAAAAACTCAAAACATAGTATAATACATTATCACTATAAACGCTCGTAGACGTGAATGCTAGCACATAAGATAAGGCGTCTACCGCAAAATCGTTCTATTAAAAACACTGATACTCAAAGAATAATACGATCGATATATAAAGGTCAATTTAAAATTACATTGTGACTGTTATATTCTATTAATACCGTTCATATTCTTAAAATATGTTAGAACAACATAAACACACTACATACTATACTGATATACAATTACACATACATTGTAAACTACAAACATAGCTAATCTCACACACCTGCGTTTGTTATTCTTAAAGGGATACAAAGATTTTCACTTCACTAATATCGATTCTTCTGATGACTTTAGACTTACCCAAGCATTATGAGCTAATAATGTACGCACGAGACCCGCACCAACGCCCGCTGCTCCCCCAGTAACCAAAAACACTTTACCCTCAAAATTCCACCTCACATTTACCGAATCCTGTGCCATTTCTAAAATAATCCTATATCAGGTACAATTTAACCAACTTATCAAAGCAAAATACGAGCCTTATCTTGTTCAACACGATAAAGTTGTAGCCAAATTAGATGTTACTGGTGAACTAAACGATGCCGCAACGATTCCCAATACGCCAATGTAATTTTGGTTTACTTTCATGATACGCCTGTTATCGACAGATAGCAGATGCGAGTGTCACCTCATTCATTCAGTTCAATTAATAACATACGCACAACTTGCGACTTTTCATGCCGACAATATGATTTGTGCCGCAGATAATAAAACGACGACTACACTAATAGATTTGAATGGATAAAATAGCAGTTAAATAACAGAAATTTTTGTACTTTACAATAACTAACAACAGTCATCGTTTCCTAATGCGAGTATCTTCAATAAAGGTACGGTATTGATCATTTATAGGAAAATTGTACCGACCGTGTTCAATCAACTCGAACCGATTCCGATCCTATTAGTTGGCAAGATTCCCTATCGACACCTTGTACCACTGTGACACTTGATAGCACTGCCAATATTGGAACAACATCATTGGAAGTAAATTTAATGGATATTTACATTAACTTTGACCTAAGATAATTAAAATAAATATTGTGGATGTTGCTATTCTGTTTTTATTTGCATGTTTTATTTAGATTTACTAGTGATTTCAATTGCATCTCATTGTCATTTTAAATTTATTATTACGTTGGTTAATTAACTATTATTTTTAATGATGGAATTCAAATTTCATTACGATAACTAAGGGTTTTCCTGAACGATAACATATCGGAACTAGAAATTTTTCATTTTATAATCTTAAATGTTCGCTAAAACTAGATTAAAGAGAAGATAAGTGTTTTAACCGACTCAAAAAAGAAATTTCAATACCTACTCTGTAATTTAAGTTTTCAACATCAACCTCAAAACCTACCGTGCCTAAATATTGCCGTACAATGTAAGAACATTTTTTACTTTTCAAAATTATTTTCGCGTTCTCACAAAAGCTTCAAGTGAATGTGTTTGGATTAAATGTATTAAATTGGCAGCGATCTTGAAGCAACTCTGACCGCAGGTAATTCGTTTGCTTTGAGTAATCTTAGTTGGCCGTCGGTGTACGTGAATTTCTTTTGAACATTTCATGTAATTTTGTTCTTCGTAACTTTGATTTCTTTCGCAAACCTCTTAAAAATTCGCTATGAATTTAGTAGATTTAGTAATAGGTATTAAATAAAATAGGGACTATATTCATCACATTTAAACTACAGCACAGATATAGATTGGTAAATTCGTAACTTCTAAAATTAATTCGCTCAACATCGAAGATACTTTTGATTTTGTTAGTTGGATCTATTTGCAGGCCGTAAAAGTTTGTTTAGAAATTCTGTAACGAGGTTAGAGAATAAAGTTTCGACTATGTAAGGAGTTTTTGTAGGAAATAAAATACGTTTCTAGTTCATAGAAGTGGGTTAATATATCGCAACGATAAAAAGTCTATATTTTTTTAAATGTTTAAGATTTAAAAAAATATAAATGTCTAAAAATATTAATAAAATGATTTTGCAATAAATCTGACCCAACAGATGTTATTAACGGCTCTGAAAAAAGATCTATTATAAATAAACGTCTATTTAACCCATTTAATTTCAAAACTATATTCATCTCTTAACATCTTTCATTAGGTACACAAACCTTTAAAATTTTCTAATTCTACACTATCATACAATTCAATATCTCTATCAGTTTAGCAAAATCCTTAGTATTTCTACATCAAGTACTCCAGATCAGAAAATTTTATATTTACAAATTATCATATTTCTTTTTTCTTTTTTTATACTTTAAAAGTGAATGTTTGAATATTATCCCACCTGATGGTAAGTGGTGATGTAGTCATGAGTAGTAAGACGCACTAAGTAAAACGCTATTCACTCTTGCCTAGAAGACACATTATGATCGAACGAAAACACCGACGCGGGAAATTTATTCCATTACTTCGCTGTACGCATAATAAATGATGAAGCGAAGCGTGTCGTCCATACAGGAGGGATGTTAATCAGCATGGATACTCACCGTGCGTCGGGACGTTCGATGGTGGAAAGGGGACGGCGGAATCAAATCATGTAATTCCTGCGCATACTCTCCAAAATGTATCCTGTTGAATACCGAGAGGTCTCAGCCAATTTCAGGTCCATTGAATCCAATGCTGACAGGTGGCATTTGGCAGCACCAACCTAAATGTGACAGCATTGCAGTACTCCACACAAGGCCAAACCTGTGCTTTAATACAAGGTTAAAGGCTGCTGTGGTGTGAAGTACCGCCGCACCTTTGCTAGGATTCCAAGCTTCCTAAAAGCTATTTTAGCTTTGGATTTAATGAACCGCACAAAGTTAAGGTTCGAGGATATCGCAATGTTCAATAACTGAAGGCGGTCGGTGTATTCCAGGGATACAAATCTGAAGAGTAGGAGTCAAGATGAACGGACTCCTTTTAGCGGTGAATAGACACGCTTGTGTTTTTGTTGAATCCCACAAGGTTGGCATCGCCCCATTTGGAGACTGCCTAAATTGTAAGATTCATTTGCTCCACCATAGCCTATCTTTCAGACTGTATGTGGTCTTAACTGGCCTGACCGGTTGGCTGGTACCTCTTCAAAACTGTGCTGTCGTCTGCGAACCCTTAGATGATGTGCAACAGAAATAGAGTTGCGTAGAGAACAGACCCCTGAGGAACTCCGGTATTGGTTGTCATTGTTTTCGACGGGCAACCTACGACAACAATGCGGAATGATCGATCACTCAAGAAGTCGTTAATCCAGTGGATCAGGCCAGGGGATAAGTCATACGCAGGAAGCTTGCTCATAAGGCACTAGCCTTATGAGTGTGCCAAACCCTATCAATAGCCTTCGAGATGTCAAGGGAGACGGCAAGCGCTTCCCCATTTTTCTTGAGGGCTTCACCCCAGATGTGAATGGCATACGCTAAAAGATCTCCGGTCGACCGATTCAAAATGACATGTTTAAGACTATCCTAACTCCAAACTGAGATCACCATTCATCTCACTTTAGGAAACCATGTCCTAATCTGTTACTAAATAATTAATCAGTTCGACAGCAAATAATTTCTTAACTTCTTTTGTTTTTTGTATTATGACGTCATTAAAACAGTCTATCTTTTAATCCTCGCTTTGTTTCTCAAATAACAATGCGTTTATGACTGTGACTTCGGCAGAGTGCGAAATTATTTAGCCGTTGAATTTACTCGGCATTGCGGTATGACTCGGGTGGATTCCCGATGTGAAGTGCTCCCTTTTGTTTACGTTTTATTATTCTGCCAGTTTTCCTCATTCCGTGTTAATAAAGAAAGAATCTAGGAGACGGGAGTTATTAAAACGAAAGTAGGTCTGAAATGTGGGGTTACAGATTGTTACACTTTTTTATGCCACATTTTTATTTAGCTTTCGTCAAATTTATTTAACTGCAGTATGAGTTTTATGACTTAATTCGTATCTTAAGGATCAACAAGCGGGTTCACTATAAAATCATTTTTTTAGTTGTCAAGTTGTCATTGATCTGATTTATTATTAGATACCGACTTCTACTCTTTCTGAACCTTCATAGGCAATAATATGACACTATAAATTACACGCATGACTAACTCGCAAAATTCATAAACAATCTTATCCAAAAAATATCTAATTTCGGGCGTAAGTCGTATTATCTAAGGAAGTTTGTTAAAAGTATCAAAGTTATTCTTTTTCTCACCATTAAACTATAGTTAGGCACTCTGTTCATTATCTTTCATTGAACTATAATATATTTTTTTAACTATAATTTCCCTAATGGAGACCAATATTCTTTTTGCTCGTTCAAAAATGGCAATCCAAAATTGAAAATACTATTTTTAGCCTTTTGTAATTTTTTGCTGCATCGACAGAATTCATGGCGAAACAAAAGAGAAATTTCGGTTCAATTATGACACTTGTTCATCCATTGTCAATCTCGAGGGCGCTTCTATATTTAAGGAAGATGCCACGTCATTACTGTTTGCTGGTTCACTATTAGAGGTTATTGTTACTGAGAATGGCTTTCCACTCAACGCCGCTTAGTCGCTCAGCCGCGATACTCTGAATGAACTGCTTCAGGCAAAAGGTCGGCTGTACGATATTGAATAGCTAGAGACTTGCTTAGAAAATAGACTGATGTCAGCTTTTAAGTGTGGTATGTAATGTGTATGTTTTCTTACAATAAATAAAACATTACTATAAATAAAATAAATAATAAATGCTCTTATTTAGACGACTATCCGATTCTCGCCCACGTTAAGACTACTAGCGCCGTCCGGATTTGGATGGGTGACTGACAAATTTTCTGGTACTCCCTGATTTGTTATGTTGGTTCCGATTGTTGCCGTAAGATAGAAGTCCATAATTCACGACGAAGGCCTTTTGATGGTATGTACAACGTCACTTGGTTGGCCAGTAATTTTATTTTCATACAAACTTAAAAGACTACTTCAACATTTCGCCGAACATTCAATCTCAAGGTTCAATGTCGTGTTTATTATACACAAGTTGCTAAAATTCTTGTTGCTTAAATTGCTGATGGTGTTTTACAGCAGATTGCGGAAGCTACGAGCCGTCGAGCAAGTTAAAATGAAGTTAATCTTACTTTCTATTTTAATCACTGACTTTGCAGAATATTACGGTTTAGAATCTTAAGTGTCTTAGCTCATATTTGCTCGGATATTTCTTACGTTTCAATTTAATATCAAACTACATTTGCAGTATAAAATATCAGAATCCTGGAACTCCGAGAACTTTATGCTTCACTGTAACCAAGAGATCTATAAATTTATTCCGATCTTTAAATTTATTCTTGCAGTGTTCAATTCAGTTCCTCTAGCCCATAAAAGTTATGGGCTGCCTGAATTTTAGAGATTTTTTTTAAATTACACAATAAAATATTATATTGTCAGGTTTCTTAGGTTTGAGATCTAAAAGACCTGAATTTTATTAGATAAATTAAAATGATATAATTATATCATTTTATAAAGATATCCTTAACCTTCTTGAACTGACCTGGAATTTTTGTCCTTAAATTTTTCCTTTCAAACTGCAAAGAAGAAAGTGACGCTTTCTTCCAATCCTTTCCGTTTGAATGTTGGAAATATCAACTGACCGGGTAAGCGGGTAAGTGAAATCAATTTTTGTTTGCAGATTTATCTGCCACTGTATCTGCGGCAAAGAGTGTAATTGGAATTCAAACCAGTAAAAAGTTTGTGTTTCGCAATGATCAAGAAAGAAATCTTGATTTATGCATTATTATATTTATATTTCAGACTATGTATTTCATTGACCTTATTTCTGCTAATGTAGTGCTGATCTGCATAAAATGGTACCTAGTTACCTTCCGTACTATTAAGTTCTCTATCTTGTTTGTCAGACTACTATTTAATATCTTCCAAAGTTTCATGATAACGTGAAAATCGACAAATATCGTAAAAATGCTGATATTACAAGGATTCCCGGAAATAAAACCAGACACGTCTAGAAGGTGTCAGGAATTAAATGAGACATCTACCGGCATATTCGCTCCGTTCGCGTGGTAAATACAATTTCACCGTGTGAGTAACGCCCTCTCCGTATTCCTTTTGCGTTACTCGAATAATAAAAATGCCATCAATATTTTATGCTTACGTTTAGCACAAGGCTATACTTATCATATTAAACACGCTGATTTTCAAATTAAGTCGTGGTTTATGGGTCGTGAAGATAATTCAGGTGATTTCTAAACGTTTACTAGAAAAATTTATCGACTTAGAATAGTTTATAGTGAGATGGCAATGGAGAACATTATGGTGAACTCTCTGGTACTGGTTTTTAATTCCAATGCAATTGATGCATTACAAACACCTAAGATTCGGGAAACACTGACTCGTCAGAACTGCTTCTAGGGCCGATTGGGCAGGCAAAGAATCAATCAACTGGACTGGTATTTTCGAATGGTTCAGCTATCTCAATTTGTTTCACAATAATAAGCAACGCATTGTGATGTATGAAATACGACGCACAGTAAATAAAGTTGTTACCGTAATATAAAATGACACTGGAAAAGACATAACGCGTTCGCAGGAATTGAATCAGACATGTTCCGACGTGCGCTCCATTCGCGCGGATAATACAATCCGTGCTGGGACGAACGAGCGTACACCTGTGACGACTGCGACGCGACGTTACCTTCTGATTATTTGATGTTTAATAACGTTGAAACGAGAACAATACCGGGCACTGATAACGGATACTACAATTGTTTTGACGAGTCCTAATTGGTAAACAATATTACAGTGCCTGTTTATCGCAATTCGTAATTTAAAAATAAGGGTGACACAAAATTAAAAGAATTTAAAGATAAATATTCATGCACACAAGTTGGTTGAAGATCGTTTATTAAAGAAAAAGATAACTCTCTTTGTGAGCAATAGCTTAAAGCAACTTGCTAAACAATAAGATCAGCAGGTATGTCGGGGGTTCGATAATTTCCAGGGAAATAAAGCTGCTTTTAATTAATTAAAATGCTTTTATTTCATTAAATTACCGTATGTGAATTTTACATTACCAATTACTGGGTCTTTGAGTTAAGAGTGAGTTTGATACACAATAAAAGACGAACAAAACGTATTTGGTTGCAGGTTATTCAATCAACTTAACCACGCCTAATTTACGAATATTCAATAACGATTCTGAATCGAATAATTGAAGCTCGATTATTCACTGACGCAGATCGTTCAATTTCCCGCCAATCACTTTAAATGGCGATGGGAAACTGTCGAATATGAATGAGGAATTAAAAAATCAATGTGTACTCTTTCATTGAATATCATTCTTGGTAAAACATATTCACGGAAATGTAATTATTGTGGGTTTACGAATCTCCATTTACTCTTGTTTGTTAACAAAAACAAAAAAAATGAAATTAAGTGTTGTATAGAATTTTATTATTTAATATTTTTATGCTATTTTCAAAAGATTTTATTTAAGTAGTCTTATTAGTTTTTCACCAAACTACTGCTACTACTACTGGCTTAACTTAACTATGGATCAAATTTTGCAAGCTGAATAACAACTGGTATTAATTTAAAAATAAATCCTTATGGGTCTATGATACGTGTGACGTCACACGCAAGTATCTATTAAGATTCTATATAGGAAAGATCTGATTTTTTACTAGCGTGTGACGTCATCAAAGTTTCGGTCACTGGTAAAATTTCCTAAAATTACAGTATTTTAATTTCGTGTTATTTGCAAAAATATGCGTGATTTATTTGAAAATAAAGTGAAATATGTTTTTTAGTGCTACTATCTGACAGAATAATAACAATTTGTAGTATATTTTTAATGTTGTCAAATACCCTATTGTATTTTACAAAATGAATGGACTGAATTTAATACAAAGTTTATTTTCTTCATTCTAGAGCCTTCAAACTCTTGTTTTTAAAAATGTTCAATTTTTATTGTAAGTTTTCAGTAAGATGGTTATTTTACTGAAAATATTTTATCCAAATTGAGCCATGCTCCAATGAAAAGTATTGATATTCGTTCAATGGATAACGTATTTCGCGACTCGAATATTTGAAAGTTTTATCAAGAAGTTTAAATCTTGACTTGGTAGGTACGAGTTTGTGCTTCTAAAATCATATAAATATTTCTACAAAACTTTTCCACTGTAGACTAATTCACTGAAATATACATATGTACATAAAAATATACATCAAAATGTTATAGTGGAACGCCTGGGGGTTTTCACCTCGGACTTTTTTTATAGTGAATGAAATTAAATGATTGAGGTGGGATTTTTTTTATAGTATAAAGTGTAAAGTTTACCAAAAAAATTTTGTGCTTTTGATTTTTTTATTATTTCAACAAAAACAATGCAAAATTTATACTTGAGCGTAAAATTTTCTTTTAAATTTTTTTTCGTGTACAAGTTCAAGTTTATCTGGCTTCAACCCAATAATGGCCCACTACTGGGCACGGGTCTCTCCTCTTGAGTAGGCCTAGAGCTTACTCCACCACGCTGCTCCAGTGCGGATTGGTAGAGGGGTTAGTGGCCAACCCGAGTGTCGGAAGTTTTCAAACCGCCCGAGGGCCTTCGACATGGCTTAACGACTGTTATCTTATGATAACAACCGAGACCGACGGCTTTACGTATCCTCCGAAGTACGGAAACGCTCAAGAAATTTTCTTTTTGCCACTAGCAGTCACCCATTCAACTACCGACCGCGCCCGCTGTTGCTTAACTTTGTCGATCACATAGGATCGACGCAAGCCGCCGGGCTATGAGCTCTTCATTCAACTGGTAACTAGTAGACTGGTTTCATCAGCAAATTCTCATCTTTACCATTAACGCGGCCTAGTTGCTTCTATACAAATATTTTTATCCTGACTTTTTCTCTTTTCGCTCTCTAAGCGTAAAGTTAGCGAGAAAGTTTCGTAGTAATTTAATAATAGCAGCACGAAGTCCTTGACGTTTACTTTCATGTTCCTGTAAGTTTTAATTCTGCGGAAAGCAATTCCGTGTTATTTTTCCAATTACTGTAAATGTAACGACTATTTTAACTTAAGTACTATAAATATCAGTCCATAGTTATTTGCAAAATATTGTCTCTTGCCCGGGTATATCATTTAACCAAAGAGCTTTAAATTATGTTACGAATACAGACTAATAACAGTAACATAAATTACAGCTTACGCCCCAACTCAGAGTCACTAACGGTTACTTTAATCGCGCCTTAGTAAAGAATCACCATACAAATTCTATACTAAGGAGCGATTAAAGTAACCGTTAGTGACTTTGAGTTGGGGCGTTGGTGATTTAAAAGTTGGCTTCCTGCATAGTGGATACAGAGTTTTAATCAAGTACGCACTTCTAAAACTTCCGAAGTATTTATGTATTACAAATTAATTACAGTTTATCATGCTACGATCAACATGAAGGACAACGTAGTAAAGAAACCAGCAGAGTTTCTGCCAATAAATTTGGCTAACGTGGTAGAATATGACCCCCACAAATTACGAAACGATACCCGAGTCCAGCAGTAGAAAAGTAATGGGTTAGAATGATAATATTAGAAGTTCTTTCTTTCTTTTTCTTTCTCTTTCTTGGCCGGCTACGCATCAGTGATGCGTTTGGTGTTGTTGATGTCCATGGGCGATGATAGCCACTTACCATCAGGTGGATCGTCAGCTCGTTTGCCGGCTGTTTTCATAAAACTAGTATAAATTTATCATGATGTACCTTTTTGAAATCCTTATGGTAAGCTCTTCAATTTGACACCCGTATTGCATTATTCGATTTTTTTTTCATACTTCAAACAATGGCATCTCAAGCCACCATATTTGTTTTTTTTTAATTTAATTTAACTAAGAACATTTGGGTTATCAAGACGAATCTAACGAAATCTTAATTATATATATCCGTTCAGCGGTTTGAAAGATACAAGGTAATAAATAATATCGCACACATATAGCTAAACATAAATACATAAATACATACATATAAATTTCCTTGGCCGTCAGGTAAAAAAAAGAAATTTCGATGAACTTCAATAGCGTAATAATTCAAGAAAATTTGATGCTATCTCTTATTGTAATGCTGCGTTCATTAACACAAACGTAATCAGAAGAAACTGGATATACCATGAAAATAAATCGTTTAACTCATAAGTCATGATTTTCATTAGCATCCTAATTGAATGAAAATCGTATATTTTGTTTCAGATCCTATTCGACAGCTTTACCCTCGGTCGTTTCACCTCCTTCACTGACGATGGCTGTCCAGATGGCTACATGCAGATCCAGGAAGCCAGTCGTCCCCAGGTCGGGGGGTCGTGGTGTGGCACCTCCTGGGGTCCATCCATATACTACAGTGAAACAAAATCCATAACGCTTATCATCAGGTTGTTGCACTTGTCCAAAGACCAGAATAACTACAATTTCAACTTTCGAATGGCGTATAAAGTATTGAGGAAGGAATATGCTACGGTGCGATATGGAGGAGCTCCACCATCAGGTATATAACATACTTACTTAATATATATACATACTTTACTTATATTACTTCCACGAGGAATTTTATTACTGGTAACTTAATTTCGCTTAGGCAAAGTGTATACAAATATTAAAGAGAAAAATATATAAAATAATATATTCCTTTAACATAGAATGAAAACACGTGAAACTATGTACAATAAGAATGAACCTACATATAATTATTTTGTAATCAAAAATTTCAAAGATAAGAAATAAAAAACAGTTGATAAATAAATCAACTAATTGCCTTGTTGGGGCGGCTTAGAATACTATCCCCAATCCCACGCCGGATGGGTGTCATAAAAGGCGACTAAATCCGGCCCACTGGTGGTAGGGCCCTCGGAGGGATTATATTGGTAATATTGATTTTAATTGTCAATTAATACCATTATTACTATTATTGTTTCTCCATGGGGTTCGCCTGAATAGCTACCACCCTTGAGCATGAGTCAGCCGCAAAACGACTCGTCGTGTTCGGGCTGGGAGCTTGAGATCCAGTTCTTTCTTTCTGTCTTTTTTTCTCTCTTTCTTGGCCAGCAACGCATCAGTGATTTTGGTTTTGCTGATGTCCAAGGGCGACGATAGCCACTTACCATCAGGTGGATCGTCTGCTCGTTTGCCGGCTATTTCCATAAAAAAAAATTATTGAAGCAAGTTTTTTCTCTTAAGTGTTACACTTTTTTCTGTGTAATTCCAAAGAATCAAGAACATGACTTAAAATACGTCAATAACAGAAGTAGAGTAAAAAGCTTGCAACGTTCTAATATATTATAACAAACTTCAGTTTACATCCTTTACTTTGAACTCTTTGTCAATAAAATGTATGAAGTAAAATATATTTATAACTGCATAAAAATATTTTATTGGTACTTCTTGTATCATCTTTAACGTTTGGCAAAACCCTTTTATCGCGGCTCGTTAACGTTTTATACCAGGCCGGTACATTACCGCTCTGGATCGTGATGTCAACATCCATATATCTTATAGTAAATGCCTTTTCAGATCGACCCTTTTTCAAACTAAGGCCACTGCCATATCCCGTAAACATATCACGTGGCGAAGATACGAATGTAGCGAAGACGACGAAAACTCCGGAGTATTACCTCGGGGACTTGATTTCTGGAACTTATTGCTCGCGAATCTTCAGCGACTGTGATCGTAAAAATTGTAGCTTGCAATCGCCGAACTTCCCTGGAGTCTACCCAAGAAACCTGACTTGTTATTACGCGGTGCGACAGCACGACGTTCCACAGGGGAAACACGCTCTAATAGTGGTCAAACAACCTAATGGACAGCTAGTTTCGATAAGGAGTCAGAAAGCGTTGTATGCCGCATCGCAACCGGAGAGAGGGAATAATGGCAGGGAACTGAAGTTTTGGCAGCAATGTGACGAGGTTCAGGACTACGTGACTGTTTACGATGGTTATACAACAAGGGACCCGGTTATCTTGAGATTTTGCGGAGGAGGCGTGTCGGTGCCAGAAGCGATTTCGAGTGGGCCGGAGTTGTTAGTGGAATTTACCACGTCGCCTTTTGGAACGTTTTTACAGCCGGCTTCTTTGCAATCGTTGCACGGCTTTCAATTGGAAGTGGAGGTGAGTATACTCATGCTTTACATTTCGTTTCATATTCAAGTGTAAAGTGTAAAGATTTTCAAAAATGTCAGTGATATAAACAGAAGAGTTAAACTCTCTTCTCTCTCGTCTTTGACAATAAAGAACATTTTTTTCGTAAGGAAGCATTTTATCTTAATTTATTTCATTGTGTATTTAATGCAAGTTATCATTAAAGATTAAAAAATTATTTAATATAGAACAAAAACAATTTCACAAATTATATGTTCGTAAACACTGGCTATAAACTTTGTTGCCACTGTTTACGCCAACCTCGGAGTACAATGTTTCATTATTACTAACATACAATATTATATGAGATCATAATTTGAATTACAATATGATAATATTGATATAATAATATAATATATAATTTCTTTCAATACATTGCTTTCAATTATTTACTAAATGATATTTATCAGCAGACGTGAGCTTTTACTGTGATGAGATTGATTAACTCTCAAGTTTACGTATTTTTTAACCGAGTTCAAAAAAGGAGGAGGTTCTCAATTCGACTGAATTTTTTTATGTTCGTTATCTCAGACCTTTGGACTGGGCGAACCGATTTTTATGATTATTTTTTTAATCTAAAGCTGGTGGCTGTCATGTAGTCCCATATTTTGTTGAGATCTGACAATGGCATCCATGATAAAACCATATAAGTCTTAAATTTGTATTAAGTAAGCGCGACAAATGGACGAATAACTCAATATCACTTCAACCGATTTCGATGATTCTTTTTTTAATCGAAAGCAGGTGCTTGTCACGTAATCTCACATAAATTTGAACGAGATCTGACAAGTAGTTTTAGAGTAACTTTGAAGTCGGTTATTTTTTGTTAGTAAAATTTAGATTATTTTATTAATAAAGTAAGTACATATTTATTACGAGCCACTGTTGAATTAATTATCCTGAAGATAGAACAAAAGTGCATCAGTAACTACCTCTGCCTATATTTTATAACTGAAATCTATGTGTGAGAAGAAACCTTAGAGAAAATGCAAATTGCTACTTTACTCACCTCAAATCTCTCCTGCAGCGGCACTATTTTGCAGAATATAATTTTGTACCCCATAAGACTTACTAAACAAATAGTTTATATTTATTTAAGAAAATTTAAATTTATTATGTTAAAATTTAAGTTAAAGGGAATGTATTAAATTTTTTAAATTTCATAAAAGTGTCTGACTATTAAGAAACATCCAAAATCCAAAAATATGTTCCTCGATGTCCTTTTGTAAAATACCTACTATAATATTTAACTACATGGTTGACAAATTTTGAACGACTAATAAAATTATAAGGCAGAACGTTTCGTACTTTAAAATGTACAGTCCCAAAACAGATCTATTATCATCATTTCATCACCTAATATGATTCGATCTTGCTGACCCAAGATGCGACAAGCAAGTCAGGTTTATCGGCGTTAACGACCGGCACCTAACACTGCTTTTATGGAGAAACTAAATTCGAAATTTCAGACCAACGTATAGTGGTTACTCTGCAAATTGTTCACGTTCGTTGGCTCTAATTCAATTTAGAATGGTTTATAATTTCAGGATTTTCAGATCACTCATATTAGCAGTCTTTGTTAAACTATGAATGTAAGAAGGAAGATTTTAATATTTCATTTAATATTTAACTTTTCATGATGCGTTGTTTCTTAGCTTGATAATAATTAGCTTACTTAAGAAATAATCTATAATAAAATAAATAAAAAATAAATAAAAAGCCTTTATTTCAACTACTTTACAACTTATTTACAATGTTACATACAGATAAAATTATTATATTGTAGAAGTCGCCTCAGCGGCGTAGGCCTCCCCCAATTTACTCCAGTGGACTCTATCATGTGTCAGTTGAGGCCAATTGGGTCCACACTTACGTTGGAAAATATCTCGCCATCTTATTTTTGGCCTGCCCTGCTTCCTTTTCAAGGGTCTCGGAGTCCACTCTGTTACCTTTTTCGTCCATTTATTACTGTTCATTCTTCCAATATGACCTGCCCAACTCCATTTTAATAACCTTATTCTCCGTTTCACATCAAAGATTTTTGTTTTGTCTCTTATAATTTTATTACTTATTTTGTCCGATATTTTTATTCCTAAAATGCTTCTTTCCATTTTTCTCTGGCAGATGGCTAATTTTTCTTCTTCTTCCTTTGTGATTGCCCAAGATTGGCATCCATAAGTTAAGCAAGGCATTTATTTCTTTATTTTTAAATATTTCTTTTAGTCTCCAATATTTTTTCCATGACATGGCAATTCTCCTTTCTATTTCTTTTCTCGAATAATTTTCAAATGACACTAATTGGCCTAAATATATATACTCCTTTACAAATTCCAATTTTTCTCCATCCACAATAATGTCGTTGGTCTGTCCGTTTGTCATTATTTTAGTCTTAGTTAGATTTAAATTTAGCCCTACATTTTTACTTACAGTGGTCAGCTCTACAACCATACTCTCCAATTCAGACGCGTTTTCAGCGAATACCACGACGTCGTCCGCAAACCGTAGGTGGCTAAGAAACTCTCCGTCAACATTTACGTCTTTCTGTTCCCAGTTTAAACGTCTGAAAATCGATTCGAGGACAGCTGTGAATATTTTTGGGGATAAGGGATCCCCTTGCCTTACTCCTTTCTGGATATGAAACTCAGGTCCTTCGTTTTCCAGCCGTACTCTAGCTTGGCATTTTGAGTATATGCTCTGGATTATTTTTATGTATTTATAATGAACTCCTTGTTGTAAAAGGGTATTCCAAATTGCTTCATGGCTTAAAGAATCAAATGCCTTTTTATAGTCTATAAAACACATATATAAAGTAATTCTATATTCATTGGCCTTTTCGATTAACTGCGTAACAACTTGAATATGGTCCATTGTTGAAAAGTTTTTACGAAATCCAGCTTGCTCCCGTGGCTGGTTTTCGTCTAAGATGTTTGTAAGTCTATTCAGGATTATTTTTGAAAATACTTTATAAATATTGCTCATTAGGCTTATGGGTCTATAGTTGCCTAAGTCACTTGGATCTCCTTTCTTATATAACAGTATGATTGTAGATTCCGACCACTGATCAGGTGTACATTCTTTTTCAAGGATTTGGTTAAACAGTAGTTGTAGAGGATTTAACAATGGTTCACATAATGATTGCAATAGTTCGTTTGTGATATTATCTCTTCCTGTAGCTCTATCTTTTTTTTGAGTATGTATTGCGTGCCTTATTTCTGATTTTAATATATTCAGCGAGTGTGTTTCGTCATAGGTAGAGTCTACATATGCGTATTTTTCAGTTTCATATTGACATTCATAGTTTTTGTTTGTGTAGAGCTCTCTATAGAAATCTGTTGCTAACCTTATCATATCTGGACGTCTGGATGTTATAGATCCTTTTTTATTTTTTAAGTTTGTAGCCCATACAGATTTATCTTTTAGAACTTTAAAAGCTTTGCGTAGAGCCCCTTTTTTCTCAATGTAATTTTCAAATGTTATTTTCCTTTTTTGTTTCTTATTTTGTCTCAGGTTTCTGTTTATTTTCTTGCTTATAATTGAAATTTCCTTCTTAATAGATTTAGTTCTTTTCTGTTTGTATAACTGCTGTCTTTGGTCTAACAGGTCTTTTGTTTCTTGAGATATGGAATTTGTATTTATGGTTTTTATTTTAGGAAGTTGTTTTGTATATAAATTAATTTCTTTTTCTAAATTATCATACTGTTTTTGCAATTCATTTGATGTTCTAAGTGATTTTAAAAATGTATTTTCCCAATACTCTACCTTATCTGCTGATATAGGTGGTAAGTTTCTTGTAAAATTCATAGGTTTAATGTGTGATCTATTCCGGTTTATATGTAGTGACAACCTGCATCTTATCATTCGATGATCAGTATTAAAATTTAAATTATTAATAATATCAAATTTGCTTATATAGGTTGGTCGATTAGTGAGAAAATAATCTATCTCGTTGCGTTGTTTCCCGTTGGGGGATCTCCATGTCCATTTTTTATGTTCTTTTCTTTTAAACATGCTATTAATTATTTTGAAATTTCTCTCTAATGCAAACTCAATCAATTTTTGACCGTGCGCGCTTCTTTGTCCATATGAATATTTACCAAAAATGTTTTCTTCACCTCTTCTCATCGTTCCTACTTTTGCATTGAAGTCGCCTAGTATGATAATGTTGTTTGATTGTATGGAGTTTAATGCTTCTTCCAGGGATTTATAGAATAAATCTATATCTTCATTCGAGTAAGCCTCCGTTGGTGAGTATACCTGAATGAATGACCAGATAGAATGGTTTGACGTTTTGATTTCTAATACAGCTACTCTGTCTGAAAATGATTTTAAGCATATTATGTCATTTTTTATGAATTTTTAATTATATATATAAGAAATATAAATATAAGAAATAATCTATACTAATATATAAAGAGGAAAGATTTGATTTTTTGTTTGCATTGAATAGGCTCCGAAACTACTGAACCGATTTCAAAAATTCTTTCACTGTTAGGAAGCTACACTATCCCCGAGTAACATAGGCTATATTATATTAAAAAAAAATAGGGATCCTTAATAAAACTCCAATAATGTAACCCAAGGTGTAAAAAATAAGAAAACCGAAGCAAAGCGAGGGCGGTTACTCGTATACAATAAGGTGCGTAAACTTGAAACATAGTAAGGCCGAGCGCGCCTTGTGGGAATACAATTCAAAAAGTTCCTACGTAGTATTAGTCCAATAGGGCCGAAAGTTCAGATTAGTATTAGGCAGATTAGGGGCCATCCATAAATTACGTCACACGTTAGGGGGGAGGGGGGGGGTCGATGAAGTGTGACATTGTGTGACAAGGGGTGGGAGGGGGTCCTAAATTTTGTGACGTCACATTTTAAAATCGAATAATTGGTATGTATAGGTAAATATTAAAAACAATTAATGGAAATAAAACTTATTTCGGAACTGCTGTTTTAATTTAATAATTTCTAGGTGTAAAATTTCATAATATGTGACGTCACACTAGGGGGGGGGAGGTCTCACAAATCAAAAAGGTCAAAAAGTCATGAAATTAGTGTGACGTAATTTATGGATGGCCCCTTAGTCTTGGGCAGTACAGAGTCAAATGAACTACACCAGAAGGGACCGTTCGCCATAAGATTTACGAGGGTTTCACAGTGGGAGAAGCTAACCTGGGCTTTGGGATAGATGGAGCGCCCTACGCCCCACATTACTCCTTACTAGTCGTCTAGTTCACCAAAACCTCTCACACTGTCTGTCACACCATAGACAAGATTACAGAAATCGTAATAAATCAGCCCATAGATAGATGAAAAGTAAGGATTTAATTCAACAAGAAATTTTCAGTCCCAGCTGACTTTGCTAGTGAATTATAATTCACAAAAAAGACATCAAAGTATTGGACGTTCGCCAAAACGCGATTAAGTCAGCACTTAGGATTTCATTCTTTTACAAAAAGGTTGGAGTGTTCCCGAAATATTGAATCAAGATACCGACTCGATAATTCACCGAAGTGACTTTGCTAAATTAAGTTAAAGGAAGATATAAATAGTTGAAATAGAAGAAGAATAATTAATTAGAAGACAAATGATTTGGTTGTTTCAAAATTATTTTCTTTATTTTATTTTTAATGCGCATCGAAATAAACTATTTTTGCATGATTAAAAATATTAATCGATTTTCGTTTGTAACTTGCCTTTTTAATAGAAAATAATGAAAAAAGGTTTAAAAACAAACAAAGGTCTTTTTAGTGCCAGAATTACGCTAAGTTGCCGGTTTCCGTGTTGCATAGTAATCAGATGTACTAAGAACAATAACAACTGTTTTATTAATAGGGATTATAAATAAATTTTCAAATTTAATACAATAAAATACCCACTTTATATTCACTGAATAAATCCCACACCACAGATGTTATGCTTTACTGTTTCGGGTCTAAGTTGAACAGCTGCAGCAGAAATTAGGTTAATAGACTAATATATTACTGAACAGTGATATTTGAAGTGTTTCGATGTAAATGAACTATAATAAATCAAGACATACTAGAGGTTTCGCTTGGGCCCCAGCCAAAGTGTAATTACAACGTAGGCTCGTATAACGGTCATAATAATGGAGCATTCAACAAACTCTGGATTCCTCCGCTGTTTCAACTTATCAAATTAGACCGCGCCACGAAGGTTTTCAAGGCGAAATTCTGAATTGTCCTATTTAATCAAGCTTTAGGTTTGCGGGGCCGCAGTGACTTTCCATTTTATGTTTCGCTTTAACCAAAATGTTTGGTGTTTTTTTGCTCAAATAAATTACAGTCTATGACTACGACTCGTTCATTTTATTAATTCTGTATTAGGAGCAATACAATAGGAGTAATAGGAGCGAGTGATTAATTAAGAATATTTGCTTGATTGTAATGATATTTTGTCATAATATATCATTTTTCTATTTCGTTATTAAATAACCAGACTATTTATGCCTTTTAATTAATAGATAGAGTAGGTAGTATTTTATTCACTTCTGCTTTTGTTTATCCAACTAAAAATCATTGGCACGACATAAACAAAGTACGCATGAAAGGATACATAAGACAACGGCATATTTTCTTATACATATTTACATTAAAAGGTGTTAGAAATGGAGAAACAAACGATCAATCAAAATGAAGAATTCGAGGACCCCGGGCCGAAAAGGCGTCCTATAATTAACAAACCCTGACGTGGCCCAAACCTTTTCACGGACAACATTCTAAAACTACCCAAAATTGTCCTTAAAAGCTCGAGCTTTAAATATTGTTTATGACACAAATAGTCGACTGTTGTTTCTTTTCGCCTAAGACAATGTTTATTTTTAACATTAAATTTTTTGTTAGAATTAGATTTCTTTTTGGATTGGATATTTTTTGTAACAGACTGCAAGGTCTCTTAAAGTTATATTCGAGGTTTGTCACAAATATAATTATGTCCATGGGTCCAGTATTACGGGATGGTGGCTTATGGTCGTAGCACACATATCAACTCGTAAACGGAACGTAAACGTATCAACTCTTGCATTTCAGTATTCTTTGTATGAAACTCCCTACTGTAAAGCACACTTATCGGAATCGTAACGTAATCACCTCGCCTCGAGACAAGCTCACGAACCGCGATACGTTGCCGTACCCGCGCTTACGTCTCACCGTACGCTATCCTTCGACTTTTCGTTTCCTCGTGCACGCCCCGCGCCGCGGCTACCGCTGCGTCTGTGTTTTATTGAATTTGCAACCCGCCTAGCCGTCAACCAGCGGTCGGCGAGCCGTAAGCGCGGCGTCGCCTAGCCGTAGCCGAGTCGACTCGGAGCTGCTGGTCGGTTGGTAACGCGCTTACGTTAGGTTGATGCTTGGTTGACGGCAAGACGATCCGGTGACGATCCCTTTCCGAGTTGATATGTGTGCTACGACCATTAAGCTCGTTTGCTATGCTCATTACGCGCGGTTGAGGTAATAATTCTTTGACATTGGTGACACGTATTACCAAAAAAAATATTTCATTTTTAAATTTTATTTTTTTTGTATATTCGTCTATCTGCGATCAACTATCTAGTTATAAGCAGATTTGTGCACGTATCATTATCGTTAATGGAGTGACAAATCCATCGATTTGCCTTCTCACGCCTTTCATTTTTATGTGTTGTATCTTTAAATTGAGGCCAATCTTTGCCTCTTAAGGCGATACACATTATTTGTGGTGTTTAGCATGGACGTCGCTAGTTTATTTTTGTGCTCCCTTAGTCTTAATTTGTATCTGGTGCATGATGTTTCCACCTCTTCCTTAATGGTGGGGATTGCCGTGTACTCGTGTACCTCCTTATTTTTGACAAACCATGGTGCATTCGTTATGATCTTTAGTGTCTTATTTCGAAAGCGTTGCAGTATTTCAATGTTGGAGTGGCTAGCTGTTCCCCAGAGTTCAATGCCATAGGTCCATATTGGTTTGATAACACATTTGTAAATTAACAATTTGTTTTCTAAGCTTAAAGATGATTTTCTTCCTATGAGCCAATACAAGTCTCCTAGTTTCCTGTTTGCTTGTTCTCTTTTTGCTTTGATATGATTTTTCCAATTTAGCCTTCTATCCAAATGCATTCCTAGATATTTAACTGTATTTTTTTGTGGAAGATTGATCCCATCAAGAGATACTGGCGGACAGTCTCCCTTTCTAAGTGTGAATGTTACTTGTGTGGATTTGGAGGCACTAGTTTTTATTCTCCATTTTTTTAACCATAAGCCAATTTTGTTCATGTGCATCTGTAGGTTGCTGGACGCCAGTTCGGGAGTTTTACTGCAGGAAAGCAATGCAGTATCATCTGCGTAGGTAGCAGTCAGTACTTGGTCTGATGTTGGTATGTCTGCTGTGTAGATAGTGTAAAGAACAGGTCCAAGCACCGAGCCTTGTGGTACCCCAGCCTCAATGTTTTTAAAAGATGATAGGCTGTCATCACACTTGACCTGGAATATTCGTTCTTCGAGATAAGATTTTAAAAGCATGTATGCGGTGTTTGGTAGACAAATTTTGAGTTAACATAGCAGCCCCTTATGCCATACTCGATCGAAGGCTTGCTGAACATCTAGCAGTACCGCTGAGCAGTATTCTTTATTTTCCAGAGCTTGACGGATTCTGTGAGCCACGCGGTGGATTTGTTCTAATGTTCCATGGTGTGCACGAAATCCAAACTGATGGTTTGGTATTATTTTGTTTTCTTCTAATAACGGTAGTAAGCGTTTAAGTAATAGTTTTTCAAACAACTTTGATATAACTGGCAACAGGCTTATTGGTCTGTATGAGGCTACATCGGATGGTGGTTTTCCTGGTTTGGCAATCATAATTATTGTAGAGACTTTCCAAAGTAGTGGATAATATTGTAGCCGCAGTACTGCATTGAACAAAATTGTTAGTAATACAATGCCTTTCTTTGGTAGTTGCTTAAGAACTTCAGCTGTTATTAGGTCGTGCCCTGGAGCTTTCTTTAGCTTTAGATTTTGCACAGCTTTATAAACTTCTTTGGGTGTCATCAGTGGCAGGGGCAATGACATTTGGTGGTCGCAGTTTATAACTGCATCTATTTCTTCCTCAGAGTGTGTTGCTTGGTCTGCTTCATTAGGTTTAAATGTATCTTCTAAGTATTGTGCAAACAGCTCTGCTTTATCTAAGCAGGTTTTAGCCCAGGTGCCATTCTTTTGTCTAATTGGTGGCACGTGATCTGTTGGTCTTTTAAGAGATTTAGTCATTTTCCATAGATAATAATCATCTGTATGATATGGAGAAAGTGTTCTAAGTTTGTCTTGTAATGTTTCATTCTCATTTATATTAATCATAACTTTTAATTCTTCCTGAGCTAAATTTAGTGCCTTTTTGTCTTGTCTGGTTCTATTTATTTGCCACTGTCGTCTTAATCTCCTCTTTTCATTTATTTTATTTTTTATTTCAATTACATAGTCTGTGTTCTGCGATTTTAATTCCAAGGGTGGTGTAGATAACCATGCTGCAGTCTGGAATAGGTTTGTCGCATACCTGGCGGCTTCTTCAACTTCCTCTTCTGTTTTACGAGATATCTGGAGATTCGCATTTCTTTCAATATAATCTCTAAAGGCTTCCCAATCAGTCATTTTGTTGTGTAAAGTCACTTGTGGTTCCTTATTATGACTGTTGTACTAAGGGTGCATATGAGTGGGGTGTGATTTTTAAATAGCGAAATCTGCATTAAAAGACTATAATGCAGCTTTAGTTGAAGAGCACTATACCCCGTGATACTTATTTAATCTATAGATTTGTCGGATTAATCTATATATATAAAATTTAATAGCGACACACCGCTGATTAAACAAGAAATCTCAGAAACTGCCGAACCGATTAAGATGAAATTTGGCAGGGAGATTGTTTATGCTAAGGAGACGTCCACTAAGAACGGATTTTTGGAAATTCATCCCCTAAGGGGTACAAATAAGGGTTAGAAGTCACTTTCATACAAACCAACTTTGTTAGTTTTAGATTTATAAATTTGAAATTTTTTATGTAGGTTTATAGTAATGAACAAAAGATAACTTTAACACATTTTTTTGGAAAATCATCCCTTAAAGAGTTAATTTCTTAAATTTAAGTTAGTACGCAACTTCGTCATTTTTGAAGTTAAAAACATGAAAATTTATATATTGGTTCAAGAATAGAAACAAAATTTAAAAGGTATGTATTTTTTTGGAAAATCAACCCCTAAAGGGTTGAATAAGGTTGTACAAGTTAGTATGGGAACTTCGTCAGTTTTGAAGTAAGAAGGGTGAAAATTTGTATATAAGCTTATAGTTAGACACAAAAAATAACTGTATTACTGTTTTCTCGAAATTCATCCCCTAAAAATAGGGGTTGGAAGTCTTTTACATATAAATCAGCTTCGTCAATTTTAGAGTTATAAATATGAAATGTTTTATGTATGTTTATAGTAGTAAAAAAAAGTTAACATCAACACATTTTTTTGGAAAATCATCCCTTAAAGGGTTAATTTCTTGCATGGAACTTAGTACGCAACTTCGTCATTTTTGAAGTTAAAAACATGAAAATTTATATATTAGTTCAAGATTACAAATAAAATTTAAAGGTTATGTGTTTTTTGGGAAAATCAACCCCTAAAGGGTTGTATAAGATTGTGGAAGTTAGTATAGGAACTTCGTCAGTTTTGAAGTAAGAAGGGTGAAAATTTGTATATAAGCTTATAGTTAGACACAAAAAATAACTGTATTACTGTTTTCTCGAAATTCATCCCCTAAAAATAGGGGTTAGAAGTCATTTACATACAAATCAACTTCGTCATTTTTAGAGCTATAAATATGAAAATTTTAATGTATGTTTGTTGTTATAAACAAAAGTTAAAATTTAGCTGAAAATCATCCCTTAAAGAGTTACTTTAGGGGATGGATCTTAGGCGCTCCACCCACTGCACCGCGCACCACGACGGGGCGCGGGATGGCAGATTTTACCATTGTATGCAAATATCTCAATTTATATAGAAATCACGCCTAGCACAACACACTGCCGACGCGGAGACGCGCGGGAAGGCGGCCCCGCGCGCAGTTTCTGCCGATCTGCGCGGGAGCGCGGGGCGTACCGCGGGATATGACAGATCGCGCGGTGAACATATGAGTTTATGCCGTCGTAATCTGCATCACCGCGCGGGGGAGCAGATTACACCGCTAGGTAAGGCAGATCTGCGCCTCCGTCGCCGCGCGCGTTATCTGTCGCTCCGCGCACCGCGGCGGGACGCGTCTTCAGTGGGTGGAGCGCCTTACTACGCAACTTCGTCATCTTTGAAGTTAAAAACATAAAAATTTGTATATTAGCTCAAGATTAGAAACAATCAATCAGTAATATGTTTGAAAAAATTCTGGAAAATTCTCCCTTGAAGGGTTAATTAATTAAGGGAGTGCAAGTTAGTATGGCAACTTCGTCAGTTTTGAAAAGGATGAAAATTTGTATATAAGCATTGTATTAGACACAAAATCTAACTGTATCACGGTTTTCTCGAAATTCATCCCCATAAAGGGTAATACTAAAGTAAGTAAACTCAGTAATGTGAAAATGTATATGATAACTTATAATTAGAAACAAAAATAAATTGTAACAGGTTTTTTTGGAAATTCATCCACTAAGGGGTAAAACCAGGGATGTAAGTTTGTACGAAACTTCGTCAATATCGAACTCAGAAATGTGAAAATAAATCAAAAATTAACTGTAACAGGTTTTTTGGAATTTCATCCCCTAAGAGGTAAATAAAGAGGTTGCAAGTTTTTCTAGAACTTTGTCATTTTCAAACTCAGAAATATGAATATTAATATGTAAGCTTATAGTGAGAAACAAAAAAAAAATTGTAGAGGACTTTACGGACGGTAGGGGGAGGGGAGAGGGACAGGAAGCGAGAAAGGGACTGGGAACGTGAGAGGAACAGGGAGAGGGAGAGGGAGAGAGAGGGAGAGGGGCAGGAAGTGGGAGAGGGCCGAGGAGCGGGAGATGGAGAGGGACAGGAAACGGGAGAGGGCCCGGGAGCGGGAGAAGGAGAGGGAGAGGGACAGGGAGCGGGAGAGGGAGAGGAAGAGAGAGAGATAGTTTGAATGGGAGAGGGAGTGGGAGCGGGAGAGGGAGAGGGAGTGTAAATGTCCGGATGGAAACAACAGAACCGTTTTTAAAGATATTTGTGCTGCATCGTAAAACCAGTTCATCATTGATCCATCTAGGATCTGGTGGTGTTACTTGGAGACAAGATATGTAACTCCTGGATGGATGGAAATAACGGAACCCTTTTTGTTTTTTTTCTAATGACACTCAAGAGCCAGTTTTTCTGTACATTAAATATTTTTCAAAATTTCGGTTAGGGGCACGTCAATAACGTGTTAGAACACCAAAAAATTTGTTTTTAAAATTAGTGTCTGTTTGTCTGTTCGGGCATAACATGAAAACCCTTGAACTGATTTCGACGGAAATTAGTTATGTTGTTCCTCATACTTTGGATCACGTTTTAAAAAACTTTTCGTCCCGATAAAATTAAAAGTTTTCACCGGAAACAAGATGAAACTTAGTGTGGAATATTTTGAAATATTAACGATTTTCTTTAAATTTGCAACAAACATTCCTCATTTAATTGATGAAATACATGTTTTCGAGTTTTTCTAAATTTTTCATGGAAAAGAAAAAACTAATATTATCTTTTAATGTTTATTTTTCAAAATTCGTTCCCGGAGGAATGATTTGTGATTATATCGTAAGTTTCAATATATAAATTCCTAAATATAAGTACTTTAATATAAATTAACCTGTTTTTAAATTTTCTTCTGCAAGGGGTACAAAATATATGATAAGCATAATTTCCGCATGCGAAGCTGCGGGCAACAGCTAGTTTAAAATAAATATCTTATTACAGTTGACTCATATTTATTAACAATATACTTTACAAAAAACAAATATAAAGCTAAAATTATCGTTAATGATGCCGTTATTCGTTATATTCGCTATAGACTTGTTACAGATACAATGAAATCTTAATAGAATTACATAATCCTATACTGCTTAGAGAACCTTATAGAACCTTATTTCCGTCCGAATACTTCCGTCTGAAAAATAATCTCAGTTACTCTCAAGTCACACCTAAAGAAGTTATACTTACTTTAAAAACAGATGTCATACATAACAAGAACTAAATTGCTTTTAGAAATCATGAATGAAGTGAATTAACTAGAAGTGAATTTCTTAAGAATCTGCGATTTTATCATAGTTTTAAGAAGTGATCAGTCTAAATGTAAATGGGTGCTAACAATTTGTACATTGTTATATCGATATTTCAACTCTGTTACTTGGATCGCGTTTACCACCATCTAAAAAGCTTGATCACCGAATAATTTAATACAATTGAAATCATTTACAGGTCAGATTCGTTGATCAGCAATCGCCAACATACGCCAAGAATAAGAGAGCCTGTGAATTTTGGATACGAGGAACTGGCCGCGGTGTTCTAGAGCATCCCCAACATTCATTGCCTCCTAACACAACCTGCCTCTACCACATGCAAGGAATCGACACTTCGGGGCCCTCGGGACGGAATATTGGCTACCGGCGACAATTTTCAGCGCCACGATTCCGTGTGTGGTTTTCAGTATTAAAATTTTACGTGACAAACGCTCTGAACCCCAACTTGCCGGAGGATGAGTATTGTGGCAGCCATTTGAATATATGGGACGGCCCGATGAGGATTTCGCCGGGTTGCAGCGATATCTTTTGGTACGTGCATGAGTTACGATTATTGCTCGGTTTGAAGTGAGGCAATCAAAATGTTTGCAGTTTGTTCGCGTTTTCAGTGCATACAAACGTGATGTTTTATAATTATATCTAGGTGTTTAGGAAAAAAATTATAAGTTGCCAAGCATTTCGTATAATTAGTATTAAGGTACTAGTAACTCATTAATTCTCTCAATTCCTGTTCTCGATTCTTAAGCCCAATGCATGTGAAACGGGGTTTATTCCCGTACGAGACAGGACGTGAAGTTTTGGAAACATCCTTTCATAGAAAATGTATACGATAGTGCATACGCAGCGGAATCCCGTACGGAACGTGGCCCGTACGGGAAAAAGCCCGTTACGTACCTATGCATTGGGCTTAATTAAGTCTTGCTTCCCATTGTTTGCGAACTTTTTTAAAACCATTTTGTAGCAAGTAGTCCTTAAAATAAACAAGGAATCTGAAAACCATTCGATTAACACATTTAGATTTCTTCATACCAAATAATGTATTAGGACAAATAGTTTTAATAGTCATTTGACTTTTGTTTTTTTCTGCAATTCCAGCGACAAAGAACGTTCAGTACAAATGTCGAGAGCGACTTCACCACAATCTGTCATCGTCGGCCGGCCGCCGACGAACGCAACGCTCGTTGCCAGGTTCTGCCGCGAGAGGGCGCCACGCACTTGCGAACATGCCTTGCTGCGAAAATCCAGAGCCTGCGCTAGAACTGAAAGCTTCTTATCTAAAGGAGACTCCTTGACCCTCGAGTTGAAGCTGACGCAAGGCACCGCGCTTAAGTAAGTCACTCCTTAAATCGGTATTAGGGGTATAGTCGACTAATTAGTTGATTGTTTAATGTGTCTCGTAGCTTTTTTGTTATTCAATGTATTCAATGATGAAAAGAAAATTATGTGATCCTTCAAGCTATTTTCTAATTAATAGATCTTATGAACAGGAACATTAAAGAACCAATATTACAAATCTTCCACCGCAATTAAATAACCACAAACAGAAAAACAACAAGAACCATAATATAATGTGAGCATTGTCTATCAGCATTTTTAAATAATTATTTTAATACATTTATATTATGATTGCATGCGACGACACACGAACTAAAACATCATTACTCATTATAATAAAATTTTACAGATTTCGTATTTTTTCCTTTTGGTTTACTTTTACTTTAAACAGCTGGTTATCATACGACTTACTGTTGTAAAACTTGTAGACTCTTGAATTGTACGCATTTACGCGTAAAAAAAAAACAGAGCAAAACTAAGGTAAACTCCTTATGAGCTTGATGATGAGATGATTTCAACTGACACAAGGAACTGCACACTAAAATCTCCGTCTCCTTTGCTTCACACAGTATAGGACATGTTTTAAAAAATTTGACGTGAAATAAATGTTATCGATAAATATGTTATTATAATAAAATGAATTATAATACACGATACATTAGCTATTGTAGTTATGAGTACACGTTATATAAAATGTATAACAACAGTTTGTACATGTCAACGTATAGCCAATAGAATATTGACGTAATAATTAAATTACATGCTCTAATACAGTTGTGCATTTAACGCATTTAACTGATTTAAAATAATATAGTAACTGGATTATATCATTAGAATATATGTACATGAAACAGTAAAGTTGGTTAATTTTCAATTTCAGTTAATATGAGAGCGCAGTTCCCATTTTTTAATTTAATTAACCTAACCCATACTAATTTCACAAACGCATACGTTATTTGCTACTAATAATATAATCATGTGCAAAATTCAATGATATCAAAATTATATACAAAATTAAAAAATTATATACAAAAAATGGTTACCCCAGTTGACAGACAAATTAATGGCATTTGTTAATCATGCTACAGCTATGAATCAACATCCCGCCGAAACAAATGAGTATGAATATGACATGAATCGACCGTTCAGTATTCACACGATCATAACAGTAGCACTGACATTAAAGTTAAAATAAATATCGATGTTTGAAATTGTAAAGTAGCAAAATCCTACAATCTGAGAAAATAACGATGATACGATGATACGATGAAACAAGCCCCATAATGAAAGATTAAATTACGTCTACTCTTGATTGTCCCACTTTATGGCGAGATAAAATTGAAAACAGAGAAATATCTCTGCAGGGAATAAATCAAATTGATTGCTGTAACTAGCATATTTATGGAGTACTTACTTGTGTTATATTTGATTTGGTATTTTCCGTTGAGTTTTTTCAATTTTGATAGCTTTTTATCATAGTAAGGGCTATCCATAAATTACGTCACACGTTAGGGGGGAGAGGGGGTCGATGTAGTGTGACATTGTGTCACAAAGGGTGGGAGGGGGTACTAAATTTCGTGATGTCACATTTCAAAATCGAATAATTTGTATGTATAGGTAAATATTTAAAACAATTAATGGAAATAAAACTTATTTCGGAACTGCTGTTTTAATTTAATAATTTCTAGGTGTAAAATTTCATAATATGTGACGTCACACTGGGGGGAGATCTCACAAATGTGACCAGCTGTGACAAGGAAGGAGGAAGGGGTTAAAAAGTCATGAAATTAGAGTGACGTAATTTATGGATGGCCCCTAATCATCAATACACATCACACAATGGTGATGTGTATTGATGATTAGATTTACTTCTTAGTAAAGACTATCGTTAGCCATACTGGCTAAGTTTACACGGATGCGTAGTGAGATAGGTAGAGAGATTCGGAAGATTTTGGTAAAGTCTGAGCACTGCATCCCTCTTGATGCTATCCTACACGGAAGCAAAAATTTGCTGTGCCTAAAAGATTCATAGTCGGGAAACTCATGATTCAACCATATGGTTCATCACTCTAATCACGTTCTGGCCTTTTTATGGATTAGTGTTTGACATTTCAGCGCTGTGTGTGTATCTTACGCTGATGAGTTCACGAGGGTAGTCTATAACGTAGTTGAAAATGTAATATAATTATTATGGATTGATTTAATTAATAATTGACTTTTTTATATTTATAATTTTTTACTACTATTGACTTGTTATTACTTTATGTGACATGATTAATTTTTCTATTATTGACTTATTAATATTTTGATGATTTACTAACTATGAAATGATTATTTTTACTAATATTGAATTGTTTTATTTTAGTAATGATGATTAATGCTTACAATTAGTTTAATTCATACTAATATCATATCCTGAAATTAGAAATACGCTAACGTACACACCTGTAATGTTGGGGGTAATATTTTCGAATAAATAAATAAATATTTTGATATACATATTTTAGTAATGCTTAACCTAATACTTTCAATCTCCATGAAATCGTCACGATATTTTAATTCCAGGCCCGTATTTTTCAAAGCTCTGTACGAGTTTGTTGATCTTCATCAAGATGGTGATCCCTGGGGTCGTGGAGTATGCTCCAGACGCTTCGTGTCTCGGTCCTTCCCAGAAGCCCCACCTGACCCGCCTATCACTTTTTCGTCACCGCGAGACGTGTTTTTGTATGGGAGAGGTGGAGCAAGAAATATTAGGTGAGTTTGATAAAATGGTGTTACTATAAATTGTTGGGTTTACGGAACCTCAGTTCAAAAATGATATCCTTGTCAATATTTTTTCCATAGATATTAACGGTGAATTTGAAATAAAAAATATAATTAACAATATTGTTACTTAAATAATCTGCTTTTTAAATATATCAAAACAGAACTATTATTATTACTAATATGGATATCTACCCTAAATGCTTTGAAATTCATGAATATGGTATTATTTTTAAAGCAGTAAGTGTACTTCAAAATTTGTTTCATGGATAAAAACTTTACAGTAATTTTGGCATGCTAATTTTATTTACAGTTGCACGTATCGCTTCGAGGCAAATGTAGGTGAAGTCGTTCGTCTCAGAGTTTGGGGCGTGCGGAGTGGTGGCCGGCTTTGCAGATCCGTCCATTCTGCACATTCACCCTGGTTCCGGTGTGGAGGAGATCCCACTGCAGCTGTGAGAGTCTTTGATAGGCCTTGGAAGAACAAAGGCCCAAGCGTGCCCAGGGATTGCTTGTGCAGGTAACTGAATCATGAATTAATTATTTTTTAATTCTTTTTAGCCCTGTCATCACTCTAAAGAAGGTTTATTCATTGAAAAATAAATAACCTCTTAATTTATTTTCTGCTAAAAAAATACATTAAACTGAAAAAATTTGATAAGTGTAAATTGTTGTGTAAAAGCATCGTAGGCTGGAGTTACTTCAGTGTAAATGTAGAGTATTTAAATGACAAAGATGCATGCATGGTAACAATTAGCTCTGCAACCACAGACATGTATACTAGATGTCTGTGTCTGCAACTAATAACGCTCAAGTCAGATATCAGTTTTACTGCTGTCAAAATTATAAGTATCTGGTTTTCCATCCACATAATACGATTTTTACGACCGTATTCTAGCATACCTATTGTAGTACCTACTAATATACTAGGATCTCCTGATTTACGAGTGATAATAAAGTTCTCTTATAATGTGATTTTCGTTTTCAGTGATGTTGGGGACTACGAATTTACATCGTCATCAACGGTAGCTGAATTAAAGTTCGATGTAGTTAACATGTCGGCGGTGGATGACTTTCGATCCTTTGGATTCGAGGCATCAGTTGAGTTTATAAGACTGGAGGCAGTGTGTGAAAGCTCACATAGAGTGTATGGACCTAGTGGGGAATTGAGATTATCAGCTATTTCACCCATGTCTGAAGTAGTAAGTTTCTTTCAGTTATACTTTATTCTGCCAAAGTTTCAGTAAAACCCACATTAACTTCAATATCCACATGTCGTAGCAGATTTCTTAAAATTTTATCAGCCACGAATATGATTTTTAGCTATCCTTTTCTAATTATTTGCATCCCTATCTTTCTAATTCTAACTTCTACTACCCTTTTGATGACTCAATATTCATAATAGTTAATTCTGAAACTGAAACCATCATATTTTGTTTAAGGAACGTTGCGATCATCGTCCATGGCTAATAGACCCATCACCCGGACGATACCTGTACCTTCAGATCCAGGGGAGCATTATCCATGAACCTGAGCTGGATAACTTTACGTTACTGAACAATATCACTGTGGCTCCAGATCTTAGACATATGTGCAGGACACAAAACCGTATTGCTGTGTATGCTGGTGGATTATCACCTATATTTATCTGTCCTGATCCACCGCATGAGCAGGTAAATTCATTTTTTAATCTTGTTTTAGGACTATGCCATGTCACATGATGATTTATGTATTTAAATTTAATTTTATTCATGTATTCAAATTTAATTTCCAGGGAGATGAAGTGGTAGAAGTTTTCTCCGCGGGTTGGTCCAAGGAAGTGGACCAGCTCGCGCACCACGTGTTAGCGCCAGCGCCCGCCCCAGACCGTTTCGATCTTGACTGGCCAAGATCACTGTCCGTAGAACTAATAGCTGTAGAAACTGGGTCGTACTACATCACGTGGCTGGAGCTTTCTAGAAGGTTCGTTTTTATGTTGGAAGGTTGGTCGGTACTACACTGCTGAAGTAGTTTTGTAATTAGGGTTAAATATTGTACTTACAAATATCTGGTCATTTACCTAGTACTTATCTTCAACAAATTTTTCAATAATTAAAATATCATCACAACCTGAACACGTGTGATCTATTACAGTTTAAACGCGTTTCTCTTGTCAAAATCATAGTACCTATGTACTGGGAATAAACCAGATTACGGGATAATCCGTCCTAAATTGCACAAAACATTTATAAAACACACCCATAAATAACAGACCAACAAGGTACCGGGTGGCCATGGATAGCAGTACCACATCATTCATGCGTTGCTGACCATAAAAGGAGAGAGATGACAGAAAAAAATAATGGAAGATTAAACTTCAACTACACAAAAACTATAATATTCCAGGCATCCCAGTGAGCGCGGCGGAGTGTTCGCTCTATCCGGCGAGTGTCAGTATCGCTGCGAGTCGCTGGACGCGTGCATCGCCCCAGCGCTGTGGTGCGACGGCGTCTCGCAGTGCCCGCACGGCGAGGACGAACGTCTGTCGCAGTGCTCAGCGCTGCTGCGGGTGCCCGCGCACTACGCTGCAGCGCTGTTAGCGCTGTCGATACTTGCTGGTTTTGCTGTGGTGGGTATTGGCTATTTAGAATTATTTTTTACGACTTCAGAAAGGGGAAGTTTTTGAATTTGGTTACATTTTTTGGATTATACTCTTATGGTGAACGCACATTTATCCGCACTGTCCGCGCCGTACGCATCGCGTTTGTATGAAAACATATGAGAGCCCGATCTGGATGACATATGCGTCGGCATCTGTCATCTGCGCGGACAGTGCGGATAAAATGTGCGTTCACCATTAAAGTCAAAAAGGCATAAATTCAAACATGCAAAATGACAAAAAGTTAAACGCTTAGGCAAAATCAGCTTTGTCAAACTCGTAAATTGACAAAGACGCAAATGATCAAAAATACAAAGAGTCAAAATTATCTTATCAAGATGCTTTATAAACTTGTTTGAAAAAAATCCAGCTCTAAGAAAAGTTACAGCTCCGTGATTTATCACCGATTTGGAAATTTCTTTTTTATTTTAAGGGGGTATGATTCGAGATTGGTCTCATATTTATCAATCATATCAATAATCAAGGGAATCCTAAGGAATTGAGGGAACTCCTTAAATATTATTCTATAATTATTATTATATATTCTCGAAGACGTTTTTAATGATATCTATTATTATGGAACTTGAAGTGACATAGTGTATAATCTATGGAAGTGACTAGTGCACACCGCATGTAAGGCTAAACGCAGATTGAGACTTTTTGTCACGGAGACTTTTTGTTACCCAGTCGAGTGCTATGAAGATATATGGGAGTGCGCTGACTATGGTGACATGACAGCACGGTGACAAATAGTTCCTAGCAGACGGCAACATCTAGTGACGTGACTGTCACCCGGCCGGGAAGTGCGCTCACAAGGCGACAGGGTTCCCAACTTAGGGGTTTTCCCTCCTTTAGGCGGTAAATATGTAAGATGGGATTTTTTTAGGGGTCTTAAGTATATGTTTAGTGTTATTTTTAGGGTTTTTGTGACTCTTCATATTTTTTATTTATTGATCAAAATAAAGATGTAAGAGGCCCTGGAACAAACTAACCAATCAAGGGAGAGTGGGACTTTTGGCATTTAATTAAAGGATAATATCAGATTAATCTGCAATCTGGAATAGAGAAATCCAAAAACGAGTATTTGTGAATTTACCTTACAAAATATTATGTCGATATTGTAATCGAAATTGATTTATTTGTAAGAATTTATAAGTCCAATTAATGAATAGAATGGCATTGAATGAAGATACCTACCAAATACAACTGGAAGTATTAAGACTTTTAAGCCAAATCGGTAAACAAGAAAAATATTCTTTCCTGGTCCTAGAACCAGAACCATCAACGTCAAATTAATGATTTTTGATTTAATCGTAATAAAATCGTACACAAATAATTTATGTTCCAAAGTTTGATTTTATTAAAAGATAACAGTTTGATTGATGATTTTTTTAACTCCTAATCCAAAAAGAGGGCACAAAATTTTTTGCCATTTTTAGCCACTTTAAAGGTTACGAAATTTTGACATTCTAGCCACTTTTTAAAAGTTGTTAGCCATTTCTTGGTTCACTGACTTGGCAACACCGTCAGTGACTTTTCAAGTGGGCGCACCGTGGAGACAGTGACAAAAAGTCTCCGAGACAAAAAGTCTCAATCTGCGCTTAGCCTAATACAGGGAGAAAAAAATGGAATTTATTCATGGTATTGATGATATCATGTACTTTTAGTTTGTATGTGGTGCAATTTATATTCCTTTGTATTGTGTGCAACTCCTATAAAACATTTTGTCGATGTGTTACTCGATGTGCAATGGTCATATCAGTATGACATGATAGTATGACCACCGAGAAACGGCCGTGCAATCTGGGGCTATAATATTTGCTAGTAATGAAACAGTAGGCGCCACAAATATCTTAACCTCATTATTATGAACTGATTTAAGACTCTCCTAAATAGTTAACTACCGAAATCATAAGAAAGGTCACCTGAAGTTTCCTAATTAGCATTAGAAACCTAGTACGATATTGAATATTTTTGGCATTACTACTTAGATAATTATTCTTTACGTAGATATTTACATCATTGCGTAATTTTCCTGTCGAGTACACCTCATAAGTTGTTATCGAAATATTACAACAGCATAGTTACGTGCAAAATTTTGTTCATGCCAAATGTAGTGTGGAAATATGGCCTTCACTTTCGCTCGAGTGTTATCCCGTATTACAAATGGCAAAGGTTTGTTTCACTGCTTAATAACCTTAGCGAAAATGACCAAAGAAATAATTTTAACATAGTACCTCTTTTAGTATTACATAATACATTACAAGAAAAGTGCGTAGTTAATATCAAAATTAAAACTTACATTATCAATAAATAACTGCGATAACTGAGGTACAAACAAAAAAGCAAACGCTAATTCAAAGTTGATTTTGGGAATATGATTTTAGTGTTAGCTAGGTAAATAATCATTCATACAAGTTAAACTTCATTGATGAAAGTACCACGGAACACAGACACCAGTGTGTTCCGTGGAAAGTACGGATACTATAGATAAAGTCCCTTTCAAATGGAACCTATCTTTTCACAGATCGCAGCAGCGAGATCATGTCGCCGGCGTCGTTCGGCGCTTCAACAGCGGCTGAAGAGCCTTTCCTCAGACACGGCAATATTTGAAGAAAAAGAAGTGATTTGCTGACCAAGCGAAGACTCCGTGCGATACGTGGAAGTCGACAGAGTCACCACTGTTTGACTGACTTCCCGCACGGAGTCTTGGTTACGTATGTTGATAAGTCCTTGGACTTTAGCTGTCTCCTCGTGTCCTGTGACAGAGAGATGTTGTTGACGAAATGAGACTAAATCCTACAAAATTATTACGTAGTAAATCTCGGTCAGATTTAAATTTTCATCTATTTGAAGATAATGTAATTCCAGTAGAGTAATTAAGATTCGTAGTGAATCATGTTGGCAATCACTTTGGCAGATGTTGAATTAAATGCAACATACGTTTCTAAATTAATATTGCATTTACTTCAGAGAAATGTGTATATTATGTGATTTAATTTTAGTTAAGGTAAGTTCGAATAAACATTTTGGACCAAGTGCAGTCGATCGGTCACTAATTTTAAACGGACTTTTATTAATTTCATATGAATATTACCCGCTAAGAGATATAATTAATATATCAATGATTTAGTGATCATATTAATGATTTAGTGTAATGACACTGTTATTAAAATTAAATTTATTAGTGTTTAATAGTCAATTCAATACGCACAATATATTAAATTGGCATCATCGATCGATCGACTAAAGGCACAGCATTTCTGTTATATGTTACGTGATTGTGATTTTACAAATTGTATATAAATAAATTGTAGCAATTACGACTGTATGTTCTAAAAGATTCATTATTGTAAATTATTAAGACGATGTTATTGAAGATATCATTGTGGCAATAATTGTGTTGATGACTTGATATTGTTTAAGATAACGAATATTACAATTGTGTTCTTGATGTTACTCCAAATTTGTATACGTGATACATTACTGCCATTTTTTAGAAATTTCTTGTTCAAAATTTGGAAATTAGCAAGATTTACTTTAGTCCAAAATCTGATATTTACTATATTTATTTTACTTAAATAATCGAACCTGCGTCTTTTGACGGAGATAATGTCGATTATGTGACTCAAAGTACGTCACTGTATATTAATAAAAATATATTAATTTAAGTAAATACTGATCGCAAAATAATAGAAGTAACAAAGTATCCTAATTCATTAAAACGATGTAAATAAAAATTAAACTATTCATATCTTAGAGAACTATTGAAGTGATAATTTGTTTCCCAAGGAAAATATTGAAGTTTATAATAATATCGAGTTAACTATTAGTGAAATTGTAGAAATATTGATCTTGACGAGAACAATTCATGAAAATATTATTAAAATATGGTATCTTGAGTAAAAGTTAGAGGGAGCGGAAGGTGCTGTTCTCACTATACTGAATAAATCTGATATAGATGTTGATAATTCAAATGTCTAGAGAAAACCAGCAAAGCCCTACTTTTTAGTAGGTTATTTTAAAAGCGATTGAAAGTTTGTAAGTAATAAATAAACTTTAGTTAAAATATTAGATGTCAAAATTGTAATTATAGTGTTACTCAATTGGTTTCCTTAATTTGAAAGTAAATTAGTGATAGATGTAAGATTAGTGACACTGTCATAGAGATGTTTATATGGTCTTCCATAAATGTATGAGATTTCCGGATTTCGTTTCCGTTTGTTTGCGCCAGTAAAAGTCAGTTTTAAAGTATGGAGGATGCGAACTAATTAACCGAACAGGTGTTATCCTGGAAGACAATAATGATGGATAATAGCTGTGTAAGAGATACCTTATTTCACATTCAAAGGAGTTTATGAAGAATTATGATGATAATAAGAAGTTTTTAAAATAAATTATTTACTGCATGATCATTTGGTTTTATTGAAATTTTCGTTTATGACATAACATTCATGATTTTTCAGCGAGGCGGAATTTTGAATGATGTGTTTGAATTTCTGTTCTCGGGCTGTGTGTGAATGTCCTTGTCTATTGTGTTGTCCATGGCACCCACGACACGGGGAATCCTAGTGTGAGGCTATGAGTGTGAAGCGTTATTTAATTTATAAAACACAGACATTAGGATCGGAGTTCTATAAGTTATATAGGTACGAATATTTTTTATGAAAACCGTCGAAAGATAAAACTAACAGGAAACGAACAATAATACTTACGCCAATATACGATAAGAATAATTAATAATAACCTTATCGCCACTTTATTTTGAATATTAAGTACCTACTTCGTAACTAAATACTTCTTTAAGCATAAGCATGTGTGTGATTTGAAAGTTGATGAAACGAAAAAGCGACAGTAAAACGAGACAGACACATAAATTCATGTTTGTGGTTCTCTTTGTGTTACTTTAAAAAGTGCTAAGTTGTATTAATAGATGGCGCGAGGCACAAGATAGAAGATTCCTTTTATTGCTGGATAGATGGCGCTAGCTGCTCATTTTACTCTTCATATTATGTTAAGAGATGGCGTAAGTTACCACTGTTTTATTTTTATTTTCTAACTTTGCATCACTATGATCATTACTAAAACCTACAATTATAATTTTCCCGAAATTTTACATTCGTCTCATTATCTTGAAACCAAAATTTTTGAAGGTTTCACTTCTTCCACGTGTGTTTTTATCATATACAGTTCTGGATGTTGAGATCATTGTATTTCTCTACGAAGAGCGAATTCGTGCGATAAGGACGTTCAATCGTAAAAAATAAAACGTAGTTGTATTTAAAATATGCCCTTTATTTATAAATTATGCCCTTACATTTTTCTTCCAACACATTTTTTCTCATTGTCAGTCACTTAATCGTAAATTACTGATTATAGTATTTACAAATCAGTTAACTCCACCAAAAAAGTAACAATGATGATTTTTTTAATTATAAACTTACATCTTAACCATGTTACTTAATAATGAACATGAAATAAAATTAACCTCGGGATAATCTTTTGTTATGTTGATTATCATTATGGAAAAACGAAAATAACTGATTAAATAATTATAAATACGTAAAATTTATCGACTAGATATTATAGTATAAAGCGCACCGCATAGTCAGTCGTATACTCCTTGAATCAAGATTTCATAGGCCTTTTTGACATTATTCGTGATTTCTTCCGCGGGTCTTCCTGAGGTAACCAGCCAAGTACTCCCACTGCCTCCTTTCTCGTATGCTTCTATTAATCCCCGAACAGCTGACTCCACGCTAAAAATAATATATAAATAATAACAATAAATATTAAATCTTTATTTCAGACCTTATTTTGAGTCCATATTTTGATTTGGTTAGTACTGCACATATATTCTTAAAAGTATGTTAGTTTTATATATCTAAGAAAAAACAGCACATGGCTTTATATAAAGATGAATTTAGCCTATGTGAGAATAAAAATTTCAACAAAAATTTACTTATATACTAAATACACAAACGTAAAAGAAGGAGAAAGGAAGAAGAAACGTAAAAGCAGGCCCAGAGAGGGCTGTCTCTTACGGTTGGTCGCTAAAGAATAAAATGTCTCTCAAGAATAACAACTTATTCTTAGGCTTTCGTCGAGAATAAGTAAAGTTGCTCAAATAATAAACTGATTTCCCAAAGAATTTGGTGAGACTCATTTTTATACAATAATATTATATGTATAAAAAGAGGCTCTCATACGTATTTGTGTTAACTTTTTCATATTAATGTTTGGTGCATTCAAAGGTTAAAGCATGAAGAATAAATATATAAGTATAGTATATCAACGTCACGTAAAACAAAGGCATAAGACCAAGTGCAAAGACCTCAAGTGGTTTGCATTCAGTTTATGTTAGTTCAGTTTATCTTCGAGATAAATGTGAATGTTACCAAGTTAGTGTTTGCTGGAATCTTAAGGTGGGTTTTAATCGCGTTTAGTTAGTAAAATATTTGCCCGTAATTAAATCGATACGAATTATTTTAACCGACTTCGAAAAAAGAGGAGGTTCTCAATTCGATTGTAATTTTTATAGGGTTCCGAAATAAAATCGTAACCCTTATAGTTTCGTCATATCCGTCCGTCCGTCTGTTCGTCTGTCCGAAGCAAAGCGGCGAGACCCTTAATGCTAGCACTAAGCTAAGCTGTAATTTGGCATAGATATACATACATATTAATTAAAACTCCAGAATCCTAAAATAAAATATTGAAAAACATTTTTTTTTCAGGGTACCTCCCCTACAGGTAACGTGAGGATGAATTTTTTATTTGTCGCGTACCCTATAATGTGGGGTATCATTGAAATGGTCAAGTTTTATTACTAGCATATAGAACCGACACTACGAACACAATGTATGTCCCAATTAATTGGCACCGATCGGCTAAAATTTTCAATGAATTCGTTCAATTTTGAAAGGAAAACGGGGGCTCAATTTTGAAAATAGAACCTCCCGGAAGGACACACATTTTGTTCGAGATGTCTGTTCTATGATATTATACTTCAATGAATGGAACAGTACTAGGTTACATTAATTTACACTTACTTCTGATGTGGGCACTTCAAAATACCAACTGTAATCTGCGGTTCAATTTCTTTATCAAAACTGCCAATAGTTCCCTCTATGAGGTTGGTATCAGTGCACCCGAAACATATCGTAACGACTCGAACCCCGGAACGTACGAAGTTTTGCTCCGCCTACGAAACAGTAAAAGATTACATTAAAAATTACGAAAAACGTAGCTGAAAATGAAAACTAGTAGGTACCTACATTATTTTTTCACACGTTTGAGCGTTAAAAGTGTAGAAAATCGTCTACTTAACCTACGTTATCATGAAAACGATTAATTTCCAAACTTGGCTTCAACCCATTACTGGCCCACTGCTGAGCGCGGGTCTCTCCTCTTGAGGAGGCCTAGAGCATACTCCACCACGCTGCTCCAGTGCGGATTGGTGGAGGAAGTTAATTTCTATTAAGATTAATAAATACAACCATTAACATTTTTATTACCTAATGCTTATGTTACGCCTATTTACGGCCGGTCTCAATATTATACTATCAGTTGAGCTCTAGTACATAACAGAGATAAAAAGTAAAGATTGATCTCCCGGCAACTGCCGTCTCTCAAATCAAAAGTAAGCAAACAAAAGTAAGATCATCGGTAGATAATATTTCAGTGATATTTCTGCCTCTGGTTTTTACGTCCCTCTCAAAATTTAGTTTTCGCATAACAATATATTTTTTATACTTTTATACTTTTTTATACTTTTTACTATAAAAAGGAACTCAGTGTTTTTGATTATAAACTTATTTCATTTTAATATTAAAATGATAATTTGTTCCAAATGTATTGTGAATTTCGCGGATGAAGTTAATAAAATAATGATAAATGTAACCTGGAACAATGCTTCAGTAATAACAAAACGCAGCATTTGACGTTTAGTACTGACAGGTTTCCTAGACAACGATGACATGTTATTGTCATTTGACATTCGTTTATGTCGTTTGGTTACCCAAAATATAAACAACGTGTATGTTCTCATAATTTTAGCAATATTAATTAGTTTTATAAATAAATGAAACACAGTTCAACAATTACCGTGAGTATAGACTTTATTTGTTAATAAAATAAAATAAAATATATTATTATTATGTTTAGTAAACAAAAATTTGTAGTAATTGTAAATTTTTGTAATTGTAGCAGTGATAGCCTAGCGGTTAGAACGTTGGTCTCCCGAACGAAGCGTTTATTCCCACTTGTCCGGGGCCCGAGTTCAAATCCTGGCACACCTATAATTTTCAAATATTATGTGCGTATTAAAGGTTAATTATCACTAGCTTCGGTGAAGGAAAACAACAAACATCGTAAGGAAACCAGCACACCGGAGAGTTCTCCATAAAGTTCTTAAAGGTGGTTGAAGTCTACCAATCTGCACTTGGCCAGCGTGGTAGAATATGGCCTAACACCCCTCACATTGTGAGAAGAGACCCGGAACCCAGCAGTGGGACAGTTATGGGTTGTTGCTTTTTTTTGCTTTTAAACAAAAAAATTGTTGCCAAATGTACTAAAGGAAGTTTCTTTGCAGATGAAGTCCAGACCTTTCACAAAAGATGAAGTACATAAGGCCAATAGCTATTGATGTAGCAGGGATACACCATTATTTCTGAAAAGGCGAATTTTTTTTGTTATAATTTCAAAATATATCTAACTTAAAAAGCTTAGTGTTCTTGTTTTATTAAAATACCTACCTACTTATCTAAAACTTTAAAGATAGGAATTGTCCTCAATTCTCATTCACTGCCGTTTTTAACCGACTTCAAAAAAAGGAGGAGGTTCTCAATTCGACTGTATTTTTTTTTATGTTTGTTACCTCAGAACTTTCGACTGGGTGAACCGATTTTGATGATTGTTTTTTTAAACGAAAGCTGGTGCTTGTCATGTGATCCCACTTAAATTTGAATGAGATCTGATAAGTAGTTTTTGAGTAATTTTGAAGTCGGTTATTTTTTGTTAGTAAAATTTAGATTATGTTTAATCTGAATATAGGTATATTATAAACAAAATTGGATTCACACAATTCAGTCATATATTTTATACGAGGATAATTTCGACGATCTTGGTACCGTATTAAAAAAGGCGGAATCAAATACACAGGCTTCATAAAATTCATTATCACTCATCACTGATTAATAAATTCATGATTTTTTCATAAATTTTCTTTACAATACGAGAAATCTACCAATTATCCGTCGAAATCGAGCGACATGAAAAACTCCGATGATTGGTAACTTCTATTACCAACAGTTAGCGGTCAAAGCGTTATTGAGACGCAAGTATTTATTTTTGTATGGACCAACATACCTACGGTATGACTTGGCCCTCCGAACGGTAGATCAATGTCATCGGTAGATATTTTCTATCCACCGAAGGTTATTGAGACGCAAAAATTGACAAATATGACAGATAACATACTAATGGTAGCTTTATCTACAGTTTTTTAAATGTTAGTACATTATTGAGACCGGCCAGTGCATAACGAGATAACTGAACTAGTATAGATAATAAAGTAAGTAAAATATAAAAGTATTTAAATTAGGATATTATATTGGAAGTAATTAATTCAATAATCCACTAACAGTCGTAACAGTATGTCATTTAAAATATTTTTTTTTAATTGTCTGTAAGTACCTAATATTTTATATCTTGCACTTTCAGGGTAACATGATTTCAAGTATAAGAAGAAAAACATTTTTTTTCTAACATTAGGTACTCCTCAGAAATACTAAGTGTAATGTAATATGAAAAAAAAGTTTTTAAAAAAATTGTCCGTGGACGTCAGTGTGTCTGTATGTGCGCATCCTGGGATGTACCAGTAAAAATATACGAAACACTTTGTGACTTTACTTATCGAGTCTGGTTTTTTTTTCATTCGATTCAGTATTCTTCTAATTGAAAATAAGTATACTGAAAATCACGGCCTCATTCAATGTAGTTTAATCAACTCATTCCACGCCATCTGTTGGTAATAAGACAACAAACTATTTGTCTGAACGCTACAAAATTTTTCTTATTAAACATTTTCAAATAAAAGGTAAACATTTACCAATATTAAATTTGATAAACGAAAATCCTTTTCAGTGTATTTTTAATAGGGTTCATTTTATTATTAATTTCAATTTCTAACAAAATAAATGTGTGAGTGCACTTTGGATTTTCCAATATAGTTATTTCTGATTTTATGTTAAAAATCTATTATCCTCTATTATATATACAGATATTAAAAACACGATCATTGCGGAGAATATTAAACATTATGACCTCAAGTTAATAGTTACTAGTATTAAAAGAATCTTTTTTTTTCACTTCTCATTCGTACTGAAATACATAGTAACTTATTGCCTATACCTACTTACCCAATCAATTTGAAACGTCTTAAAAGAAAACGCATACACACATAGTCATGAATACTCACACCAAGACAGTTGCTAAACTGTAGCACGGCGCTCTTAGTAGCGCTATACACTGGAAGTAAATAGCATTGAAATAATGCCATTATTGAAGAAATATTGATGATAGTGCCGCCTCTCCCTCCGTTGTTCTTATTCATCATATTGTACGCTTTCAGCGAACTTGTTATCAGTGCAGTCTGAAATGTTCAAACATAGTTATAAAACAAGCAATGTTAACAATATCTTACTGTAATTCTTGTGTAAACTTATGTTTCATTAGTAAATGAAGCACAATAGAGAAGTGAAAAATAATTTACGACTCGTCCCCACATTCGTCATTGACGATTCAATTTTAATAACTATCCGCTTAAAACGAATAGATGTTATGATCTGTCCGTGAGAAGCTGAAGACCACCGACTACGAACCAGACTCCGACTACACACCAAACTTCGATTACAAACCAAACTCCGATTACAAACCAGACTCCGACAACAAACCAGACACCGACTACAAACCAGGCTCCGACTACAAACCAGATACCGACTACAAACCAGACACCGACTACAAAATGGGATCACCTAAAAAAATAAATTGATTAAAAATTGTAATTAATAATTGATTAAAAAATTTTAAACTGATTTTACCTAATAAAATTTTAATTTCAACTATGTTTAATAATATTAACAATTAATAAGATAAAGTCTTGTCAGTGTGTTGAATTAAAAAAAAAGTAAATTTAAACTGAAGCACTTAAGGCGCGGTGTTACCTCAATATTCACAAAGCTGAGTTTCTTTGACGTTCGAGTACATGGAAACCCAATAAAAATATCCCACACAAGAAATACAGAGCATAGAAAAGGTCTGAAGAAAAATGTTAACCGAATAGAATATTAAATATTTGTTTAATATTTCCAATAAAAATCGTAATTTTCTTCACAAAAATAAAATTTAGCGTCGAAATTCTCTGTATTTTCAGCGGTAACAACATTTTCTTTTTTGAGGATATAATAGGTATAGGTTTTATTAAAATGTTAACCGGACAAATATTAAATTTAATGCGTACATTCTAAATTATCTAAGAAAAACCCGCAAATTAAATGTTTATTCGCAGCCTAGTTACATTGTTAAAAAATATGCTTTGCAATTTTCAACCCTAATCAGCGTCACGTAAATGTAACATTAGATTGGCGCAAATATGCGGTTGTGTGAGTGAAATCAACGTATTTAAATCGTAGTCATTCCGCGCCTTAATGAGATGTGGCTATCGTTTTCAATGAACATTGCAGCGACACCAAAGGCATCACAGATGCGATGAAACATTTTAGTGTAAAAAGGATGCTTCATTGCACTAAGAAACAGTATACTTAAAATGTTTACTTACTACATTTATTGCGATCTCTTTCTCGGAAATATGGGGAGCGTCATTCATAATTCCAGCGTTGTTTATTAAAACGTCGATGTAACCAAATTCCTTCACAGTTTCATCGTAAGCAGCATCCAGATCTTTGGTCACGTCACATTTGATAAATTTGGCACTCTGGTTACCGTGCTTTGACCTTAGTTCTTCTTGCAAAGCTATTCCAAGCTCACAATTGATGTCCAAAATGGCTACATGCTAAAATTAATAATTATTTCTGACAATTTTATCAACCATCAACATCATAGTAAGTATACATTAGTAAAATTATAAAAATAAATAAAAAAAACTATACGTTAGTAAAAATATAGCAGATCTAAGTACCTATATTTTTGCAATAATATTAATTAAAAAAAATAGTAAAAAGTATATAGAACAAAAATATTTTTCACGAGTAACCGCCCTCGCTTTGCTTCGGTTTTCTTATTTTTTTACACCTTGGGTTACATTATTTGAGTTTTATTAAGGATCCCTAATTTTTTTGAAAATATAATATAGCCTATATTACTCGGGGATAGTTTAGCTTCCCAACAGTGAAAGAATTTTTGAAATCGGTTCAGTAGTTTCGGAGCCTATTCAATGCAAACAAAAAAATCAAATCTTTCCTCTTTATATATAAGTATAGATTATTTATTTTTATTATTATTTGTTAAATATTGTTGTTTTTTGGATTTTTTTTCAGAAATACAGTGTTTCTTTAAAAAATTAAAATCAAATTACCTTGGCACCTTTATCCAAAACACTCCTCGCAACACCAGCTCCAATACCACTAGCCGCACCGGTCACTAATACTACTTTGTTTTTTAAATCAAACATTTCGTTGTTTTTAAACAAACACCTAAAATGACAACCAGCGCTGCCGGCGTTAACAGCACGAATGTTTCTAACAATAAAGTGTGATGAGTTATCAACACTCAACTTCAATTTCAAACTTGAATAGAATGCTATTAATGCGTGGAAGACAATGAAACCGCTTCCTTCGACCAACTAGTTAATACCAACGTATGTAATGTTATGTAACCGAATGCAATTGTCCTCCTTCTCGAGTTTAATAAACCGGAATTTTACAGGGTTGTCTCTAGTGTTATAAGTATTGTATTGCAGTATAATAAGTACTAGAGAGGCCTTGAGTCGAAATTCGACCGTTATTCAATGTGTCAAAGAGTAACTTCTCATTGTCATTTTTTAGGTTCCGAAGCAAAGTCGGAAGCCTTATAGTTTCGTCATGTTCGTCCGTCCGTCTGTCCGTCTGTCCGTCTGTCCATCTGTCCGTCTGTCCGTTTGTCCGTTTGTCCGTCTGTCCGTCTGTCCGTCTGTCCGTCTGTCCAAAGCAAAGCCCCAACACCCATAATGCTAGAAATCTGTAATTGAGCATGGATATATATATTTATTAAAACTCCAGAATCGTAGACTAAAATATTGATAAACATTTTTTTTTTCAGGATACCTCCCCTACAGGTAACGTGAGGATGAATTTTTTATTCGCTGCGTTGAAAATATCTTCCAAAAATATTATGGGTCTTTTAAGACCAATTTTTGGAATTAGGGGTCCGCTTGCGAAATATTTGATTTTTACTTTAAAGTGCTAATTTTGATTAGAGTCAAGTATCCCCCTCCTGCCGGCTAAACGGTTGGAGTTGGACAATGAAAAAATTCTCAAAAATAGTTCAAATGATGAATTTACAAGGAAAATTATCACGGCTATGTTAGCATGAGTACTTAATAAGTTATAGTCGATAGTCTTACTACTTCGGAACCCTACACTGCGCATGACCTGACACGAACTTTCTTCGGAAACCGATTTTTCTTTGTAACCCTAAAAACCAATCAATGTCTATTGCCTTTATATATGTTACCGGCCAAACCCGATTTCAGGTCAAACTAGTTTGGCCTAGGCCAAACTAGTTTATCCTACTCGTGTCAGGTCCAACTAGTTTGGCCTAGTCCAAACTAGTTAGGCCTAGGCCCGACTAGTTTGGCTCGACACGATTAGGCAAAACTAGTTTCTCGTCAGTCTAAAAGTGATTAGAACCGAATCGTTACGGATTTATATTTATTCGACAAATCTTTGTGGTTAAAACCATAGTCCGGTGGTTTGTTTCGATTCTATTCTAAGATCGGCCAGTTAAGTTAAAGGTGAAACTTATTGAGCTTTTCCGTGCTTCGGAATGCCCATACAGCCGTCCGACCCGTGCTCAGTAGGGGCCCATTGATGAGTTGGAGCCAGATTGTTGAGCTCTTTACCTCTATGCATCTATGAGAGTCAGAGGGGACGCTGCAATTGTTAATTTTTTTTTGGTAAGTTCAGTTTCTAGTCAGAGTCTAGTTCGTAGTGGGAGTGTAATTCGTAGTCGGAGTCTAGTTCGTAGTAGGAGTTTGGTTTATAGTCGGAGCCTAGTTCGTAGTCGGAGTCTAATTCGTAGTCGGAGTCTAGTTCGTAGTCGGAGTCTAGTTCGTAGTCGGAGTGTAGTTCGTAGTCGGAGTGTGGTTCGTAGTCGGAGTCTAGTTCGTAGTCGGAGTGTGGTTCGTAGTCGGAGTCGAGTTCGTAGTCAGAGTCTAGTTTGTAGTCGGAGTGTAGTTCGTAGTCGGAGTGTAATTCGTAGTCGGAGTCTAGTTCGTAGTCAGAGTGTAGTTCTTAGTCGGAGTGTGGTTTGTAGTCGGAGTGTGGTTCGCAGTCGGAGTGTGGTTCATAGTCGGAGTCTAGTTCGTAGTCGGAGTTTTGTTCGTAGTCGGAGTTTGGTTCGTAGTCGGAGTGTAGTTCGTATCGGATTGTGGTTCGCAGTCGGAGTCTAGTTCATAGTCGGAGTGTGGTTCGTAGTTGGAGTGTAATTCGTAGTCGGAGTCTAATTCGTAGTCGGAGTCTAGTTCATAGTCAGAGTCTAGTTCGTAGTCGGAGTGTAGTTCGTAGTCGGAGTGTGGTTCGTGGTCGGATTGTGGTTCGTAGTCGGAGTCTAGTTCGTAATCGGAGTGTGGTTCGTAGTCGGAGTCTAGTTCGTAGTCGGAGTCTAGTTCGTAGTCGGAGTTTGGTTCGTAGTCGGAGTGTGGTTCCTGGTCGGATAGTGGTTCGTAGTCGGAGTCTAGTTCGTAGTCGGAGTCTAGTTCGTAGTCGGAGTGTGGTTCGTAGTCGGAGTCTAGTTCGTAGTCGGAGTGTAGTTCGTAGTCGGAGTGTGGTTCGTAGTCGGAGTCTAGTTCGTAGTCGGAGTGTGGTTCGTAGTCGGAGTCTAGTTCGTAGTCGGAGTCTAGTTCGTAGTCGGAGTTTGGTTCGTAGTCGGAGTGTAGTTCGTAGTCGGAGTGTGGCTTGTAGTCGGAGTGTGGTTCGCAGTCGGAGTTTGGTTCATAGTCGGAGTCTAGCTCGTAGTGGGAGTTTTGTTCGTAGTCGGAGTCTAGTTTGTAGTCGGAGTGTAATTCGTAGTCGGAGTCTAGTTCGTAGTCGGAGTGTAGTTCGTAGTCGGAGTGTGGTTTGTAGTCGGAGTGTGGTTCGCAGTCAGAGTGTGGTTCATAGTCGGAGTCTAGTTCGTAGTCGGAGTTTTGTTCGTAGTCGGAGTTTGGTTCGTATAGTAGGTTTTTTCATTTTATTCATTATTGTGACTATTGATTATTAATGCTTTGTTTTATTTTTAGTACATGAAATAATGGACTAAATGAGAAAAGATTTTCCGTAACTTCCCGGTAAAAATATAGTAGGTTATTATGATATAATATATCCAGCCACTTCCCGCTTCGCTGGTTGGAAACGTTTTTTCTTCGTTAGAATGTTTTCTAGCTTTTTAGTGATGATATAATTGGTAAAATATACGTATATTATAGAAATGGAAAAACAAAAGGGAAAATATAAATCCAATGACAAATGTATTACGAAAGACTGAAGCATTTATAGAACATAATATTTTATCCGACGTTTTGAAAAGTAATTATTTATCCATTTAAATTTATTGGATACAAAATTGTTATAAATAACTCTGTTTTATATAATGTCTCAATGTTTTAGGATTTTAAGTTTGATTGCACCATTTTTTATGAGTATAGTTCCTACTAACTTCTATGTTATTGGAAAATTATTATTTAATGAAAATAATAATGTGTTTTAGTTAATTACTAACAATAAGATTAAAATATACTTGACTGATTTATCAAGTGTTTCGTTAACTTTCTTCATTGGAGTAAATTTTACTCATAAGGCATATTATCATTTTAGGGTTAAATTACATGAGTGACCTTCGACGGTGCTGCTTTGTGCTTGCGAATAAAACTCCAAATCTATACCTACGAAGAAATTAATTATGTCAAAAATACAATTCTATCGGACATTTATGAATTACATTTAATTATATTTATTTACATTTATACTTTTGAAAGCATCACGGACCACATTTCCACTTACCATCAAGTTGGATTATGCCTGATTATGGTCAAGCAAATTAAGTTATTTTTTAACCTCCGACGAAAAAAGAGAGGTATTATAAGTTTGGCGTGTCTGTGTATCTGTGTATCTGTGTATCTGTAATCTGTCTGTGGCATCGTAGCTCCCAAACGCATGAACCGATTTTGATCTAGTTTTTTTTTGTCTGAAAGGTTACTTGATCGAGTTTTCTTAGTGTTAGCTATTTGTAGTGTAAATTAAACTGTCGGGAGTTTTCTAAAATATTATTTAAGATTATAAGAAAAATGTAATATTTATTTGACGACCCGTGTGGCGCAATGGTTACCATGCCGGATCGCTGCACCGAGGGTCCTGGGTTCGATTCCCAGCGAGGCGGAAATTTGAATGATGAGTTTGAATTTCTGTTCTCGGTCTGGGTGTATTGTCCTTGTCTATGTTGTGTGTTGTCCATGGCACCCACGACACAGGGAATCCTAGTGTGGGGCTATGAGTGTGAAGCGTTATTATATTATTATTTTTATATTATTATATTATCTTACAATTAGTAAACAAGTAAGTAGGTACTTAAGGCTGTGCTTCAGGTCCATGCAGTGAACAGTGATATGAAACCTCAGTTAAAAAAAAAACATGTACATAGTATCTGAGTCTTTCGCTCCAACTCAGAGTCACTAACGGTTACTTAAATCGCTCCTTAGTACAGAATTTGTATGGTCATTCTTTACTAAGGAGCGATTAAAGTAACCATTAGTGACTCTTAGTTTAAAATAAAAATTTATAAACTTGGTTTACCAATGCACACGCAATCATTATTGTCAATCAACAATTGGCCGTATTGGGGCGGCTTAATACTAACCCCAATCCCACACCGGATGGGTGTCGTAAGAGGCGACTACATCCAGCCCGCTAGTGGTAGGGCCCCTCAAGGGATTAAATTGGTAATATTGATTTAAATTGTTAATTAATGGGTTGGCCACTAACCCCTCCACTAATCCGCACTAGAGCAGCGTGGTGGAGTGTGCTCTAGGCCTCCTCACGAGGAGAGACCCGTGCCCAGTAGTGGGCCACTAATGGGTTGAAGCCAAATTGTTAATTAATACCATTATTACTATTATTATTTCTCCATGGGGTTCGCCTGGATAGCTACCACCCTTGATCATGAGTTCTTTCTTTTTCTTCTTTCTTTCTTGGCCGGCAACGCGTCAGGGATGCCTTCGGTGTTGCTGATGTCCATGGGCGACGATAGCCACTTACCATCAGGTGAATCGTCAGCTCGTTTGCCGGCTATTTCCATAAAAAAAAACAATCACTTAAATTAAGACGGGATTACGATGAATGGCATTTTGTAGGAACCCAGGCTATAGTGGGTTTCATTTAAGTCTGCACTTGAGGTAAAATTTTCCAATTTAATAGCGAGGTGCAGACTTATGTGAAACCCATTATAGCCTGGGTTCCTACAAATAACATTCAACGTGATTCCGTCATAATTTGAGCGATTGTTGATTGACAATAATGATTACATGACGGCGTTGACGTTGACGTTGACGGCGTTCGCGCGATAGATGACTACTACGAACCACACTACACGAACTAGACTCCGACTACGAATTACACTCCGACTACGAACCACACTCCGACTACAAACTACACCGACTACGAACCAAACTCCGACTACGAACTAGACTCCGACTACAAACCACACTCCGACTACGAACTACACTCCGACTACGAATTACACTCCGACTACAAACTAGACTTCGACTACGAACAAAACTCCCACTACGAACTAGACTCCGACTATGAACCAAACTCCGACTGCGAACCACACTCCGACTACAAACCACACTCCGACTACGAACTACACTCCGACTACGAACTAGACTCCAACTACGAATTACACTCCGACTACAAACTAGACTCCGACTACGAATTACACTCCGACTACGAATTAGGCTCCGACTACGAATTACACTCCGACTACGAACTAGACTCCGACTACGAACCACACTCCGACTACGAACCAGACTCCGATTACGAACTACACTCCGACTACGAACCACAATCCGACCACGAACCACACTCCGACTACGAACCAAACTCCGACTACGAACTAGACTCCGACTACGAACTAGACTCCGACTACGAACTAGACTCCGACTACGAACTAGACTCCGACTACGAACCACACTCCGACTACGAACTAGACTCCGACTACGAACCACACTCCGACTACGAACTACACTCCGACTACGAACTAGACTCCGATTACGAACTAGACTCCGACTACGAACCACAATCCGACCACGAACCACACTCCGACTACGAACTAGACTCCGACTACGAACCACACTCCGACTACGAACTACACTCCGACTACGAACTAGACTCTGACTACGAACTAGACTCCGACTACGAACCACACTCCGACTACGAACTAGACTCCGACTACGAACCACACTCCGACTACGAACTACACTCCGACTACGAACTAGACTCCGACTACGAACTAGACTCCGACTACGAATTAGACTTCGACTACGAATTACACTCCAACTACGAACCACACTCCGACTATGAACTAGACTCCGACTGCGAACCACAATCCGAATACGAACTACACTCCGACTACGAACCAAACTCCGACTACGAACAAAACTCCGACTACGAACTAGACTCCGACTATGAACCACACTCCGACTGCGAACCACACTCCGACTGCGAACCACACTCCGACTACAAACCACACTCCGACTACGAACTACACTCCGACTACGAACTAGACTCCGACTACGAATTACACTCCGACTACAAACTAGACTCCGACTACGAACAAAACTCCCACTACGAACTAGACTCCGACTATGAACCAAACTCCGACTGCGAACCACACTCCGACTACAAACCACACTCCGACTACGAACTACACTCCGACTACGAACCAAACTCCGACTACGAACTAGACTCCGACTACGAACTAGACTCCGACTACGAACCACAATCCGACCACGAACCACACTCCGACTACGAACTAGACTCCGACTACGAACCACACTCCGACTACGAACTACACTCCGACTACGAACTAGACTCTGACTACGAACTAGACTCCGACTACGAACCACACTCCGACTACGAACTAGACTCCGACTACGAACCACACTCCGACTACGAACTACACTCCGACTACGAACTAGACTCCGACTGCGAACCACAATCCGATACGAACTACACTCCGACTACGAACCAAACTGCGACTACGAACAAAACTCCGACTACGAACTAGACTCCGACTATGAACCACACTCCGACTGCGAACCACACTCCGACTACAAACCACACTCCGACTACGAACCACACTCCCACTACGAACTAGACTCCGACTACGAACCACACTCCGACTACGAACTACACTCCGATTACGAACTAGACTCCGACTACGAACTAGACTCCGACTACGAATTAGACTCCGACTACGAACTAGGCTCCGACTATAAACCACACTCCGACTACGAACTACACTCCCACTACGAACTAGACTCCGACTACGAATTACACTCCCACTACGAACTAGACTCTGACTAGAAACTGAACTTACCAAAAAAAAATTAACAATTGCAGCGTCCCCTCTGACTCTCATAGATGCATAGAGGTAAAGAGCTCAACAATCTGGCTCCAACTCATCAATGGGCCCCTACTGAGCACGGGTCGGACGGCTGTATGGGCATTCCGAAGCACGGAAAAGCTCAATAAGTTTCACCTTTAACTTAACTGGCCGATCTTAGAATAGAATCGAAACAAACCACCGGACTATGAGGTTTTAACCACAAAGATTTGTCGAATAAATATAAATCCGTAACGATTCGGTTCTAATCACTTTTAGACTGACGAGAAACTAGTTTTGCCTAATCGTGTCGAGCCAAACTAGTCGGGCCTAAGTTAGGTCCAACTAGTTTGGACTAGGCCAAACTAGTTGGACCTGACACGAGTAGGATAAACTAGTTTGGCCTAGGCCAAACTAGTTTGACCTGAAATCGGGTTTGGCCGGTAACATATATAATGTCAATTTTTTTTTGGAATAACCCCCTTAAAGCATAAATTCTAAAGTTTATTTTTTTATTTTCTTTCATTTATATCGCGATGTTTGACTGTTTTGACATTTAACAAATTTTTATCTTTTCAATTGATTGGTGTCATCTCTTTTGTGCGTCCCTGCATAACTTTCGCTGTGGTTACTGATGACTGTCCATTTATGTCGCTCGATTCTCGACTTTGAGAAAAAAAACTTGTATGCTCTTAACTCTCAACAAGTACAAACAAAATATACCTCTTGCATGTAGGACAAAATGGGAACGTTTTAAACTAGCTTAGGTACAAAAAAGGTGCGTGTACTTGTACGAGCGTGAGAAGTTATACTTCTTGGACATAATGAAATAAATATTTAATTTAGTAACGTGTATCAGTTTTAATTATCTTTCAAAAACTATTTTTGTACTAAATAAAAATAATAAAATATTACTTGTGTGATACCTATGTTTACACAAGTACAAACTAGATGGCGTTGTTTATGAACCTGAATCACGCTGTTGAGACTCTGTGAAATTTGTATAAGTAATAAAATTAAATTTAAAACAGGTAAAGATAGTAAGAAGCTAGAGCCATCCATCCAGTGCTTTCATACCCCCTCCATGGTAGCATAGTGATTAAGTACTCTGTGCATGGTAGCGCAAATGTTTAACGCAACATTTTTGCAAGTCGCATAAGAAGTATAACTTCAAAAATAATAGAGGTTAAACGCAAAAAAGTTAGCAAAAAAAGATTTAAAATAACCAGATGATACCCAGTATCAAACTATTATTGACTTAAGAAGTTTTAACGAAAGTATTCTTGAAGAAAAGGAAGTTAAGTTGTTGGAATAACTCATTCAATATTAACTGATTTTTTTTATATTTTAAGAGAATAATTTACCAAAAACATCCGTCCCTTTCCTTATCATATTTCTATTTTTTAACACCGAATTTAAGAATAGTATAATATTTATTTTTTAAACTTAAATAAACTGTACTTATATAGTTACCAAACCTAGTAGAAAAAAGAACAGAACAGAACTTTATATTTAAAATACTATAAATATAATAGTAAAGTTACTTGTTTACATAATTTCAATGAGTTTTCCTTCACAATCCCTCTAAAGCACTTCTGTGCTACTCAATAGTACATTACCTTCGTTCTCGAGAGCATTATTGTAACGTGCTCTTATCAAATACGATTTGCTTTACGATTAGGTCTTGGAGTAAATAATCCTATCGGATATTTTCCACTATGCTTTTCTTTCTTATTAGTCTTTGAAAAAGTATGAAAACAGCCATGAAGCTACTTTGCATGCAGTTTTAAAATCTTGTGTGGAGAAAAGCGCGTTAGTTTATTTGCCTCCAATAACTTAAAGGAGATTGCAGTATTCTCCTTATCTACTTTAAACTATGTACAACTAGCGGTCAGCCCACAGGTTTTCCCGCATTTTCCAGGGCAATAAGTACCCTGTGTCTTAAGTCCAGATAATGATCTACCTGTGTGCTAGATCTCATGAAAATCTCTTCAGTAGTTTTTACGTGAAGGAGTTACAAACTTCCAAACAAACTTTCACATTCTTAATATGATATTACTTAAGTAGGACCACGGACGTAAAAGAAGACGGACGTAATCCTAAGAACAAATTCAGTGAAGCCCCCATAGTAATTAATACCAACTCTATATTCGTACAAGTACAAACACCCACACATTGACACCATCCTGATATGACATTGACACCATTAGTCCATTGAAAAGTTACATTTGAGGTTGCGTTTTTTACAGGACGCAATTTTATTTTTTTGATGTGTAAGGGGAGTCAGTGTAAAGCTAAAACCAACTTTGTGGGGTCGCCACCCTTGTCCCACGGCCGCCATCTTGAAAATAGGGGTTGAAATGGTTTTTACGATATATCTCTTAAACTATTTATTTGATAAAAAAAATTGTTAAGATTTTTTGTTGCAAATTAAATTCTCTACAACTTTGGTCCAGTAACTTTTTGTCGTAAAACTATAAATAAAAAAGTTATAAGTGAAAATGTGAACATTTTCTATACATTTAAGTGACATCAAAAGCAGGCTAGAGCGTGAAATTATGCAAAGAAGGATAATGTAGGGTACATAGTATGAAAATTATTATTTTTTGTATGGCAATACTAAAATTCATTTCCACCAAAGTGTGCGATCTGTAAGATCCAACAATAGTCTCTTACATTTTAATAACATCAAAAACAGGCTAGAGCTTGAAATTATGCATAGAAGGATGCATTTGTATGAAAATTATTATTTTTTGTATGGCAATACTGAAATTTATTTTCACCAAAGTGTGCGATCTGTAAGATCCAACAATAGTCCTGTAGCTCGAGCACGAATATTTGCGAGAAAGTATTCGTATGGTTAACGTAAGCAATTTGTCAAATTTGTATGCCATTTTAGTACCATTTACGTACGATAGGGGCGCTTTTGAAAAAATGCCATACAAATTGCTTACGTTAACCATACGAATACTTTTTCGCAAATATTCGTGCTCGAGCTATTGTACATTTAAATGACATCAAAAGCAGACTAGAACTTGAAATTATGCATAGAAAGAAACATTTGTATGAAAATTATTATTTTTTGTATGGCAATACTGAAATTTATTTCCACCAAAGTGTGCGATCTATAAGATCCAACAATAGTCCTGTACATTTAAATGACATCAAAAGCAGGCTAGTGCTTGAATTTATGCATAGAAGGATACATTTGTATGAAAATTATTATTTTTTGTATGGCAATACTGAAATTTATTTTCACCAAAGTGTACGATCTGTAAGATCAAACAATAGTTCCATACATTTAATGACATCAAAAGCAGGCAAGAGCTTGAAATAATGCATAGAAGGATACATTTTTTTCTGAACATTTTCACTTATAACTTTTTTATTTATAGTTTTATGACAAATAGTTACTGGACCAAAGTTGTAGAGAATTTAATTTGCAACAAAAAATGTTAACATTTTTTTTATCAAATAAATAGTTTAAGAGATATATCGTAAAAACCATTTCAACCCCTATTTTCAAGATGGCGGCCGTGGGAGAAGGGTGGCGACCCCACAAACTTGGTTTTAGCATTACACTGACCCCCCCTACATATCAAAAAAATAAAATTGCGTCCTCTAAAAAACGCAAGGTAAGGCCTAAAAAATGTAACATTTCAATGGACTACATCGCGAATCAAAAATTACAAAATTACGCACACATGGTAAGCGAGCTGTCAGCTGTCAGCATCACTCTCGATTAGACAAGGTTACGTCCGTTCTTTTTTTACGTCCGTGAGTAGGACTAAAGGAGGCCATACAAGGCCATACACGATCAAGTGTACTTGTCAAGTTTGCAGTTTGACTTGTCTTTGCAGTTTGATTTATCGCGGCCAGTGTGTATGAGACAGCTATCTGGCCAGATGGCTATACCGTGGCCATACACAATCAGGTATACTGAATGCCACGTCAAGTCCGCTGCAAACTTGACAAGTATACTTGATCGTGTATGGCCTCTATTACGTTCACAACCATGCCCTCAAAAACAAGAAGCTTCAATAGATATTGTCCTATTACTTACTACCAGTTACCAGTATAAAAATACTAAAATTATACGCAACTCTATCTAACGCAATTCTTTATTCTTTATTCTAAGCTAGTAGGTACTATTAAAATTTATAGATAACATTTTTGACTAACATAAACCTATATACATAACAATGACGCATTGTTAGGTACTTCTGACGACTAAGATAAAATTTTCATGATAATATACATTTAATACAAAATCTTGATACTAGCATCGTTAAAAGGTCAACTTAAAATAGAACGCAGAGAGCACTAAACTTATAAATTTAATAATCAGTGACGGTTTGAGTAACTTTATGCCTATTATTGTTATGTTAATTAAGTATACATTAGAACTGCGATAATTGTCAGGTACCTATATAAACGTGTACTGCGAAAAATCGCCACGCGACTTTTCTCCTCGCGGTTTTTAAAAACTGTACTGTACTGAATCTTGAACTACACGCACTGCGAATAAAATAAGTTCATCCAAATATTAATTTATTTCAGTTATGTGCAACTGTGAAAGTAGGTATTTCATATTATAACAACATAACAATTTATATAAAAGCTTGTAATTTAACACACACGCTGGTTACAAATAGGTATACCTACACGTATGAACTATGAACTTAGTCCATAATAATATCGTCGAACACTTTATTGGTCTGCATATATTTTTCAGTGACGTCAACAGCTGGTTTCCCGCTCATCACGATCCAGACACTACCGCTGGAACCCCGCTTGTACAGCTCTGACACTCCACGCGCTGCTTCATCAGCCCTGGGAACAACAAACAAAACCTACGCCTCAGGTCAGATACCTACGCCTTGTTATATTGCCAGTACCTGTGCCAGTACATTTTTTTTTTTTACACTATACATTTATATATACATTTACATATACAAGGTACAAACAATATAGGAAGGTCAGGTACCTACGCCTTGTTATATCGCCAGTACATATAGTACATGGTGGTAGAGTTTTACTCTCCAGTTTCCGAAACTACTTTAAAATCGACAGCGAAATTTTATTTTATGTGTTTTGGTTTAAAAACGTAGTCGTATTGTACCGTAAATGGCTTCAATTATGCATGCCTGCAGGCCAGTGACTTCTCTTGATGAGCGAGAAAGAATGAAGCGTATTGCTGAAAGAGTTAGTGGCCAATCCGTTTAAGCTACCGAAGGTTAGATGTCCTAACGAATGGTTCTCTTTAGGTCGAGTCCATTTACGTAGAGCCGAGAAACTTGTCTCGCTTTTGTTACCCCTACGTGGAGCCTAAGATTTCTACCCCGTTTCTATTCCCTTAACGGCAAGTTAAATAATATCGACACAAGCCGAATCCACGACTTAACTTACTGTTAGTAGTTTTTCCACTAGCACGAAAACAAGTCGATTTGAACGCTTCAGAATAAATACGATCTGCATGCTAAACATGACGTTCTAAAGAAATATGTAAGAAAATAATGTAGTACTTACGATTGCCACTTAAAGGACCTTAACAATGTTGCAATATCATCTTCCATGTCGGGGTTAAAAGAAGGTATTTTTCTATTTACCAGCGGAGTATCGGTAACCCCAAAGCATACTGATAATACGCGAACAGCTGTTGCAGAATAGTGATATTCGTCCTAAAGGATAGCAATAGAGAAAATAATTTTATTTTTCTTATAACAAAATTTAAGTCCTTATCTCTATGAAGTATGAACATTAGAAACTAGGTATCTTTTGTGAGATTTCTAAAGTTGCAGATATTCGGTCAAACAAAAATCTTCGAAAGTTGGAAAAGAAGGAAAGGGTGAAATGGTAGTTGATAGTTTGTATGAGTATAAAAAATAAAAATACTTTCCTTCGGTAAAGAAGGTAATACAGATTTTTTGAAGTTATACTTGTTTAGAATTAGGCGTGTTATGAAAAAAATTATAAGAGTGTTTTAAGATTTGTAACACAAAAGTAACAGGATGAAGTTGCCCGCAAAAAGATGCGCGCGCATCACTGTAAAGTTGCCCGCAAAAAGGTGCGCGCGCATCACTGTGAAATTGCCCGCAAAAAGCTACCAACAAAATCGAAATAGATTCGATCATATATCCGATATAGTCATTATTATTTATTGATATAAATTAAAATATTATTATTTAATATAATTAATACTAAATATTATCTATTAAATTATTAAAGTTAAATATTTATTTAATGATGCCAAAAAAGTATAACTTCCATGGGCAACTGAAGGAAAGACAAGAGATAAACTCGAATTTCCGGGCACCAGCAACACCTGTGTCCTGCTTTGAGACATAGGTACATTTGTCTGATATTAACATAATGTTCATTAAATTTTAATAGTAACTAATATAAATTTAAAAATAAAACCCACCTACTAGCAAAAAAGCTATCATTATATACCTTGTTTAAATCCTTATATTGAGCTCTTTAATTTAATGCCAATATTGTATTTATTTTTATTTTTACATACCTCAAACAATGGCATCTGACAGCCACTATATTTGTTTTGTTTTTTTTTTTCACTTTTCTAAGAACACTTGATTTATCAAGACGAATCTAACGATATCTTAATTTTATAAATTGGTCCAGAGGTTTAGAAGATACGAGGTAATAAAAACATTACATGCATACAAGATACGCGCGAAAAACATAACCCTTCCTTGGCAGTCGGGTAAAAAGTAGGAAAGGAACGTACTCCAAGCGCTGTACTAAACTTCACAACAGCCGCCTTGGTCGCGCTGTACACTGGCAGGACAGGATATTGACCAATCCCGGTAATCGATGCGACATTGATGATAGTTCCTCCTCTACCGCCTTTATTCTTACGCATCAGCTCCCATGCATGCAGGGAGCTCCTGAATAAGGCTGTCTGGAAATGAAATAAATTGCTTGACATCATTGAAGTATTGTTACTAGCGTATAGAACAGACACCGCGAACACAATGTATGTTCCAATGAATTGGCGCCGCGCGGCTTCAATTTCCAATGGATTCGTTCGATTTTGAAAGGAGAACAGGGGCTCAATTTTGAAAATAGAACCTCCCGGCGGGGACATACATTTTGTTCGAGATGTCTATTCTATGACATTATACTTCAATGCTTCACATACATTATTTCTAATTAATACAATGATATTGTATGAGTATATCTTTGAATTAATATTAAGTTTCTGAATTAAGTAAGTAATATTTGTGTTTATTTATGGAAATTGTTTAAAAAAAAATAACCAATGACTTCAATCGTCTCTGATTATTTAATAGGTAATATCTTTTGTAGTTTATTTACGTATAAAATTACCTAACCAAATTGCGTTTGAATTACGCATGTAATTACTTTGTGAATTATTAATAGTGCATCAGGAACATTCAGGACTGAAAAGCTATACTCAGTATTCCCATCATTTTTTTAACCGAGTCGGTTAATTATTTTCTTATTTGAAAGGCCCTTCCCGATTGGTTCCATTTTTTTTTCAAAATTCAGATGATGAACTCCACAAATACAAATAGGTACATGTGGAGATTTTGATATTATAATTATGTTTTTAGATGACTGTTTTTTGTAATCGGTCATTTTCAGTAAAATTTTGTTAATGATACTTATTGTACAACCATGTAGCCTAGTTGGTAGCGACCCTGCCTGCGAAGCGAACGGTCCCGGGTTCGATTCCCGGCCGGGGCAGATATTTATGTTACAGATAAATATTTGTACTCGGGTCATGGGCGTTATTGTGATGTGTTATATGTGTCGTCCATGCCACCCGCGACACAGGTAATAACCTACTACGGGGGGGGGGGGGGGGGGGTATGATTGTGTTATCGTTTATTATTATTATTTTAGCTTTATTACGCTTTTAATTTACTAATACTTACTACGTTAAGATCAATTGTTTTAGCGAAAGCCTTGTCGTTCGCTGTCCCTGCATTGTTGATAACTATATCTATGTAGCCTTGTTCATTTTGAACTGCACTAAAAGCGTCTAGCAGCTCCTGTTCTTGTGTAACATCGCACTGAATAAACTTCACTCTGTTACTTCCATATTTAGTGTTGAGTTCCTTCTCAATGGCAGATCCATTTTTGTCATCGATGTCCAAAATTGTTACGTGCTGTAAATTTTGCCTTATTTTCCATAATTTATGGCAGTTTATACGTAATAAAACTCTATAGAATTCAACAAGCAGAAAAATAAATAAATAGGCAATCGTTAAGTTCCTTAATACGTGAATTAAAATCATCAGTACGAACTTTATTTGTAGCGAAAATTAAAGAATAAGTTTTTTTTTCTCCGTACGAATTGTGCTACCTACTTAGATATGTACATACCTTAATATTTTCTTGTAAAAAAATCCTCACAATGCTTGCCCCTATACCCACCGCTGCTCCAGTGATCAACAGAATTTTGTCTTTAATTTCAAACATTTTATTAGCAAATTCAGTAGCACAACTAAAAATTATCTTAATACATCCAATGTAACTGAGTTCGTGAAGTTCGTATTAATTTTATCTTAAGATAGTTGATTTTATCGTTGATAAAAAGATACCTAATAATTTCCTACCATAAACTGATATGATAGATTTCTTTGTTAAACGCTGTGATTTTTCTGACATATCCAACTCCAACCGTTTAATTTTCAGGAAGGGGGAACACTCCATTCTTACCAAAACTAGCAATTTAAAGCTGAATATTTCCCAAATGGGCACCTAAGTAAAAAATGGTCTTTGCAGACCCATAATATTTTTGAAAGACCTTTTTAACTAATGTATCCCACACTATAAGGGGTAGATGAGAAATAAAAAATTCATCTCCACTTTACCTGCAGTAGCGAAGGTACCCAAACATACCTACTCATAATATTTTATTCTATCACTTTGTAGTTTTAATAAATATGTACCTACGTATAAACAATAAACATGCCTTACAGCTTTCTAACACCAAAAGGGTCTCTCGGAGCTACGCTGTGGGCAAATGGACGGACGGATGGACATTGTAGATAAATTACATGGTCGACAATTTTTATTTTCCCAATTTTTTCCGAACGTAAAAACAAAAACCGAAACCCTTATTTAATTTTTTAATAGTCGATAAACTTACTACTTTGGAACCATACATTGCGCGTGGCCTGACACGCACTTGCCCGATGCCGCGATGTTTATGAAAATAGCCGGCAAACGAGCTGACAAGAAAGAGAAAAGAAAGTAAGAATTGGCTCTCAAGCCTTCAGCCGAAACACGAGTCGTTTGGCATCTGACTCAAGCTAAAACATGGTATCCAGCTGGACCCCATGAAGAAATAACAATACCTAAGTAATAATAATATTAATGGTAAGTATTATTGAACTATTAAAATCAATATTACCAATATAATCCCTCCTATAATTAGGGGCCCTACCATCAGCCGTCATCAGCGAGCACACCCATCCGGCGCATATTAGGGTAAGCACGAGGCCATGAACACGTGTATTTCAGCTACCCTGGAATGTGAGCAGCGCCATCTTGAACAAACTTCCGGTAACAGCCGTGTATCAGGTCTATTCAAGTCATACTCTGCTCTGAAGGTTTGTGTTTCTTTTATTTTCGTTTTCTTATCTGTGTTCGCTATCAATCAAAGTTTTAGGTGGTGAACGTGGGCGAACGTCAGTGTGCCTAACACCTTATTTTCTTTTTTCTTTTTTTTTTCTTTTCTATAATCAACATACTGTCAAAGTGTTAGTTATTTGACAGATTTCTATACTCCATGGTCGTGGAATAAACTACAATACTTGGTGTGTTCCACTTGACACTCACAACGATCATATTGATCAAAATAATGACGACACAAAAATTACTTTGAATGATTCGACCAGACATATTTTAATTACGTATAAACGTTAATTATTTAAATACTCCACTATTTATAATTAATTTTTTAATCTATGTAAATAAATTTGATAAATAATTATTAAAGTTTATTATGTTTCTGATTTAATTTCGAGGTCACCACGGTTAAAATGCTCTATAGTCCATTCCACTTGGGTTATGATTGTAACGCTCACAAGCAAGTGGAACGGGAAAAACCGCGGTCGTGAGCGTCAAGTGGAACGCACATATAATTAGGAAAGTGTTAAATTATTTTATTGTCCTCTATGATTTTATTATTTTCACACACTAGGTACATAGACACTACGTCATTTTGTGATAGGGATGTTCGATCCAGGTGACTTATATCGATATTCCGGATCGAAATGGATCGTACTGAAGTGTATGGATCCAGGTATCGATCCAAGTGTTTGATACGATTTTTGGATTGATCCGGATCGAGTCAAATACATTTTGAAGATATTTTGTATTTTTTATCTAATCCGAACTCAAAATTTTGATTTCAATTCGATCCACCTTGAAGTATCGATCTGCAAATACTTTCGCAACATTTATTTTGTTTACCTCTAAATTCAAGTATTAACTACCACTTATCTCCATATTTCGATCCTCCTTACTGTATCGATTCTACTAAGTAGATATTTTGTTGAGCTTTAAGTTTAAAACTATTAGCCAACTCCATATTTTGATCCGAGCCTCCTTACATGTGTATCGTGTATCAATTAATAGTATTTTGTCTAACTTTAAGGTAAAAACAATTATTTTACTTTACTTCATTATGTCAATCCCATCCTCCTTACATGTTTATCAAATACCTAATCAATCGGCTAGTATTTGGCTAAGTATTTTGTTTTGTTTACTTCTTCTAAATTTAAAACATTACACTATTATTATCTCCTTAATTCGATCCGAATGATCCGATCCACCTTACATGTGTATCAATCCGCCAATGGATCGAATGTCATTGTATCGATACAAAAATCGTGCGGATCGTATCTCGTTGTATCGTCCACACAAGTATCGGATCGGACATCGGATTGAACATCCGTCTGACTCAGAGTTGCTAACTCTACAGTTTTAACTGTAGATAGATTTACAGTTTTTTCGATATCTTCACAGTTTTTAGTTTAGTCCTTTAAATCTACAGTTTTTTTTATTACTAGGCTATGTATTTTATTCGGTGCGTAAACCAAACTTAAAAATAAACGGTCTACCATCACCGTAAAATTTTAAATACAAAGTCAGAAATTAGGAATTGTTATGAGTTTAATGCTAACGATGACCATTTAAAGAGATTTCATAAAAATATGTACGATTTTAAAAATAAAGATGAAACTGAAAATCAAGAGGATGTGCAGATTGAAAACGAGTCAGTTTTAGTAGAAATTGTGTTTTATTAAGATTTAAAGTTGATTTACGAATACAAGTATAACTGTCTGTAGTTTTATTGATTACAGCTATTAAATAATACAAAATGAGAAAAACTGTAGATTCACAGTTCTTTGAGAATAATTTTGCAGTTTTCTACAGCTTTTTGAAAGCTTCTTAACTGCTCATTTACATGCGCGTCTCGCGGACCGTCTCGTGGCGCGTCCGTAAGCCACGCCCTCTACGCGCGTGTGAACACCGCGCGAGCGCTCGCGCGAGCCCCTTTGGAACGCGCCTAAAAAACCGCTCCCGACGCGAGCCTGCGAGCCACGAGACGCGCCGTGGTCTGGTCCGCGAGCGTCCTGTTCCTATTGTGCCCCATTTACACGCGCGCGCGAGCCACGAGACAATCCGCGAGACGCGCGCATACGCTCGCGTGTGAACAGGGTGCTCGCGGACCAGACCGCGGCGCATCTCGTGGCTCGCAGGGCTCGCGTCGGGAGCGGTTTTTTAAGCGCGCGCCAAAGGGGCTCGCGCGAGCGCTCGCGCGGTGTTCACACGCGCGTAGGGGGCGTGGCTTACGGACGCGCCACTAGACGATCCGCGACACGCGCGTGTAAATGAGCGGAACATGAGCGGTTACAGTTTTCATCTAGATTAGGGTTGGCAACATTGGTCTGACTGCTGTTTAGTTATCTGTCACACTACAAAGTACTCTGTGTGTTAGTCACTCACTCACTTTGTGACTTTACTCACTTTAGTATCTGATAAGTCTGATGTGATTAGCATTTGCCTGAGGTTTTTGCGTTGTGCTTGTGGTTTAAAACTGTAAAATTGTGAAAAAGCTACATTTGACTAAATCAAATACATTAAATCGTTTACATAAAAGTAACAAAGAATACTAAAATGAATCCGTACCAAGTAAGTAACGCGTGATTTTCGATTCGTTGCTGTAGAATTGCATGCGTGTTAGAAAACCGTGTTTTGTTTATCACAAAAAGTTCAATACACACTGTAAGTACGCAATTTTTCATTTCAAGGGCCAACAGTACCTTCACAATATCGGATTTTCCAACGCTGCTCCTCAGTCGTTTGGGAATCCAATGCCGATGCCGGGATACCCTACCATGGGTTACCCAGGACCTCAGCCGGGATACCCTAATGCACCTTCGGGGTACCCGCAACAGAGTCAAGGCTACCCCCAGCCGAGTCAAGGTTATCCACAACAAAGTCAGGGTTATCCACAACAAAGTCAGGGTTATCAACAAGCCAATACGGGTTATCCTCAGACGGGTTACCCGGCCGTTCAACCTGGCTACCCTTCTGCTCAACCAACTGCTCAACAAGGGTATCCATCCGCTCAAAGAGGATACCCAACACAAGCCTACCCACAGAGTCCACAATCAAACCAGAGCTACCAACAATCTCATCATTATCAAGGGAATGAAAGAGCCCAACAAGGGTACATGAGTCACCAAGTATCCTATGACACTCCTAAGGTATGTTAGAAGGAAACTTGCTTGAGTACATTGAAGTATAATGTCATAGAACAGACATCTCGAACAAAATGTGTGTCCCGCCGGGCGGTTCTATTCTCAAAATTGAGCCCCAGTTCTCCATTCAAAATCGAACAAATCCATTGAAAATTGAAGTCGATCGGCGCCAATCCATTGGAACATACATTGTGTTCGCGGTGTCGGTTCTATATGCTAGTAATAATACTTCAATGCTTGAGTATCATGTTCTGTGCTAATATACTTTCAGTTTGTGATAAGCAAAACATTGGTGCCTTTTGATGCTATGCTTTTTAACTAACTTTATTTTATTTGTACATTTAAAAATATTTTAATATTTATTTTTGCATTAAGCTTGTCATTTGACATAATTACAATGTAAGAATCCATAATATTTGAACAGTGATAATTTTGTTCTGTTATTATTAGGTTAGTCAAATAAATATTCATTTAGTGAATCATCTCAGACTACTTACAGTAGATATTAGGTTGAAGTGATGATGTAGTGACTTTTTAACAGGTTAAGAAGCTAATTTGATCAAAAATTTCATTTTTCATTTGCTCTAAGTTATTTCATTAGACCAAAATGTAGGTAAGGTCCTGTATATGGAGTAAAATTCCAGGCTATTTAATGATAAATATGAATATGTGTCTGTACGTACGCGCTGAATGCCCCACATTTGTATGAAATCGTATGAAAACCGAATGCGGATGACACAGGCGTCCACACGGGTCATCCGCATTTCATACGATTTCATACCAAATGTGGTGCGTTCGGCGCCTGCGGTATGGACAAATGTGCATTCAGCATCAGTTTCCCTTTAGGAATGTCAATAAAAGCAACACAATTTAAAATTAATTAAATAAGTAAGTTAAAAAATGAAATACATAAGTGTGTACATTTACTAAAGCAAAAAGATTAGTGACTATGCTTTAACTATTACGGAATTCCTTCGTCTGGAGAGAAACCTAAATAAATATCATTTACTGTGAAAATTAGTTAAACATCTTATGAGCATACTTGAAATACAAAGAAAATCATAAATGTCAGTATCTGTGCAAATTAAAATTCATCAGTTCTAATATAAACCTCACTTTGATGCAGGAAGTAGTAGGTAGCAACTTATGATATCAATTATTCTAAGTACTAATTATGTACATTCCTTCTAAATTTGTTTAACCAAAGGTCTATTATTTTGTGTGTTTCATGAAGAGTTCCCTTCGCTACCATACTTACGCCCCCACTCAGAGTCACTAATAGTTTAATGGAATTTGTATGGAGATACTATAGAAGCAATTAAAGTAACCCTTAGTGACTCTGAGCTGGGGCATTATAGTGTGCTACCATACTACCATACTTATGTGTAACACATTCTAATTAGCCTTCAAAGTATAAATAAAAGACAAAATAGTGACAAAATGGTGAAAGAATTTCTGCATCATCTAATAACATTTTTTTTTATCCTTTTTTCTGTGTACACTGCACAATATGTCCTGCTTTTCACAGAAATGGCTTAGCCAATTTGGATGCAGGTTTCACTGCAGCTGTAAATAGTTAGCTTGGGGCAATATTAAGTTTTCATTTGATCAGTTCTCATATAAAATTTATATGTAATGTCAATTTAAAGAATTCTGTAATTTTTTTTTCAAGTATGCTATGATGTTACTAAGCCATAGGAAGCAAAGCTAAGGCGACAACTAGTATTAAACATGATTCCATTTTTGAAATAGGGAACTGACTAATTTCATTCAAACTTCCTCTAGTTATCTACTTACACATTGTGTGATTATTTACCTTGTGACTCACCTGACGTAATTACATCTGATTACTACTGGCATGAAGCCTAGTTGTTTATTGAATCCAACTATCAAAGCCGTCTGGTTTTTTCCAAAGGTCAATATTCTGTCCACCATGAACGTACCTATACATATAATTATACCATTGTAATGTTAATTTTTCATTATGTTAGAAATTAAATGTCAAATTTGTATTTTATAAGAGTATCTTGATATTCGCAATTCCGATTCCAATATAGGTATAATGAAGTCAAGAGTACTTAAATAGGCTTCTAAGTTAGTGCACTTTACTACCCTAGTCTTCATCACCTCATAAGGTGGGCATAGTGATGCATTAACTTGTTTAGTAAAAAACATCAAAAATGTTTCGAGGAAACAATAAATTAAGGGTGCGTGTACTTTTGTATAGGCGTGAGTAGTTATACTTCTTTGGCATCATTAAAAAAATATTTGACTATAGTATTAATTATATGTATTGTAATAATATTTTAATTTATATATCAATAAATAAAATACATACGGATAGTGAGGGTATAATAATAATAATAATAATGTAATATAATAAAAATACAAAAACAAAAAATACTGAGACTCCAACTTAAGCCGCCTTTGGGGGTACAGGGGGTCAGGGGTCCAGAAGGTACAGGGAGTCAAGGATGAACTTTAAATAATATAAAGTTTTGGGGTTGGGTGGATAGGAGGGTTCGATTTTTGGTCAAAAATCGTCTAAGATGTTCCCGAGATATCCCGAATTTTTGGTTTTTCCAAAAATTCCTGTTAGAATATCTCGAGAACCACGCCACCTATCTTCTTGACCAAAGAACCTAGGCGCTGCTGGGACTCCAAGGATTCCAAAATCCAAAAGAAAAACAATATAAAAAAAATAATTAAAAACAATATTGTCACAATATTTAAAAAAAAAAACAATATAATAATAATATTTTTTTAAAAAAACGAGCGTTTTTAAAAACGCGCGTGACGTTTTTCGTTACCGTCGTTTTTGTATCACCGTCCGTGTTACAAATCTTAAAATTTCGGTGGCGTACCAAGACGTGATCTCCATTCGAGGGCATTCCTGACAGTTTTTGGTCCAGCCGCATTGTCGGTTACCCTCATTCGACTACGGATTTCATAATTTCTGATTCAATCGTGTAGAGAAATACCGATCATAGCTCTATGCATAGCTCGGCGACTTGTGCATAAGCACAGAAGAAATAATACTACTTATAATAAGTAGCATAAGACCAATTTTATAGTGTAACATACTTAGGGGTGATGACATTATTAAACCGACGGTTTAAAAGGTTATTTTCGGTTGCAAAAAGGTACCATAGGTAGTTCCTTTGAACCCATATTGTCCGCTTTATACATATATCCATGTAGGTTACTCGGATGACTATGAAGCTGGTCTGGAAGAAGATCGTGGAACTGTGGTCTTTCGGGACCGTAGTATCTTTGAAGTTAAATGACGCAACTCTGTCCAGTTTAGGTTCGTTTGAATTATTTGTCTGATCTTCGGTGGTATCCAGGATCTGAAGGCGAAGTCTTTCGGCTGTGGTGGTGGCTGCGATAAAATCGTATCTTTAGTTTTTGAACTCTAATTATTGTTTGTAATGTTAACATGAACAATATTCGCTTTTATCATATACGACGCAAAGGTGATCATTTACATCTCGAGGCTGGTCCATACATATAAACTCAGTGGCTCTATTCAAGGAACAGTTTACTGCAATTACATTGTTATGCTCACTTCGCCTCGTCGAGTACCTACATTCATCACAATAACCAATAGCTCGCTCCTCAGTCTCCACTTCGGTCCCCACAATGGATGTAGTCCATGATAACTGTATTGTTTTTTGTATTACAAAACACCCTTATTAGTTTAATCGCGTTTGATGGTGTATGTGATGTGACTTTAATACGTGTTGTTGCATTCGTCGTGAAAGTTTGCTATCAAGAAATTAATATGTCCTCTGTAAAGTCTAATTCAAGTATGCGCAGCGTCTATAGAGCGTCAATTGGCGTACGACGTGGATTCAAGTCGTTTCGTTACACGGTATTTATGCGTATCATTTTGATCTTGAAGCCATTTTGTGCACCGTGCTGCAAGTTTGATACATTTTTCTTATATCACACAAAGCACGTTTATCCCATTTCATCATTCTTTTATTGTGGTGCCTTGGATGAAAAGTAAATAGCCATGCATTCTTGATTAAAGACTGGTAAAGGAACTTGGCCCTTTTATCATATTACATGGATTTTGTTGTCACCGTATTCTGCATTTACTGGAACTCCGTATCGACACAGGATTATTATTAAGTTACATCCACCATCATAATCATTTGCAGTTTATATGAACTTCCAAACGAAACGATAGCCACATCCGTAGTAAGGTAGTTTCCTTTTCTGCTGTCACTCTGGAAGTCTGGAAAATATTTTTCTGTTTTCTTTCTCAGAGTCACTAACGGTTACTTAAATCGCTCCTGAATTTGTATAGCGATTCTGTATTAAAGAGCGATTTAAGTAAACATTAGTGACTCTGAGTAGGGGCGTTAGTCCTCAGGGATAGCAATGGTACTAACGTTGTTGTTTACTACGTTTGTTGATCCTGCTTGCGAAGTAAAGGGTCCTGGATTCAATGCCCGGAAGGGCATTTTCATTTCCTTCATTACTGGTGTCCGTGAAAAGCAGATCATTCAACAAATGCTTGTCCGTTTGTTATTTCTACCATTTCAAAATAATACTCCCAAATCCTTGCATAGAGCCACTTTGTTGTTGAATGTTTAAAAAACAAGGACTTTTCGCTTAGGTTAGTTGCTAGTATATACGTATTATCTGCTTTATTAATGTTGCTCCAAATTATAATTTATTTAATTTCATTACATCAATCCTAAAAATTGCAGATGACTCGTTTCTCGTGTCTGGGAGTAACTTGTATTTTCGTAAGAGGAGACTTACATATTCGCAACTGAAAATTTAGGAACACAAAAGATACCATTTGGCAGTTCGCCAATATATTCATAGTAATGTCAAATTCCCAAGTCATTTGTGATTTGAATCTAGTGATTAATGTCATTTTAATGGTTAGATACCATCAAATCGAACCAAGTCATGAATATGAATAAGGTACCATGACGATGTAAAGGTTTCGGGTTTGTTTTCATTATTTTGTAACCGTCCTCGCTTGGAAAACTATGTCTGACATACTTAGTAGGCTGCCCGTTTCCATTCGACAAAATTACGGGTTTTCTTAAATTGATACATTTCTTTCATTTATCTTTCATTAGACCCGTTAATCATCATTGTTTCCTTGCCCTTTTGCCATTATTTTTTTGGATTGGCAAGGTATTGCTGTCTCATTCTTCCAATCAGCCCTATCTATCTAAGATAGTCATGATAGTAATAGGATTGTTAGTTATATTGATTTCTTCTCAGACCACCTACAACCATGACCATCATTATTTCCAGCGAAAACTAAAATTTAATTCATAAACGCACCTTTCTTTATGCGACAAATTTATTCATAGTATAAGATAGGTACATACTATGTATTCATCTAGATCTATTAAAACCCTCGTTTCACTATGAATTTTTTGTATACTCTTATGATCATTTTGGCGTTTTCCTCAGAAACAGTTGCAAATAGAGATTATAATTATGCTTTTTTTTACTCCACGTTATGCTCTAATTTTCTAAGTCTGTTACACTCAAACGCTTTACCAACTTACGCGCACATAGGTACACAGCTGCTGTGTTTCTAGCTTTCTTAACATTATACAGCTAACACACGGACCTAAAAAAGACGGACGTAATCCCAACAACAAATTCAGTGAAGCACCCATAGTAATACCAACTCTCTATTCGTACAAGTACACACACCCACACATTGACACTTCACTGCTTCAATCGCGAATCAAAAATTATGCACACATGGTAAGCGGGCGGCCATTGCTATGCTTCACTCTCGATTAGACGAGGTTACGTCCATCTTTTTTTCAGGTCCGTGAGCTAATATTATTCTTAAGAGCAGATTCTAAAGAGCATTTACACAAAATTTAAATACAACCTTTTTCTGTTATAACCTTAATTACATTTTGTCGACAGTCCAAACCCACCGTGGTGCCGGCGAACCCTTTCGACCCTCGCGCGGATGCGGCGGTGCTCCGCAAGGCCATGAAAGGCTTTGGGACTGATGAGAAGGCCATCATCCACGTCCTAACCAAACGCAGCAATGAGCAGAGGCTCCGTATAGCTTTCGAGTTTAAAACTCTGTACGGAAAGGTATGGTAGTGAACATTACAGTAGTTTTAATTTTTTGTTGGAAGAAAGGCCCACTACAGGGCAGGTGTCTTTACCGGAGGATATCACCTTGCTGGTCTAAAGCGGATTTTAGGGGTTAGTGGCCAACCTAAGTGTCGGAAGTTTTTATACCGCCCAAAGGTTTCCGATATGGCCTAACGACTGTTCCGTTTCCGAAGCACAGGACCGCTCAAGAAATGATACTGTGAGACCTATTTTAATAGATGCTTCATTTAAAAATGGTTTGTGGGAGTGGCCAAATGACGTTAGCTCGCACCAAAGGCACGATAGCGTGTTGTTGACACTTAAATTGATTGGTGTGCTATCGGTTCATTCCCCCGCTAAATGGATTAATGTGGTAAACATTTACCTACGCACCTTAACTTTCTTTAGGGAAAATTACGTTTTGTAGTTTATTGGCCTTTAGATTAGGTTTCCTTTAGCTGTTCCAAATACCTTCTAAACCTGTGTACAGAATATGTGGAAAACATCTAGGGCGAAAACATTTTTTTTATTTCAGTGGTGTTAAGGATAATGACCGTTTTTATCGCATCTATTACGTTAATAAAAGCCCAATTAATTTGAGTAAATATTCAAATATCTTCGACTTAGTTACACGGACATCGATCAGTTACAGATTTATTATTATTTAGATAACTACTACATATATCGATATTACATTATTACGTTATATTATTACAATATCTTTGCAAATGACGCTATGATTATAGCCACGTTGCCATATTTACAAATTGAAATAAACAATGTTTAAATTTTTAATTAAAAGATAATAACCATTATGTTATGCCATGATATCACAGTAATATTTCAACTATGTAGCAAGTTTTGAATACACAACAATTTTGGCCAATGGTGCATTGCTTAACGTGGATTGTGACCAAATAAGTGAAGGTTCAATCTATAATTTTTCTATTAAATTCTCTTTCCTTAAACAAAGACAGCCCATAGTTTCGTTGCTATACTCTGGGCGTAGTGACTCAAAAGATTTGAAAGAACGATAGATAAGATTAAGAAAGATCGCTCATTTGCTATAGACCCACCATTACACGATTCTTCCAAGGTAGAGTAGACTGTAGTCTCTCTTCTAACACAGAAGTTGATTCTTCAAAATCAATATGCTGCTGATGTAACTTTGGTAAAATAATTCAACCTTTAATCCCTATCAGGACCTGGTCTCAGACTTGAAAAGCGAGACCACTGGGAAGTTTGAGGATCTACTGGTGGCTCTCATGATGCCGCTGCCTCAGTTCTACGCGAAGGAGCTCCACGACGCCACCGCAGGGATCGGCACTGATGAGGACGTTCTCATCGAGGTTATGTGCACCTTGTCCAACCACGAGATCAACGTCATCAAACAAGCGTACACTGCCAGTAAGTTATTTGTTTTATTCTAGGAAGTTCTGTCTAATAAATGGAGAAAGTCCTGAGTTTCTCATTGACTGATATGTCATCGCTTCATCGCCCACCCCATCTTTCGAGGTATATAGCTAAAAATTTTACCAAATGTGTCTTTTATAATGTACAGAAGCTGTAAGGCCGGATTTTACAGAATTCCCACTTATTAGTCTTTATTTCTGTAACTACATATCTTTATGAGAAACTTAAAATTTGGCATAATAACTAAAAATATTTTCAGGATTGGTTTTTTTAATTCTCTCGGGATAGGAATTAAAGTAATTTCGAATTCACATAAAAATAAAAATAAAAGAATTTCATATTTCCGCATCGAATTGCGGCAATTACCAAATCCATGTAACCGCAAAATGTTGCTATTTTTCAATAATGATTCTGATAGAATTTCGACCATCGAACTCTCTTGATAGTGTGATGTATTGACGTTAAAACAAACAAGTGTTGGCTTTGTAGCATATAAGGGAAACTTCTAGGTGTGAAGAATCTTCGTGATTTTTATGGCGATCGGATTTTTTCGGTATGGCCTTTATGGTAAAAATATTTTTGCATGGCAATTACAAAAAAAGTTAATTGTGTCATAATAATTATAGCGATTAATTATTATTATTGCACCATTAACGTTTTTTGTTCACATTTTAGTGCTTGCGAATAGTTATTTATTACCGGTTCATTCTGTTCACACAAGACCTTGGCCAACCGATCGCTTGTTAAAAAAGTTAAATCAAATTGTGATGGTACTTTAACAAACACTAGATTGGTTTGTATGTGGTCGACATTGGAATAATATAGTATTTTAAAACCAAAGATTATCTAATTCCTGTTAAGTATGGTCAAGGATTTATTTTACGGAATGTAGGAAGTACACCTACATTTTTTTTCCATAATTGAAAATATTATGATTGCAAGTTCTTAAGAAATGAATGGTCGATTTTTTTAAATATATAGCTGTTTATTTTATAAAGTTAATTTTAAAATTACATATATTTGAGAAAAAATTGTAAAGCAAATGAGCCCTTTTAATTCACGTGTCTTAATAGTCAATTTCTCAGTGTCTAGTTGAAGCGGAGTTAATGCCAAATATGATAATGCCTTTAGGGGTCAGTTATGTCGTTTTCCTCCAATAACTACTCGTAGCCTAGCTGCTAGTAAACTAGCGAAAGTTCCCAGGTTCGATTCCTGGTCGGGACAGACATTTATGTGACAGATAAATGTTTGTTCTCGGGTCGTGAGTGTTAGTGATGTGTTGTTTGTGTTGTGCATGATACTTGTATTGTGTTTGTGACACAGGTAATCTTAATGCGAAGGTTTGTATGTGTGTAAGGACTGCGCATTATATTTCTTTTGGACGCATAAAAATGCCTTAGCATGTCATGCCGTTAGTGGGCCCCGCCAGGCCCTAAGTGTCCGTACTCGAGTACCGTGCTGACCGCATCGATCAATATTTTAGCGTGTCCAGTCCAGTGTCGTGTAGTGAGTGCAACCCACTAGAGAATGTTGAATAGGCATGATGACAGATTTTAAAATAATATTCTATATTGTTGGGAAATCTATATATATAAAATTGAAAAGCGACACACCGCTGATTAAACAAAAAATCTCAGAAACTGCCGAACCGATTAAGATGAAATTTGGTAGGTAGATAGTTCCTGCTAAGGAGACGTCCACTAGGAACGGATTTTTGGAAATTCATCCCCTAAGGGGTACAAATAAGGGTTAGAAGTCACTTTCATACAAACCAACTTCGTCAGTTTTAGAGTTATAAATATGAAATTTTTTATGTTAGTTTATAGTAATAAACAAAAGTTAACTTCAACACATTTTTTTGGAAAATCATCCCTTAAAGGGTTAATTTCTTCAATTTAACTTAGTACGCAACTTCGTCATTTTTGAAGTTAAAAACATGAAAATTAATATATTAGTTCAAAATTAGAAACAAAATTTAAGGGTCATGTGTTTTTTTGGAAAATCAACCCCTAAAGGGTCGAATAAGGTTGTTCAAGTTTGTATGGGAACTTCATCAGTTTTGAAGTTAGAAGGGTGAAAATTTATATATAAGCTTATAGTTAGACACAAAAAATAACTGTATCACTGTTTTCTCGAAATTCATCCCCTAAAAATAGGGGTTGGAGGTCTTTTACATATAAATCAGCTTCGTCAGTTTTAGAGTTATAAGTATGAATTTTTTTATGTATGTTTATAGTAATAAACAAAAGTTAACTTCAACACGTTTTTTTGGAAAATCATCCCTTAAGGGGTTAATTTCTTCAATTTAACTTAGTACGCAACTTTGTCATTTTTGAAGTTAAAAACATGAAAATTTATATATTAGTTCAAAATTAGAAACAAAATTTAAGGGTTATGTGTTTTTTGGAAAATCAACCCCTAAAGGGTTGAATAAGGTTGTGCAAGTAGTATGGCAACTTCGTCAGTTTTAAAGTAAGAAGGGTGAAAATTTGTATATAAGTTTATAGTTGGGCACAAAAAATAACTGTATCACGGCTTTCTCGAAATTCATCCCCTAAAAATAGGGGTTGGAAGTCTTTTACATATAAATCAGCTTCGTCAGTTTTAGAGTTATAAGTATGAATTTTTTTATGTATGTTTATTAAACAAAAGTTTACTTCAACACATTTTTTTGGAAAATCATCTCTTAAAGGGTTAATTTCTTGGATGGAACTTAGTAGGTAACTTCGTCATTTTTGAAGTTAAAAACATGAAAATTTATATATTAGTTCAAAATTAGAAACAAAATTTAATGGTTATGTGTTTTTTGGAAAATTAACCCCTAAAGGGTTGAATAAGGTTGTTCAAGTTTGTATCGGAACTTCGTCAGTTTTGAAGTAAGAAGGTTGAAAATTTGTATATAAGCTTATAGTTAGACACAAAAAATAACTGTTTCACTGTTTTCTCGAAATTCATCCTCTAAAAATAGGGGTTAGAAGTCTTTTACATATAAATCAGCTTCGTCAGTTTTAGAGTTATAAATATGAAATTTTTTATGTATGTTTATAGTAATAAACAAAAGTTAACTTCAACACATTTTTTTGGAAAATCATCCCTTAAAGGGTTAATTTCTTGGATGGAACTTAGTACGCAACTTCGTCATTTTTGAAGTTAAAAACATGAAAATTTATATATTAGTTCAAAATTAGAAGCAAAATTTAAAGGTTATGTGTTCTTTGGGAAAATCAACCCCTAAAGGGTTGAATAAGGTTGTGGAAGTTAGTATGGCAACTTCGTCAGTTTTGAAGTAAAAAGGATGAAAATTTGTTTATAAGCATATAGTTAGACACAAAAACTAACTGAATCACAGTTTTCTCGAAATTCATCTCCATAAATAGTAATACTAAGGGGTTGTAAATATCTATTTAAAAAACTATGTCATTTTAAAATCAGTAATGTGAAAATGTATATGTTAACTTATAATTAGAAACAAAAATTAATTGTAACAGTTTTTTTTTGGAAATTCATCCACTAAGGGGTAAAAGGGGATGTAAATTTGTACGAAACTTCGTCAATATCGAACTCAGAAATGTGAAAATAAATCAAAAATTAACTGTAACAGGTTTTTTGGAATTTCATCCCCTAAGAGGTAAATAAAGAGGTTGCAAGTTTTTCCAGAACTTTGTCATTTTCGAACTCAGAAATATGAAAATGAATATGTAAGCTTATAGTGAGAAACAAAAAAATTGTGTAGAGGACTTTACGGACGGTAAGGGGAGGAGAGAGGGACAGGAAGCGAGAGAGGGACCGGGAACGGGAGAGGAACAGGGAGCGGGAGAGGGCTGGGGAGCGGGAGAGGGACAGGAAACAGGAGAGGACCCGGGAGCTGGAGAAGGAGAGGAGAGGGACAGAGAGCGGGAGAGGAATGAGAGGGACAGGGGCAGGAAGCGGGAGAGGGAGCGGGACAGAAAGCGGGAGAGGGACCGAGTGCGAGAGAGGAACTGGAAGTGGGAGAGGGACAGGAAGCGAGAGGGACTGTGAACGGGCGAAGGAAAGGGACAGGGAGCGGGATAGGGAGTGGGAGAGAGAGAGAGAGAGTTTGAGTGGGAGAGGGAGTGGGAGCGGGAGAGGGAGAAGGAGTGTCCAGATGGAAACAACAAAACCGTTTTTAAAAATATTTGTACTGTTCATGTTGACATCGTAAAACCAGTTCATCATTGATCCATTTAGGATCTGGTGGTGTTACTTCGAGACAAGATATGTAACTCTTGGATGGATGGAAATAACGGGACCTTTTTGTTTTTTTTTCTAATGAAACTTAGGAGCCAGTTTTTCTGTACATATAATATTTTTCAAAATTTCGGTTAGGGGCACATCAATAACGTGTTAGAACACCAAAAATTTTGTTTTTAAAATTATTCTCTGTTTGTCTGTTTGTATGTTCGGGTATTACATGAAAACCCTTGAACTGATTTCGACGGAAATTAGTTATGTTGTTCCTCATACTTTGGATCACGTTTTAAAAAACTTTTCGTCCCGATAAAATTAAAAGTTTTCACCGGAAACAAGATGAAACTTAGTGTGGAATATTTTGAAATATCAACGATTTGCTTTAAATTTGCAACAAAAATTCCTCATTTAATTGATGAAATACATGTTTTCGAGTTTTTCAATTTTTTTCATGAAAAAGAAAAAACTAATGTTTACTAATATTGTTTATATTTTAAAATTCGTTCCCGGAGGAATGATTTGTGATTATATCGTACATTTCAGTATATAAATTCCTAAATATAAGTACTTCCATATAAATTAACCTGTTTTGAATTTTTTTTCTGCAAGGGGTACAAATATGATAAGCATAATTTCCGCATGCGAAGCTGCGGGCAACAGCTAGTATATTATAATTACAACGTATATCATTTTCCGCAAAAAAAATAAGGTTTAAGTAGTAAAAAAAAATACTCTTTCATTTGTAAGTTTAAAATTCGCACCAAAACACTTCAAAGTGTCATGGCGTCGCTTGTGACGTCACGCCTCAGTAAAGTAATACATAAGATGCCTGATTGTCGTTCAAGATATCATGGCGGCTTGCCGTATTTTGTTTTTTTTTATCAAAATATTATTAATCTCGCTCATAATAATGCAATAAATACGTGTTTTGTAATCCATTAATGGGGTTTCATGAAATAAATACATACATAATCTTAGTGATTTTTACTTACTGTCATCATGCCTATTATAAAGTTCGAAGAATCAAAGAGAAATTGGATTATTTATTCCATGTATTGTACCATGGTACTTTTTAAAATACGATTTACTAAGAAATTCTGCGGATAATTGTATTAGGCTGATAACAGGAAAATGTTTATTATGAATTGCATTTAAGCTGTTATTAAAGTAAATTATACGCTCTCATGCATTGTGTTTGTTAACTCGGGTAAATAAAATGGGTACTTTCAGACAAATATATGCAAACATTAGTTCTTCTAAATTATTCATACTGAACTATTTTCTAGTTTCGGAAATAAAAAGATGCATGGGTCATATGCATATTTATTTTAATGGGATATGTTTGAAACAATCAAAATGCGAAAAGGTCAAAATCTTACTCTTCATTGATGGTAAAAGTAACTTTAAAAACCGGCAAAGTGCGAGTCGAACTTATATGTATATACCATAGTGCGATATTTACGCCGAAAAAAAACATGTTACTTGTAATTTTCGATCCTTTTTAAGGCAAGAATTAAAAGGTTTTTACTGTAAAGCTTATATCTGTTAAGCTTGTTAGCTTTAACAGCTTTACCATCTAACACTACAACGTAACTTACAAGTTAAATTGTAGTCAAGCATTAACTTACAAAAAGTTTAAGATACGCTAGTACCTATTTATCGGATTACCAGCAATGTTTGGCTATCGAGGAAACTATGACCAAATTTCCTTGAGATGCCTTGAGGCGCTACGAGTAACAATATGGCCTTGTACTGCCTTGTAGCAAACAGAAGGCGTCGAAGGCGAGAGATTGCGTATAAAACCAGATCATTGCACAGTGATTCATCTGACGTACGTATCGGCGATGTGACGTTGCGTCACGCGAACGTCACGTCACTAGATGATTCATGCGGTGACGAGTGTGACGAATTGTTTTATGTTTTTTTTGTTAGGAATTCTGCTACAGGTACATTGGGTGCATCCACCTATGAATAAAGACGTCATATCGCGTAGCCTCCAGTTAGCCTTTTTCGGATAACTACGTTCTTTGATAAGGTGTTTTCCTTGTACGACATTTCGCATGTCCCTAAATAAAGTTCTCATTTATCTCTGTTTTGACCGCTGGATGCTTACATGGGATTTTCCTTAAAATACTTTTGTTATCAGACTTCAAAAAAGGAGGAGGTATTCATTCGACTGTATTTTTTTATGTTTGTTACCTCAGAACTTACGACTGGGTGAACCGATTTTGATGATTTTTTTTTAATCGAAAGCTAGTGCTTGTCATGTGGTCCAACTTAAATTTGAGCGAGATCTGACGAGTAGTTTTTGAGTTATTCCAAATTTTTTGAATTACCTTTTAGCTTGTGAGGATGTTTGTTACTCTTTCACGCAATAACTACTGAACGGATTTTTATGAAATCTAACATACAGGTAGACCATTATCTGGAATAGGATATAGGATACTTATTATCCCGGAAAACGCAGATAGAGCGCTAGTATTCTAATAATAACAAAGTCTAAGTGGCAACTTACATAAGTATGTAATTTAAGTAATCTTAGATGCAACTAAATAATTGGAGGATATGTCCAATTCCAATGATATGTAGTGGTACAGGAATTGCCGCGAAACTGAATTACCGATTGTGTGAAACTAGCCTTGAGTCGGGTAAATGATTTGTTTCCGCGCTTGGTCTTCCTAAAATAAGACCTCATTGGATGATAATATTCTGTCTTTAGCATATTTAGTCAGGTTCGGAATTCTTAGGTCTATCAACTTATCTAAACAAAGTGAAATTGGATCACAAGTAGTTACTATAAACAGAAATTCTTTAATGTCAATTTTTCATTTCAAGTTTTATTTTAAAGTCATTAAACTTTTTTATTTCTTTTTATTAGTATTTTATTAAACAGTTTGTATAGAAAGGCTACATAAATAGCAAAATAAGATTAATAAAAATACTGATACAATACAACAATAAAAACTGTAGAAGTGTAGTCTGTAGAAGTCATTAGCGTGTAAATTTTATACAATACACTTTCTCAGCATTTTCTACCAATGTTTAAATATTTTCGTCATGTGTCGTCCTTCAGTGACAGACGAAGTAACAGGAAAGTCGGAAAGAAAACAAGCGATAATCGATGCCAAGCTTGACCGATATGTTATGTACCTACTCACTATTATTTATAGCTCATGAGTGGATCGTACGATATCACTCTAGGAATTCCGGTCAGTACTGAACATATCTTTTTTTCTTGTGTCACGCCAACGTTGTACAATTCTTTGTAGTAGATACTTGTAGATAATATACATAACTAGCGTAGGTACCCCATGTCTTATTATAAATGGTCTACCTGTTTGCTAATTTCATGAAAATCTGTTAAATAGTTTTTACGTGAAAAACTAACAAACATGCGTACAAACTTGCACATCTATAATATTTGTGGGATTTAAAACTAAGAATTGTAATAAGTGACTGATCTGATCTGACTGGTTTTGCTTCGGTATCCAATCAACAATGTTCTAGAGAATTCGCTTGTGTTTTATTGATAACCCTCCGCACTAAGGTCCCCTGTGGTATTGAGGATAGGGTTGCCAGATTGCAAGACTGAAATATCTGGAGAAAACTTCAAAAAGTCGGGATTTGTCGGGACAAAAAAAAATTTTTGGAAATAGCCTTCAAACGAGTTGACGACTACAGAAAAAAATGACTGGAGAATCGAATTGTCGAATTGTTGTTGAATCAAGTGAATTGTCGGGATTTTTGTATTTTCTCTGGACTCTGGACATCGTGTGAAATGTCGGGACAATCCAGACTAATCCCGATCATCTAGCAACCTTAATTGAGAATGACATACACAACTAAAACATCGCAAATTAATAATAACATTAAACTGTCATTACCATGGCATTCCTTGCTTGAATTCTGACTCATTTGGTTACTATTAAACGCTACACCAAACGATAATTCTTTGTTAATATGACCTATGTTGATATTAAATAACAAGCTACGAGCAGAATATATGATTTTATATAGGTTCTATAGATTTATAAATAAAACATGGACTAAATATTGTCAAAAGCTTACTAAAATACGTCATAGAAAAATGCATCCAAAGCGGTTAATAAGCGCTTTCAAGACAAGCTTTTAAGACAAAAACTAAAAAAATATTATGTTTGTTGCGTTAATACAATAAATAGAAGACATTTGCTATAAATAGTAACAGTTTGACTCAAATATCTTCCATAGACAGAGATCGTTGTTGTTATAGTTGTTTTATTATAATTGTAAAGACAATGGGATATTTTTATAGACAAAATATATAATATAGACTAAATATAAACTACATGTATTTATTTTACGATGTTCTTTGTCCACAAGTGTCTTAAATATTAGAATACTTTACTATTTATTATTCAATAACTCTACCTACGACCCTGTAGCCTAGTTGGTAGCGACCCTGCCTGCGAAGCGAGGGGTTCCGAGTTCGATTCTTGCCCGGGGCAGATATTTATGTGACAGATAAATATTTGTACTCGGGTCATGGGTGTTATTGTGATGTGTTATATGTGTCGTCCATGTCACCCGCGACACAGGTAAAAACCTACTGCGGGGGTGTGTGTGTAAGCGTTTAAGCGTTTATTTATTTATTATTCTTATCATTCGCAGTGTACGGATCTCTCCTCGAAGATGACTTGCGCGGTGACACATCGGGAAACTTCAAGCGTTTGATGACGTCATTGTGCATGGTGAATACTATTGTTATTACTATTGGCCATCGTTTTAGTTTTTTCTTGAAGTCTATTCGTATTACTATAGAGGTATGACTAAGTCAGAATAAAAAAATCTCTGGTTATCGATTTTGAATCTTATTGCAATTGATTTAAAATTCTTTTCTGATTCGTGAGTTTTCTACAACAATTGACGCATTCATAATCTAAGGGAAGTGATAATTATGGACCACAGAGTAAAGATTGTTTTTTTATCTTTTTCAGGGTAACAGATCTGAAGATTTTCACGTGGATCAAGAAAAGGCAAGAGAAGATGCACGCAGCTTGCTTCAGGCGGGTAAGTAGAAAAAAAAATTATAATAGTTTTATAATGCGTCTGATAAATGTGAATACATGTCATATAATAAACATTAAAAAAATGATAGGGCAACACTCTTATCGGAAGTGGGGTAAGTCGGGGCAACATATTATGACAGGTAACACAAATACAAGTACTACTGTAAATCTCGTATAACATTATGTCATATTGTACGCCCGCCACCTTACTCTATTACCTTTACTTATCAATTAGGGGCCATCCATAAATTACGTCACATGTTAGGGGTGAAGGGGGGGGGGGGGGTTCGATGTAGCGTGACATTGTGTGACAAGAGTTGGGAGGGGGTCCTAAATTTCGTAACGTCACATTTCAAAATCGAATAATTGGTATGTATAGGTAAATATTAAAAAAAACAATTAATGGAAATAAAACTATTTCGGAACTGCGGTTTTAATTTAATAATTTCTAGGTGTAAAATTTCATAATTTGTGACGTCATATTCGGGGGGGAGGTCTCACAAATGTGATCAGCTGTGACAAGGAGGGGGGGAGGGTCAAAAAGTCATGAAATTAGTGTGACTTAGTGTATGGACGGCCCCCTTAGGACTTGTCAAAAAAATTATTGTAAAGTCGAAATTCCATTGCAGCAAGTTCTCTAGAATATATAAACCGATATCTCCCCAGGTGAACTCAAGCTCGGCACCGACGAGTCAGTGTTCAACGCGGTGCTGTGCTCCCGCTCGTTCCCGCAGCTGGCGGCCATCTTCCAGGAGTACCACTTCCTCACCGGCCACGACATTGACGACGCGATCAAGGCTGAGTTCTCCGGAGACCTGGAGAAGGCACTAAGGGCTATAGGTAAATTGATACTTCTGTACATTTAACCCCCGACGCAAAAAGACGGGTGTTATAAGTTTGACGTGTTTGTGTGTCGGTGTATCTGTGTCTGTCTGTGGCATCGTAGCTCCTAAACGAATGGACCGATTATGATGCGGTTTTTTTGTTTTGAAGCTGACGTGATAGAGTTGGTTTTTAGCTGTTTGGTGAAAACAAAAGTGTCAGGTGTTTATTAGTTATGAATAGTTTTTTAACTTATCGCGTATTTGTATATTCGCTCAAAGAACAAAAGCGGTCATTGAGCAAAAAAACTGCTCGCAACGCGTTGTGGTATCTGTAAAACGTCCACAACGCGAAATTCGTATTGTGGCCCTTATTTATGAAAACGCTCACGACGGGTTGTGACAATTTGTCCATGGCAACCGCGATACAGGGAATTCTAGTACCGTTATTTATTTATAATTTTACAATTCCAGTAAAAGTGGTCCGCAACAAGCCGCTGTTCTTCGCGGAGCGGCTGCACAAGTCGATGAAGGGACTCGGCACCAACGACCGCCAGCTCATCCGCATCATGGTGACCCGCTGCGAGGTCGACCTCGGGGACATCTCGGACATGTTCCAGAGCAAGTACGGGGAAAGTCTGCAGAGCTGGATTGAGGTGGGTGTTAAAAATAAATAAAAAAATAAACGCTTACACACTCATTTCCCCGCAACAGGTTTATACCTGTGTCGCGGGTGGCATGGACGACACATATAACATATTACAATTACACTTAATACGCGAGTAGAAATATTTATCTGTCACATAAATATCTGCCCCGGCTGGGATCCGAACCCGGGACCCCCCGCTTCAGGGTCGCTATCAACTAGGCTACAGGGTGTTAGAATCTAAATTTAATATTATAAAGAGGAAAAGTTGGATTTTTTGTTTGTCTGTAATGGATGAACTGAAAACTTCTGGACCAATTTTAAAAATTCTTTTACCGTAGCATATTTTATGTTTCTAAGTAACATGGTTCATAAATAACATTTATTTAAAAAAAAAATAGGGATCTATGTATACGAAAACCCAAGCAATGCTAGGGCGGTTCCAAGTAAATAACAACAGGATGCTCCCCGTCCAGGAAGCCTGGTGACCTGAAGACAGCGAGCATCTGCTGGATTCAGAAAGCTCAGGACTGGTTAGGGAAGTCCTATGTCCTGCAATGGACCTCTAAAAGCTGATGGACGGATGGATGGATTAGATTGGATTAGAATAATTACATAGTTAGCTTTTTAATTATGTGAAATGTGTCACCTTAAGTGCATTAGGGTTGAAATGCTTGCCAAGGCACATCGGCAACTCTGTTTTTGAAGCTACTATGAGCTACAAATTCCAACCTTATGATCCTACAATTAAGGCGCGGTGTGATCTCAATATTCACAAAACTGGGTTTCTTTGGTGCTTGAGTACGAGGAAACCCAATGAAAATATAGCACGCAAAAAATACAGAGCATAGAAAAAGGTCTAAAGAAAAATGTTAACCGAATAGAATATTAAATAGTTGTTTGATATTCCCAATAAAAAATCGTAATTTGCTATACAAAAATAAACTTAATCGTCGAAGTTTTATGTATTTTCAGCGGTAACAACATATTTTTTTTTGAGAATATAATACGTATATGGTTTTATTAAAACTTAAACCGGACAGATATTGAATTTAATGTGTATATTTTGAATAACCTAAGGAAAACCCTCAAATTAAATGTTTATTCGCAATCTAGTTACATTGTTAGCAAAAATATGCTCTGCAATTTTGAACCCTATTCAGCGTCACGTAAATGTAACATTAGATTAGCGCAGATATGCGGTTGTGTGAGTGAAATCAACGTTTTTAAATCGTAGTCATACCGCGCCTTAAGGTATATTTCTTTTCGTCGCATAAAAATGCCTTATAAACCCGTAACATCTTAAAGTAACTACTATGTAAAGAAAATACATAATTATGGGTGTGTGTGAAGTATATTTTACGTAGACCTAAGACCTAAGTGCGAGTGAGCGCGCAATATGTCAACGAGTATAACGAGAGATACTGTGACTACTATAATTATATTTCTTACTAGCTGACCCGGCGAACTTCTTATCGCGTAATAAACTATTATTTTCTCTAAAATATAGGTAGCCTAAGTTACACCTTGTGTTACATCAGCTATCTGCCAGTGAAAGTCCCGTCAAAATTGGACCAGCCGTTTCAGAGATTAGCGGGAACAAACAGACAGACAGACAAAAATTGTAAAAAATGTTGTTTTGGTATATGTACCGTGTGTACATCCAAATGCACTTAGTAAAAAGCGGTTATTTTAATATTACAAACAGACACTCCAATTTTATTTATTAGATTAATTATATTATTGAATATTTGTTTTTTTTTTCCAGGGAGACTGCTCCGGTCACTACAAGAAATGTCTTTTGGGTCTTCTTGGACTTTATTAAATATTTTTATACACAAAATGTTTGTCACACATTTTCCATGTTCTATGCAGGTTATACTGTCTTACAGTTCACAAACATTACAAGCTTTCTATTATATTATGAATACTTGATATATTATACTGCTTTTTATGTATGGTATGTATTATCAACATTGTGAGGTATATTCTTCTATATACAATATACGAATTTTCCGTGATATTATATTATCTGAAAATACAACCGTCCCTCAGATCTGAGTAGGAATAGACAAAGTACAATTGTATTTTACATATAAAAAATTATAGTATTCATATATTTATTATTTTTCCGTAGAACAGATTAGGTATATTGTATAGGAACAGTAGCAATGAATCGGATTTTGAAATGAGTAATTTTACTGTGAATTGAAAATAAACACGTGTCTTGTATTGGTTGTCGTCAAGGAGACTTTACCTTATTCGCATAATAATAAAAAAGTAAATTGAATTACGGTCGACTTTCGACCGCAAAGCGGATTAATAATTAACATTATTATTTTATTAAGAACATAATATTGGCTATAATTAAGTAGAGGCCTATTTCAGGGCAATACGGTATAACATGCTTCTGTGATTGTGATTATATGAATGAGATCTTCTGCAAGTATGTTAAATCTCAAATTGAATTTATATTGCCATAGTTTTATCCTAAATTGATATAATGTGAAATATATTTGATAAAAATTTTAAATTTTTGATCGTATTTTTTTCTTTATGTGAAGTACAACAATGTCATGAACCCTAAGTGTCTCATTATACTGTACAATTATACTTGACAATTATACTGTACAATTTTATACAATTGTATAGCTAAGTAAAAAGTGTTAAAGTTCGGTGACAATGTTCTAAAGGTGCACGAAATTGTTGTTCCTAATGTAAGCCTTGTACTGTCAAAATTAAATGTTATTGCTAAATTGGTATATAAAAAATATAAATGAGTACACGGATGATCGACCTTTGCTCGGTTTAGTGTTGCTTAACAACGACATCTACTGAAGTATCTTTAGTGTTACTACTCGCCAATAGATGTCAGGAAGCAGTGTTGCCAATGAAAATTTTTGGAAGGCCGTGTACATTAGAAAAAAAAGCTGTGTTTCTATGGAAAAAGATCAACTGTGGGCCGTGTCCACAGCTGCCAATATATTATGCTATCCAATTATGCCAATAATATACCATCGGTTCAGCGCTCGGACTAAAAAAAAAGGTCGTCGACAGTGAATTTGTGAATTTGATGTCCACAAAACAAGGAACACTTTTCATATTAGCCTTTTGGCGCTGTTTTAAGGGTTCTAACATTCGTTAAATGTCTGCAAAAATAATAAAAAGATCGTAGAATTTGCGAAAAGCCGTAGAATTTGCTACGGCCCTAGGGTTCGGGCCGTAGGCCGTAGATTTTGTGATTTTTTGGCCTGAAAGCCGTAGAACACGGTAATTGCCGTAGCATTGGCAATACTGTCAGGAAGAGTCTATTGTAGCAGTTTTACATTGCCTGATAACACGGATAAAACGACATTTTCTAAAAATGAATCCTAGCTAGATCGATTTATCGCCCCCGAAACGCCCTGCATACTAAATTTCATGAAAATTGTTGGAGCCGTTTCCGAGACTCAAAACACAATACAAGAATTGCTCTTTTAAAGGTATTAGATAGGTAAAGGAATAAACATTTTGAATATTATAATTCGGTATAAAGCGCAAATTAAGCATAATTTAAAATCGTTTCGGCGATTTGCTATTTAAAAGAGTTTCCATTTCTACAATGTAGATGGAAGTTTAATATGAGAGTGACTGGAAATTGTAAGGTATTCAATTTACAATTAAAAAAAAATATTTGGTCATATTATTTTGAACTTTATTTAAGGCTCTTTTTATGTTTCATCGTATCTTTTTTTACTTTTCGTCCAGCCTTAATCTCATTATAAGATCTTTTACATGTCCCATTTCTTATCACATGAATTATTTGTATGCATGGAGTATAGAGTAAGGAGAGCCATCAATGTGTATGAGGTATCCTTAAAAACGCGGGTGGCGCTGCGGTATGCTCTCGCACTCCGTAGCTCCGTCTACAACAACGTCAACAGCTATTTTCATATCGTACTTATTGCGAAGCCAGCGCTATAGTCGTTGGATGGTGGTAGGTATTGAAAATAATTCTATTTTCAGTAAACAACTGGTCACTTTTTCAACTTTCACCTCATATTATGAGTTGGCTCTCCTTTCCTCTATACTCCATGTTTTTATGTGTATCACTTGGTGCCTATACATTTTCTTTGGTACATATTTTTATGCATTTAAAACTGATATAATATAGTAAGCTAATAGCTTGAAACTCTCGATTATAAGCTTCTTAAGACAATATTATACATAAAACATTTTATAATATTCTTCAATGTTTTTTGTTGTAATATGTAGTACATGAATGAATAGATTGTAAAATTTTGAACATTCATTAATTTCTCTTTGAACCCAACGATTGTAAATCATTTCGAATTACAAATAATTTATAATTAATGTATGTGAACATTTCTGTTTTGACAATATTTGTATTTTCATAAAAAAAAACTCAGGATCTCAATTAAGAGTCCCTCGAAAATATAAATATGTTTCTTATTCATTATCATGGCATTGTTTTTACTGTTAGTTCAGTGTATAGTTATTAAACTATTTTATAAGTACAACTTTTCAATTTTTATTTTTTTATCTGATCAGTATCAATATTGCTTGAATTAATTCCGTATAATAAAAAGTCACAAATAAAAAGAAGCACGCATTAGAATTAATTTAATAAATAACGAAAGTAAAGTGACACAAAACAAAAACAGACTGTATTGAATGTATAAGCATATTGTACAAAAAATGTAAAGTTAAATTATATTTATTGAACCAAGAATGGTTAAAACAAAAAAAAACGTTAATTCAATTGTTTGTTTGTATTGAACTAGTATTTGAAAAATTATTGTAAACACAACACCAAACAATGATTGGTTAATCATAATAAATCTCAAATTACATCTTTCGATTCTCTATCTGATTGTGGGAAATCTACGATCAAACGTTTTGTATAAAAATTGGATATAATCAGCGATCGTAGATGATAGATAAAAGGTCGTTTAAAAAAATCCGACGTTTCCTAAAATCTAATGGAGGATTACCAAATGAAGATGTGTATCTTGACAGTTCTGTTATTTATATTTTTCTTGTCTCGTTAATAAACAAAGGAGTTTTTATATTCGTGCTTATTAAGTAAGTTTACGTTCGCTTGATGATAGAGAAAGCTTTCCTTATAAACTAATTGGAATACAGTGTCTTAATGTTGCCAATTGAAATATTAAAATTTAATATTTAAAAAATGTTATTACACTTAAAGTGTATTTGATGTCTAATAAATGTTCGTATGGTCAATAAATACTTTGTTTATTCGTATTGTTTTCCTTTTCAGGACTTTTAATAGTCATTTGTTCATGTTACTTGTGAACATATGTCATGATCAAGTGACTATCCGATGGTATGATGATGGTAAGTGGCTCGCTCCGCTGCCACGTTATTGTGACTGCGCAAATGGGTTATTCCCGTTAAGGGTAGACTGTTACAATACATACAAGAGCGTCGTGAAATATACTTGCAGTAACAATTCTGTATTGAGACTTTCAGCTTGACTTGAATACTAATCATTATCACATTATAAGTAGAGATAATTAGACAGCTGGGCTTGGGGTCTCCTCTCACAACCGGCCAAGAGCGGACTGGCAGATTTCACACAAGATCTTTCAGATGTGCAGGTTTCCTCGACGTTTTCCTTCACCGAAACAAATGACAATTTAACTTCTGGAACAGAAGAAATAATAGGAGGTAAGTACTTATCTTCTGGTACAGATCGTCTAATTTAAAAATGTGATCGCGCCATACAATGTTATATCTACCTATATCAGAGTGATCTACCGATTTGTGCACGGATTCGTGTTCATTGTTAAATCGCACGCACAAAGTAAAAAAATAGATTGCCACTCACAAGTAACAGCAAAAACACCAAGACGATGCGACTCCTCAAAGCATAGATTACCCCATCAAAGACACCTCGAAAGTTGAAAATTTCAAAATATCTCGGCGGCCATCTTGTTTTTTCAATTTTTTCCAACTTCATCATAATAGTCGTCCCAAGATTAGCGGAAAACGACACCAAGAGGAGGGACGTCCATTTTAAATTGGACAATCCCTACGCACATAACAAAAAATTAGAAGTGCGTGCAGGATTCGAACTCAGTCCTCGTTCGGATGAGGTTCAAACCAAGCTACATCTTAATTTGCCACCGGGCACCCTGATTGTACCTACTTTGTAGCAAGTTATTTATTGAGAAAATAAGTAAGTCCCAAATTATTAATTAAAAACATAATAAGTATGTCTTCATTTCTCAATATATCGTTGACTGTGTAGGTACCTATGTAGAGTAAAAGTTTAAGACGTAGGTACTTCCGTATTCTACGTCTTTATGTGACGTAAGCTACCATAAATAGGGTAAGGTTACAAAAAGGCATGAATATCGTGCATATAACCCGGTAGTGAATCCAATATATTTTATCGTAATAAGGTAGGTGCGTAGTAGAATAAAAAAGGGCTGAATCTCCATCTAATCTAATTTCACCAGTAAAGGTACAGAACCTACGTATCTATTAGTTTATGATGTAAGATTTTCTTATTCATCGATTACTAAGCTACACAGTAGACAATTTTATTCATCGCCGCCATTCGCCGCGAGCCTAAAGATTATCCTTGGTAATACCTATTATTATAATGAGCTAGGTACCTACTCACGTAATATACCTAAGACCTCTGATACACATGCTTGAAACTAGCATTCTAGTTTAGCAAACACGCATAAATGGCTCATTCTCATTTTTGCGAAAAAAAGATGTGCATTGGTGTTAAAAAATAAGTATTGAATTACTTGCATGTTTCTTATTGTAGAATTAATCAAAATAGTTAATACTGATAGGATTTTTAATAAAAATAATAATATATAAATATATTTTTAAATAATCCTCAAAAATGTGACGAAAAAGTCACCTCCATGTCGTGTGCAAAGACGACTTACGATGATACAGACCTGAATAAAATATATTTTTCTCTTTTTCTCCATTTTCTCCATGGGGAAACTTTTTGAACGCAGCTATTATTCATTAAAACTGTGAACACAGTTTCTGAACGACTGTAGACAATCAACACAACGCCATCTTGAAAGTTTTTGACAGTTTGACATTTTCTGGATAATAATTTTGGAGCACGGACCTCTAAAGTAAGATATTTCAAAAATTGGCACGCTATTTTGTTCACGTTTGTGGATTACATATGGGGCAGTGTTTATTTAATTAATTACTGTCGGGTACTTTAAAATGTTGAGCCATTGTAACCGTTATCTAAGTATGTCATCGTATTTTATAATCAGTAATTCAGGTTATATTAAAACGGCTTTTACGTTTAAAATGTCACCTCCATAGACGTCATCCACGTGGATTGCGAATATCCACGGAGGTGATAGATTGTCCATGGAAGTACTATGGTTTTTTTTTTACTGGATTTGATGTTGAATGAATTTGATGAGAATATTTTTGACACAGGTTGATATTATGGCACCCTCGAAAAGAAGCCAGGAAGAGATTCTACGTTGAATATTCTCCGTGAATAAGTATATTTTCCTATGCCATAATGAGAACAATCTTTATCACAGTTTGCACAGCTGAGTCGTCTCCATCTATTCATCCATCCATAAGCCCTTGGAGGTCCACTGCTGGACATAGGCCTCCCCTAACTTGCACCACTTTGACTGGTCCTGAGCCTTCTAAATCCAGCGGATCCCCGCTGTCTTCTTCAGGTCGTCGGGCCACGTAGTTGGGGGGCGTCTTATGCTCCTTTTTCCGAGACGTGGGCGCCATTCGAGGACTTATCATCCCCAACGGTTATCAGTACTTCGAACAATGTGTCCAGCCCATTGCCACTTCAGGCAGCTTATTCGTTGAGCTATGTCGGTTATCCTTGTTCGTCTATGGATTTCATCATTTCTGATGCGATCACGTGGAGAAATATCGAGCATAGCTCTCTCCATAGCTGGCTGTGCGACTTTGAGCTTGTGGATTAAACCAATAGTAAAGCACCACGTCTCCGAGCCGTATGTCATCACTGGAAATACACACTGCCTCATCACCTTCAACTTCAGGCACTGAGGTAGTGTTTTGGACGACTAGATTCATATCTTGAAGTTTCACGCAGTTTCCCCAACGCAGCCCATCCGAATTGGATTCTACGAGTGACTTCTTTCTTGAAGTTGGACTTACCCATCTGGATCACTTGTCCCAAGTAATTGATATGTATTCGTCTACAACTCCGAGCGCAGCGCCGTCAACAACAACCGATATGGGTGTGACATGGACATTTGACATGTTTTTCATCTTGTCCATGTTCATCTTAAGACCCACCCGTTGTGAGACACTGTTCAAGTCCCCAAGCATTGTACCAAGTTCTTCCAGGGAACCCACCAGGATGACTATATCAGCGGCATATCGCAGGTGTGTGATGTATTCGCCATTGATGTTAATGCCACGTCGTTTCCACTCCATCAGCTTAAACACGTCTTCCAACGCAGCGATGAACAGTTTTGGGGATATGACATCCCCTTGCTCGACACCTCTTTGCAGTTGGATGGGGTTCGTTTTTGTGTCGTGTACTCTGACGGACATGGTGGCAGATAAGTATAAACACTTAACACCTCGATATTCTGGTAGTCGATCCAGCACTGCTGGAGAGAAATTGGTACCGCCCAGGTCTGGATAGAATCAAATGCTTTCTCATAGTCCACATAGGCAACACATAACAGCAGATTATACTCCTCGGCTTTTTGTATAATTTGCCGCAGTGCGTGTATATTATTATGGTCTATGGTGCTGTAGCCTTTTCGGAATCCTGCTTGTTCGGGAGGCTGGAAGTCGTCCAGACTGCAATGCGTGCAATGCGATTTGTGAGCACCCTCGAAAACAGCTGATAAACGTGGCTCAGAAGTCCAATGAGCCTGTAGTTCTTCAAAAGGGCTTTATCACCCTTTTTGAAGAACAGTGTCACCACACTTCTGCCCCACGCTTCCGAGGTAGTTCCAGTATTGATGACGTAATCAAACAGTTTTTGGAGCGCCACTAGAAGGGTCCTCCAGCTCTTAATAGCTCGGTTGTGATCATGTGAGAGAAGAAGACTGTTTAAGAATTGATTAGATAATTTGAGTTCATATAAAAAATGTTAATATTACAAATATTACATAATAAGATGTGTTAGGTACGTAGTGTACCAAAGTTTAAAAAAAGTGAATGATTACAAAAATATAAATATTCAATAAAAAGAAAGATTTATTCAATAATACCTCATTACAATATGTCAAATTAAAAAAATATGTCACTACCATGGATCAGTGTCACATCCATTTGAGACCACTTTAAATCATATCAAAAACAATTTTTTTTTTAATACTTTGAAGTCACTATTTGAGAATGGCCCAAATAAGTATTTAAATACATACGCACACGCTCAGTTTGCCCCCTCCACCCGCGCCTCTAAAATTTAGCTTTTTGAGCTAAGAAGCTATACGACAATCTTATTTACAAGGCCCGAAAAATGCAGGTAGATACCTATAAGTTCCTCCGATCCTTTGGATTAGGAATGCCTGTAATGTTAGTTTTAAGCCTATGAATATATTTTTTTTGATAAATAACGTTTATAATAATTGTAAGCATAGCGATGAATAAAATATCTTTCTCTTTTTAAACAACCCATTAACTGACAACAACGCAAATAGAATGGAATAAATGAAGAGCCACGCCTGAATAAAACTGATAGCAATATTCTGACGCGGTTATCATTTGGTATTCTACCTCAATACGCGAGTTACCTACTGATTGCATAAAAAATAGTTTAAATAAAATAAAATGTAGGTACCTAACTAAATAATAAAATTAAACATAACTAAACACCATTCTGTGGGTAGGTACCCGTTTAGTGCATAATAGGAATGCCTATGTAATGAACAAGGTGATTAAACGGCCATTACTCAGAGAGCCCGGACAATGTGAATAACGCCCAATAGGATAAAGACTAATAAAATTATTGAATTGCCCGGGCATTATAAATAGTGTCCTTTATCTGTTGGGTAGACTAACCGGCCAAGTACGAGTCAGGCCACGCGCATTGTAATGTAGGGTTCCGAATTTGTAAGTTTATCGTTTAGCCGAATGTTAACGTTAACTTTAGTGACAAACGAAACGCTGTAGATCCGACTTCACGTAGTCTTGTCTGCCCGATCCCTAGAGTGTAATGAAGCCCGCATAGGCGCGGAGGCGCGAGGTGGCCCGCGAGCTGAGAAGCAGGTGTTAAAATCATCTGCGACGATTATCTCTACGGAGCCCCACAGCGTCGGAGCCGTGACAGAAACCATGCCTGCTGTATGGCAGACGGACAGTGAACGAATATACTACAGACGGACGGATGGAGATGACAAACTATAAGGGTTCCGTTTTGACTTCGGAACCCCAAAAAGCATAAGGTGCAGCGCAGACGACGCTCTTTTTGTGCGATCGAGTGTGCGGACGCACAAATATCTATATGGCGCGCAGCCGCACTTTTTTGCGCGTCGTATGCGTTACTGCATATAATTGCGAAGGTTCTATTTTCACAGACTTAAAAGTGCGTCACGGACAGTGTGCCGTCTGCGCTGCACCTAAACAACAACATGAATGACTTACTAATAATATAGATAATAGAATCTTGATAAAGTGGACCGACTTAATGCCTCTTACGACTCCCTACATAAGTGTTATTAACGTAAACTATCAAAATGCCTAACTACCACGTATGTAGCATTATTCATAGTGCCCGGGCATTATGATAACTGATAAATAATGAAGTTTAAGTAATAATTAATCAATGCCTGATTTGACTGGACATTATTCATATTGCCCGGGCACTGTGAGCAATGTCCGCATTAATCACTTTGTCCATAACACTTAAAGTCTATACAAAATACAAAATTGAAGATGTAGCATTTGTTCTACATACTTAATCATTGTAGACTCGGAGTAAATAAGTAAACCTAACAGTACAATTACTTACTGCAGTAACAAGTCCATTTGTCAGTGTGTCACGGATTAGTTAGTATTAGACCTAGCCCCGTCGAGATTTCAATATAAATTGTGACTGCAATATTTAACGTAACTTGCACTAAAGTTTGTATCTTATTGCAGAATTATGTTAATCAAAAACCTCAAGAGCTCTCATGAGAACAAAGTATTATATCAATCTATTGTGCTAACTTTATACTTACCTTCGGATTTCGGTGTAACACACAACAACACAACATAAACATACAACATTCGAAAAAAATATATATTATTTTTTAGCCTCTGAATTATCTGTAGTTATACTTACAACAGCGAACTTACAGATGGGGGCGACAGCTCGGGATGGCTTAAGATGATATTAACAATCATCAAAAAATTAAAATACCCTCCAAATTGAGATAACGAGAATAAGAACATATCCATACTTCCATACTATCCATACTTCCATACTATCCATACTTCCATACTTCCATATCCATACTAATATTATAAATGCGAAAGTGTGTTTGTTTGTTTGTCCGTCTTTCACGTCGCAACGAAGCTATGATATTGTATGATTTATGTGTATGGAGATAGTTAGGAGGATGGAGAGTATCGTAGGATACTTTTTATCGCGGTAAAACATCTCATTCCCATGGGAAGGTCGATGTTTTATTAGTTGCGTTAGTAAAATTTATTTATAAGTTCTGAATCATAGGCATTTAATAAATTGAATTGAATGTTGAATTCGCGATGGATAATTGTTGTTTTGGTTTAATTAATTTATAATATTTATAGTCATAAGCCTTGGAAGGTTGAAAAGCGTCATAGGTTTTACAGTTGGTTCCTCTTACGCCCTAACTCGGGAGTCACTAACGGTTACTTTAATCTTATTATTCTTGCATCAGGTTACTTCCCTTAGAATACGCGGGTGAAGCCGCGGGTAATAGCTAGTTTTATAATATTTTATGAATGAATACTGGGAGAAGGAAAAAGGAATGAAAAATGTAATGAAAGATTCTTTTAATGCAGATATTAGGTTTTGTTTGACTAACCTGATGGTGAATGCCTACCGACGACTATGGACGACGAATCAATAAAATTAAACCATCACATAATCATAAGGCATCACATCATCATAAGGCATCACCAATGTATTGCTGACTATACTTATATTTAAAAAGCATACCAAGGTGCAGAAGAACACTTCAGTAGGTAATTGTTAAAACATCACCGATAAGCTGTCTGCCGCAGTCTGCCAAAACGAAGTAAAGTATGGAGGTCCATTCAAATATTATTAGTAGCATAATATAGAACCGACACCGCGAACACAATGTATGTCCCAATGAATTGGCGCCGATCGGCTTCAATTTTCAATGGATTCGTTCGATTTTGAAAGGAGAACGGGGGCTCAATTTTCAAAATAGAACCTCCCGGCGGGACACACGTTTTGTTCGAGATGTTTGTTCTATAACACTATACTTCAACGGGTAATTGAAAATGTTTGTTTACGTTAATGGCGGAATTTAAATCTTCAAAAATTAATTTGAGTTTTTGGATTACATCTCGCGTTCTCCAAAATATTGCCGTACTCTCATATAAAAATAAGGCAGAAGTCCTTCTCAAATTACATCCTGCCAATATCGGAAACGGACTTATCTGAGCCCGAAATTATTGAAATAAGGAGCAACGAATTGAGCACAAAATAATTTGGGGCTTTCCGGCTTTTTTCAAACTTGGCTGTGTAGAAATGTTTTTTAAGTACTTATTATTTTGTTTGGATATTATTAAGGAGTTGGCTTAAAAAATTTAGGATAAATCATAATACGTAGGTACATTTATTAATATGTCATTCATAACAACAACAATATCAACCAGAAAGTGAGAAATATAATCATATAATTCGAATTGTTTTTATGTTTTTAGCCGTATTGGGGCGGCTTAGAATACTAACCCCAATCCCACGCCGGATGGGTGTCGTGAAAGGCGACTAAATCCGGCCCGCTGGTGGTAGGGCCCCTCGAGGGATTATATTGGTAATATTGATTTTAATTCTTAATTAATACCATTATTACTATTATTATTTCTCCATGGGGTTCGCCTGGATAGCTACCACCCTCGAGCATGAGTCAGCCGCCAAACGACTCGTCGTGTTCCGGCTGGGGGCTTGAGAGCCAGTTCTTTCTTTCTTTTTCTTCTCTCTTTCTTGGCCGCAGTGGCGTAGCGTGGGCTCCCGCCGCCCGGGGCCGACCGAAAGTTTGCCGCCCCACCAATGAACTTTGCCGCCCCCATATTATTTAAAATACTTTTATTTCTGCTATTTCCATATAAAATAAAAATAAAAAATATATATATCCAGTTAAAGTTTGAACGTTTTATATTAGAGCATATGTAAATAAATTATTGTATCAAAGGTGGTAAGTAAGTGTACGCATTGATGATTCAATAGTAGGGGAGATGAGCCCAATACGGGTACCCTAAGTTTAGGTGAAAAAAAATAGGTTTTTAATTTATTTTTGAACCTTTACTTTAACTATCATAATTTCCTACTTATTGAACTTTAACAAATCAATCTCAAATTCAAAAAAATGTCTTTATTTTATATGAGAAATATTAAAAAACTAAAATATTGAAATTACCCGTCTTGCCCTAATAGGGTGCCTAAAACGGGTAAGGCTTTTGGGCAAAGCGGGTAATAGTAAAAATAATGTGATCAATCAACTTGAACAACTGGTAATAATTTAAAATCGTCCCCGAGGACATCAGCAACACTGGAAGGCATCACTGATGCGTTGGCGTTCAACCAAAAGAGAAGGAAAGAAAGAAAGAATTGGCTCCCAAGCCCCCAGCCCAAACCCGACGAGTTATTTGGTGGCTGACACCAGCAATAGGGGTATCCTATCCAGGCACTCAGGCAGACTTCACGAAGAAATAATAACAGTAATAATGGTAAAAAATCAATATTACTAAAATAATTCCTCTGAAGAGCCCTACCCGTTTTGCCCATACCGATTTGCCCAAAGACACATTTTCACTTCGCATCTTCATATCCTCAAAACCAAAACAACTGGTTACAAATCACTTCATTGGTAAGAAACTTCAAATAGAACAGTATGATGTCACCATACGAGCAAATAGATCAAGCAAACCAAAATCGACTATTATCAAATCAAAATTCTTTAATAATTTTATTTATAACAGCAAAAATCTTTACTTAAGAGTAACCTTGCAACCGCGTGATCAGTGCGTATGAGGAGATTGCCTGTGATTGGACGACGCTCGGGCCATCTTTCCACATACACAGATTGAAACTAATGCGAAAAACACGAAATTTAAAGCGCTTACTCGTTTTAGGCGGGCTACCCGTTTTGGGCTCATCTCCCCTACTCCTAAAATAGGTGATTTCGTCGTTCATTTATTGATCAAAGAATAAGTAGATATTATCTATAATGGCTGAGTAAGATCAATAATTGTAACAAACAAGTGTTTTGTCGTATACAAAAGTAACAGAGACTAATGGTCTTAGGTTTATACAATTACCTTATGTACAATTAAATCAGTATTTATGAATAGTAACATCTTAATTTTAGAAACGAAGCATTTCTCACACGCCTCATTAATTAAATTTGCATGCGTTTACGGAATCCGTTTCAAAATTAAATCATTTGTCTACGCTATGAGTTACAGTTTACAGTTCAGATAAATTTCACGCTTGAAAGTGTTACTGTAAGTTTCGTTCACTTCTTTTGTGAAATGCTAACATGAAAATCATCGTCATTGTCATTAGGATTATAATTACAAATAGAATTAAGCGAGATAGAGAAATTTAAAGAAGCTCTTAAACCACAACATGGGAAAAGTTTCAAAAATAAAAATTGGGTCGTTACCCCTGCACCCACTGGCTTCACCTACCGGTGGGTGCACGGGTAAAAACGAATTACCCTTCACCCACTGCATCAAGGTTGGAATTTTAAAAATTACGATTACATTGTCGATAATTAAAAAAAAAAAATGCTTGATTGTATTATAAAATCACCAAATTTAATTACATTTTAATGGAGGCCTATGTCCATAGGACGTTCAAAGGACGTTAAATGGATAGAAAAGGATGAATTTGGAGTCCTTGCCTTACGAAGAAACAGACAAACAGATAACGTCTCGGTTATAAACTGTTCAAGAAATAAACGAGATAATATCGTATCTCGAGTATTATGATATACTTAAACAACGAAGTGTAGGCGTCAGTTATTCACATGTTGATATCCTGTCATGCCATTCAGGAGACAATTTATCGCAGTATGTGTGTTAACTCGGAGCTTCGCATTAATTCAAAGTTTATTTACGAGTAGATCTTTGAAATGAAACGAGAACACGACACTCGGTGTCTTAAGGACGTACGATTAACGGATTATGATTAAATGCTTATACTCTCGTTATGAAAGTTTTATTTTATTTTAATATTTTTGATAATGTAAAGAAAAGTATTTACATTTAAATATGTTTTAATAAGCTCAGTGAACGAAGTAGAGGTCAATTTTTTTTTCTAAATCGTAGTTACAAAATCGGGATTAACTTGGGTAGTAGGTACAGTCCAGCGAAGTCAAACTATGAACATTTCGCGATTATTCTCTGAATTATTTTAAAATACAGGCCACTTATTTCTACTTTGTAATGTAGTTTGTTAATTTTCCTAATAGGTAGGCCGTAATTCCTATTAAAATACTTTATGTGTATCGTGAATTGTTTATGTTTTAATTATTTTGTACACATTTCTCTCATTCTGCGGATTAACCTCAATAAGGCCCGCATTCTCTGCGGCTGTCACAAAGATATGAGTAAATAAATTGTGGTAAAATCATTCATAGCAGTGCTCACTGCAAAGATATTGAATGTCCTTGTCTAGTGTGTTGTCCATGGCACCCACGACACAAGGAATCCTAGTGTGGGGCTATGAGTGTGAAGCGTTATTATTATTATTAATGCCTGCTAATTAATCATGCAACATCGAACTGTCGAATCGAAGCTGGATAATGAATTATCATTTTCTCACAATTGAGTCATTATCTTTTCACAAATTATTTTAGTTTCAACGGTAGTGTAGGGTTTCCACTAGATTTTTAAGATGGCTGGTCTGAGGTCAAGTTTTCAGTGGCAAGACCTCACAAACTAAAACTTAGAACATTATGAACAGTCAGATTATATTAATTTATGACTCTTGGCAAAACTTTATTGTCCAGTAAGATACATTTATAAAACGAAATGGCACAAGTACTAAATCTTAGTTAAAACTCCCAACAGTGCAGACAAACAAACGTTTTCCACACTTTTGTTAAACCTAATAGAAAATCACTTTAGTGCAAGTTGAAAGTTTCTTGGAACAACAAAGAAAGAACTTTCTATCAAACTGACTCGTGTTGATGCTCGTAGAGTTGAACCAGTTGTTAGGAGATACTTACTGGCTTTGTGTTTCCTGTTATAGCACCGCAGTTTAAACTGTCTTCAGTTTAACTGTTTGAGTAATCTATAGAGATTTGGTTTTTGGTTGGAGAACTTGGAAATAAATTTTGTTTGGCAAGTGTTGTGTGGAGTGTTTTTTTATTTAAGCTCTGTATAATTTTATTGTTTTTTTTTTGTTTGCACGCTGTCACTTTAATGTCGTCAAATGAAGCGACGCGAACAGTGGATCTATGTATGCCTGGAGCCTTCATAAGTGATTTAGAAAAAGGATAATTCATTTCTAGCTACACGACGTTGTAGATACCTAGTCACTTTGCGGTGCTCAAACAATTAAACTATAGATTGTTTAAACTGAATTTGAAAGGTTGTTCCACTAATCAAACAGTAAGGCTTTGTTGAAATTGAAAGGACGTTTCCATTAGACGCACCTAGGTACAGTCGGCAAAAGAATTAAGTATGCCGGACGTGAAACAAAAACGTACGATAATGTTTAATATTACATAATTTTGTGTCAGTATTTGTCATAATTTGTGAGTGATCAATGTTAAATCGTGCCTTACGTATTTATCTAGGTAGCATTTTACATTAATTATAAGACAACCATTCTGTAATATTAAACATTACCGAACGTTTTTGTTTCATGCCTTGCATACCCAATTCTTTTGTGAACTGTACCTACTCGTAAGTCGCTCGTAATTTACTAAGTCTGTAAGTTTTACCTGCAAACGAAAAACAAAAACAATTTTTCGTAATATTCTAAAGGAGATGGTTTAAAATAGGTAAGTGTTGACCTAGCTTTATGTGTACTATACCTACCGAAAAATAGGGGAAAAGACATAGAAGACATACCTACTGAAAAATCGTGACAATTTAGCAGGTAGATTGTTATCAAACATTAATTTCTATGAAGTAAAAAACGTCGAATGAAGTAAAAAATTATACGTAAGTAGTATAGAGTCTTGTCGGACACTCGAGGACTTAGGAGGGTCGGCAGGAATCCTTACTGCAAATATTTGACGATCCATCGAACAGCATTCATCGTTTACAATTAACTTGGTACACTTTGTTACTGTATTATAAATGCGACAGAATACTGCTGTTGTAACGTAATTAATTTTTCCAATTAAATTTGATTTACTTTTTGCTAATTTAATAATTGGAAAGGGATTTTTTTAATAATTAAAAAGAGATTTTTTGCAATGTGATAACGTCTCAATCTTTTCTTTGTTTTTATTATCAAATTGAAAACTTCTTTAGCATCGTTGTGATTTGAAAGTCGATGAAACGAAAAAGCGACAGTAAAAAGAGACAGACCCATAAATTCATAAGATTTAACGTGGGAGAAAATGAAATAGGAAGCATTATACAGTTTTCTAATGTTCGTGGTTCTCTTTGTGTTACTTTAAAAAGTGCTAAGTTGTATTCGTAGATGGCGCGAGGAACAGTATAGAAGATTCGTTTTATTGCTGGATAGATGGCGTTAGCAGCTCATTTTACTCTTCATATTATGTTAAGAGATGGCGTTAGTTTCCACTGTCTTACCTTATTTTCTAACTTTGCATCACTATGATCATTACTAAAACCTACAGTTATCATCTTCCCGAAACTTTACATTCGTCTCATTATCTTGAAACCAAAATTTTTGAAGGTTTCTCTTCTACCACTTATGAATTGCACACATTTTATTTTTTACTAAGTTACCTTTTTATATACCTACCTACTCTCAGCTTTAAACACTGAACCAATACTAGATGTATCACTCTGCAAAAAAGTACTTTGAATTAGGATCGCCAACCATTATTTATTTGTAGTAAGAAACATCTCTACAAAGATTAAACTTCAAAGCCAAACAGAATATATTTGCCATAGACTTAAAATAGACTAGAGAAGCCACATTTAAAATACATTAATATTGCGTTGCTGACAAAGAGACTAAACTAAATCTCGTTTTGAGAAATTGTAGTTTGGCATGAAGTAACAGCGATGATTAAAAATCATTTATATACGTTTAGGTACTACTACTGTACTATAACATTTAAAATCGTAAATAGTTACCATGAATACCTCCGCAGGAGCTTGAATTATAACAAAAAAAACTTGAGAGGTGTCAAGGGACACCCGGATGGAACGAAGTTGACTTGAAAAGTTAATAATAATAATCTAATTTCTCATCCGATGAGAAATTTAATACCCCAGAATTGTTTTGGCACACTCGCTTGCATGTTTTTGCTATCCTAGTACTTACTGCAAAAAAACGAAAATATCTGGCTTGCTTTCTTTAAGAGAGAGAGAGAGAGAGACAGACAGAGAAACATGCGCACGCCGCACGACATGTAACGACGCCGCACGAGTTGTAACGACTAACGACGGCAAAAAGTGTCGTTACAACTTTTCGTTACCAAATTTTCCGCCTAGCCCCCTTTCGCAACGTGCGATAAGGAACTTCGTTCCAATATTAGAAAGTTTAAAAAAAACCTCGTAAGTAATAACCAAAGCGTTATTTCTGTACAAACTTTTCAAGTTATTAGCTCTATGTCGCCCATACAGGGAGCTTATCCATTCGAAACTTTTAAGAAATCAATTCAAACTTCTTTTTCTTGTGAAAATACTAACGTGAAAATGTACTCCGCCAGTAGTGTACATGTTATATTAAACACGTGAAAATCTCAAAATTTAAAAATCCCAGTTAACTTACTAATATCATATTATTGATGTGAAAGATAGCACGGATATATTTTGTTACTCTTTCACGCAAAACTACTAAGCGAATTTTCATGACACAAGTAAACCATGATATCCAGGTCATAAAATTCATCTAATTTTTACTAACAAAAAATAACCGACTTCAAAGTTTCTCTAAAACTACTTGTCAGATCTCGTTCAAATTTATGTGGGATTACGTGACAAGCACCTGCTTTCGATTAAAAAAAAGAATTATCGAAATCGGTTGGCGTGATATTGAGTTATTCGTCCATTTGTCGCGCTTACTTAATACAAATTTAAGACGTATATGGTTTTATCATGGATGCCATAGTCAGATCTCAATAAAATTTATATGGGACCACATGACAGCCACCAGCTTTCGATTAAAAAAAGAATCACCAAAATCGGTTCGCCCAGTCCAAAGTTCTGAGGTAACGAACATAAAAAAAATACAGTCGAATTGAGAACCTCCTCCTTTTTTTGAAGTCGGTTAAAAATGCGAGCAAATCTTCGTGCTTTTTTTTGTGTTTCTTTGTTTTGCCCGATAATAAATACATCGGTGATGCCTCATGCCGATGCCTATCATGCAGCTATGGTGTTACTGATTTCCATAGGCGACGGCGACCACCTTCAGAATGAAGGCTCGTCTGCTGGTTTGTTGGTTTATAGCTCAGTAGCTTTGGTTCAAAGGTAAAACATTTCATGGTTATGTAGTAGATTTGTTGAAAATTGACTATGATTGCTTCAGTAAAAGAAAATATATCTTTACTAGCTGACCGGGCAAACGTTGTTATGCCAAAAATTTTTTAGGGGTAGGGGGATGAAAAATAGATGTTGTCCGATTCTCAACTCTAGCCGATATGCACGCAAAGATTCACGAAAATCGGTCGAGCCGTTTCGGAGGAGTTGAACTTCTAACACCGTGACACGAGAATTTTATATATAAGAAATATATCTACCGTAATAATTCTTGAAAGTGTGCTGTGACTGAAGCCAGTCATCGTAAGATTTTTTAATGGAAATAGCCGGCAAACGAGCTGACGATCCATCCAGTCGAAAGTTCTACTGAAGTAACAAACATGAATAAAAATACAGTCGAATTTAATACTTTCTCCTTTTTTGAAGTCGGTTAAAAATTGCAGAGGCTAATATTAATAATCTCGATATTTGGAGATTTGCAGATCGAGATCTTGAGAATTCCTATAAGAATTTATTTTTATTTTTGCACTTTATCTTCTACTTCGCAACGGGAAAAATAATTTCATTCAGAAATCACCAAAACCAGATCGAAATTACCCGTTATAGTTATAATTTTTAAATGTTGAATTAAACTTTGAAAGTATCCAGGCATAAATCGCACATAATCTAACCAATTACAGTTCACCGACGACATATAAGTAGGTACTACACAATACAATACTGGCATCAAAGAATGCGTGTTACTCCGTTGAAACTTGTGGAATCCGAGTAAAGGGAGCGACAATCGGATTTTTCCCCTATAATCAGACACAAACGGCATGTCAACTCGACCCCTCATAAAAACGACAGATTGGAGACCCAAATCTACGACTGTTCAAAACACTTTTCTTATTGTGTTGCTACTCTTTATATGCCTGTAAACGTTGTCTTAGCTTTTGGACGTGTGTCGATCGGAAAAGGGTAATAAAAGACTACCTTCACGAGTGACTGGTTCTCTTCAGCCTTTTTTATATTTTATTGCCTCACAGTTTGACAATTCAAACATTTATTAGGTACCAAAGTGAGATTTTTGAAATAGATATTACGTGATAGTATCGACAGTTAATGCTGATACTCCAATGAAGTTTAGAACATAATTTTATTTGGAGAAATTGAAAACATTGTAAAGAGTAGTGGAAATAATATACGACCTAGCGATATGCAAGTATCTCTAACTAAAGTCTTTGAAATAGACAGTGTCTTCGACAGATGTAGTATGCTGAGTGAACGCAAAATCTTAAGTATGTTAACATTTATTACAAGGTGCCAAAAGTATTACTGAGGTCTTTATGGTATAAATAATAAGTGTAAGTCAATAACTAAGTTAAATACTTATAGTTCATTATTCATACGAGAGCGATAATATTGTAATCTTTCTAAAACCCATGATTCCACAAAATAATTATATAATTTTTATGGTTAATTTATAGAACAATTACAACGGCTCGAAATGTGCTAAACTTTGCAACAAGAAGTCTGTAAAAAAGTGTCGAATTAGCCGGGTGTTTCACACCATGTTAAGGTGGCAAAGTTTGTGTCTAATGTTTAAGTAACTCAGACTAACATTAATCCATACATTAGTACCATTTATTACAATCAAAATCTGTTGGCAAAGTTAGGAACGGGCATAACATTCTAATATGTAACCAGCTTAAGGGATTAAACTTTATGTTTCAAAGCTTTTAATGTTACTAAAGTGGAGAATAAAATCTGTTGTTATTAATTTACGTCATATTCTAATCCGATACAATGAGCCATGGCCGCAACTTGACCGTAATAAAGTGTCATCTTTATGATACAAAATTGGTTGCCGTGGACATTTACAAATGGGGCTTTGTATTTCAGTTTTCATAACTAGCATACATTTGTTACCAGGTTTAAAATATGGTAGATTTAGGTTATACCAGTTGAGTGGCAGTTACCATTTGATACGGAATTAGAAGCTCCATCCATGGCTTAGTCCAAGCCAACCCTCCTTGTTCGTGACACGCTGCTGAATGTGAGTGACCATTTGCTTTCGTGTCAAAGCGGGACGCCTACGGAATTTTGTATACAATAAGTACTATTTATAGCAAAATCGGTTCAGCGCTCAGACTAAAAAAAGGTCACCGGGCGTCTATTAATGTATATTATGTCGATGAGGCTACGAATTTTCAGTGAAGGTCCAGGGACGGACCTCTATATTCTATAACGCTTATCCGATGCAGAGGTTGGCATAAGAAATGTCATGTCATATCGACGGGTTCCGCGCTATTTGTATTAACCGACATTTTTGAAACTTTACACCAGAGCAGTTTAAAGTTTCGATTTTTAGAAAAAAAATTATAACTTTAGCAAATCGCATAATTTTTTCAAAAAGAAGGGTATTACTGTTTTTATAACATATTCCCCATAGTCAGATTCATATTTTTTTCTAATATTCCTATTTTTAACGAAGATAAATGTCGCTTAATACAAAATGACCCATATTTTACTTTTTTTTGTTCCAGTTATTATTTCTTAGTTTATTATTTCTTGTTCCAAGCTAGATGACTTAAACGCCTAGGCACGAAAATAATGGCCCTAAGCTAAGTGCTTTAATCAACGAGTTGGTAATATTTCAAACCTAAGCTAATTGATTTAAGTACCATATGTTAAACTTATTAATGTATGGCTAAATATTTTATGCGACTGATTTTTTTAAATAAACTGTTTGTAATCATACTTGAATATTGAAGTTTGCAGAAATTGGTGATTAAAATATTGAAAAAATAAAAGGTACATACAGAGAGTGTACCTACCTATCTTGTTAATAATTATGAATTAGTTTTTTTATTTAAAATGACAATCACCTAAGAACAGCAGTAACATGTCATGTACAGAGCTAACCGACAATGGACCGACACTGGGTATGAACTTGACAAAGAGGCTAAATGTATTAAACGACATTCTTGTATATTTATAAGGTAAAGCTAATTGTATTAAGCGACACTGGTTAAGAATTTAACGAAGAGGCTAATTGTATTAAACGACATTTCTATATATTTATAAGGTCATGCTTAATGCTTTAACGTACGTTGCCTGTAAATTGCTGCTCCAGGAAAAAAGGTTTCAATGACTGTCTGGTATTTGTTAGTGAGTTGTTAGTTAATACACAGTTCCTAAATTTGTCAATATTTTGTGTCGCTTCATACATTGCAGTCCAAAAAGGGGGCCAAAAATGCGGTTGTTTTAAGCGACAAAAAAGTGCTCCGATCGTCACCAAACCCAGCTCAAACGACGCAGAAAAATTCGCTGATTCCAAATGTGTATATATGTCTATATCTATGTCTATGTCTATATGTATATATGTCTATATCGCCCAGAGAGTCGCTTAATACAATTATTTAGTCGATATTTAGATTAAGGAATTGTCAATAAGAGAGAACAGCTGATTATTATTGATAACGTAGTGTTGAAGTACTTTGGAATATTGATGTGAAAGTTAGGAGAACTGGAAATATATCATGGTGCAAAGTAAAAGGAATATTAATGAAATAATTACTATTTATGGCAAAATCGGTTAATTTGGTACAAAGCGGGACTTTTTTGTTATTGCGGGGGAAAGCAGAACTGGAGCGGCCATATGGAGCGGCCTAGTCCCTAACTAGCACAGGTAGGGGTAATTAGCCCAAATAAAATACTATAGACTGTGTATCAGCTGGTATAATTTAGTGAGACGCGAGTATAAAATTGACGTGCGGGTGCTTCGGGCTTTTGAATGTTACTGGGGCGCGGCGCTCCGTCGAATGAGCTCCTCACGCTGCTGGCTGATGAGGGGTCCGGGGGGTGCCGCGCTGCCCGCGCGTCTCCTCCCATGCGTAGGAGCACGCGTTAAATGCGTGAACGGGACAGACGGCCTGAAAACGGGACAATCCCGCCCAAAGCGGGACGTATGGTCACCTTATGTATCACCCAGTTGATTTACCATAGTGCTTGTGTAGTGTTTTTTAACCGTCTTTAAAAAAAGTTTAAGTATTTGTTTTCGGTTGTTGTTGTTACCTCAGAGCTCACGTCAGATCAACTGATTTGGATTTTTTTATGAAAGGATCCGATGATGAAACCATAGAATTATAGATTAAACATTTTATATGGTGTGCTGAAACAAAATCGAATGATAGGTAAATCTTCTAAAATATTATATTCGTTGGCAAACCCGAAATATGCGATAGATTTTCCCTGACAACTCGCTTGCCAGAATCCGATATCCTGGGGATTTGAATAATGATATTAGGATACTATTTCAATTGATAAAGGTATATTGGTTAAATGCTTTTTGTAAGCCTATGTGGTAATTCAAGATTTGAACTTAGGGTGCGATGTATAAAGCGCACTTAGCCTTGGACTTTGCTCAGACCACAGTCAAATGTAGCCTGTACTAAATAACTAAAATTTTGTTAATACGAAAAAATTTAAAAATTGATGAAGTTTGTATGAAGTTTCATCTAGGATCATTATTTTTTTTCGGTATTTCGATAATAATAAAAAATTCAAAATTAACTTTAAAGGGCTAACGTTAAAATTTTTTAGGATCATTATTTTCGTTCGGGTAATTTTAAGTCTATGCAAATTCTAAGCACGGTTTATAGATTTCACCCTTAGTAACAGCTCTCTGCAAAAATCGTTTTGCTCCTTTAGAGAAAGAAGTTGTGTAAGAGAGAAATTATAAGTCATTATCTTTTTAAACAGAAACTTAATTAAGTTTTTCATTCGCACTGATACATACAACCAATCATAATAAGATAAATATCTGCGTAGTTGCCCGACATTGGAAACCTGTGCGTTTCCGATGTACACTTTGTTTCTGTATATTGTGTTTTTGTATTGTTTCAAATTGTGTAAATTCGTTTTAATTATGGTAAAATATATTCCATAATCCCAAATGCTCGTTTAATTGTAACGTTTTTGTCGAATTTAAGGCGCAACGTACAATGAACCCAATGAACCTCAACCGCCTGTTCTGATACCTAGTTTTTGGTTTACTTTTGTTTTTGACACCTATATCAATTAATTTAGAATCACAATTACTTAGAATTACTTAATATGTTACTAAAGAAGCAGTATTATGACTTAAAAGATTATTTTTTTATGGACATGTAGGTACCTAGGTTTTAGTTAAATTATTATTTTATAATAATTTAATTAAAATTATTATTTATAATATTATCAATATAGAATGTTTTTGAAATCTTTTTTTTATGTAGGCATACTTGAACAAACAAATTCATTAATTAATTCATTCATTCGTTTCTAGCTATCCATGTAAAAAAATCGCATTTTATCAATTTCTTAATGTATCAGTTTGTCGAATATCTGGTGATTATTATGCCTATCTACCGTCAAAGTGTGCTGTTTGACTGTTTTTAATCGGTACCTAATAGGTAGCGTTTTTTTAAGTAGACAGAATAAAGACTAGTGAGTGATAGCCATTATAATTGGTCGACCGAAATAACTCGTTACAACTTTGGTTTTAATCAATAGTTGTGGGACTTGTGGGTGTCGACGCGAGCCACCTCGTAACTCCAATGTCGGAGAGGGTTAGTTTACCTTTTAAAGTTCGATAAAATATGGGTACTTTTAATTATTAACTATATGACCCGGCGAACTTCGTATCGCCTAACCAACTATTTTTTTTTCTAAAATAAAAGTAGCCGAAGTTACTCCTTATTACATCAGCTATCTGCCAGTGAAAGTCCCGTCAAAATCGGTCTAGCCATTTCAGAGATTAGCCGGAACAGACAGACAGACAAACAGACAGACAGACAGACAGACAGACAGACAGACAGACAGACACAAAAATTGTAAAAAAAATGTTGTTTTGGTATATGTACCGTGTATACATCAAAATGCACTTAGTAAAAAGCGGTTATTTTAATATTACAAACAGACACTCCAATTTTATTTATTTGTATAGATGCTAAAACTGGTGCTAAAACTAGACAGGGCTGAATCTTTAGATTAAATTTTAATATACCTATTGAAAGAAGTGTAGAAAAACCATTTGACGCGGTCATTTCGAATAGCCTGTATATTTTACCTCCCGAGAATATCCGTGTCCTGCAGAGAACACAAATGAAGCCGAGGCACTAGGTACAGGACTTTATTAACGTGGATCACAGTCTGAATTATTTAGGTAAACACAAGTTATTCTCTACACTCTTCGTAAGTGAATAAAAAATAATATGAAAAGAAAAAGGTCTGGGTAAAGTATTTACTTAATATTTACTTTTTTATCGTTCTTGCATAATATCTTTAGGAGCTTGGAACAACTACGAGTAAAGTCCCGGTTGCGTAAATTATCCAACTTTTGTACTTCATGCCCAAAAAGTTTAGAATTGAATAAGATCGTCCTCTTTTGATAAATGAATGAATAATATAATATTAAATAATGATTTTATTGATTAATTTTGTTACCAAAAAAAATGATATCAAGTTCCGAAATAAGTTCAGGTACACAACATTCTGTAATGGAAATTAAACTGCAAATAGATCCTGTGTTAAAAACTTCTTTGCCGGGTGGCCTGGACAAATATATTTTAGTAGCGATTTATCATGTTGTTGGCATGTGTTCTGTAGTGTACAAACGATAGAAAGTTCATGGAAATGGGTCAATTTCAACAAACACGAATTTTGCCTAATTACAGTGGCGAATTTAAATTTGCTGTTTTTGATAAATTTTTTTGGCTTAAATTATAGGTAAATATTAGTACTACTTAATCATATACTAGAGATCAAAAAAGATATATTAGTTTATGAGATATTTCCATTTGAAATTATCAAATGCCACCGAAATGATTAAAGGGCCACCGGAATTAAAATTTGAGCCACCGAAATTGATTAAATTTAAACCTGCTGTTTCTAATACATTTTATTTGGCATAAATAATATGTAAATAGTAGTAATAATTAGTCACATAGTAGAGATCGAAAAAAATATTATTAGTTCCCTAGATATTTTCAAATTACATTATCAAATGCCACCAAAATTAGGACCACTGGAATTAGAATCTGATCCACCGAAATTGATTATGCCAATGAGAAATAATAAAGGCAAGATCATCTAATACTTTAAAGATACATTTTGAAGAGTAGGAGTCTAGATGAACGGACTCCTTTTAGCGGTGATTAGACACGCTTGTGTTTCTGTGGCCTATTAGACCAGTGCCGATAGCTTCAAAAACGCTAAAAAGTGAAAAAAAATATAGTAGGATGAAACCCATTGCAAAAGGAAGAGGATATAATAAAAATTAAAGGAAAAATAATTTACGGGCGATCTGAGGTTGGGAGGGGGGGGGGGGGGTTAAGGGTAAAAAAAACCAGTTTATCTCGATTTCCAGCAAAACTACAAGTCCTATGGAGAAAAGTTAAATGGCAAAGTTGTAGGTAATAAAAGATCTACAACTTTTGTATTTACACTTTTTTACATAACCTCAAAATTTATGTGAAAAATTTAAATAACCAATTTTTTGGTTTTTTATTTTTATCTTTTACAAAAAAAAAAAAAAAATTCCATGAAATTTAGTGAAAACTTACCTTTGTATGTCCTTAACATACTGTAATTTAAGTTAGTATTAGTCTACTTTGCAACAATCCGCGGATAACTTGTATGATGGTATATACTTTAAGACATGCGTGGTACCTCCCTCCCTCCCACAACGGAAACATGCACTACAATAATTAAAAGTATATACCAACATACATACCAGCACCAACACGTGTTTCGCCCCGAAACGGAGCATCATCAGGGTAAGTTGACTCTACGATGGTTAGTCGCAAAGTGAACATCGTTCACTGAGCGTGGCGTATTTATACCCTACTCGCCCACTGGTTATCTAATGACGTTGTTGATAATTAGTGATTCACGCCGGCAGAAACCGGGTCTGACGTAATCTGGTGATGATTACTGTTGAAAATCCTCAGTAAAGGCGAGTTGGATACATTAATTTGTTCATTCAGCAGTGTAAAACTTGGGTTATTATTATGTTTTATTATTTCTAACTGCTCTAGTATATTTAATTTAAAACCCTTTTCCGATTTATGTAATATATTGTATGTATGGTTACTAGTTAAACTGTGACCTGATTCTATTAAATGTTTAGCAAAGTTAGACTTATCCGCGTGACCGTTCCTATATGCGGCCATATGTTCCCGGTAACGTAACGCTAGGAACGGTCACGCGGATAAGTCTAACTTTGCTAAACATTTAATAGAATCAGGTCACAGTTTAACTAGTAACCATACATACAATATATTACATAAATCGGAAAAGGGTTTTAAATTAAATATACTAGAGCAGTTAGAAATAATAAAACATAATAATAACCCAAGTTTTACACTGCTGAATGAACAAATTAATGTATCCAACTCGCCTTTACTGAGGATTTTCAACAGTAATCATCACCAGATTACGTCAGACCCGGTTTCTGCCGGCGTGAATCACTAATTATCAACAACGTCATTAGATAACCAGTGGGCGAGTAGGGTATAAATACGCCACGCTCAGTGAACGATGTTCACTTTGCGACTAACCATCGTAGAGTCAACTTACCCTGATGATGCTCCGTTTCGGGGCGAAACACGTGTTGGTGCTGGTATGTATGTTGGTATATACTTTTAATTATTGTAGTGCATGTTTCCGTTGTGGGAGGGAGGGAGGTGCCACGCATGTCTTAAAGTATATACCATCATACAAGTTATCCGCGGATTGTTGCAAAGTAGACTAATACTAACTTAATAACAATGGATTTCCGCAAAGTAACGCCTGATACTATTAACTATACTGTAATTTTTTTGATTTAAAATATTTCTTTTTTCATCTTATTTTTACTTAATATCGAAAAAGCAAACAAATTTTCAATCGAAAATTCTCACGTCAAAATGTCTACTTTAAAAAAAATCGGTAAGATTTTTGTTCGTTAGAATCTCTACTTTCTAATGATGTATAAAAAACTATAAACTACTAACTACTACTGCTACTACTACTAAATACTAACTATAAACTACTATGGTAAATGTTCTACGAAAATGCAATGAAACGACAACTATTTTCGCATGTTTTTTGCAATTTTTATGTTTTATGGATTTGTAATTTTTTTGTCTAACAAAGTAACATGGAGTCTTACGTTTTTCGATTAATTAAAGTGGAAATTTTAATAAATAGCTCAAAATTGTACACAATGATTCAAAAAAAAATTAAAAACTCGAATCCGAATTTTTTTTGCGAATATAGTTGTCGTTTCATTTTCCCCAAATTTCGTGAAAATATTTTTTTTTGTAAAAGATAAAAATAAAACACCAAAAATTTGATTATTTGAATTTTTCACATAAATTTTGAGGTTATGTAAAAAATATAAATAAAAAATTTCTAGATCTTTTTATTACTTACAACATTGCTATTTAACTTTTTTCTATAGGACTTGAGTTTTGCCGAAAATTGAGATAAACTATTTTTTACCCTTAAACCCCCCCTCCCCCACTTCCCAACCTCAGATCGCCCGTAAATAATTTTTCCCTTAATTTTAGTTATATTCTCTTCCTTTTGCAATGAGTTTCATCCTACGATTATTTTTTTCGTTTCAAAAATTATTGGCACTGGTCTATACACGTCCTTATGTGCTTTGATTTGCCACCGGATCCACCGAGATTAGGCCACCGGACTTAGAATTAGAGTCAAAACTTGAATTTTAAAGAACACCGTTACTCACAGGTTAACTTTTATTTCACAATTATGGCTGAAAACCTTTAATGGAAGCCTCCATAAAATTTCTTGATAATCTGCTTTGTACTTTTACTAATATACATGACATCGGAATTGGATGATTTTGTATTCCTGCGCCACCGCAGTGAGTACTTACGTGTTTGGCAGGAAAATTATGCAGCCAGTCGGTTATCCTAACACGCAGTTTGCAAGAGCACAACTGAACGGTGCGGGGAGAGCCAGTAAGGTGTCTTCCAAATCGTGTCGTAACAAGTAATGAAGTATACAAAATGCGCCACCGGAATTGCTTTTTTTTGTAGGACATTTTTAAAAGGTGTTTTAGGAGCTGTTGCACTATCTTAAATTACTCCGTAAATATATATTAGTTGTGTTATTTAATGTATTTCTAAAAAACATTCCTTTTTAATAAAATTAATTTACCAAAAAAGAAAAAAAATATAAAATATGTAAATAAATGGAGGTCGGACAGTACACCGGAATTAGATTTTAGGTCTTAGATATTTTTTTATTAAGAATCTATGTATTAAATACATCTGAATACTTTACTATCATGTAGATCACTACTTAAACTACCCATATAAAATTATGCATAATTGTAGTTTACCTCCACACATTAATTTTCAACCTCGCCGTCTCAAAAATGCACTTGGGAAATTCACCCAAATCTATCTTTCATCTTTAAGTCCATTACAGTAACTTTACCGAAGCAAATCCGCCGACATGACATGACACCTGCACTAAAGCTGGGGCCGCAGCCGATCGCGCCCAGTTTCTGAAGCGTCGCAAATACTCTTCTGTTACAGAAGACTATGAGTTTGCGGCGCTTGCAATGGAAACTTTGGGTACGTGGTCGGAAGACATGAAGTGTTTCATGAAAGACATGTCGAAACGACTGGTCCGCACTTCTGGAGACCTGAAGGCTGGCAGCTATTTTGCTCAAAGAATTAGTTTGGCAATACAGCGGGGCAATGCTGCCAGCGTTCTGGGTACAATGCCTAATTTGGGAATTTTGGATGACATTTATCTCTTGTAAATATACTTTTTTTAAATATTACTTACTTTAGTTAACATATTTCTTTTTATTATTTTAAGTTATAGTAATTTATTTTTTTGTTAGTAAATACCTATCTACTTAAAAAAAAAAAAAAAAAAAAAATCCGCCGATTTATTTACTTTTTCCCTGCCACTGTATTTTACGTCATTAGAAAACACAAAAAAATATTGGTAAAAATTTTATATACACAGTCAACGAGAAACATAATATATTCTCTTATGTCCTCATGGTTCCTGCCATTAAAACTAAATTTTGATAAATATGTGATGCCATCAATTTGAACGTAAAAAAAAAATCATTTTCGAAATCGCTTCATAAACACAGACTTCTGAGGTAACAAACATAAAAAATACAGCCGTATTGAGAACTTTCTCTTTTTTGAAATCGGTGACAAGAAGTAAGAACAGACAAAGAGAAATAAGTTCCTTGTTTTCACGTTTAGATGCGGAACAATTTTCATCGCATTTTGCGTATTTGTTCTTGTTACCCTTTGTTCAAGTCAAGGAACTGTAGTTTGCTTCAAGACAAACATTTAGTTTTTGTTTGCTTGCAAACAATCATAAGTACTCGCGAATAGTCGTGAACATGCACACTATAAATAAACGACTTTTGACACTACCACAGACAAGTGGACACTACTTTATGTAGTTGCTGCTTTGTAAGTTGTAACTATGTTTAAGTTGTCATGTTTTAGTGGATGAGACGAAGTTATAAATTGACAGTTCTTTAAGTTGTAAAAAATATATGTTTTTCTATAAATTATAGTCAAAATAATCTAAGATGCCCATAATGATAGCTGCTATTTATTTATATGAACTAACCTTGTATGGGTGTCTTTGAGCAAAATGGAATATTCATTTACTTGACATGAATAGTTGAATACTTACGGACAAAGGATTTTGCCAAAATTTGTTAAAAAAAAACCCTACTCATTTTCATTGGCGTTCATTATAAATCATATTATACGTTAAAATCTGGTAAAAATCCCATCACATCATAATTTATGCAAAATTTAATAAAAATTTATTACGTCGAAACAATCTTATATGAAGAAGCCTAAATCTAATCTGACGTAGGGTGATGTGACGGCTTGAAACCGTTTATAAAACCAATCATAATCGATACATTCTATAATCGAAATTTAAAAATGAAAATTGATTAATTTAATTACATTGTTAAAAATGATTTGCTTGCATTTGAATTTAAAATTAGGTGCGCAATAATACCACGACGAATTGGATACTAACAAAGGACATTTTCCATTATGTATGGCCACTTCGCCATCCATGGACAGTAACTGCAGATAATATGTTATCTGTAATTATGTATTTAAGGTTGCGGTAATTTTTTTTTTTTCAACAAAATAATAATTATGTACCTATACATGAATGTCTTACGAAATAAGCAAGAATTTATTCACTGTAGTTTTTTCTTGACGCTCATAATGTAATATTATGTCAAAATATTATTATGAAACTGAGCGAGACTTTCATTCTATCATGATCTATCTTTCTTTCTTTTACCTCTTTCTTTCTTGGCCGGCAACGCACCAGTGATGCTTTTGGTGTTGTTGATGTTCATGGGCGAATGGATAAAAGAATATTATATTGAAGTCGTAAATAGGTACATATTGAGAATACGCGGTACGAGATAGCTCAATCGAGGTAAGTAACTAGATACCAAAATATTACGGTTTTTAGTTTAAAATTTAATGATCGAATCGATTAGAAGGTCTTACAATTTTGAATCGATTTGTTGTAAAAATTGGTTTCTTTCGTGAACCGATTTTTTTGTACATCTCTAATGTCACTGTGATGGCAAACGACAAATTGGGCTTCTTAGTTCGCGGTGACTATAGCTATTTTTCTTATACTACTGTCCCATATCGAAAATGTTTGTTGAATCAAAATTTTTTGGCATATTTTGGGTGAACAATGTGAACATTATATTATACCAATATCGCAGTTATTTTTGTCCAAATACCAACGATACGGTAGCTATCAAATTGCTAAACTAAATTGCATTGGTTATTACTAAACCTAAGTTATTACTGGTAGAATTGGTAAAATAAAATATCACTAAAGGAAAGAGCAAGTTTTGACATAATTATTACACGAATATTAAAAAATAATAGTTCAAAATTCAAGGAAAATGTGACAGTTATCCATTGAAGGATTATTACTAGCGTATAGAACAGACACCGCGAACACAATGTATGTTCCAATCAATTGGCGCCGCGCGGCTTCAATGTCCAATGGATTCGTTCGATTTTGAAAGGAGAACAGGGGCTCAGTTTTGAAAATAGAACCTCCCGGCGGGACTCACATTTTGTTTGAGATGTCTTCCCTATGTATATTTATAACTCAATGCAGTTATCACACTTTTTGTAACCAGAAACACACACATGAGTGAAATTACACTGGGCCCAGCGTTTTATGGTGTTACATACAGAGTGGTCTTGTCATGACACATTGGGGAATATACTGCAATGGACACGTCACAGATAGGTACGTTTATCCTCGGTGCTGCCACTCTCTTTTGACACCTGTCTAAACGTTCGCATGTTCGTGACGTGTTACCGAAACTAGGAATTTTAACATCATGATAGGGAAGGAAATTTTCCCTTATTATTTATTTTTAATTTTTTACACGGAAAGAAAAAATATGAGAAATAAAAAGAACGTAAGAAGAGCATTATAAAAAAAACTTTCCAGGATGTAGGATTCCACACGACGATTTCCATGACCGAAGGAATGGATTTTCACACAATATTAAAAGGTGCTTTCTACGGGAGTTCAATGTCAAAATTCAATGGTCACTGCCGACAAACATTTTATTTTTAATATAATAAGAGATTTAAGAAATAACCACACTGGTGACTGCTTACCATCAGGTTGCCCGTCTGCTCGTCTGCCTGCATATTACATAAAAAAACGGTCAGATCAACCGACTTTCGAAAAAAATTATCCTGAACGTTTCCAACTACAAAACACTTCATTAAATCTGTCTCAACATACTTGCCTTTAGGACTCGAAGATGATTCCAAAAATTCTCAAAAAATATTTAAAAAATCACTATAAAAATCTAAAATTTACTTCTTTGAAACCTACCAAGTTCTTATTGTAGATTGGAATGAAGTACGCGTACGCACTCAATAAGGTAGGGTCGGCATAAACATGTGAAATTTAATAATGTACCGTCAGCAACTCGTTGGGTTCTAACCCCGGGTTCAAGATTTATGAGCAGTTTGTACAGAATATTTAGCAGATTTTTACCTATCGTGTAAGCTTCTTATTGGCTTCTATAACCGACCCTGGCACTGATCTGAAGGACAGAGCTTCATTAAAGTAAAAGTAATGTACAGACCTGTACTTAAAGTAGGCAATTAAGCATTCTCTAACCATGCAGCTCCAGTATTCAAGTGGTATAGAATAGCGTCCATAAAAGTTACTTTAATCTCAGAACCCTATTTTACCAAGTCCGGCACTATCAGTAAAAATGGTTCTAAAACCCATCAAAATTTTGTAACTTGATCTTCGGAATATCTCAGAAAACTATAGAGATTATTGAAAGATATCTAATTCCATTTAATTTTAAGGTAAATACCTACGCTCCACTTAGGTACATTTCAACCTATCAAACTTTTTATATTTGCATATTCCGGATAATACCATTCTGAAGGCTAATATTTTTTTTTACTTCATCGCACCTTATTACGATGCTAATGAGCCGAAACGCTGAGAAAGCTAAAGCTGTGTAAGTATTTGGATATCAAAAGCGATGGCAAGGCCTCCTAGGGAATGAATATTGTAATGCGCACTTTGTGGGTATGAAGCAGCAACAATATATGCGCATGCATTGTTTATTGACGCATAATGTTTTTGCGTAAAGTTAGGACGTGGTTACATTACTTGTATACGCTGTAAGCAGTATGTAAGTGTTCATCGCCGAATATTATAAATAATTAAACGCTACACACTCATAGCCCCACGCTACGGTTCCCTATGTCGTGGGTGTAATGGACAACATACAGTGACTCAAGGTCAGCACTAGACGCAGTTAAAATTGTAGATATATCCCATCATATCGTGTATGAAATCAGAAAAAACTTAATGAAATTAAATGGAGAAGACAAGTAAATTAATATTTAGTGGATAAAGGCACACGTCGGGATTGAGGGGACGATAGCAGATTTCTTAGCTAAACAAGCAGCGCAAACCAAAAAGACAACCCCTGATTACGACGGGTTTTTTGGTCAAAAATCGTCTATGACGCACCATTCCCGAGAATCCCGGATTTTTGGTTTTTCCAAAAATTCCTGTTAGAATATCTCGAGAACCACGCCCCCTATCTTCTGCTGGGACCCCAAGGATTCCAAAATCCAAAAAACAATATTCTAACAATATAAAAAAAAAAAAACAATATAATAAATATAATAATAATCATTTTTCAAAACAAGTGTTTTTAAAAACGCGTGTGACATTTTTCGTGATCGTCGTGTTTGTGTCACCGTTCGTGTTACAAATCTTTAAATTTTACTCTCATCATTTTTTCCATTTATTTCATAACGCGCCTAAAGAAGTATAACTTCAAAAACACGTAGGTAATGGAAAATGACGGTCTCCAAAACAAGCTCGTAATTATAGTTACATGTGTATTGTATGTGAAAAATAAGTAAAAAGGTAATAAAAAATGCATTATCACGTCTCAGCTACTTGTGGGCAGACAAAGACAAATGTTTTACGTGCGGGCAGGGCTGGTACACCTGTTACAAAAGAATCGTATATTTACGTCCAGGTCTTCACATAATCTTCAACAAAAAATTACCAAAGAACCTATGTACCTAAGTTTTGCCTTAGTTTAAACAAGGTTGATTGACATTTGAGACATTCTCAAGTTAACGCTTCCCGCCCACGTCCGATAATCGGTGACCGATTTTTTGTAGGAGAAAAATAGAACGTACTGATAGCAATAGTGCAACGCACACTTCCTACAAAAAGTCGGTTAGAAATAATATGGCAGGAAAAATCGGCCCGATTATCGGTCCTACATAAAGACTGACGTGAGCGGGAAGCCTAAAGTTAAATTTGACTGTATATGTGTGTATAGTGTCAGGCAATATGTAAAATTTTACTAATATTACTTATTCTCGTTAGGCTTGCAAGACTTGACCCACACAATCAGGTTAAGCTAAATAAAACCGTTTGAAAAGAAAATGAATAACTTATTTTGATATTTTTCCCTATTCTCATATTTCTGTACAAATTATTTTCTTTTTAGGTAAAATTGATCAGCCCTACTCGTCGCGATCTCATTGCGAATGGTGACTGTGGTGTGGGAGTTATCTTATTTTCTCTTCTCGCATAATGCGAGCTATACTCAGCGGGTATGCAAATTTGCTCACGTCACTGAAAAACTGAGGTTACAACAATGATATTAGGTTACAACGAAAACTGCGACTTTTTAAAATGAAAAGAACATTTTATTCAGCTTGTGAAATAAACGAAAATACGGTTGGTATGCAATTTTTGGACTATATTTTTTTTTAAGATTAGGTATTCAGCATATTATAGTAAGACCCAGTTTTTTTTTAATAAATTTATTTATTTATCTTTAATTCTTATAATAATTGAATTTTCCATTAAACAATAATCATGATTGTTTAAAAAAGATTTAAGAGTAAATAATTAAAAATAATGAAAGCATTGTTAATAAGTAGGTACAACTTCAGAAAACGTTTAGGTAATTAATAATAATTTACGAGTTTTCATCGATATTAAATTTACGTGTGAAATCATTAAAGCAAACTAATTAGAAATTTGAAACGACTATAACTCTCATTTTGTTGCCAACATATTTCACGTTTCCCGAATTTCTCTGCAGCAGCGTTTCATTGACAAATGGTTTCTCATTCATTAAACTACATCTATTCTCGAATAAATTACTGGCTGTTTAAAGCATGTATTATGACGATGTCTTGGCACTGAACATAATATCCTAATCACCAGATTGGAAATTAATATATGGCTTCAACCCATTAACGGCTCACTACTGAGCACGGGTCTCTCCGCTTGAGGAGGCCTGGAGCATACTCCACCACGCTGTTCCAGTGCGGATTGGTGGAGGGGTTAGTGGCCAACCCAATTGTCAGAAGCTTTCATGTCGCCCGAGAGCCTCCGACATGGCTTAACGACTGTTATCTTACGGTAACAAGCGGGACCGACGGCTTTACGTGCCCTCCGAAGCACGGAAGCGCTCAAGGATTTTTTGCCACTAGCGGTCACCCATCCAACTACCGAGCGCGCCCGCTGTTGCTTAACTTTATCGATCGCTTAGGATCGACGCAAGCCGCCGGGCTATGTGCGCTTCTTTTATAATTAATATATAATAGGCCTTAATCTGGAAGTCTCCAAACCTGTTGGTAATGACGGAGTTCTTAGGTAACAAATACATTATAAAAAATTCAACCAAGTTGAGAACCTTCTCCTTTATTAATGTTGGAAAAAAAGTGTATTAGTGGGTCTAGTGTTCGCTCTTTTTATTTAAGCGGAAGAAGTAACCTCGACGAGTCACTTGACTTGCATAATTTTAATTCTATACGAGTCAAATGTTGTCGATGCAACTTATGACATGACAGATACGGGAACCCTAATGCGGTGGAGGAGTGTGTAAGCATTTAGTTATTTAATAGATCGTATCGACCAACTAATAATTTTATTATTAAGACTTATGTAGATACATGAGTTCAATTTATAAATAAGAACTTTGTGAACTTTATTGGGTGTTTCTGTGTTTTTTTTTTCATTACGCGCTAACCGATTAATTGGATTAAGAAGAAACTTGGCACACATATAATCTAGGACAAGAAAATAGGTTAGATTTTATCAGGATTTGTATGTTCCTAGAATCCGCTTTTTAAAACTTTAAGGGCTTGTTTCACCATCTTCAAGTAGAGTCCTGAATAAGCTATTCACCGGTTAAAGTGACGTTAAAGTGTCATTTTACATACACGAAATGTCAACTTAATCAACGAATAGCTTACTTCGGACCAGTGTTCTCGAACCTACCGATTTTTCGGTATTTCTACCGATTTGGGGTCTGTTCTACCGAAATACCGAAATGCAACGATTTTTCTACGATTTCAGAGAATACGTGGAAATTCTCCCGATTTTTCTACCGATTTTACATATTTTTAAGTTGGCAACCCTTCTCATTTACGTTTTACGTTATGAGGAATGGGGAATCCCTCACCATAGATTTAAAACCAGTAGATTCTCCCATACATTTGACAGAGCGAGATTGCCAGTTACAACAATATTATTTTTTGTTCCCGTCACTGTGGCCGATTAAACATATATATTGTTTATCACAAGTGCAAACAATGTGCAAGTGGTGACAAACAATGAAAAGTGAGTTGGCTATTTGGATATTTAATGTTGTTTCAGTTTGTTTTTTAAGCAGAAAATAGTAGTAAGTTTAACTCAGAGTCGCTAACGGTTACTTTAATCGCTCTTTAGTCTTTACTAAGGTCGTACCATTATACTTAAACTTATGCATTTACGCCCCAACTTAGTCACTAACGATTACTCAAATCGCTCTTTATTACAGAATTTGTGTGGTGATTCTTTCTTTAATCACCAAGCACAGAGTGGCGCATTTTAAGGAATTGTGACCAAATTAAAGCATTTCCTGATAATATACAACTATTTTGGGATCAAGTAAGTTTACTTCAGCGTGACGATGACACTCAAATGTTTCCTTTGTTGTCTAATTTAATTTTTTATATTTTATCACTGCCGCAAAACAGCGAAATAGGCTGTCTACTGAGTCCATCGCCGGTCTATTACATGCAAAACGGCTTTTTAATGACGCTGATTGTTATGACTTTGAAATTAATTCAAAGATGACCGCGGCTATAGCCAAAGAATATTGGTATGGTCCTAAGTCCTAAAGATCTTAAAAAAATATATTATATATTGTCAAATATTTTTTCTGTCTATTATGTGTTTATCTAACTTGTATAAGTGTTTTGTAATTTTACCGATAGTTTAAATAGCTTTGAATCTTTTTCTGTTTGTTAATTAGGTGTATTTGATGTACAGAAATTTCTATATAAGTTTATTTTATGATAATAAAACGAATTTGATTAAATATTGTATATTTTTTTGACATCTACCGATTTTGGGTACAAATCTACCGATATTTTTGGGCAAGTCTACCGATTTTGGACTTTTTCGTTCGAGAACACTGCTTCGGACTTACTTGAAGATTGTGAAACAAGCCCTAAGTAAACAAAATTTATCTATATGTTGCGATTATTTAGAACACACTGAACATCCAAAACAATGGGTTCCCGAATAATGAAGCCCGTATCCGAACGCGAGAATTATACGCATAGTCGTATTTGCATCTGAAAGTGTTTTGTACAAAGCTTATCGTTTCGGTGACGCCTAAATTTGGATGTTGGAGTTTTGTTTTCGTTAATTCAAAATGCATACAGTTTAACGGTATAACAAATGAACTTATTAGTATGCTAAATATTCGGTTATCGCTTGTTGGTAAATAAAGGAGTTATTGTTGTAAATAAAGGTGTTGGTAAACTACATAGTTTTGCGTATTTCATGCGGACTGAAAATCATATCAATTTAAAGTGTTTCCCTCAATGTTATTGTATGTACATATTATAATACTTAATCTGAATTTTACCAAGAAAAAAATTCCCGACTTCAATATAACTCAAAAACTACTCGTCAGATATAGCTCAAAAAATGGGACCACATAACAAGCACGAGTTTTCGATTAAAAAAAGAATCATCAAAATCGGTTCACCCAGTTGAAAGTTCTGAGGTAACAAACATAAAAAATACAGTCGAATTAAATACCTCCTCCTTTTTTGAAATCGGTTAAAAAGAGTTCCCCTAGAACAAGATCTCAGCTAGCTCTCAAGTCATCATCAATCAATCATGAACATTTGAATATATCGGTGTATTGATACAATCATGATTATTAATTATCTAGAAATGAATGGAGATTCCTATTGAAGGTCCGTCTCTTAGCGATAATCATGTTTTAACTCCACGCAGGTTGAATAGAGAGTAACAGTATACCTGGGAAAGGTGGAAGAATTATTACGGTTAGCTTTAATACTAGTTTATTGTACGATGCCAAAATTCAAATACGCGAATTCCACTTTTACGGGAAAAACGCGCAAGTTCGATCGAAAGTCGAACGAAATTAAATTTCCAGCGTAAATGAAATCCAATGTTACGAGTATTTTGTGATTTTGTCAAGGGGCGCTTGCCTCACAAATGTTGCTGATTTACCTGCAATCGAGTTTCGTTCGAGTATATTATAGCAATTTTTACTTTTTAAAAATCATTTTACGAATCGGAGGCATAACCACGGAAGAAATATTTTAATAGATATTTTAATCCTAGTTATGCTAGGCTATGAGTGTGAAGCGTTATTTAATTTAATTTTTATTTTATTTAATAGACCTAATAGTACTTATAATGCATAACTAATATTTTCAGCTTGAGTGAGAAAAGATTGTGTAGGTATAGGTAGGTACTCCTTTGTAATCTCATTTAATGATGAAAACTCCATGGTGGTGGGTACTTTGTTATTTAAGGCCAGGTAGAGATTAAACAGTCTTGAAAAATTAATAAAAAAATGTTTATTCACAATAGGTTTGAAACAAACACCTTTTGATTCTTGAGCAACACCAGTTGGTTGTTCATTGTACAATCAGCAAAAGAGTAAGATATTTATTTAACTCTTTATTGTACAGCAAGAACAGCACAGCAACAATCTAAGAGTAGGCAAGTATATGTATAAACGACAAAAGGCGGTATTATCGCTAAACAACCATATTTTCCAGACAACCTTAAGATGTGGAATGCTGTATATACCTAGTTAGATAAGATGAGGTAAGGTGCACGAACAGTCAAGGAAACAATAACAATTTAAGATTAAAAACATAAATTCGAAATCATGGATGATTAAAATGTGGAAGAAGAAGAAGCAAGGAAGGAAGGAAACTGATTAAACATGGAGATAGTGAGCTTTTACTAGGTTTTTAAAAGAATAGAAAGGTATGCAGGGTATGAAAGAAAAACGTTCGTGTTTAATATTACACAATATTTGTATTATCATCAATATTGTTACTTCATTACACCAAACATTCTGCAATATAATTAATATAATTAATTCTTTTGGTGACCATAACTACACTTAATTAACAACAATTGTTAAATGCCGTAAGCAAGATACTCGCTTTAACATTTTACGATAATCCTACATCAATGTACATATACGAAAGTGAATTGACACATAATATAATTATTTAGACCGCGTATTATATGTAGTAATTTCCTATTCGCCTGCGCCTGATATATGAAAGTTAAACTAGGTATTTCATACTTCTGTTTTGTTCTTCTACACGCCTCACACAAAATAGAATATTGTTACTGATACGGACCTGAAAAAAAGACGGACGTATCCTCGTCTAATCGAGAGTGAAGCATAGCAATGGCCGCCCGCTTACTAGTATTAGTACGCAGTACTAGTACGCAGTATTGTATCAATATAGTGGGTGTGTGTACTTGTACGAATAGATAGTTGGTATTACTATGGATGCTTCACTGAATTTGTTGTTGGGATTACGTCCGTCTTTTTTTAGGTCCGTAGTTACTGATAGGTTTCTCAGTAAAGTAATTGTACAATTCTTAATGAAGGATAATAAACGATCAAATCTTATAATTTTTTACCCTGCCTTGTCTTAATCAATTATTCTGTACAAAGCAAAATTTCTTCTTTCTAAAGCTGTACTTTTTTAATTAAGTACAAGACAAGTGATCTCACTTATCAAATGCCGTCAGTTTCAGGATTGTTTTCAAATAAGCATAATTTCTCCATAGACCTACATGTTTAATTTATTTTTAGCCCTGTTTGTGTGTTTTCATTTCGGTTTACAATATTTCCTATAGCAAAGTACTCTGTGATTTCCTTACATGGCAATACAATTGAATCAATGCTAACGTCAAAACACGTAGTGTACTAAGTGCGTCAAAAAATAAAAAAAATGTCAATAAACTTTACAATGCACAATAATATTTTATATTTTTGATTTTATTTTTATTAATAGTAGGTGTTTATCAAACTGTGGCAATGGCGGAAAAAAAGAATGAATACCCACCAAGCGTGGAAGCTGATCGCAGACTATTGCCTTTTGACACGTGGGAAGATTATTTAGACTCACTTATAGAAATTGCGGATCTGCGTAACCTCAGGAGCATAGCATCTGCTAGGACCATTGCAGCTTTGGGTTATAGGTAACAATTTTCATTCACATTACTTACACCGTTAGTAACAGTTGGCGGAATATGGTTTGGAGTGTTTTTATGGATATTGACTTTCTCGAAGGCGAACATAATGGGCGTTGCTAATCCTGAATGGTTGGAATGTTACCAACTTGGAGAGGAACCAAAATCGAACCGTAATGATCAAAACCTGAATCACGATGAATTCTCTACTAATAAAGACAATAAATATTGATTGAGTTGGCTAGTGAAAACTGCCATCAGGCATTCATTCCGTCCATTGGAGCTAATGTAACTTTTAAGGTTTAAAATAAAAAGCGAATAATTAATAATTACCTAACATAAGATATTAAACGAAAATAAAATTATTAAGAGCACTCGACTATTCTACTTTTTTTATTAATTATGAATTACTTGTTGATGAATTAGTTAGTTAGTAGAAAATATACAAGTAGGTACTACTCTTTATATATATAACATTATACTTAATTACGAGTTTATTTTAGTCAAAAATCCATTATTAGTACACTGTGCCCTTTTTGCAGAAATTGTATAATTTATCCACGTAGTTCATGATGACTTATAGAAATCTGCTCTCCTCTAAAACCTTTGAAGTAATTTAAGTCTGATTGGCTTAAAATCCACACAAAATGGGATTCTTACGATGTATTAGATTTAGATTGAGTTTCGAATCCTTCGGGATTAATTGAAATAACTTGTTATTGTACTGTTTTCTTCTGATCACTTTTATGAAATGCATAGAAGTAATCCAACTTTAAGATAGAGAGAACGTCTTGCAATTTAAATTCAAGTTTTGAGATTGTTTAAATAAATAATCTAAATTTTACTAACAAAAAATAACCAATTTCAAAATAACTCAAAAACTACTTGTCAGATCTCGCTCAAATTTATGTGGGACATGACGAGCACCAGCTTTCGATTAAAAAAGTCATCAAAATCGGTTCACCCAGTCGAAAGTTCTAAGGTAGCAAACATAAATAAAAACAACCGAATTGAATACCTCCTCCTTTTTTGAAGTCGGTTAAAAAGGTTATTGCGAAAACCGTTTCACTTTTTTCCCCCGACTCCTCAACCACGATACGTATAGAAGTTTCAATTTCTTTGTTTATCAAAGAAAATTAATAATTTTCCAAACAGCATCCACTTTACCTAAGCTAAGCAGTTCAATATTTCCATCTATTCTTAAAGGTATTGTTTCGAAAAGCATAACCTGATGTCACTTAGATCTCATGCATAAGGCATGACTTTTTGTATTGCCGTGTCGTTGGTGAATATTTAATTTGACATGCAAAATTTCAGAGCGAACGGTGATACTCTCTCAGAAAAAGAGTTTTATACGAGGCGGGCTGTAATACATAGTGTTGTGTATCCAACAGTAAGGGCGTATGTGCAAGTCAGCGAAGGAGCTGATATTGACGACCCATTTAATAGAGAACTGGCTGTTCGAGAACGCGCGAATAGGGTCGGAATTTTACAGGTGAATGCTTAGATTAGTTTACACTCAGTGTTATTTTACCATCGTACTTATGACTCACAGGGGTACCTACTACCTACTGTTTTATCGACGCAATTTTTCAAATCAAATCAAATCGTTTTATTTGATATAGTACAGGTACAATAGATTTAAGTATCATAGAATTTTGTGTCCCAATATACTTTGCCAGTTAATTGTGTACAAATATTCATTATTTTCATCAGATTAATAATTAATTTACATCCATTCCTACAGAGTTAAATTAAAATTAATATTTCACACAATTCAATATAATATGTCATTCAATATTACACATGTCATATAAGAAAGAAAATATTATTACATTAAAAAATAACAACAACAACATTAACAAATATAAATTATTTAGTATTCAAAAATTCATTAATATTATAAAAACATTTTCAATCAACCACATTGTTAATTTTGCTTGATTAATTTAATAATTTTGCAAGTATTGTGTTTAATAATTTTGTAGTTTGGTTATTGATCTTGATTGAAGTTCGATGTTGATATTTTCGTTGATTACACATTTTGTAGAACTTTTTATTGTAGGTCTTTACGAATACCTAATTTTATATTTTCTGTCCTCAAGGCTCAAAGTCTTTAGTCTATAAAGTCAAGCTACTGTTCACAGTGAACTTTATGATACTCATTTAAATTCAAATTTTGTTTTAAAGTGAGTAATAAGTCGTTCAAAAGTATACTACATAAAACGTTTATTTACAGACCGTAATCTTCATTCGTCACTTTACAAAGAGCGGTTTTGAGATATCCGGCTATATCGACTACGCACATCGCTTAGTTTCCGAAGATTGGGCACCGTTCTTTAAGTCTAATAAAATGCTTTGGCCCACGGACAAGGACCTTGGCTACTATCACTGGCGGCATGGTACTGTGAGGAGTAACATTAGTAGGAATTATAAGGTAAGAAGCTAATAGGCGTGTGTTCGTCTAAGGGTGAGGCCAAATGAGCGTAATTTTATGAGATGTGAGTCGTGTAAGATCAGACCCTCTTTACCACTGGGCACTCTCCCTCTCCCTCTCCCTCTCCATCTAACTCTACCTCTACTCCTCCCTCTCTCTCTCATATTCTCTCAATCGCGCCAACTGTCAAACTACTGAATATTTCTAAATCTTTATCTCTCTCTCTCTCTCTATGACATCAAATTCACAGCTAGGAACATTTTCTATTGGAAAATTAAATTATTGTTTTTAGTATTTTCCGTTACTTATTGTTTATGTTTCTCGCCGTTTAAACCTTCCCTGAAGTTCCACAAATATTTCAGGATCAAAATTAGCCAAATCGGGTCCAACCATTCTTGAGTTTTAGCGAGACAAACGAACAGCAATTGATTTTTGTATATATAGATGTTTCTCTAATACATGGAGATTATTCTTTTATCCCTAGATAAAATGTAGATGCATAATAAATGTAACTTTGCGAAAGACATTTGGTAAATGACGAAAAAATTGACATGGGCGATTAGTAAATTAAGTGCAATGGGATTTCAAATATTTTGGGTCCGTGAAGAAACGTTTATCTATCACTTGAGTGTCTGTCCTGGCCTGAAAGCGAACCACGAATGGGCAACTTCTGAACTTACTTACATAACTTGGCAAAACTTAACACGAATAGTCTGTCAGTTGCAAATATTTTTTTACTTAAAAAAATTCTACTCTACAATTTTGAAGAAACGCAGATGCAGGGGAATAAATGTACGGCCACATGGTTTTAATTTTAACAACAAACTTTCTTAAAGAAATTGCTCTAAAATATTTTATTCAGGTCTCACAAAGCTGCCCTGGCCTATAGTTCCACAGAAAAATTACATGCATTGTTTCACATGGCACTGTTTGCATTTTAATTGCCCGAGTTGGTAACATTCTTCTGAAAGTTTTTATTTCAACCAAAACATAATTCATGGAAACTATTTTTTTAATCCGTCGAATCACTTTTCTTAATGCTTCATAGCGCAATTAAAAAAAAACCTTGCTCAGCATTCGAAAACTTTTTCTTCTAGTCACAGTTGCGACTGAAGTAACGGTATGTTGCAAATTGCATGGAATCAACTATTCCTTTTGTGACCGTAGTTATGCTGGTGTGAATGTTGGTAGGAAAATTCAGTTACAAAATGTCAGCCCTGAGCGAACTTTACGCTGACGGCTAAAAGTTTATTCCATTTTCATGTTTTACATGAAAATATTTTCGTAGTTTCGTTTTTAAATTCCCAATTTATCTTCCAAGTCAGAATTCATTTATATCCGTTCTATGAACGTAATTGGGTCAACTTATTTCATGTCTTTTCAATGTCAATTTCTACCATGGAAATAGACTATGGTATTCAAGGAGAGACAGAATTTAGTCTTGTAATTTGTGTTTTTTGAACCAAAAAATAAACAAAATAAGAACAAAGCAAAATAATAACACTAAAACAATACATTTACGCGTTTAAAACAAGCAGGTACTAAAAGATAACACGCAAAAGCCCCAGCTTCATTGTTTGACGTCACTGATGTTCTCTATCAAAATTTTCCACCAGCTACGCTTGAAATTTCCCTGAAAATTTCCACGAAACAGTCAGCTTATTAGCCTGTGCGGTGAGATTATGCAGCGCGTCATAAACTGCATTTCTAATTAGCTGTGGCTTTGTCATTTACCGTATACATTCCTAAAATAAACATTTTGTGTTAAACTTCTCATTAGTCATTTTACTACAACCCATTAGTTTCTACTAATGGATATCTTTCACAACCGAAACAACTTGGGACATACATCGTCCCCTTGCTTAATTGTGGGATCTATCAAGCAAAGTTACTACCTTGTACTTTAGTACCTCGGAAATATCTAACAAAACTTAATAATTGTTGCAACTGTCAGTTGAAATATCATGACGGAAGCGACCTAATTCTTCGCAAAGTAAGGCTTTGATGGTAATGTTTTCTACAACTACTTTAAGTTCACTTTGATTTTGCATCAGTTGTTTAACAACGAAACAATAATGTTATTTCTTCTTCTCAGCCAATCATGGACCCAGAAAAAGGTTTGCTTTTCCAAAATCGTCATGACCATAAAATAATTTGCCCAGATCCTCAACAAGATCCCGGACAGAATACGATGAAGCAAAGGATTTATTCACCGAAGTACACTCAAATTGAAATTTATGACCACGTGGTTCGCAGAAAGAGCTAATAGTTTTTGTAAGGCACGTAAAGCTACAGAGGTAATGAAAGGAAATAACAATAGCAATGTTGATAATAGCAATAGCAATGTTGATAATAGCAATGTTAAGGAAGTTTAGAAGATAAAAGATAAAGGAACGCCAGAACATAATTATGTCAACAAAGACTTCATTAATTTTGGTTCTTAAAACTAATTAATGACTTTTGGGGAAAATGGCGCCATAAAATGAAAAGAAGTAACTGATACCTAAGAAATGAAAAATTAAACTCCTGCGATTCAAAGTAATATTTTTATTTCATGTTTAAATATTTACATGGAAAAAAATTATACATGATTCTTACCTGTTATACATTATAACCTTGAATTAAAACTAGAGTTAAAAATATTTACATCAATATATTCGTGATTTATTCAAAATAGTGGGTATTTTGAATAAATCACGGATGCTGCACCTATTCATTGTTTTTTGTTACAGTCGCTACTAGACAATAAAATTCACCTTAGATCTTTAAATAATAATTATAACAATAATATAATAATTATTATTAAGTTAAAAAAAGAAATGCATTCAAACACAATAGTAAAAATATTTATATAAACATAAAAATACCTTATATTAAAATTTTAGTAAGTTGCATACATTATAAGATAATCATAGCCTTTATAGTTAATAGGTTGACCTACTGGGACCACATGGAGTACTTAGTCTACAGGTAAACAAAGTATTCACGGAAGTCATACCACATACCTCACTTTGATAACAGTTAAATCCCCCCAATAATAATTCGTCACGGATAATATTACTTCTAATCCGGAGACAAAATAAGGATTTCCTTAGACAGTGTCAGTGTAATCAACATACTTTTCGGTCTTCCCAATGCAATCGTCGTGGAAACTGCGTTGACTCTAACCAAGCGACTTATTTGTCTCCCTAAATATAGATATTAGCATTTTCTAATCGACTGGCATGGAGAACTTAAGGACTAGTTAAAAAATGTCATAATTAGCTATTTTTGTGACATTTTAAATCTACAATGTTTATGCCTAATTGAACTTTAATGATAGTAAAAGCATAATATTATGAGCTGCACTACAATGTCACAAGTGTGATTTTTTTAACAAATTCCTTTGAAAACAATATTCCGAGCTCAGATCTATATACCTACATCTATCTGAGTTGTGTACACTTAATTATTTCTTATGATTACAAATTTGAAGTTTATCCAAGAAAGTTATCGCGACAATTAAGTTCCTAATTTCCACAAACTTTGAATAATACGCTAGAGAATACATACATGAAAGTAACGAGACGTCAAATCAAAGTCTTAATCAACATAACTTATTTTAATTTACGGGTTAACTTTGAGAATGAACGGATTCAAGTCGTGACCGCCTCGCAGTTTCCCTGGAAGCGCTTTGTACTACTGAGGTGCGTAGAGTGATGCCAAATATATCTTCATGGTAGCGATTCTCATCCTGAAAATTACCACATTATCAGTTCTTATCTGCGTGAGCGTTTTAACGAAACAATTCTGATTTGATAATGCACATATGCATGTGAACCCAACAATAATATAATAATAAGCAACTGCATTAAAAACAATGCACTAAAACTAAATAATTCGTTTTTGATTTCTAACAATCATTTACCTTTATTTATGCTACTAAATTTTAAAGTTATGACCAAGTTTTAAACTGATGATAATATTTTTAATAATTTATCAATGTTTTATGAAAGTAACACCTAACAATATTATCATAATGTTAAAAATAATAATTACCATCATATCAATAATGAATTCGTCTACTTCATCTTCAGTCATTTGTGCGTGTTCTTTGATTATTTCTTTCAGTTTCTGTTGGACTTCCTCTGCCATTTTACAATCTCCACATACATAAAAATGACCTTCTTCTTCTACCAACATACGAGCTATATTAGCACCTTCATCTTCTAGAAGAGTTTGGACGTATTTCTGGAAATATAAATTGACATGTTTTAAATCACATATAGATAATAGATCTCCACCAATCCGCACTGAAGCATCAGGGTGGAGTATTCTCTAGGCCTCCTCAAAAGGAAAGACCCCTGCTCAGTTGTGGGCCATTAATATCTTGAATCCAGAAGCCAGATAATATGATTAGAGAAGCATACGACAAAAACATATTGCCTGTATCAACTTACTTTGGTTGTACCAGCCTCTCTAGACATCGCAACCATTGCCTTCGATAATACACCCTCTTGTAACGCTTGTTCTTTCTCATCTTTATACAAATCCATGGTTTTATATCTGCAGCCAAAGAACAACCATATAGGTCCAGCTTTGGATTTAGAATTTCTTAGCTGTTCTCTTCGATGGTGCCAAAAACCTCTGAATGGTGCAATACCAGATCCAGGACCCACAAGAATAAGCGGTGCCGATATATCTTTGGGCATATGAAAACTGGATGCTCTGTAAAAAACCAAAGGGTTCATTTTTAAGCAATGCTTTGTACGATATTTGTAGTCTTTAGTAATTATAACATATAATGTTGTGGCTTACTGTGTAAATAAGTTATAACAAAGCCTTTATTGTATTTCTGTAAATAAACTAGTCAGTTGTTTGTACAAAGTAAACAAAAGCAAGGCAAGTTCTACTAAAGTTGCAACTACGAGCTTAGAAACAACATTCTTATTGTTTCTAGTTTATAGACCTGATAAATATTTACACAAAATTAAATTATACTAGAACACAATTTCAAAAACAAATTACAAGGTACGCAAAAAATAAATCATTCTCAACTCACACAAATTTCATAACAAAAACAATTTCACTTACTGCCTTATAAATACTAAGACTTCGTCCTCGGCTTTCAAACTTTGGAGGTAAGTTGAACACACACCATAATGCGTTGATCCCTCTCCGTCTGCAAATTTAATATGGAATCTAAAATTTCTCAAAATGTAATTGTTATCGTTCTAAACAGTTACAAAGAAATACAAGACTATTCTTAATTTGATTCATCCTACAAATATCCTCTTTATAAATAACAAGCTAGTGGGAACTCCTAAAGAATAAACTGAACCGCTCACCAGCGGAGACTCTGTAGTGATAATTTTCAGGAAGAATTTTTAATTTGTTTTTTCTTGATCTCAAAATAATATACTACTCAAGCTAAATTTTCCAATTATGTACTTACTCTGAGTTTTATAAACGACGACTGCAACGGTGATATGTATCCTGTTTTTATGCGCTATAGGCGATGATGATATTGAATAAAACCTTGGCTGAAGAGGCGGTAACAGTGCTGCTAGCAAAGCTGCTTGAGGCCGACAGGAAGGTACCTGTTCTAGCACATCAGCTAGGTGTGGATAATAATGATGCCGCCAGTCGTCGTATTTGTTTGTATCCTGTATATAAAGCAACAGTTTTTATGATCAACAGGAAAATATTTGATAAAGAAATATTTTTAGAGGATTTGCTTGCTTGCAAGAGAGAAAAATTATTAGCTTTTTCTTGCTGAAGAAATAATGGAAATCTGAATGGAAATCAAATTGTCAAGATGTTATCAAATCCACAATAAATTACCTCAACTAGTGCCATTAAATATTTTTTTTCATTTGGGTCACTGCATGCTGTAGCCAGGTATTTCAAGATTTTTGTAGTTGGGGGAGTGGTTATATCTAAAAATCTTGTAAACATATCCCTCATTGAAACAGCTGATAAGCGTTCGTGTTTTTCCCAAGTTTTAACAGCTCCTGAAATACATTTTAGTAACGTTATTACAATTTTTTTACTGCATTCGGCCATTTTCCATTTTACTTAAGAGTTTTAGGAGTAGTAGTGTAATAATTGAAAAATGAAGGGAATTGTATGTGACAGTAAATGTTATAAGTAGATTTTTATTACAAAAGCTTCAAGTAAAAAAAAACATCTTACCGGTAGGGGTAAGTGTTTCTTTCTGAGTCTGCAATTGGACGGGTCTGTCACAATTATCTATGTCTTTCAGCCTTTCTAAAACAGCGTCAACTATTTCTTTGCGATTACAAGCCATAACGCCAACGTGATCACCTGGCTCGTAATTAAGTTCATTCTAAAACATAATATTTATATCAATGCCACTATAATAATAATGAGTCACATCAACAGTTACATCTATGAACTAGTAATAGTGGTGAATTTACAATGGCACTATCTTTAGCACTACTGGTGCTGAGGCCAGAACTTGAGTTAAAGTAGATGTGACTTACATCGAATTCCATGTCAACAAATATCGTAGCACGATCTGCACAAAAGTCTCCTATATGTTTGTTTTCTTTTACTTTACAAGTGATAATGTGTTTTCTGAAGCTGGTCTCAAGTGCTTTTTTGAGCGTTGGAACATTATCAGTTTTGCCTAGCCTCACAGTTTCTTCTGTTAACGGCATTTGTCCAAATGCTTTTTTTGCGTCCTTCACCATATCATTCTCTTCTAAACAGAAAGTCTCACAAGCCACCTGAAAATGAACGGTTTGTTTTAATTTTTACATCATACAATACCATTATAAATATAAGCAACTGTGGGTATTACATATTTACGTCTTTTTTCAGCAATTTTGAAACAAGTAATGAAATGCAATATTTTGCGCTTAAAAAAATATTTGCATAAAATTGACAAACGACTGAGCAATTACAGCAGATTAAATTAAAAATCATGCTTGGTATAACATACTCGGAATATGTTGGACGACCAATCCTTGAATTGTTGTTCTTGACCATATATTTCGTCTCCACATGCAACATCAAGAAGCCTTTCCCCTCCTAGGTCTTCAAGGACTTTGTCAATATTTTTACCAAAATTACAGAATTTTGGATAAGCACTGGATCCAAGAGCAAACACCGCGTAACAAACATTGCTCAATGGCCCTATGTTTTCTGCTGTTGAAGTACCAGCTATGCTACCTGTTAAGGATAATTTACAATGTTCAGATACCCCTCTAAATATATCATAAAAATCATAGAATATTTTAAGAAATGACATTACCAATGCAATGTTTCTAATTTTCAATTAATATACTCACTTTTATTGGACTCTAATCTTGAGAGTTGTCTTTTAAAACTATAGCTGTCGCTTTTGTTGGACTCCATCCTGGTGACCTGTCTTTTGAATTCCATAGGAGATGCCATTACACTGTTTGCCCTCATCAATGATCTGGATTTTGGCATTTTAAATGTTCTGAAAACAAATTTCAAGTCAACAAGTTACCAATCTTCGTCTATAATTTGATTAAGTTTAAACAGCAAAGTTTTGTTATTAAAAGTTGAAATTATTATGCTTAAAGGGTGAAAGAAATTAATGTTTATACAGATAATTACCCATTGCTATCTGCTGTCTGATTTCCCTGATTCTTTTGTTCATTGTACATCATTTGAAAGAGATGCTCTGCAAAGTCCTGAAATATGGATAAATGTTAAATTTTATAGACAGCAACTATAACAACCCATGAATAAGATACCAATAAGAAATGTGAATATCAATTAATATGTACCATTCCGTTCGCTGGAGGTTCACCGTTTCCAAAAGTGGACGTTACAATCAGCAGTAATGTTTCATGCTCTATTGAAAATACGTCATATTCTGACATACAGTGCACCTGTAAGACAAAACAAATTATTTTATTAACATTTTACATAAAAATATATATTAGTAAAAATAACAACTTTAGACCCTGATTGATAACAATTACAACCATCTTCAAAGGTAGCCGAAATAATGGTGTAGGTACTGCGATATGCAAGTTTCCATCAGATTTACTTTCCCCATCAACTTTTCACCGTCACCGGCAAGTATCCATCTTTTCGTTATAAAAATTATAATGAATTGCCTAATAATTTTTATGTGGCGTTTAGAAAAAAGACCTTTCTATGTCCTTTACTACTCCGTAATTATTTCACTCACTTGTAACGTCATGTAAGTGACTGATATTTATAATTATTAGTTCCTAATTAATAACTGTTGACTGTATTTTTTTTATGGAAATAGCCGGCAAACGAGCTGACAATCCACCTGATGGTAAGCGGCTATAGTCGCTCATATACATCAGCAACACCAAAGGCATCACTGATGCGTTGCCGGTCAAGAAAGAAGAATAAAAAGAAAGAAAGAACTGGTTCTCAAGCCCCCAGCCGGAACACGACGAGTCGTTTGGTGGCTGACTCATGCTCAAGGGTGGTAACTATCCAGGCGAACCCCATGGAGAAGTAATAATGATATTAATTAGCAATTAAAATCAATATAATTCCTCGAGGAGCCCTACCACAGCGGGCCGGATTTAGTCGCCTCTTACGACATCCATCCAGCGTGGGATTGGGGTTAGTATTCTAAGCCGTCCCAATACGGAAAACCACTATTCAAACAACAATTACAGAAAACACTTTATATTATAGAAAACGCTTGTACCTACACAAGCTCTAACAAAGACGGCAAAAATTTTAACACTCGTATTAATATGCAGCCTTTGTATAACTAATTTGTTTTCCTATAATAATAGTACGTACACAAAAGAACTCTCAAAGGGAACTGGTAATTGAAAATTTCTAGAAAATTGCCTATATTCCACTTTATGCAACAACTTCCTAGATTAAAGAAGGTGTAAAACATGAAACCAAATATCAACCTTATGTAGGTAACAACAATGCTTAAATTTGACGCCTCAGTAGATTTAATCCGTTTAGAACGGGTTCAGGTGTTATGATAAAAAAACTTCACTACCTACTTGCGAAAATATCTTTTGGTATTCTGATGAAACATCAAGAAATTCGTTGTGTTCTCTCCGGGAATATTTAGTCAATGAATCTTTTCAAACTTAGTTCATTGAAAAGTTCATGAAAGCGGCGTTTGAAAAAAAAAAGAAGTTCTTCACAAGTTCTGGACTTTTTATTTAGCTAGACTTTTAAAAAGCTAGGCTCAATGAGTGTTTTGAAAATTGATTGAGTGATTTTTATGTGCTTATAAGTTTTATTATTTTTGTCTCTCGCTATTTTTGTGTTGGTGTATAGTTGTAAACAAATATATCAATTTATAATAAATTATTCAACTAAATAGTTTTAGAATCGCTTCTCTTAACTCGTAGGTATCAAATTGCTTTCACACAAAGAAATTCCCTCCCGACTTTACATGTACAACATCAAGGATTCGTCGATAAGTAGCTTGTAAACTTACCTGAGCATTGAACGCGTGTCCAAATATCGTCCCTAACTCCTTGGCATACTGTTCAGATTTGCCTGTCTCCGTCGCGTATAGTATCGTCGCCTTGATGCGCTTAGAGAGGGCTCGGCTGAATAGTTTGGAAGTGAACTTGACTGCTCGCGCGATCTGCTTGAAGTGGAATTTCCTATTCGTGGGCTTGTTGTCCGACTTGCTCCATTGGTGGGTTTTCCATGCCGGCACCTGTCAATATCGCTTAAAATTGCTGAGCTACTCTTATTCAGTTGAAAAGTGATTTTGGAATCATAGAACAAATTTTATCTTTATCAAATTTTTTTTAGAAATAGAAAAAAATTGTGGAGAGACTAGTCTCTTGTGGACTCTACATGTCTTCTGTGACATAGGTTCTGAACAAGTACCCAAAGTGTGTTTGTGAAATGATAGAATCTAATATTTTCAGAATTTAACCCGAATCTTTCTTTCATATGTAAAAATACTTCCAGTAAATAAACCCTGGCTATATGTAATGCTATCTTCTCACCGTACAATTTAGATACGAAATACTTTCGACAATATTAACATAGAATATTGCATCGAAATCGATACCATAGTTGATAAGCTTCACAATTTTGCGACTACACATTGCAGTCTTCATAGCTGCAAAATTTCATGAGTATTAGAGCAAGCTAGTACCAATACGAAACTTCAGATACTGCAAATTTATTGGCCAGTTACCCAAATTGTTGCACGGAAGTTATTAACCGTGGATATTTGAAGTTTACCTATATTATATACTGAATTAAATTTATCGATGTAGTCGCCAACTTCCAACCGAAGTGCAGATTCAAATCATAACAGAAAACCTTCGTTGATTTTGGATTATTAACTTGGAGATTTGATTTTTAAATCAATTAAAACCAAACCTATTATACATTATTTCTCTATTCATTCTCAGGATGGGAGACAAAGATTACTAAACTTTTTATTTTTTTGGATAAAATGATTCTCAGATGTAAGAAATATAAAAGCAAGACTGAGTTCAGTAGGATTTAGATACAATTTAAAAACTAGATGTTGCTAGACACATTCAGAATGTTCTAAATAATAAAAAAGTATAAAGAGGAAACTGAGTAGAAGAAACAGTTTCTATACATACTTTCAATCAACGAAAAGTTTTTTTATGTAAAGACTATTATTTATAATTATTAATTCACAATTTTTTTCACAAACCTGATAATCATACGAAGGTCTCAAGAAATATAAAGCCATTTCCTGATGAAAGACAGACGTAAGTGATGACGACATTGGCGGGACGATCCAAATCCAATCTGATGGACAGCCGCCTCTGTCAACAACGGCGACTCGATTAGAGTGAGCTCATGAAATGTAAATAAACAACTTAGTACACACTATAGTTAATTGAACCACGTCGATGACAGATACGAGAAGATCAAAGGAATGATTAAGGGCGAGATCTATAAAGCGAACTCGGACTATGCTCAGACAATATTCAAATATACTAGATGACTGACAGTTAATACGATGAAAGTCAAAAGTTATAGGTATAGAACGGCTAACGTTAAGGTTTATTTAAGATTTTGTTTGGATAGTTCTAATTATGAGCAAAGCGTAAGTACGGTTTGTAGATCTTACCCTTAAAGCTAGACATATTTTGCCAACGTAACTAAAATTAACCTTATGGCTTCAACCATCACTTAGCTATACTAGTTTTAGATAGGTCTTTTTTAGAAAAGAATAGCTCCATAGTTAAAGTCCATTATATCGTAGCCATGCGTGTATTTGGTGGTTTACATTCAATCCGTTTTTATGAATATCAAGCCAAGATTTTTTACAACAAACTGTTATTCTACAAAAAATGTATACAAGATAGGTAAATAGTTTTGTTACTTCTGCATTTTTAATTTTTAATTAATTCAAAGTCTTACCTGCTCTTATACTCATTATCCAAATGTTTGATGAACTGCTCGGAGGCAGAGTGATGGTCGACGATGGAGGCATTGTCTCTGTGGAAACTGTGGAGAACAGCGATGTTCACTTCGACTAAAGCTTGATCCTTCCACAACGATACGTAGGAGTTTGTGTCCAGACCCATTTTCTTAGCTACTACCTGTTAATAATTATTATTATGTAAACATTATTATAGTCATTGTTCGGATTGTTCCATATTGAAATGATAGAATAGTACGATTTCAAATTCATCACATCATGTAGAAGTTACTGTTTTTGAAATTAGAGGATTTTCTGATGTGCAATAGTCCTGCAATTTACGTTGGGTTTTGCTAAAAAAATATTCCGGGACATACTATCGAGTAAGTGGATTATCTTAAGCATATCATCACACTATATGAAAACATTATTCTTCAGTAAATGCTCCAAGCACTTCATGTGGTATTTATACTCATATTCATTGAAATAAAGCATATAACCGTTTTAAAGAGATTCCAGAATATCGGCTTATGTTGAAACATTATTCCCTTACAAAGTTCAGTTTTAGTCCCTGTTTACGAGGAAGAAACTCTTTTCAAATAGGTGTAGATAAAAATACATTTAAAGGACAGACTATTACAAAGCATGTATGTTTTAATGGAAATAGCCGGTAAACAGTAGTAAGTAGTAGCAGTGATAGCCTAGCGGTTAGAACGTTGGTCTCCCGAACGAAGGGGCCCGAGTTCAAATCCTGGCACGCACCTCTAATTTTATATTATCATTATTATATTATCATATTAGAAGTTAATTATCACTTGCTTCGGTGAAGGAAAACATCGTGAGGAAACCTGCACACCGGAGAGTTCTCCATAAAGTTCTCAAAGGTGTGTGAAGTCTACCAATCCGCACTTGGCCAGCGTCGTAGACTATGGCCTAATACCCCTCACATTGTGAGAGGAGACCCCGAGCCCAGCAGTGGGACAATTATGGGTTGTTGCTAGCCGGTAAACAAGCTAACAATCCACCTATTGGTAAGTGGCTATCATCGCCCATCGCCATCAGCAACATCAAAGGCATCACTGATACGCTGCCGGCCAAGAAAGAGAATAAAAAGGAAGAAATAATTAGCAAAAGTGTACCTCAACAATATTCAGCCGGTTCGCATCACAAAAGTTACGGCAACCGATCTCAGTGCCCATGTACCAGCCGTTGAAAGCCGTTCCAGTGAACTCGAGACCACCGCAGTCCAGCCTCATGTTGGATACAGCTGGAAGGGCATACCAGCGGAGACCCAGCTCTTTGAACCAGGTGTACCTGCAAGGATATTCTTGTGTTAAATTACCTATTTTTAGGATTCCGAAGTAAAATCGGAACCCTTATAGTTTCGTCATATCCGTCCGTCTGTCTGTCCATCTTTCGATCCGTCTGTCCAAAGCAAAGCGCCGAGACATAAGTGTCCTAAGGTACTAGAAAGCTGTAATTTGCCAAGGATTTACATATTTTATTAAAACTTCAGAGTCGTAGAGTAAATTTAAAAACATTTTTTTAGGGTACCTCCCCTTCACGTAACGTGAGGATGAATTTTTTTATTCGTCGCGTACTCTAGTATGGGATATTGTTGAAAAGTTCTTTCAAAAATATTATGGGTCTTGTAAGACTATTTTTGGAATTAGGGGTCCTTTTGCGAAATATTTGACTTGAAAGTACTAATTTTGATTAGATTAAAGTGTTTCCCCCTATGCCGGCTAAACGGTTGGAGTTGGAAAAGTGAAAAAATTCTCAAAAATAGTTTATATTATGATGAATTTACAAGGAAAACTATCACGGCTATGTTGGCATAAGTAGTTGATGAGTAATAGTCGATAAACTTACTACTTCGGAACCCTATATTGGCGTTGCCTGACACGCACTTGCCCGGTTTTATTATGTAAATAGCAGGCGAACGAACAGACAAGCCAACTTAGTCATAAATGGTCACTGTCGCTCATCAAGACATCAATAACGTCAGAACGTGTAATTCGTTGTCAACTAAAAAGCAGACAGGGTAGCCACATTGTTGAATACATTTCACGTATCTAGTCAGGTTGGTAAAAACCCTAAATCTATGAAAAAGTACATGGTACATGGTACAGAGCACTAACGACTAATAATTATTCGTATTCAAAGAAAATCCGGTATCATCAGTGTAATATCAGAACTAGATTAAAAGGATGGTATCGGATTTTGTTTTGTAAGAAAAGGTAAGTACCTAATTCACCTTAATTATTGTAAATTCGTACAATGTCTCTACTCAAAATATTGGTAAAGCCTATGTATGGCAGGCTATAGTCGAATCAAACAAATGTCCGGCATATTATGGATACATTTAATTTACCTTTTTAATATCTTTCTCATTATTTAGACAATCACTGTGCTCAATCATGATACTGGAAATATTGTAGAAAAATGAACTGGGCAGTTTGTGGTCCACAGGTGTTGAACTCGAGCAAAATTACGTTATGGTTAATAGCTATAAAAGTGATTCAGTGCAAGCAATAAAAATGTATTTTATTCAGAAGTGGGCAGCAGGTGTGATCATTACCTTATCGAAAGTGTCAAGAATTGCAAGCTATTGCATCGATAACTTCTTTAAGGTTGAATATGGAATAGGATTCGTTACAATAAGTGCCATAGATCGTGAATACTCCATGGATGTGATTCTATTCCTATGTAACTAATAAAATTTTAAAATTCTGCAGCTCTCAAGAGGCTTGAGATACCTGACTATATGTAACTTACTTGGGATGTTCCATTTCAATTTCCATGATGATTTCGCGAGGAATGTCGAAGAATTCTGGGTCCTTGCCATCAGCTGAAAGCACCAATGGTAAAATGTCCCAAGCTGTCATTTGAGGCTTCCATCCCAGTTTGATGCAGACCTAAGCAACAAAGTAGATACGTTATTAATAATGTCACAAAAATTTATAACGGGTTTCGAATAAATATCTCCAGTAAACTATCATGCATCCATTTATTCATCACTCTTCAAATCCGAAGCTGGACTTAGCCCTTTTTTAATGAAATCAATTTTTTAACATCTAAGCTCACACATCTTCCACATCAGGAAGTAACTAAATGACTCCTATTCGAGTTTGATTCCTTAAAATTAATTCTATAAATCACTTATGTAGGTAAATACTAATTCTTGAGCAGCACCCTTAACAACATCTAGTTTTATAATACCTAAGTCTTTATCTAAAGTATTTTCATATTTTGTCATAAATATTCGAGGGTTTAAAATGATAGTACTATTTTTTAGATTATCAAGTACATAGTGATTTCTTAGAGATATTTTGGATATTCTTCGCGCGACTTTTATGGCAGTATTGCAGGAGTTTACGACCAAAGACGCATTTTAAAAATTTATGTACTTTTACGGGACCATTTTGTACAGTCCTGTTGTGAATGCTTATCTAAATATTTTACTTTAGTTTCAGCTAAGAAATTTTTAGATTAAATATCTTTTTTACTTCACACAGAGCAGAAATGGATATGAAACAACGGGTTTTAAACGTTACTTGCATCGAACAACGTTAGACGAGGTACAAGTGAAAGGTCACGGAATTAGGATTTGTAAATATCTACATACATAGCAGAAACTTGAGTCAGTAACAGGCTTGAATAATGCTGATTGTGTTTAAATGATTCGTCTTAAACTCATTTAATCATAATACATCGGATTCTCATTAAACTACAATACAATTGTATTGTTCAGGAATAGGAGTTATTAATGGTCTTAAACTTTTTGCTCCACTTTCTGGCTTCGTGCTATTTTTTGTTCTTGATCGTTGATTACTTAGTGTGAATCTTACAATGCAGCATTACATAATATTATATAGCAATACTCTATTAATAGATAACAGGTTTAATTGGAGTTATTACTATGAAGTTTATGAGAGATGAACACGACAGTTAAAATCGATTTTATTAAAGATTCAGTATTAGAAAATTTTAGTTATTGCACATGAAACAAAAAAAATAATCAAATTAAATACCAAATTCGAAACAAAATAATATAAATTAGGACTTTAATTAAGATTCAACAGCCGTCAAGTGACGTATAACTTTTCCTTTTAACAGAAACAGAAATATAAATAGGAGTGATATTTGTAAGCAATACAATATCAATATCGTAAATTGCGATGCATACCTGTTACCTATCATGGAAAATTTTAATACCTAAAATTCTAGAGTCAAGTATCTATTTCATAAATAAATTATTATACAGGTAATACCTACTTACCTAATGATGAAATTGACTGTGAAGAGTTCTAGGAATCAATATATGCGATAGATATGATTCTTAAATCTAATTACCTCAGTAAACTCAATCCGAGCAGGATCACCGATCACTGAGCCATCTGGTTCCAAGTACCCGGCGTAGCTGATCAGCTGAGGGTTCCATATCCTGTAGTCGTGCTTGCCGTCTGTACGTTGCGGGAATATGGTTATTGCTGACCTGGAAGAACCAGGTAAATATAGTGGACTGAATCAGACACAGATCGCATATTGATTTGAGTTGATTTAATATGATTCGATCAATAAATCTTCGCATACTATAATGTGAGCACATATTACATAAGTAACTTATTACGGATTTTTATGATGAAAGTATTTGCTATTTTTAGCGATTCCTGAGCGTTTGTCATTAGAATTTATGTACAGTAAAATATAAAAAGCAATTGTTTTAAATACGATCCAGAAAAAGCAGCGATTCGTACAAATCGAAATACCGTATTCAGTGTAATCGGTAGGTACTAGGTATAAAGTAAAAAAGCTTTTGGAGCACCTTAAAGATGATTCATGTCCTTGATTTAAATTTAAAATCAGATAGTTATGTTAATAAATAATTGAATCAAGCAAACTTTTATGTAACGAAGTTAATGCAATATAAATCTCTTGTTCTGTTATTTATTGAAAATGGGTCGGTGGAGAAGAGTTCAACTTTAATTAACTTTTTTTTCAATGAATCTTATGCGTATAAATTTCTTTTAGTGCCTAATTCATTATAACTTTTCGAATTTCAGAATTAAATTTAAGTGAAAAACAAGAAACCCATTATTTTACGCTTCTTTAATCATTTATTAAGGGAAATTCCGAAGAAGGCTCGCTTTTACGCATTTTTATTGTTAATTCTTTCATTACTGGTTATAAAGACTTAAACACGCTATAAAAGTAAACCCTTGAATATTTCACTAAATCATAATAGTAAGGAAAAATGTAAGTAAAATTACAATAGAATCGTAATAACCGTTGTGACATAAATCAGTTAGCTATAACGAAACTAAATGTGTAAGTAGAAGGAATTATTGGAAGAAAAAAAGAATTATTACCTTATATTCCCTTTATTCGTAGCGTATTTGATGTGATTACACAGCGCCTCGAACATTCCACTCGCTGTCGTTACCTCTCTGCAATCGAAAATCTGAAGACAAAATACATACATTTTCATTATTATTTTTTGGGAAATGAAGTGCATGTAGTAAGTTTTATCTTATAAACGAGTAAATGGGATACCTGATGATAACAGAGTCCATTCCTGCAGCTCATTACGAATACCAGTCATGACACTAATGAGTTGGCGCCCAAGCTGAGACTGTCATTATTCCTACCTCCATTATTTAATTTATTATATAATCTTTGTTGTTTGAGAAATCTTATTTACGTCTTTAATCTATCACCGCAGCGGGACAATGTATGAGATTTTTGTGGAGTCAGCGATTACCTACTATTTATTGAGTTAAATATCGTTATATCTATAGTCAAAATTATCTAAGATGCCCATAATGATAGCTGCTATTTATTAATATGAACTAACCTTGTATGGGTGTCTTTGAGCGAAATGGAATATTCATTTACTTGACATGAATAGTTGAATACTTACGGACAAAGGATATTGCCAAAATTTGTTAAAAATCCCTACTCATTTTCATTGGCGTTGATTATAAATCATATTATACGTTAAAATCTAGTAAAAATCCCATCACATCATAATTTATGTAAAATTTAATAAAAATATATGACGTCGAAACAATCTTATATGAAGAAGCCTAAATCTAATCTGACGTAGGGTGATGTGACGTCTTGAAACCGTTTATAAAACCAATCATAATCGATACATTACTATAATCGTTTAAAAATGAAAATTGATTAATTTAATTACATTGTTAAAAATGATTTGCTTGCATTTGAATTTAAAATTAGGTACCCAATAATACCACGACGAATTGGATGCTAACAAAGGACATTTTCCATTATGTATGGGCACTTCGCCATCCATGGACAGTAACTGCAGATAATATGTTATTAATTTATGTATTTAAGGTTGCGGTAAACATTTTTTTTTCAACAAAATAATAATTATGTATACATGAATGTGTCTTACGAAATAAGCAAGAATTTATTCACTGTAGTTTTTTCCTGACGCTCATAATATAATAATTATTATGTCAAAATATTATTATGAAACTGAGCGGGACTTTCATTCTATCATGATCTATCTTTCTTTCTTTTCTTCTCTTTCTTGGCCGGCAACGCACCAGCGATGCTTTTGGTGTTGTTGATGTTCATGGGCGAATGGATAAAAGAATATTTTATTGAAGTCGTAAATAGGTACATAGCTCAATCGAGGTAGTAAGTAGGTAACTAGGTACCTAAATATTACGGTTTTTAGTTTAAAATTTAATTATCGAATCGATTAGAAGATCTTATAATTTTGAATCGATTTGTTGTAAAAATTGGTTTCTTTCGTGAACCGATTTTTTTGTACATCTCTAATGTCACTGTGATGGCAAACGACAAATTGGGCTTCTTAGTTCGCGGTGACTATAATGCAATTTACATTAACCCAGGTAAAGTTGTTAGTGTCATATGAATGACGTATGTCATATGAACATTGTTTTTGAAAATGACCTTAATATATACAAAATTTAAATTTTAACTTCCTCAAATATACGAAATTAAAGTCGTCATCATTACCAGCTCGTCATAAAGTTGACAGAGCGCTTAGCGGCAGGCGGTGGGTCCTTATTAAAAGTTGTCATGTGGCTAAGAATGTTGCGAACTCCTCTTGTTTTGCGATGTTATCTAGTCATAATATATATTCAACTTCAACTTTTGCGAAGAATACTATAATATTTGACATATGAATAATTCCAACTTTTGTAATGAACAGTATCACTGAATTTACTATACAAATATGTTCACAGGTATAGGAGGATATATACTACTACTGACTAAATAACGTCTCCCATTCTTCAGATATTACTTACAACATATATAAGAGAATCAAAATAAAGGAAAGCCTAGAACACCGAACATAACCTCTCTCTCTCTTTCTAATACTGCAAACATACATACGTAAACATAAATATATGTATATCAAAAAGATATTATCCGGTTAAATATGGCTAAACTAGTCCATTTATATGATCTAGTTTGGAAACAGATAAAATCTAACACAATAATTTGTCATAAAGCCTAAGTAAATTATGAACATTTCGATGTCATAACTCTACTGAAGAAGGTTAATATTCTAGTAAAATGACGGCAATTTATAATAAGTAAACAACGATGAAGTAATGAGATAGTGCCGTACTTTTTAAGTGTATACTCCAGTGTCTCTCAAATTTAGGAAGTAAGATTTTCCTTTGGCAATTAAAGGCAATGAACTGCAAACGTAATATTACATAAATAAAAGAATTGTTTCGTCGTAATTTTATGTTCGATTACAGTGTCTGAAATAAATGCATTTTAACTACGAAACAGCCAGATTTCTAATATTTGTATGTTTGAACCTTAAAGATAACTGAATTCTACGCGGTAAGCACATTATATTTCAGGTTGTAAATTTATTCATCCGAGTCCAAACCAGCCTTACTACTCGTGGTACACCCTGCTGAGCTGAACAACGGACAAAACCATGACCAAAATCATGATCAAACGGTCCCTCCTATCCTTAATGGTCTCTGAAAACTGCTATACCAAGTTTAATTCCGACGGTACCGCATAGCGCATGATATTAAGGTATTTTAGCTACACCCTCCTTCTAAACTATCCGTGAAATGTTTTATACATCTTTGGGTAGCTCAGTAGCACTGTCGGAAAGAACTCTCTCTAACGCAAATTCCTCGTATCCATTCGGTCGCTTCTGTGATGGTGTTATCATTAATGAGTACACTTGGGTACCATAAAACAAAGTTTGAAAAACACTGGGATTTTCCATAGAGAACAGTTTGCGCCTTTGCCGTCAGGTGCATCTACTCGTTTATGTAGATGATGGTAAATTAATAAGATACGCGGGGAGTATCGTTTAATCCTTACAGTATTTCTTGGAAATCTTAATACTAATATTATGCAATTTATTATGCGTTTATGACGACAAAATCGTCTGGATCGTACCTTAATGGGGCTTCACGAACACTTAAATGAATATAAAATAATTATTAGGTGTGTTTTTTTATGTCATTTCTAACACCAACTCTTTTGTACATGGATTAGGTTATAGCTTGATTAGACTTGAATCAGATTAGTTACTTAAATATGAAGTTCTTTAATGTTTTGATGCTCCAATTTTTAAACTTTATTATGAAGTTTTTTTGATGTTCTAATATTTCAGGAGTTTTGCAGGTTATAACTCAAAATTCTCTAAAATCATTAGGTATAGCTATAATTATTTCACAAGAAAGATCATCTACCTGTAGTTTCTTCCACTGTATCCTGCCAATACATCTGGTAGCATTCCGCCATCCCAGCTTGGCTCCGAAGACGAGTTCAGGGGTTTTCAGCTGGTATGTTCCAGTTTGTTCCAACTCCTTTTCCACTTCTTTCAGTCTGGCTACATGCGCATCAGAGTTCTCCCTGGAGGGAAATTAGACGTTACATGTATATTTACTAAATACATAATTACTAATAGTAATACATAATTACTCATCATTCATCAGTTATTAAACCTATCTAATAAAACTAAAACGGCAAATTTTCTGTACATTGAATATTTTTTAAAATTTCGATTAGGGGGCACTTAAATAACGATTTAGAGCATAAAAATATTTTTTATAACTATTGTCTGTCTGTCTGTCTGTCTGTCTGTCTGTCTGTCTGTCTGTCTGTCTGTCTGTCTGTCTGTCTGTCTGTCTGTCTGTCTGTCTGTCTGTCTGTCTGTCTGTCTGTCTGTCTGTCTGTCTGTCTGTCTGTCTGTCTGTCTGTCTGTCTGTCTGTCTGTCTGTCTGTCTGTCTGTCTGTCTGTCTGTCTGTCTGTCTGTCTGTCTGTCTGTCTGTCTGTCTGTCTGTCTGTCTGTCTGTCTGTCTGTCTGTCTGTCTGTCTGTCTGTCTGTCTGTCTGTCTGTCTGTCTGTCTGTCTGTCTGTCTGTCTGTCTGTCTGTCTGTCTGTCTGTCTGTCTGTCTGTCTGTCTGTCTGTCTGTCTGTCTGTCTGTCTGTCTGTCTGTCTGTCTGTCTGTCTGTCTGTCTGTCTGTCTGTCTGTCTGTCTGTCTGTCTGTCTGTCTGTCTGTCTGTCTGTCTGTCTGTCTGTCTGTCTGTCTGTCTGTCTGTCTGTCTGTCTGTCTGTCTGTCTGTCTGTCTGTCTGTCTGTCTGTCTGTCTGTCTGTCTGTCTGTCTGTCTGTCTGTCTGTCTGTCTGTCTGTCTGTCTGTCTGTCTGTCTGTCTGTCTGTCTGTCTGTCTGTCTGTCTGTCTGTCTGTCTGTCTGTCTGTCTGTCTGTCTGTCTGTCTGTCTGTCTGTCTGTCTGTCTGTCTGTCTGTCTGTCTGTCTGTCTGTCTGTCTGTCTGTCTGTCTGTCTGTCTGTCTGTCTGTCTGTCTGTCTGTCTGTCTGTCTGTCTGTCTGTCTGTCTGTCTGTCTGTCTGTCTGTCTGTCTGTCTGTCTGTCTGTCTGTCTGTCTGTCTGTCTGTCTGTCTGTCTGTCTGTCTGTCTGTCTGTCTGTCTGTCTGTCTGTCTGTCTGTCTGTCTGTCTGTCTGTCTGTCTGTCTGTCTGTCTGTCTGTCTGTCTGTCTGTCTGTCTGTCTGTCTGTCTGTCTGTCTGTCTGTCTGTCTGTCTGTCTGTCTGTCTGTCTGTCTGTCTGTCTGTCTGTCTGTCTGTCTGTCTGTCTGTCTGTCTGTCTGTCTGTCTGTCTGTCTGTCTGTCTGTCTGTCTGTCTGTCTGTCTGTCTGTCTGTCTGTCTGTCTGTCTGTCTGTCTGTCTGTCTGTCTGTCCGTCCGTCCGTCCGTCCGTCCGTCCGTCCGTCCGTCCGTCCGTCCGTCCGTCCGTCCGTCCGTCCGTCCGTCCGTCCGTCCGTCCGTCCGTCCGTCCGTCCGTCCGTCCGTCCGTCCGTCCGTCCGTCCGTCCGTCCGTCCGTCCGTCCGTCCGTCCGTCCGTCCGTCCGTCCGTCCGTCCGTCCGTCCGTCCGTCCGTCCGTCCGTCCGTCCGTCCGTCCGTCCGTCCGTCCGTCCGTCCGTCCGTCCGTCCGTCCGTCCGTCCGTCCGTCCGTCCGTCCGTCCGTCCGTCCGTCCGTCCGTCCGTCCGTCCGTCCGTCCGTCCGTCCGTCCGTCCGTCCGTCCGTCCGTCCGTCCGTCCGTCCGTCCGTCCGTCCGTCCGTCCGTCCGTCCGTCCGTCCGTCCGTCCGTCCGTCCGTCCGTCCGTCCGTCCGTCCGTCCGTCCGTCCGTCCGTCCGTCCGTCCGTCCGTCCGTCCGTCCGTCCGTCCGTCCGTCCGTCCGTCCGTCCGTCCGTCCGTCCGTCCGTCCGTCCGTCCGTCCGTCCGTCCGTCCGTCCGTCCGTCCGTCCGTCCGTCCGTCCGTCCGTCCGTCCGTCCGTCCGTCCGTCCGTCCGTCCGTCCGTCCGTCCGTCCGTCCGTCCGTCCGTCCGTCCGTCCGTCCGTCCGTCCGTCCGTCCGTCCGTCCGTCCGTCCGTCCGTCCGTCCGTCCGTCCGTCCGTCCGTCCGTCCGTCCGTCCGTCCGTCCGTCCGTCCGTCCGTCCGTCCGTCCGTCCGTCCGTCCGTCCGTCCGTCCGTCCGTCCGTCCGTCCGTCCGTCCGTCCGTCCGTCCGTCCGTCCGTCCGTCCGTCCGTCCGTCCGTCCGTCCGTCCGTCCGTCCGTCCGTCCGTCCGTCCGTCCGTCCGTCCGTCCGTCCGTCCGTCCGTCCGTCCGTCCGTCCGTCCGTCCGTCCGTCCGTCCGTCCGTCCGTCCGTCCGTCCGTCCGTCCGTCCGTCCGTCCGTCCGTCCGTCCGTCCGTCCGTCCGTCCGTCCGTCCGTCCGTCCGTCCGTCCGTCCGTCCGTCCGTCCGTCCGTCCGTCTGTCAAATTAGTAAAGTTGTTACTATTACTCCGGGTCATATTTAGATCCTTTTTATCCCGGAAAATTAAAAGTTTGTATGGAATATTTTTTAAACATCAACCGATTTGCTTGAAATTTCCAACAAATGTTCCTTGCTTAAATTGATCGAACATATATTTTTCAGTTTTTCAAAATTTTGCAAACAAAGAGAAAAATACAAATTAATGTGAATAATGCTTATTTTTCAAAACCCGCTCCTGGAGGAATCCTCTATGATTTTATCGTGGGTTTTAGTATATAAATTACTAAATATAAGTACTTCAATATAAATTCACCGTTTTTTAAATTTTCTTCTGAGGTACAAATAAGGTAAAACACAATTTCCGTATGCGAAGCTGCGGGCAACAGCTAGTATATGTAGGTATAAATATGACAAAACTATCTGATCAATGTCTATACCTGAAAGAAGTTTGAAAAATGCTATCAAGTATAACTATTGGGAACTTATGTTTATAGGGAAGGTGAAATTTATAGACAGAGAGAAAAAGAACTGAAAACCACCGTAAGGTGTTGTGGTAAACTTATAATTTTTTAAGCCTTCAATAGTTAATGGTAGTCATTAAATATTATATTAAGATTCATTATTATATCTTTGGAATCTCTTGGAATTTCAAGTGTTTAGAATTTACCTGAGGTATTGATGATAAATAGGTATTACGAGAAATGGAAGGATTCGTGCAGAATACATAGTATGCAAATTCTCAATTTACATTTTTATTACGGGAATTGCGGTCAAATTTATTGTACATTTATTTGCCACTATTTAATTTTGCGTTAAATTTCACTAGTCAGTATTTTAATAGAACGTATTAAGACGTTGTATCTTTTTTGGATTTTAATTATTTTCGTGCCATTAAATGCAGTTTCATTAAATCCTCTCGAAGTAAATTTTTTTTTTTCAGTAGCTAACTAAAAGATAAATAATACAATATTTTGATTAAATCAAAGAATACATTAGTTTTGACTATCAGGTGTATAATAATATGTCGACGGATGCAAGGTAAAAAAAGTTATCTGCAATTTTGCAATTTTGTGATTATTGCTTACTTAAAATATTATATTCCACAACATGGAAATTTTTTTACAGATATTGCCTTATTTTTTGCACTTTTAAAACGTAAAATTTATTGTCACCTGCCACATGTTCTCACCATCACCCTGCGTTGACTGGTAGAGAATGCCAATGGGCATTAAATCCGCCCTTTGTAAACTATATTTAGGATGTTTCAATAAAAACTTAATAAATCAATAAATAAAAGCAGACATCTACTCCTGTTTTGTAAAGGAGGCCATTGACGATGCGATCGATCGGTGCGATCGATCTGCCGGACGTCGCACCGATCGATCGGTTCAAAAGTGCCGCTCATACACGAACGATCGATCGTAGCGATCGATCGTAACGATCGATCGCAACGATGAGTAACGATCAAACATTACTTGTTTGAAACGGAAGGTTAAAGACGTGCTCAAATAATTCAATACGTGCCCTACAAAATGGAAAATGAACTTCTTTTCCTTAGCTATGTGGCAGTAACTTTGATTCGGCTACAAAAGAAAAAAATAAAACTCTACTTGATTACTAAACTACTAAATTACTAAGCTACTAAATTGTCCGTTTACAAGTATTAATTTACTTAAAATTTAGTTAACTACTTAATACGTGTAAACCGAACATAACCGAACATTTTTTTTCTTTCTTTCTTTTTTCTTTAAATATTGAATTATCATCGGTCCTCGATAGGTCTACGAAGTTTGGAAGAAGTCTAACCGTTTAAAGCTAATATAAAGCGTGTAACTAGGTTTTTTTTTCTTTCTTTATTTTTAATATTGAATTGTCATCGCGGCATCGGTCCTCGACAAGTCCACGAAGTTTTTTTTATGGAAATAGCCGGCAATCGAGCTGACGATCTACCTGATGGTAAGTGGCTATCGTCGCCCATGAACATCAGCAACACCAAAGGTAAAAGCGAAAAGTAAAAGTAAAAGTGAACCCCATGGAGAAATAATAATAGTAATAATGGTATTAATTAACAATTAAAATCAATACTACCAATATAATCCCTCCGAGGGCCTTACCACCAGCGGGCCGGATTTGGTCGCCTCTTACGACACCCATCCGGCGTGAGTTTAGGGTTAGTATTCTAAAGCCGCCCCAATACGGCAAAAAAATTTTATTTGTTTCGTCCATCGAGTGTTGGTAGGTACGTAGCCAAGGCATTGAAGACATGCGACGCGTGCGGCGGCCGGCATCAGAATGAGACAAATATCGCATCGCTGATCGCAAAGGTCCACACACAGTCGATTCATCGCTGCGATATTCATGATTGCATGGATTTTTGTTGCGATCACCGATATCGTCTGCGACCAAGCAAATCGTTAACGATCTTGACATACACTGCCGATCGGTCGGTGCGATCGGTCTGCAACGACGGATCGCACCGATCGATCGTTCCGTCAATGGCCCCTTTAAAACTGCATGATGTAGATGCGTGCAACTACCGCTGGCTGTTTGTGCGCGGGTAGTCGTAATGTGTTTTATCAGTCAGATGACACGCTCTTCGCCGGCCGGCAATGTTTTTCTTTTACAAGTAAAAATGTAATATGCTAAATTTTGTATGAAGGTATTTTGATAAAATAGTTAAAAGTTTGAATACATCACTATACATTTGGATTTATCATAATCAATAACTTTATTTTATAATAGTAAATGACTTCGATATAATAAAACATTCATTACATTTTTTTTCCGTTGCAACATGAAATTTATTAATTCTAAAATCTTTCTTTTTATTATTTTAAGTTCCAGTATTTTTTTTTTAGTTTTAGTTTAATTAGTTTTAATAAAACTGTATATTATCTGTTAACAAAGAATTAATAAATTTCATGTTGAAACGGAAAAAAAAAATGTAAATGACTTAATTTTTGTATTAACTGAAAATTTTGAACCATACTCCCCTAAATCTGTAAGAATTTAAATTTTTATGTTACGACCAGTGGCAGTTAACACGGTTGCCACGTTTTGGAACACAATGTATATGCAGACAACTGCAATATCTCATGAAATAAACGTAATTCGTCAAAGTTAAATATACATAATTATGCCTTATTAAATAATAAAGCAGTGATGAAAATTTCAACAATCTTGGTTTAAAAATAACAAAATGGGAGCATTTTTCCCTTTTATCCGCTCTCCTGAAAAGTAGTTGTTTTTTATATAACTCTTTTTACTTCGCACACGTCGATGTAGATATCTACTAACAATTTAATACAAAAATATATTCAATTAAAAACCATTTTGCTTCGTAATAGTATTAACACGTATTCTGCTACTCCAAGACAATGTGCAAAGAACACATATATTCATCGTACTGTGAACATGGTTATATTTACACAATCTGTATGTTTTACATACATAAACTTACGAGCAAATTTATTATCATACGAGTAACCACCCTCGCTTTGCTTCGGTTTTCTTATTATTTTACACCTTAGGTTACATTATTTGAGTTTTATTAAGGATCCCTAATTTTTTTGAAAATCAAATATAGCCTATGTTACTCGGGGATAGTGTAGCTTCCCAACAGTGAAAGAATTTTTCAAATCGGTTCAGTAGTTTCGGAGCCTATTCAATGCAAACAAAAAATCAAATCTTTCCTCTTTATATATTAGTATAGATGTGTGTAATACGTGTAATTGTTTTCATTTAAGGGAATTTGCGGAATTATCTTGCTGATGTCTATGTGATATTTTGTCAGGGTCATACGCAGTAGTATATTTAAGAATAAAAATTTAATATATTCAGATTAAAAATTATGAAACTTCAAAGTCTGCATGTATTTCAAAAACAGAGGTAGGCAGAACTTTTCCAGTTCATGAATTGTTCCAGATGTCCTGATTAACCTAATACTAAGTAAATAATATCTTCTTAAGTAAGTACCTATAGCACTTAAGCGTAATATGAAACTAGAGTCTCTTTTCTTAATTGAGGAGGCTAAGATCATACTCCACCACGATTCATTAAATCACCTCAAGCGGCGGAAGTTTTTATACCACTCAAAGTCCTCCAAAATAGCAATGACGGCTATGATAACCACGACGCCTTAATGTGCCCTCCAAAGCACGTAAAACATACGTTATCAGGATAAGTCCTACATAACTCAGAATAAACTTGATTAATTATAAATAAAAATATACCCTTTAAGCTTCACCCAGAAAGAAAAATATCTTTGAAAATACCCTTATAATCTGCGACTTTCATTTCCGAATATTAAAAAAGACGGAATGATCGGAATTCAATTTGTTGGGAATTGTCTTTGGACTTCAGTCAAGCGTATCCTAAAGTAAATGTTTATCCCATTTTTCTTATTATGTATTTTTGTAGCTATTATATTTACTACTAGCTGTTTCCCGCAGCTTCGCATACGGAAATTATGTTTTACCTTATTCGTACCTCTTGCAGCATAAAATTAAAAAACGGTGAATTTATATTAAAGTACCTGTATTTAGTAATTTTTATACTTAAACCCACGAACAAATCACAAAGGGTTCCTCCAGGAGCGGGTTTTGAAAAATAAGCAATATTCACATTAATTTGTATTTTTTTCTTTTTTATTTGCAAAATTTTGAAAAAGTGAAAAATATGTGTTCCACCAATTTAAGCAAGGAACTTTGTTGTAAATTGGAAGCAAATCGGTTGATGTTTTAAAAATATTCCATACAAACTTTCATCCCGTTTTTGGGGGGGGGGGGGGGGGGGGCACTTCAATAACGTGTTACAGCACAAAAATATTTTTTTTGTTATTGAAGTGCCCCGTAATCGAAATTTAAAAAAATATTCAATGTACAGAAAATTTGCGCTTTGAGTTTTATTATACTCGTAGTATAGAATAGAACAGATATATATTTATTTATTTATTTATTGTAAGATTGAAGTAAGTCTGTAAAATGCTAGATACCAGAAATGCATGCATACTTGATTTAATACTTAAACAAGTATATTATTCCTTACATGATTCAAGTCTTAAAGAATATGTTTCCAAATGGACTCGTATGCGTATTTTCATCTTCTATTACACGTACGATTAATAATCTGAATTTACCAAGAAAAAATAACCGAATTCAAAATAACTCAAAAACTACTACTCAGATCTAGCTCAAATTTAAGTGGGACCCCATGACAAGCACCAGCTTTCGATTAAAAAAAAATCATCAAAATCGGTTCACAAAGTCGAAAGTTCTGAGGTATTCTGAGGTAACAAACAAAAAAAAATACAGTAGAATTTAATACCTCCTCCTTTTTTGAAGTCGGTTAAAAATATTAATTAAAGGTCACTTTTCTCTAAAAGATACTTGCTACGCAAAGCTTCGCAGGATAACCAGTAAAAGAAAAATAAGCACATACTTACAACTTAATTACTTTTAATCGCCAAATCATTTTTTTAATTGTGTGGTTACTAATACTTAAAACAACAATAAATATAAAATTCCTACAGTACCTAATTCAAAAGCAATAAGAAGAGTGAACTTTAAAGACTTTATTGCCACATAACATCAGGACGTAGAATTGAAGCCAAGATAGTTGGTATATTTTTTAGGAGATTATTTGGATTTTTGAAAACTGTTTTGATATAGATAAGAATTTATATTTGACTGGGAGAATTACATCCGAATTGAAACTTTTGAATATGATGTACATTGATTTTGTTTTTTTTAATGCTTAGTAGATATGTAGAGACATGTAAACTGTGGAATGAACTTCCTGCATCGGTGTTCCCGCTAAGCTATGACATGGGGTCCTTCAAAAAGCGGGTATTTTTTTTTCTTCGAGGAGGCAATGCATTGGTGACGCCCCTAATGTTGCTAATGTCCATGGGCGACGGTGATCACTTACCATCAGGTGACCCGTCTGCTCGTTTGCCTGCTTAAGGCATTAAAAAAAAGATAGGTACGTGTATTTAACGCCAAGAGATACATACCTTCTAATAGAAGAGAAGTATTGTTGGAGAAACATCTGTGCCTCTTTGAATACTTCTTCCGTACTCCGAGGTGTATCCCCTCTGTTGGGGATGTCCAGTACGCTGGACTGGCAAACCTTCTCCGTGCATTTTGTATTCTGTAAAAGAAGAATCTTTATTAAAAAAATTTTTGGATCGTCATGTATGAAAATAGGTGACTGGTGTTTACGTTTTTTGAAGTTATACCTACTTCTTATGCGACTTGCAAAAAGGTTTCGTTAAACGTTTGCGCACCATGGAGGGGGTATGAAAGCACTGGACAGATGGCCCTAGCTTCATGTTATCTTTACCTCTTTTAAAATTTAATGTTATTACTTATACAAATCTCACAGTGTCTCAACAGCGTGATTCAGGTTCATGAACAACGCCATCTAGTTTGTACTTGTTTATTTTTATTTAGTACAAAATTGTTTTTGAAAGATATTTAATTAAAACTGATACACGTTATTAAATAAAATATTTATTTAATTATGTCAAAGAAGTATAACTTCTCACGCGCGTACAAAAGTACACGCACCCTTTTTTGACGGTTAACTTTTTATACCTACTTTGTTAATAAAATTGTTATTATACTCCCTTTATATTTTTAACAATTAAGAGTACAGTAACAAGAGGTATTATGTAATTAAGAGGGTATATTATATAGCTACCTACTTGAATGTAACTCATATTTGTGAAAGTTGCTTGACGTTATCACTAATCAATGTTTAATTGTATTATATTTGTATTTATAACATTGATAAACTCTCTGCATTTCTTCTCGGTGTAAAACATATCAAAGTCATACAAGCGTGCATTATTTTTAAAAAAGATGTACAAAGTTTTCTTTTAACCTATTTGATATAGTCCTGGCCTTATTTATAATATACTAGCTGACCCGGCGAACTTCGTATCGCCTAAGAATGTAACAAATAATTAAAATGGGTACAGCCATTCTTAGCCGTTACAGTTTCTGTGTGCTCCTCCCTCTCCCTCTCCCTCTCCCTCTCCCTCTCCCTCTCCCTCTCCCTCTCCCTCTCCCTCTCCCTCTCACGCTCCCGCTCCCGCTCTCGCTCCCGGGATAAAAAGTATCCTATATCCATACATATCCAAGCTCGGAGCTTTATTTTATATCTGTATAAATAACTAATCTATCAACTATATATAACAAAATTTTACCATATCCCACAGGAACAGGTCTATTTTCCGGGATAAAAAGTATCCTATGTCCGTCTCCTGATTCTAAGCTACCTCCTTACCAATTTTCAACCAAATCGGTTCAGCCGTTCTTGAGTTATAAATAGTGTAACTAACACTACTTTCTTTTATATATATAGATTTTATCCTTATCTTTTTTGATAAGAGTGAAAGAAACAAAACAAGGCTGTACAAATCTATAACTTTGCTTGTTTTTATGAACAAGGGGGTTTGCCGCCACAGATTTATTTTATTTATTACACTAACATCTTCACTAGTCACATTTACTTAAACACGAAACAATTGTCAAATGTAACTATAATTAACTCAGCGCTAGTCGTACGTTCTACTCATCAGTTTGTTAATCAGCTCGCAGCTCCCCAGAGTACGGTGAACGGTGAGCTGCTGAGCTGAGCCACTCGACAGCTTTTGTAACACAAATCAGCTCCCTTGAGACGTGGTGTTACGTTGTCTAGTTGGAATTGAAATCCGTTTGTGTATCTCTTTAATGAACACACATGGAAGATGTTTGAAAAAGTATAGTATTCACAATACTTTACTTATCAATGATTTTTGAGTTTTTCTTCTTGTCTGTGCTTTGTATGCTGTGTGGAATAAGCCGATGTATGGCTTATCCCGCAGCTTAATCTTATCTTATATCTTTTTTTTTGCTTACCTACCTATATGTTATATTCAAATTTGTGCTTGTTTTAATCAATTGATTATATAAATAGGTTATTACCTATCATTGTATCTTTTAACATTGTATCTTTTAAATATTTTTAAGAGATACAATGTTTAATTAACAGTTTATAAAAAAATAATCCCATCTAAATATTTTTTCGAAATTGTATTAAGATACAGGCTTTCTGAAGCAAAGCGAGAGCGGTTACTATTGTGTAATATAATTTAAATAAATAATATTTTATTGTACAAATATATTGCACAATTCATAAGGATGTAATAATAACGCCATCATCTTTTTTATTGACGTATATAAACTGACCTATATCAATGTTCCAAGATTATTATAAATTATCAAGATCATTACATAGTTCCATTGAAACACTGCGTTTATTATACAGTTTTCCTAGTACAATCTAGATAATTATCCCTAGGATGTTAGAGTTGCTACCGGAACTAACTCAACGGTTGAAGACAATGTGCTATGATTACAATTTGCTGCCAACCTTTGCACTGTTAAATTACTTAGATATCCTATGAATTTATCTTTAAATACATTTTTGTATAATTTAATGATTTTGCTGCAATGTATAATTTATGTTATAAAAATTCTGTGCGGTTAGGTCCTAATTCAGGTATTTTGCGCATCTGAAACTTTCCTATTTATTTGCTACTAATAATATATTATTTGTGTAAATAATTATTTTTTCTAATGTACTTTTACTAACACTAAGCAGTATTATTAAGTATTTCTTTAAATAAATCTGTTACAGAGTATTTTCTTTAAAAATGCGTAGGTCGTTCAATCCTGAGTACACGGACCTAAAAAAAAGACGGACGTAATCCCAAGAACAAATTCAGTGAAGCACCCATAGGAATACCAACTCTGTATTCGTACAAGTACACACACCCACACATTGACACCATACGGCTACGACATTGACACCATCGCCAATCAAAAATTACAAAATTAAGTACACATGGTAAGCTAGCTGTCAGCTGTCAGCCTCACTCTCGATTAGGCAAGGTTACGTCCGTTCTTTTTTTATGTCCGTGCCTGAGTAATTTATATTCGTCAGAGCAAGTGGCTGGCATTGTTTTTAATTTAAAGAGCACGGATATTTACAGCTCTAGTTATGGTTGTCATTCTCTGTAAATTGGCTGTAAAGAAGATAATTTAATGCAGCGCTATTAAGATTTTAATTACAAGCCTCTTGTGTAGATTATCATTCAGATTGTGTCACGTTCAATTAAATAATTATAGGCAGACAGATTCTTATTTTAAACAAAGGTAACGTCAGAAGATACGGAAAGTAAATCTGTACTTTCTAAAACAATCCTTCAGGACCACGATATGTAGGTAAGTACACCAAAGAATATGACAGGAATATTTTATACGTAGGTACTTCTAACTTGAACGATACCGCAAGTTATTTTTAAGCATTTTTACGTGAAAAAAGAAAACTTTTGAAAAACAACTACAACACAGTCTTCCTAACTTTCCGCTACATGTAAATTGAAGATTTTAATTTTATTGAAAACTAGCTGACCCGGCGAACTTCGTATCGCCTAACAAACTATTTTTTTTCTAAAATAAAAGTAGCCTAAGTTACTCCTTGTTACATCAGCTATCTGCCAGTGAAAGTCCCGTCAAAATCAGTCCAGCCATTTCAGAGATTAGCCGGAACAAACAAACAGACAGACAAAAATTGTGAAAAATTTTGTTTTGGTATATGTACCGTGTATACATCCAAATGCACTTAGTAAAAAGCGGTTATTTTAATATTACAAACAGACACTCCAATTGTAGTTATTTGTATAGATATATTTTACACCAATAGTAATAAAATACCTCAGGCGAGACTTCGAAAGGCTTTTGAAAATTCCTTTTATCCCTACGGAATTCACTACTGCAGTACCTACTAGTTAATTTTACAAAGAAACTCCGTTTAAAAAACTTCCTTTTTGTCTGTTAAAGAACCTTTTTTACTTGGGGCTTTACCAACTACTTTGATATTCTTTACTTGCAGTTCTTTCGGTTTATTTTCCAGTGCTTATCTACGGAGATGTACGCCAGTTAATATTCATAAAGGAAGGATTATCCGAATGTTCTTTAGTCTTCCTATCTTTTCTGCAACACGACTAATATAAACTTGGATGCAAGTTGGTATTTTTTTGTCTGTAAAGACGGACCTTGAAGAGTGAGGAGCTTGGCCCTTCATTAGTGAAAGCGTTTTAACCGACTTCAAAAAAAAGGAGGAGGTTCTTAATTCGACTGTATTTTTTATGTTTGTTACCTCAGAACTTTGGACTGGGCGAACCGATTTTGATAATTCTTTTTAAAAAGCTTGTCATGTGGTCCTAAATTTGAGCTAGATCTGACGAGTAGTTCTTGAGTTATTTTGAAGTCGGTTATTTTTTTCTTGATAAAATTCAGATTATTCTAAAATCGAATGAAAGATATTTATGGAATTTCATCTAATTATTATTTAACTATAATGACTACATTTTAATTATGCAATAAATCAATATTTTAGTTAGTTTCTATACATCTATAGTTATTACCCACTGCAATGAATCAATGGTGTAAACACATCCCTGTTATGCTAATCGCACTAGCCGCACTGAACCGTATTGAATGTGTTCTAAATCCGTTCATTAGGTCTGCTTATTCAGTATGTAGGTATAATAATTGTGTACTCACAAACCTGCATACAAGAGATTTCACTGTTATTATCGAACCCGCGGGAAACATGTTTGATTGATCTCAAGTAACTGCACTCGAAGTAATTGTTTCTCGGTTTTATTACGTGCTTGTTACTGCCTACTTATGCCTTATAAATATCCCTAACACAACATAAAATCCCGCATTATTTCTGGTTATACAGCATTGCGACCAGTACATGTGTAAATTCATGAACTTCTTTAGAAACGGACGGATCTAGTCTTACAGAGTGTGTCTTACAGAGTACAAAAACCTCCGACAAGAGCAACATGGAGGATTAAGTTAAAGAAGAATAGTCTTTGTAGTGAAAAAGCGTCCGTCAAAGTGTGTTAAATGAGGCTGGCGATGCGGCAACAACAGGGTTTTGGACTACGTAAATAGCTGAGCACAAAAACCTCCTAAGAGTGAACGTTGGCTATAACTGTGGCTATAGCCTATAGAAGATGGCTTATAACATGGAGCCATTTAAAATCGGATTGAGATCATTAAAGACACAAGTTAATAAAAACGTCGATAAACCGGATCGGTACGAACGCAACAAAACAAAATGAACCCTACACTCATGACGGTAACTTAACAAGCTGTCAACGCAATATTATAGGTTGATACATATCTCAGAGACAAAAAGACAGTAAATCTGAGTCTGACTCTTTAACATAGGTTCAGTCCCTACTATTAATTTTATAAATACGTTCAATGTTTTATTAGATTCCAATTTAGTTTTTTAAAGATTTTCTATTGACAATCCGTGTTTAAACATATTTTAAAAGATTTATAACGTTTATTTATGAGGTAACCAAAGATAACTTCATTTACTACATTTGTTTCGTTAACTTAATGTTTACTTCTATAATATTAATAATAATTGGAATTATAAAAAAATTACATCATAGCTAGCAACTATCAAAAAAGTTTTTTTTTGTTTTCCTGTCCCATTTTATCGTGTTTAATAAAAATTATAAATGTAAATTTTAACAAAATAAAAATATTTATAGAAGCTGGCATTATCATCGCCCCATTCACATGACACATTAGGGTACCATACAGTGGAAGCTTTTTTGTTTATTTTATCGTCGTGTGCAACCTTAAAAAATTTTTCGGAGTAGCGGCCATGCCACTATTTTTATCCCCTTTAAACTTATCCCAACTAAAATAAAACAGTAAGGTGTGTCATAATAACCAAAGAAACACTCAAGCCAACCAAAACGTTGTATCAGCAAACTTTAAAACAATAGAACTTATTTTGTCATTACTCAATCGTCAATATCTAGGGGCCTTTATTTCAAGGTAATGATGAATACACACTCGTTTATTTGTTGACTTCTTGCACCTGATGGACCGGACATACCTAAAGGGGCTTACACATTGGCTACGGCATTACGTAAGCCACTTGTTGAACCGTCTCTTATCATCGGATACGTGGTTATTAGTCGTCGGATGGCCAGAGAAGTTACCGCTTCATTGCCGCCAACGCGCTAGTAACGGCTCTGGTGTTACATGTGCATATTCGCTGATCGTACTGATCAGTCAGCCACTTTAGTAATAGCTAACAAACTTAGAGGAATAATTTAATTAGGAAAAAGCCTTTTTTAGTTGGTCATCTGGTCAAGTTATGAAAATTGCAATAATTAAAAAGACAAAATTAGAACTCTACATTGCATCCGTGAAAAGCCAGGGAGGGTTGCTAGACTTGCTAGTATTACAATAGTTAATTTAAATTATATTTTAGATAGACCATGATATTCACTATAAAATTATACTAAAAACTTAACGTAAAATCCACTGAGTTTAATTATTGAGACTGCACACTAACCGCGCTCTCCGAAATATTACATACACACTATTCGATGGACGCGAGAGATTTTCAACTACATAGTTATACTATTAGATTATAAACACTACTTCCTATCTTCCTACGGTCATTAGCCTCATCAATAAAAAAGGTAAAAGGCCCCAAATGTCCAAAATGTTTAAAATACATAAATGACCGTGTCCACTTTTTAATCTGTGCCAGTTAACAAAAAACCTGCACTTATGTCCATTAAATAAACCGTATATTTCTAGAAGACACGCAACCGGAACTAATTGAGCGTTGTCATCACCTAAATTTGCCGTGGTTAGGTTGTCCCGAAACTAATGGATCTACCGATTCAAGGATCTTTTTTGTTTGCCGTAACTAACTGTCAGCTGTGCCGATAATGAGCTGTGTGCAGATAAACAACAATATTTTGTCTTATTTTTTATATATTGCGTCGGATAAAATGACAAATTTTAATAAATTTACAGAAATCCGCCTTTCTGTCCGTAGCAAAGCGCCGAGACCCGCTGTAATTTGGCATGGATATACATATTTACTAAAACCCCAGAATCGTAGAATAAAATATTGACAAACATTTTTTTTTCAGGGTACCTCCCCTACAGGTTTTTCTCCATGTCGATATTGAAGTTCTTTAATAGTTATATTAAATTGGTATAGTTAATTTAAATAAGCTAATTATATTAATATTTGTTTGTGATAATAATAAGGTAATCTCTATGACTTGCAAATGCAGATAAATTATGTGTGAATTTCACTCCCCAAAACAATGACGAAGTAAAAGTTACAATGAGTGTTTTTGTCGCTAAAGACTTTTTGAAGACACTCTTAATGTGAGAAGTTAGTTACATTCGAGATAGAATAAAGGAGCAAATAACTGTGTCTAAATACATAGAAAAAATAAAGTATTGTATAAAAATAATATGATATGTGTAAACAACTTGATAGCAATGAGTCATGTGTTGTGTTATATACTAATGACGAAATGATTTTAGAAATCACACGATATTTTATTTGTCTACAGTGCCGGCGTTAGGGCCACTGACGCCCTAGGCAAGAATATTGTGGCGCCCACATAAGAAAATAAAAATCGAGCTTTTTTGCACGAAATTTTTTTTACCGAACCAATAGGAACGTTTATTACACGGACCTAAAAAAAGACGGACGTAATCCCAATAACAAATTCAGTGAAGCACCCATAGCACACCCACTTCACTGCTTCAATCGCTAATCAAAAATTTCGCACACATGGTAAGCGAGCGGCCAGTGTTATGCTTCACTCTCGGTTAGACTAGGTTGCGTCCGACTTTTTTCTTTTTCTTCTCTCTTTCATGGTCTGCAACGCATCAGTGATGCCTTTGGTGTTGCTGATGTCCATGGGCGACGATAGCCACTTACCATCAGGTGGATCGTCAGCTCGTTTGCCGGCTATTTCCATAAAAAAATATTATTTTTCCTTTTTTTCTTTTTGCTCCTCACCCCAAATGTACGCCCTCCTTAAGGCGCTCTAGGGCGTCGCGCTACACCCCCCACCCCTTCCCCCCCCCAACACGGGCTCTGTTTGTCTAAAAACTTACCAACAACCATATTAATTTGCTACATTGCCTTTCTTTCAAGCCACCAGGAAACGCGGTGTCCTTAAAACTCCATTGTTCAAACTTTCAGGGTGATTCTCATTATAAGCTTTGTGCAGATGTTAAACAGAAGCAATTAAAAACAGAAACGATATGATTCACAATTGACTAACACCAGCACTTGGGTGAAAATGGCTAGAACATTTGTCATCTACTCTTACTGTCATTTTTATAGCAATAAAAAAGTAACAGATTATTCGTGTTTTATCATAATTACTGTCTCAAAGTTGATGGGTACCTACGTTATATCGGCAACAAGCGCCCAAACTACGTGGGAACTTATCAAGGGCGCTAATTCAATAACAAAGACAGCTTGTTGCAAGTGTTTCAAGTGTTCCTAAATGAACGAGTTTCCCAAGCACCTTGTTAGTAGTTTATTATTCATTTACGTACCATCGCAGGACTCGAACACTTGTTATGTACTGATAGGGTTTTCCCACGGTCTGTGTATGGTTTAATAATTAACTTTTGGGCTGGTTGTTATTCGAAACCTTCATGGTCGAGTGGTATTTATGGGATTGTGGGATAACCTACAGAGGTTTTTTCAATTTCCATGTATTTTCTAAGGAAGTTTACTTTATAATTATACAGTTCAGTTTTCATGTTCGATTCCCGGCCTAGGTAAGCAATTTTATGACAGACAAATGGGGTTCCTCAGATTAATGTTGCGTGTTTATGTGCTTCAGTATTTTTTTACACAAATAAGTTAATGCTTGACCACAATGTTTAATATATTTATACATAATTATATGTATACATAGACAGCCATTATAGAATAAATATACAAGTGGTTAAGTCGATGCCTTATACCTTATGACTTATTTATTTACTTATCAATTTTCATATCGAAACAAGTTGTAATGGACACAAGTAGGCCACACAGTAGCGATAGTCATGTAAATTTAACATTACTTAGCTTTTATCAAGCAAACTGCACGTGTTTGTATTGAATACTTAAATATGTTAATTGTATTGATTTAACGTGTTGAGATTACTTCACAACATCGACGGCAATGAATCGAAGTAAATATTACGATAACGATTGATTTGATTTGAGTTTCCGCAACCTGTTTTTATATTTAACTAGCTGACCCGGCGAACTTCGTATCGCCTAAGAATGTAAAATCGGTACAACCGTTCTTAGTTTCTGTGTGCTCCTCCCTCTCCCTCTCCCTCTCCCTCTCCCTCTCCCTCTCCCTCTCCCTCTCCCTCTCCCTCTCCCTCTCCCTCTCCCTCTCCCTCTCCCTCTCCCTCTCCCTCTCCCTCTCCCTCTCCCTCTCCCTCTCCCTCTCCCTCTCCCTCTCCCTCTCCCTCTCCCTCTCCCTCTCCCTCTCCCTCTCCCTCTCCCTCTCCCTCTCCCTCTCCCTCTCCCTCTCCCTCTCCCTCTCCCTCTCCCTCTCCCTCTCCCTCTCCCTCTCCCTCTCCCTCTCCCTCTCCCTCTCCCTCTCCCTCTCCCTCTCCCTCTCCCTCTCCCTCTCCCTCTCCCTCTCCCTCTCCCTCTCCCTCTCCCTCTCCCTCTCCCTCTCCCTCTCCCTCTCCCTCTCCCTCTCCCTCTCCCTCTCCCTCTCCCTCTCCCTCTCCCTCTCCCTCTCCCTCTCCCTCTCCCTCTCCCTCTCCCTCTCCCTCTCCCTCTCCCTCTCCCTCTCCCTCTCCCTCTCCCTCTCCCTCTCCCTCTCCCTCTCCCTCGCCCTCTTACGCTCCCGCTCCCGCTCCCACTCCCGTTCCCGCTAATAGCTATCTATCACCTACACATAACAAAATTTTACCTTATCCCGCAGGAACAGGTCTATTTTCCGGGATAAGAAGTATCCTATGTTCGTCTCCTGATTCTAAGCTAACTCCCCACCAATTTTCAGCCAAATCGGTTCAGCCGTTCTCGAGTTATAAATAGTGTAATAAACACGACTTTCTTTTATATATATAGATTTATTATTCGTTTTGAAAATATTGAAAATATTTTCAATGTAGATCATACCTGTTTTCCTCATATTTGCCGTTTCGTAAGGAGGCCCCATATCAATATTTGTTGTGGCGCCCCCTTAACGTCAGCTGTCAAATATAAAAAGAGTGCCAACTGTGGTGATCGCAGGCCGCTGGCGACCTTTTTTTGAGAGTGTTAGTGGGAGCCCCTATACTCTGGGGGCCCCGTACAATTGATACGGCTGATACGGCCGGCGGTAGCTACGCCCCTGCTGATTTATATTTCAGTATATTTATTTATTGCAACATCTATCTAGCATACTGTTATAAAACCTTGAACGTCACATAGTCGTTAAAGACCTATATTGTAATCTAATCGCCGATTTTTAGCTACTAGTAACACCACGGTTAATCGTTAGTCAAGGTCTAGAGGCAGCGGTGACAACTTAAAATCAGGTCTACTCGGTATTGCAATAAAAAGTATAAGGGCAAATTTAATAACGAAGGCTAACTGCAGTTTGGTTTCATGCTTTTTTCTAAAATCTTTTGTAATCGATTCAATTCCAGCGATGACTCATTTTTCCCAAGATGCATTCTAAACAGGCGCACTGGAGTAAATCAACGGAAATGATCAATAATAAACCGTGTTGGTATTATTATTGGCTTGCACTCCAGAATCTGTGGAACCTACATCATACTTATAGCTAGTTAATTCGACTGCGTTACGTAAAAAATAAAATTAATCGACAAATCCAAAAAAAAATGTTTTAAAAATTCAAAATTTAATATAATTTATTCATTATAAATATCACTAATACATTTACGCGTGTCATTTTTTTTATTTACCAGCTTATCGGAAAAGTGCTTTGTCATGGAGGAAAAGAAAATCCGCAAAAAAACTCCTCAGCACATCTTTTAAAAATAAAAATAGATTGGTATATTTATTATAAAACAAATATCACTAACTTGAACGGAACTGTTTGCAGAGCTGGTCATTTCCATGCGTCTTTGTCATTTAAGTACCCACTTATCTACAGAATAGTAACCCTTACTAAAAGTTGAGGTTTTACATGTTATTAATTATGTTATTAATACAGATACATTTTATTCTAGGCATTATAAACTAGGCTAGTGCCTTAAAATACCGGGGTTGAATGAAGCCACATGTCGAAATTAAAAAACTTTTAAGCTAATTTTCTATTTTCTTTCAGAGTCATTTAATACATTACATAAAACTATCCTAATATTCTTTTCCTTATTGATCTTAAAGTTTAGTTCACAGAAATGTCTACTATATTATACGGCGTTAAACAACATCTATCACATTAGATGTGTGATGCGCGTTATGTCATCGATCATTTTCGCAATCTTATAAACATTTACAATGCTGTTATCATTAGCGTGTGTGTGACATTGTATGTAATAAGAAACTCCTTGTGGTCTTTCTAAAGATTTCGGAATATGTTACCATAGTTTATTTGTTCGGTGAACGTTTCATGTTGCCTTCAAATTAGCAGCCCTAAGAGGGTACGGGTTATTTGTTAAACGCGCTCGAGCAACGATCACATAGACACCGATCAGGGACACGAATATAATTCTTGACAAAAAATAACCGACTTCAAAATTAGGGATAACTCAAAAACTACTTGTCAAATCTCGTTCAAACCTCAGTGGGATCACATGACAAGCACCAGCTTAAGAATAAAATAAGAATCATCAAAATCGGTTCACCCAGTTGAAAGTTCTGAGGTAACAAACATAAAAAATACAGTCGAATTGAATACCTCCTCCTTTTTTGGTGTCTGTTAAAAATAAGAGTGATCTGCTCGATACTGCCCGTTTAATTACTTTGTGATACTGCTCCTCATCGCTCTTAATTTCGTGTTCCTGAATAGTGTCCTGTGTGCATTTTTATTATTATAATACGGGTACTCACGTTATATATTTTATACGCCGATATTGCCACCCAGTTGCAGGGATCGTGTTCTTGGCTAGACTGCGGTGGCGAGTCGTGACCACGATCCCTGCAACTGGGTCGAAATATCGGCGTATAAAATATATATCGTGAGTACCCGTATTATAATAAATATTTGTTCGGTCCACGATGAGTTAAGTTTAAAATCATGTCATGTGTGCGTTGCTCTATCGCGCTTGTATGGAGTTGTCCTTGTGTGATATCAATTTTGTGCTAGAAATTTTGGCATATTACACCAACGTGATGTTTTCACTCCGATTAAACTTATAGGAAGGGTTCATATATTTTATTTTTTTATTTTATTTACTTTATACATAATATCAGATTAAACTGCCACACTCATGTCTTATGTTTAGTGTATGCGATCAACGGATAGAAAATTGACGTGGGAAATAAACATCGTTGGTCATTTACCTATTATAATATTCTACATGGAAATCCCTCTAATTTTTTACTTAGATTATAAGCAAATGCTTCACTACAATCGCATCCGATGGCAGTGATGATTCACTAATCACCTACTAATACTTGAACTCATTAAATACTCTTAATAAAATGATGATGATGTAAACAGGAGATTCGGTAGTTCCGGTATCAAGACCAAATCCTGTATTGCCGGAATGAAACTCGTTGTCTTAATTTGTTTATTATAATTATAATAAGAGTTATTATGGTGGGAGATTTTCTCACGATACCGCATAATATTTAATGGGTGTGTTTAAGTTTACGTGTGATAAATATTAATACAGGAATAACCTTACTTTAGACACCAAACAAAGTATAGTAAAGTATAGTAACATAAAAAGTAAAGTAACAAGTATAGTAAAAAAAACCATACCAAAAAAAGTATAGTAACATAAACGTATACTTATGTGCGCCTGTGAGAAGTTATACTTCTTTGGCATAAAAAAAATTCAAAAAATAAATAAAAAAAAGAACTTCAAAAATATGACATTAATTTGTCAATGAAGCGCCAACACAACCTGTCACCATGTCAGAAAAATAATAAATATAATATTATTAAATTATATTATTAAAATTATGTCATTAAATATTACTGACCACATAACTATGCAATCTAATATATAAAATTCTCGTGTCACGCTTTTTTGAAGTTGAACTCCTCCGAAACGGCTCGACCGATTTTCGTGAATCTTTGCGTGCATATCGGCTAGGGTGGAGAATCGGACAACATCTATTTTTCATCCCCATACCCCTAAAAAATTTTTGGCAGAACAACGTTTGTCCGGTCAGCTAGTAAGTAGATAAAAGATAAAAAAATATGTATGAATCGAACAAAATTAAAAAATCCAAAATAACGTTCACCTACCTGATTATTATTACTTCCTTTTTCAATGCATTCAGTAGAAACTGCACCGTAATTTAATTCCCGAGAATTAATAGATAAAAATCTATTTGAAATCAATCTGCTATCTTAGTCACGAAGCTATTAGCAACTTGATGTTAAACAAATTGGTATGAAAAAAGAAAAGATTGATACTATCAGAGACATATTAATAGCCATTGTAAAGCGGTGCTTGAGGACATCGCATGACCAATTGCTAGGCGGATTTGGGAAATACCCTGAGATTCGAAGCAGTAGAGTACCAAATGCTAATTCAAATTTCAACTTTTCGTTACATAGATAAGACTTAAAATAGCTTTTATAATCTCGGCGATCTTTTTTCCCGGTTTTTATCATGCGGAAAAAGTGAAACGATGTGTTTGCATTTATAAATTTTGCACCCGAATGTACCTATCATCATCGACTACCGCTCAACGAAACGATGAATAAAAAATTCAATAATAAATTCTTCATCTATTAGTGATTCATCATTGAATTCAGTAGAAAATTTAAGGAGATCAGTCATTGACCTCGTACACAATGTAATGTCATCGTTTGATCGTCAGTTTTTTACTAGTTTGTCGTTTATTAAATGTATAATAAGTATAACAAGTGATAGTTAGCGAGAAGATTTTCTGTGCTGAATCATGGTAGATACGTAAATCATGCAGTATTATTAGCTTTTTCGTCTTTCTGTGATTACCACAACGCGTCGCGCGCGTTTTCATAAGGTCAAATTAAGCTTTGTGGTCGTTTGACAGATGCCACTACGCGTTGGTTGCTCGGTTTGTCTGTTTTCAAATTCCGTTAATTAAAACCTTTATTTACGAACTTATTTCTATAACTTATTTCAATTGTGTCGAAAACTTAGGAAGGGTTCAATTTTAATTAATTTGAAATATGTAATCCATCAATTACTTGCTGTTTTTATATTTTTGATACACTTAGGAAGTGTCCAATTTTAATTAATTTGAAATATGTAATCCATCAATTACTTGTTTTTTATTTTTGATTTTATGGTACTTAGATGGGACTTTTAAAATTTTATTTTATCCAATTTAAAGAAACAACATCTCATATGAAATACAAACTTGCTCCGTTCCGTCGTGGGTAAAAATTATATGTACTTACAAGTTATCCATTTATGGGTCTGACTAAAACTTAAATGTCTGGGTAAAACTTTTTATTATTTAAAAAATAAACCTGAAGTTGGCTTAGTTACCAAAAACTGTGCGAGTTGCGAAAATGTCTCTGATTTGATATAAATCTATAGAAAAGCAAGAGAAGGAATGTCCGGTTATAAAATGTCTTTATTAAATACGAATATTTAACTTTCAAAATAACAAATATGCAAGACGCAAGCCTTAATTAAGAATCAATATGACTGTAATTTTATTATACCAAGGGCAAGGCCTAATTTGTATAATCATTTCCTTTTTTAATAGACGTTCATTCTGACACCGATACAGTAAGGGCTCATTCCCATTGACGAATCGTACACGAATAGAAATACAAAACGTCAACGGTGCATTATATAATTATGTGTGATTGAGTTGTAAGTACTGTGCGTAATTAGATGTAATATAATAATATAATATCGATCACAGAGACCCACTAGTATACATAAATAGTAACATTTGCCTACAACTTTTATCTTTTTACTGTCATTTAATTTGTAAATGGTAATTCTTCTTTTAGCATACACATGATATCTTCAAGGTATTCAGGAAGAATTCAAAATATTAATTTAAAAAAGGTGTAAAGATTTAATTGTGATTTTATAGGCACAAACTTTTTTTACTCAGTCAGTTTTTTTACAACGTCTAAGAACGGTATCAAAAATTATACAGTATGTAACTCAAGGTAGCTACATATTAGCGTGAGATTCTTAATAGTTTGAATCAATAACACAAATTAAATGTAATTGCATACTCGAATGACCATTTATATGAGTGCATATTTGTATTATGTAATCTATTACACTAGTGATTATGGTAATTTAATGTACTGTACCTACTACATAAAATTTTATTATAAAAATAATTTAAATATTTACCATTAGCTTTTGTACGCGGCTAGATAAAACTACAATTGTGGAAACAGATTTTTCAGATCCAATTTTGTACAGTAGTTTGCGTCATACGCGCCCAAGCATACAGACAGACATACAACTAATTCTAAAGATGATTGTTTTAGCTTTCATTGCTCCTAAGGCTCTACATTATTAATTTCTCCTAAATATCTGATAAAATCGACCAGTTGTAATGTTTTGTATTATTATTTAGTACATAGATATAATAACCGAATTCAATGTTTACCAGAGCTATACCAGTCTAGGATAAACTTAGCTTTATCTTTAAATATTGAAAATAAAGTGACATAAATAGACATCGGAATGCGGTTTAGTAATGATTAATGATCACTTAACTTTTAACCTGACTACCATTTTATTCATTTCAAATCATTAAAAAATGATCACTCACGGCACTCAACCGTAGTAATTCGTTAAATTTATGAAGTCAATTTTATAAATTCAATTATTCTGTGCACTCAAAAGCGGCTTAAACCAAATAAATGAACTGCCACTCAACAGTAGGAGTGTTGGCAAACAAAATTCTCATTAATATTTATAATATAGAACGTTCACTAGTTGGCTCCTGGCCATTTAATGATAGCGATTTTAGCCTTTATTGTCATAAAAATAAGGTTCACATATCGTCACTACACATGCTTTGATTACACGCTTCATCTGCTATTGTATTCATACTAGCGCTAATCTGGGCTATTTTGAATACTCGACATATAAAAATATCTATGACGAGTTTTATGTATACCAAAAATTAAATATGGTAAGCGGATGTTATACAAATCAAAAAAAAATATTGTTTATTGCGCACCAATAAAATATAAAGGAATATTGTACAGATTATGAATTAACACTGAATTAATGAGAACAATGTTATTATATTTTGGATTACCTATATAATCAATTTGTACTCACAGGATATAGAACCCAGAATTTTAGCCAAATGATTAGAGCTAACGGGTCTTTAGATATACGGATAGCAATAAAGGTTTAGGTATATAAGAAAATATTTTATGTGTACCTACTAGATGCATAGATATAGTAATGAAAAAAACATTCAAAATATTATTATCATGGGAACTTCATGGAATTCAGTCTGCTGTCATTAGCTATTTAATACTGACGAGTAACCACCCTCGCTTTGCCTCGGTTTTCTTATTTTTTTACACCTTGGGTTACATTATTGGAGTTTTATTAAGGATTCCTAATTTTTTGAAAATATAATATAGCCTATGTCACCCTGGGATAGTGTAGCTTCCCAACAGAGAAAGATTTTTTCAAATCGGTTCAGTAGTTTCGGAGCCTATTCAGTGCAAACAAACAATCAAATCTTTCCTCTTTATAATAGTAGTATAGATAAAACATCATCTCAACATTCAATTATAAGCAAAGCTAGAGAGCATTCTAAAAGTAGAATGCAAGTCATCATTTAGAAGGAAAACTAAACCTAAGTAGTTCAATCTAAGTCGAGCGCAAGAGTTTAAAGATTGACAACTCATTAACTAACTTTGTCTTGCGTCGGTTGCACTTGATTGCGAATAGTTTATTGCTCTCCTATTTTATACTGATACAAAACTGTTTGTTTTTGGAACGAAGTTCCTTATCGCGCGTTGCGAAAGGGGGCTAGGCGGAAAATTTTGGGACGAAAAGTTGTAACGACACTTTTTGCCGTCGTTAGTCGTTACAAGACGTGCGGCGGGCGCATGTTTCTCTGTCTGTCTCTCTCTCTCTCTCTTATAGAAAGCAAGCCAGATATTTTCGTTTCTTGCAGTAAATACTAGGATGTTTTTGCTATCCTAGTACTTACTGCAAGGAGCTTCATTTCATCCGGGTGTCCCTTGACATCTCTCAAGTTTTTTTATTTCTATACTAGCTAGCTAGCTATACTATAAGTACCCTATTCCAGGTGTTATGTGTACCTACATCAATTTCATGAAAATCCGTTCAGTAATTTTTGCGTGAACAAACATCCGTACCATCTTTCACAATAATATTAGTAGGATAAAAATGCATTGTACTTCATCATTCAATGGATGGCATGAGAAATATAAATAATAAAAAAATATAGCAATTTTAATGAAATCTCTGAATTTATATCTTTATGAAAGTACCAACAGTATTCATTTAATACTAAAGTAAAAGGCTATAGGCATATCCTTAAGGCTTATGTCAATCACCAGTGCTTGAAGAAAAGGCAATATTATGTTCGGATAATGGAGGTTAACCGCTGAAAGAAAAAAAAAGGAGATTAACGCTTACGCCATTCAGAGAAAACTTTAATGAGACGGTCGAGGATATCTTTAGTAGCTCTTTAGCCATACGTCAGGTGTATAGACACATTAATTCAGTGACGGATTAACCCTTAATCAAATTAAGCAATTGCTTAGGGCATCACGTCTGGGGGGCACCAGAAGAAGCATAAAAAAATCCGTCATTAGGGCATCACGTTTCATGTTTTAGGCGGTAAAGGTTTAAAGACCGATTCTAGTTGACATACGGATAGGGGGGCCCACAGGCGCGGATTGCTTAGGGCATCAAGTAGTCTTAATCCGTCATTGCACATTATAAAACCTTAACCAGAATATTCCTTTCTGAGAATACAATCAAGTGTAGATATACAATACAGTGCATCAATATGACTTCGCAAAACTGAGTTTAATTCGGGTGAGCAAACAAATCGTGGTATTTGCTCAGCTGATAGACGTAGGTTCAACGCATTGCTACGATCTGACTTTAAGCTTGTCGTGTTTACGTTCAACCCAGCCGAGAGCTGTGAAATCATAGCTGAAAATAATCATTTTATGAAAACTGACAATAAGCAATCAATTCGACTTTGTGTGTGTTGACACATACAGCAACGCGACAAAATGTTGCACTGAGACGTTGGCTAGTACAATACAATTTGTTTGAAATTGCATATTAGGGTTCCGTAGCCGAATGGCAAAAAACGGAACCCCTTATGGATTCGTCATGTCTGTCTGTCTGTTTGTCCGTCCGTATGTCACAGCCACTTTTTTCCGAAACTATAAGAGCTATACCATTGAAACTTGGTAAGTAGATGTATTCTGTGAACCGCATTAAGATTTTTACACAAAAATAGAAACAAAACAATAAATTTGGGGGTTCCCCATACTTAGAACTGAAACTCAAAAATGTTTTTTTCATCAAACCCATACGTGTGGGGTATCTATGAATAGGTCTTCAAAAATGATATTGAGGTTTCTAATATCATTTTTTTCTAAACTGAATAGTTTGCGCGAGAGACACTTCCAAAGTGGTAAAATGTGTCCCCCCCCCCCCCGTAACTTCTAAAATAAGGGAATGATAAAACTAAAAAAAATATATGACGTACATTACCAAGCAAACTTCCAACAAAAATTGGTTTGAATGAGATCTAGTAAGTAGTTTTTTTTAATACGTCATAAATCGTAAACCGCAAAAAACATTGATCAAAGTTACAACGAACTACAAGAACTTTTATATTATGTTACTTGCTGCTACGGAACCTTTCATGGGCGAGTCCGACTCGCACTTGGCCGCTTTATTTTCATTTAGATATCGCAACGACAATACACACACTGTCACTGAAACTGTGTTCGATTTTTGTGTTTAAGGCCCGGTGCCCACGTAACGTGATGTAACTGTGATTTAATCTATGAACACGCCACGTCATGTGAATGGGAGCTACCTTAAACTATTTTAATGTGGATATTTGTGACAAGTTACGGGCAAGATACCTTGTCAGCAAGGCCGTCTTTAACCTACTGGAGGCCCTGGGCAAATTGGGATAATGGGGCCCAAATGATTTTGACAGGACACTATTTTGTTGGAATAAACAAAGAAAGTAGATAAGCAAGCCTCTAGATTTAAGCAAAAGCTAACCTAATAAACAAATTGACATTGTAGTCAGTATTTAAGGTAGAATTAAAAAAGTTTTTCGGTAATAAATATCGGTTATCGTTTAGTGGTCTGGCAGGAACTAGGGGGCCCCCATCAATCACGGGGCCCTGGGCACGTGCCCAGAGTGGCCAGTGGGAAAGAGGGGTCTGCTTGTCAGATCCTGTCGTGTTGCTTACGTAGACATCGGGCTTTATACTAATCATGTATTATGTCATTTTGTCGTAGTTGTTCAACAGTTGTCGAAGTAGCAAAACTAAAATCTCCACAAAACCAATAATAACTCTTAATAAAATACGCAATTCCAATGAAATCAAATGGAAGGAATTTTGCTGTATTTTCCACTTTAAAAATATAATTTTTCGGTATCTTAAAACAAGTTGTGGTCCACCCAACTTACTCTGTATATTCGCAGAAGTGGGAATGGATATAATTATCACGTCAAACGGGTATTCTAAATAATTCGTATTGACAATGAACTTGTTCATTTTATAACGGTCATTACATTTTATACGGAAATTAAAGCAGGTTATAATCAAATCTGACATGAGTACAAGGATAGGTGAATCATGCTTGTAGAATATAATAAAAAAAATTATAAAACGTCATTGTAGAACTTATGAAAGTGAAACATGACATATTGTATATGACATAATTATAATATTAATTTACTAGTGGATACCCGACGTGTGAACGGTGAACAAAGTGATCCAAATGGGTAAGTCCAACTTCGAGAAAGAAGTCACTCGTAGAATCCAACTCGGATGGGCTGCGTTCGGGAAACTACGTCATATTATCTTGTCGTCCAAAAAGTTACCTCAGTGCCTGAAGTCGAAGGTGTTGGTGCAGTAGGTATGTGTTGCCAGTGATGACATACGGATCCGAGACGTGGTGCTTCACTATTGGCCTTATAAATAAGCTTAAAGTCGCCCAGCGGGCTATGGAACGAGCTATACTCGGTATTTCTCTACGCGATCGAATCAGAAATGAAATCCGTAGACGAACGAGGGTAACCGACATAGCTCAGAGAATTAGCCGGTTGAATTGTCAATGGGCTGGCCACATAGTTCGAAGGACCGATAACCGTTGGGGAAGAAAGGTCCTCGAATGGAGACCGCGCCTCGGTAAAAGGAGCACAGGACGCCCACCGACCAGGTGGACCGACGACCTGAAGAAGATAGCGGGTATCCGCTAGATTCAGATGGCTCAGGACCGGTCTGAGTGACGTAGATTAGGGGAGGCCTATGTTCAGCAGTGGACCTCAAAAGGCTGATGTATGTATGGATGTATGGACCCGACGTGTGCTACTACGCAAAAAAATGTATGGAAAAGGTCGAAAATCGAAATTGTGCCCAATGCATTGTTTAGTGATCTCAAACTATCTCCGCATTTCAAATGACACCAGTTTGGGACACATTGGTTGGATTGGTTGGAAACACGTGGAGGTATCAAGTTGAAATTAATATGAAATACTCAGGTCTGCAATCTCTTGGATCTGTTTAAAAATCAAGCTTTTTTAAGTCAACATATTTTTCAGAATTTTTTTACTTGTCCAACTCCAATCGTTTAGCCAACTGGGGGGAGGACACTTGACTCTAACCAGATTTATCACTTTAAAGCCAAATATTTCGCAAACGGACCCCTAATTCCAAAAATGTTTTTAGAAAACCCATAATATTTTTGAAAGTCCTTTTCAAGGATACCCCACACTATAGGGTATGCGACGAATAAAAAATTCATCCTCATGTTACCTGTAGGGGAGGTACCCTGAAAAAAAAATGTTTTTCAATATTGTATTCTACAATTCTGGAATTTTAATAAATATGTATATATCCATGCCAAATTACAGCTTTCTAGCAATAAGACGACAGACGGACGCACGGACATGACGAAACTATAAGGGTTCCGATTTTACTTCGGAACCCTAAAAACTGTGACTGTAGTATAAATTTGGTAACGAAGTTCAAGTTCACGAAGTTGTGTTAAATAATAGTAACTATTTACGTACCGAAACGTATTTTATATTTCAAGCATTGTAAAAACCCATTATTGGATAACGGTTATAAGTGAGACACACTAACCATACAAAAAACTTGTTTGTACCGTTATTTTATTTCTGCTCTATTAGAAAAATGACCAAACGTAAAAATGGGGAAAAACCGCTAATAAGACCATACGTACGAATGGGAAATTAGATGTAATTTGAACCCTGAAGTAAAACAATGAATAATAAAAATCAGCCAAGCGTATCTGACACTAAGGAGTACAAAAATATAAAAAAATGTTTTGCGAATATTACTTTTAATTACGCCATTGATAATATTTGATAACGGAGTATAATGAAATGTTGTTATTCTTGCATAAAGTTATTGTATTTTTTAACAACACTAAAGTGCGACTGAGTAACTTGTAAGCTTAGGTACAAATAATGTAATAAAATTTAAATAAAATAAAGTAATGAAAATAAGCTATTCTAACTTAGCTTGATTGCTTTTTATTATTATATTACTTTATTTAATTATGCCATCGAAGTGGGCGAGTATTAAATACCTACACCTAGTGTTGTACATTTAAAATAATATATGACGAACAACAACACCTACTCCTACTTGTCATCTTCGTGGCACAACAATAGACATATAACCCACTTTTTATAACTAAATACCGGATGCATGGAATTTTTATAGATTCAATAGTATGCTGTCATGTTTAAAATCGTTTATGAATGAGTAAAACTGAAAGAATACAATAGGGACAGTTTATTACAAAATGGTTCACTGCTAACAAAATGGAATCGTAAATTGATTCGATGTTGATTATTTTGTAATCGATAACGCGTTAATCGAGTCATGATAGCAACTCGCAATTGACAGTCGAACGTAAAACACTCTTGATTATCGATTAAAATCAGTCGAGATTGAATTTAAAATCAAATCAAGGTCAAATCGATTTCGGAAGTAAGCCAACAAGTTCGTAGAATTATGCGTTAAAATGACGCATCATATACTTTGTAGCGAAGGCAAAATAATGATCAGGGCGATTTTAATTGCTGAAACGTGTAGATAGACCACGTAAAAATGATTTTCTTGAAACATTTTAAACTGACTGACAAATCCAAAAGTATCAGTGATTCCTAAACTTTAAAAAGAGTTAAATTGCAAAACGAATCTTATAATAATTAAAATTAAGAACCGTAAAAATGATTGACCTGAGTTACCTAGTTGTTTTTTTATATTAAAATATTCGTCCAAAGATTATTGCTAAAAAAAACGACCAACTGCGTGTCAAGCCACGCGCAAATTAGGGTTCTGTAATAATTGTAAGTTCATCTTAGGTAAGTTAACCTGACCATGATAGTTTTCCTTTTAAATTTATCATAAGTATTATTGGTAGGTATACTATTACCGTGATTTTTTTCACATTTTCAACATCTACTACTTAGTTGAATCAAAAATTTATTTTCAGACCATTAATAATTTTGAATTTTGAAGGACTTTTAAATAATATCCCGTACTATAGGATAACAGAAAAAAATCATCCTCACCCTTTTTAAAATATTTTTTAAGATTTTATTTCATGAATCTAACAGGTACATCTAAAGTCCTGTTTCACTTAGTGGGAGCTATTTTGTGAATAAATTGCGTGACGGATTTATAATGTAGGTACTATTATAGAGCCGACGAGTCACTTTTAGTGAATAATCTGAATTTTACTAAGAAAAAAATAACCGACTTCAGAATAACTCTAAAACTACTCAGATCTAGCTCAAATTTAAGTGGGACTACATGACAAGCACCAAGTTTCGGTTAAAAAAAGAATAATCAAAATCGGTTCATCCGTCGAAAAGTCGAAAGTTTTGAGGTAACAAACAAAAAAAAAATAATCGAATTGAATACCTGCTCCTTTTTTGAAGTCAGTTAAAAATATTATAAGGCGCCATCTATTCACAATTATATAACAAAAATAGTAACTAACAGTTTCCAGTTATATTATTTACATATTGCATGCAAATGTAATCCATTATGCAAAATATATATCAATATTGGAATTATTATTCGCACTGTTCAGCTACTTATATAGTTATTTCATTCGTTCTTAGTAAATGCGCATAAAGAAAACGAAAAAGAGATAAAGGAAAAGTTTTAGATAAGTTTTGAGTGAAGATTCCAATTAAACGTTTAGTTAATATTATAATTAGAAATATCCAACCGGAATTCGAAATAAACAATCAGATGTTTAGCATCTAAGGACTAACGCCCGGCCCCAACTCAAAGTCACTGTTACTTAAACGCTCCTTAATACAGAATTTGTACGGTGATTCTTTACTAAGGAGAGATTTAAGTAACCGTTAGTGACTCTGAGTTGGGGCGTAGGTCTAATCTTAATAATAAGTAAGTAATCTAATAGTATAATAGTGATATTTAATATTATTGAAAGATAAACTCCTCTAAAGATGAATCGCGCAGTTGATCACTAATGACTTAAATTGTAGCTTGTAGCGCGATATAATTTATTGAGTTTGCATCAATACAGCATTGGAACAAGTTAGCGGAATAATTAAACTTAGTTGGTTGTTGGGACGTTATCTTAAGCCGTTTAGTTCAGAAACGCCGTACTTGAAACGGAACTGTCTGTTTATAAGCAATCCGTAAACTAGATTATTTAATGTTATTTATGCATCCATACCGCAGTTGTCTTTTATTTCATGTACACGAAATCTATCTATTTAAATAAAACAAAAAATGTCTGTACCGATGTGCAAAATATTTTCATTTGAAAACCAATAATGCAAAGATAGTTTGAGACCACAAAAACAATGCAGTAGGCACATTTTCGATTTTTAACTTTTTTCATACATTTTTTTTGCGTAGTAACATACCTATGCCAGGTATTCACTAGTAATGATATTAATAAATTTTGTGGAGAAACATTTATTTATTATGACACAATAAGTAACATTCTTATTGTTGCCGCCACTTGCTGTCATTTGATAAATATTTCTCAACGCTTCCATACCGATAGCAACTTAAATGAAATATCTATGACAATCGTCAATCAACTCTTCATCAACTTGTTTAACAGCTATTTCTATAAAAAGTAGGTATCAATGTTGACTGTTTCCAAAATGTTGTACAATCCTAACGCAGCAACATCTACACACATCGAAGAAATGTTTGTTATCAGATGTTGCCCGCATACACATGTAGAAACGTTGCTCCACAAAAAATAATTGCAGTGCAGATGCACCATTAGCATACACGGACAAGATATGGCACTACGGCAGCCATATCCTTATTGCTTTACGATCTACGTTTTTCACGTATTTGCAGTTTATGTAACCTAAGGAGAGTTTGATACAACATTCTTGACAAAAAATAACCGACTTCAAAATTAGGGATAACTCAAAAACTACTCGACAGGTTTCGCTCAAAAAGTGGGACCACAGGACAAGCACCAACTTACCATTAAAAAAAGAATCATCGAAATCGGTTCACCCAGTAGAAAGTTCTGAGTTAACAAAAATAAAAAAATACAGTCGAATTTAATACCTTCTCCTTCTTTTGAAGTCGGGTAAAAATAATATCTTAACTTATATACAAACTCATGCAACTAATTAGGTTAAAGATTGATTTAGGTACTCCAGGTAAAGCTTTCTAGAGGCGACTGCGTTATACATAATTGTTTTAATGGGTTGGCCTAAACATTACTGCTTGAGGACAGGGCCAACACGTGCTCAAACGTCGCACTTAAATTGGCCCAAAAGGACCATTGCTCAGTAAATATCCACGCCACGACGCTGGGTCACGTAGTTCATAAGAGAGCGCGAGAAAGATGACTCTACTTCTTGCTTGTAAGAAGAACATTTTCTATAAAATGTTCTCATGGGCCAATCTTTACTTTTCATCATTGATTGGCCATTACTTCTCTATAGAGAAGTGTAATACTCTCTGAACTATTAATACAACCAAAATTGTCTCTTGACTGCCAATTTCCCACTAAACTGACAAACGTATAGACAAACATTCCAAAAATAATGTGTGTATATTGCTATTGGTCTCAGAAACGGCTCAGTATATTTTGATGTGGTTTTCACTGTTCTCTTTTAATAATCCTATCCTAGTATCCTTGTAACATGTAACTTTAAAATTGTTCACATTATTAGACATTGACAACAATTCCTACTCTAACACTATTTGACAAAGTAATCAATACAGTCACGTCTCTACTAGCAAAGTTGTGACTGCTAGACGTTATCTCCGCTCACCACTGAAACGGTAACTTATTGGTATCTGTAAACTTATTTTAACAGGCTGTTAACAAACTCGATCAATTAACGTAACGATTATTTAGTTATAGTATCTGTCCAAAGATATTTTACTATATCTATATCTATAGACATATCATATTTGTGTTATGCTCATACATCACGATGTTCAATTTTTGAATCGCTACGACATGTCACAATTCTCGTATATTACAGTGATTTTATTAATAAGTAAATCAAATATATTATTAATAGTTTCAATTTTTAATATATGTTTTTTTTATTTGTATTCCTTGTTTCTCCGAGGTGGGCGTAAATAGAGGCGATGCAGTCTATACGATTGTCGCTGTTTAAGATGATATAAATTGTAAAACTGCTTTTGTTAGAAATAAATCTTTTACTAAAATATGAGTTGTTTATTGTACCTACAATTTCAGTCCTAATTAATTATTCTATAACGCATTTTATGTGCAATGTCCGAACGAAATTATAACAAGTGGCTGAATGAGACTGACTCAATTTCTGTACACATGTGGCATATCTACATCTTTTTACACATGTAACATATCATACATAATATCATCGCAGTGGCGGCCTTAGGGGGTGGCGAACAGGGCAACCGCCCGGGGCCTCGCGCTTGCAGGGGCCTCGCGTCATCACCCGAGTTAAAAAAAACTTTACATAGCAAAACAAAAAATATATGATTGTATAACTTTAAGAACGGAATACCATAATATACAGTGAAATAACAATAAAAATACATAAACTTTTGGTTATTTGACTGTATAAAACTATAAAATAAAATCGAAACCTTCGTTACAATATGTACCTATGTCGTAGCGTTAGCCTTCTTATTATACTATTGGGCTTCGCTCCCCAAGTCCCCTTTTTAAATTCAATATGTTTGTTTACAGTATTTTTAGGGTTCCATACGAAAAAACGAAAAATGGAACCCATACAGGATCAATCGTGCGTCTGGGCCGCCATTCACAGTCAATTTACTCCGAAACTACTGGACCAAATGAGTTGAAATTTGGTATTCATATACTTTTTTGTGACCCAAAGACGAAGGTGTAAATTTAAACAACAGAATTTTGAAAAAAAAATAATTTACGGAATCAAATTTAAACAAAAACTGTTTTACAAACCGTATCGTGTTGTATGTCAAATAAAAGGGCTAGTTGTAAGGATCTCAAGTATATTTTTGTTATAGTTCTACAACGGATAGTTTTAAAATTATTCAAGAAAGAACTAATATTAAAGCCAAAACTGACTTTTCCCCCCTTATCTGTGAAACTATGTACTAACGCTAGAATTTTGAAAAAAAAATACAGAGAACAGTTCTTTACTTAAATATTACAGGAAAACCTATAAAAAGTCTATAGTCTTAAAAAACGGCAAAAATAAATAAAATAGAAAAATAATGGTAAATACATAATCAACGTACGGAACCCTCTCCAAGTGAGTTTATTTTGCACTTCCAGCAGTGAATTTTCTTTTTCTTGTGTTTATGAATGAATATTCGTTATCGCCAGTTATTTTTTCGCAAATACATAATTTCCCCGCTTTATTAAAGTACGTAACCATTAAGATTTTAAACTGAAGTATAATGTAATAGAACAGACATCTCGAACAAAATGTGAGTCCCGCCGGGAGGTTCTATTTTCAAAATTGAGCCCCCTTTCTCCTTACAAAATCGAACAATCCTTTGAAAATTGAAGCCGACCGGCGCCAATTCATTGGGTGGGACATACATTGTGTTCGGGGTGTCGGTTCTATATGCTACTAATAATACTTCAATGCTTTTACCTACATTTTTTTTATTATTCGCCCGATTAATAACATCTCAAAAGAAAACAACTTCAATACGACATACGTGGGCCCGTATTTAAATAAGTGAAAAATGAAGTTCAGGAAACCTCTAAAAACCCAACACAGGCTAAAAGTGACACATAGCAATCTAATAATTACTAAATCCACGAGCGTGCGAGGTTTGAAAAAGCATTTGCACAGGCAGTAGTAATATGGTCGAATATCGCGGCATAAGGTACTCGTGGCGTTCGCCCATGCTTGGTCGGCACTGTCCGCTTTCTATCAGGGCAGTCATTATGGCTGGCCACAATTAAAAAAAAATCAAATCAAATCTAAACACACAATTTTACGGAACGCACAAGGGCCTCGCAATGATCTGCCGCCCTGGGCCTCGCAATGGCTAAGGCCGCCCCTGTATCATCGTATCTGTCTATGATTTCGAATCTATTACTGATATAGCTCTTTAGAGTGGTCCTTGATTGATCAATCTTTGATTGGAATCATATCTATTTCTAATAGTGGAAAATAAAAAGACGTTGTCTGATTCATCAGGTCATAAATAAATCGTTATATTTATTTATGAATTTGTAAGCTTGGGTTAGAAAAGTTTACTTTTTAATAGCAGTAGTTATACATTTAAAAATTATAAAAACCCGCCTGCTGATATACCTTTTTTAAATCCTCATGGCAAGTTCTTTAATTTGATACCCATATTGCATTATTCGATTCATTACTATTTTTTGATCCTTCAAACAATAGCATCTCATAGCCATCATATTTTTTTATTTCACTTATCTAAGAAAATTTGGGTTATCAAGACAAATCTAACGATATCTTAATTATATAAATCCGTTCAGCGGTTTGGAAGGTACGAGGTAATAAAGAATATTACATGCATCCAATGACATACATACATAGTAGCATAAATACGTACAAACAAACAAACATACATACATACAAACATACAGACATACAAGATACGTACGAAAAACATAACCCTTTCTGGCAGTCGGGTAATAATAACGCGACAGGTGTGAAAAACTATAATATTAAAAAAAATTGAAATCATAAATCAACGTTTGTATGAAGTGTCATTCCTATGTTCCTAGATGTTTTAGCAATAAAATACAAAAAAGGTTATTAAAATTCGTAATTCTGAGTTAATAGCATTCATTATGTCTATAAAAGAGGATTTACTGAAGTAAACGCTGTACATCGTGGGAATTTATTACACACCTGTTGCCTGTTTTCTTTCATACCCACTCGTATTTTACTTGGGTATATCTGAAGTGTTGTTGTGTAAATAAACGAAAGTCTATTAAAGACTGAATTCAATGTGATTTACAAAACTTTTCCGTAAAAGAAATTTAAGTTTGTTTGTTAATTTATGAATTTAAATTTCAGAATTTATTCAAATACAAGACTCTAGTTACATACTGCAAACTGCAAGTTTTTTTTGTATTGATATTGTTATTGCAATGTATTGTCATTAATACTTGATAAGAAGGTATATCTAAACAGGACAAAGCACTAATATTTCACAAGTTGTTGTTTATATGAACATCTTTAAATCAGCAATTAAATGCAAATTGATTTGAGACAAGATAATACACCAATGATCCGTGTTCTCTCCCGCATTACGGATTTAGTAGTAAATTATATAATGATAAAGAATAATACATTTTCAATACAATATAGTCTTTATTGTACACTCCAAACATGAAACAACTGCATTCGGACATTGTAAAGAAAAAATATATAAAAGGCGGCCTTATCGCTATAGAGCGATCTTTTTCAAGTAGCACGGGGTAGGAGACACGACATGATAAAAAGGAAGAAAAAGATAGAATCCACTGCACAGATAATAGACTGAATAACATAAAATAAATTACTCACGAATGTCCCGACTTCATCAAATTGGGAATGCAGGTTGTCGACATCCTCCTCCGACGCTAGAAGATTCTTCAACTTCAGGGGCTGGGGAACTTTAACTTTCAAGTTGTTCACAATTTTTTGCCCGTTAACTTTCAATTCACTCGCGCCATTGAACGGGCAAGCGGATATCCCATTGAACTGTTCAATTTTTCCTATCACTTCCCCCTTAGCGAAGTCCGTTTCGCTCTTCCCGAAATCCGCGTTCATCGTTCCGAATTCTGTCTCTGAATCAGTTGTATTTTTGAAACAAAATTTGAATAATCTTGACATTTATGTTAGAACGGCGCACGATTTCGTGATCCTTGTTTACGCGCTTGCGCTGGTCAATTGTTTCGCGGCGGCAACATAATACCAATGTTTAGCCGAACAGCTCCAAATGCGAACTGAACTGAACACGCGGTTGCCCGGACAACCGGCAACCGGTCTGCAGGCATTCTAAGCCATGCCCGTAACGTCACGACGCGTCATCATGGCGTCAAAATCACAGCAACCTTGCCGCTAAAGGAAATTGGTATTGGTACAATCCCGAGAGGTTTGTCATTGCGGCCTGGAAGTGTGATTAGGACACTCAGGGTTCGAAGAAGAATGTTTACCAAAGCGTTTACGTCGGTTTCTATACTAAAGGAAAGTCTAATCTTACCTAGTACCTATGTATACCGTACTTAGTTAACTGTTCATAGAACGCACAGTCTTATTTTATACTAGCTGACCTGGCGAATTTCGTATCGCCTAACAAACTATTTTTTTTTCTAAAATAAAAATAGCCTAAGTTACTCCTTGTTATATCAGCTATCTGCCAGTGAAAGTCCCGTCAAAATCGGTCCAGCCGTTTCAGAGATTATCCGGAACAAACAGTCAGACAGACAAATATTGTGAAAAATGTTGTTTTGGTATATGTACCGTGTATTCATCCAAATCCACTTAGTACATACAAAGCGGTTATTTTAATATTACAAACATACACTCCAATTTTATTTATTTGTATTTGTATAGATTGCTTTAGACACTGGAATGCGTTTCCTTTTTATTTATTCCCGTTACTACTTTTACCACAATGCTAATCCTATCATTAGGTATATGTATCGCTACGATAGTGGTACCATTACCTACGACAACAGCTGTACTAATTTTCTATTGATCGTGAGTGATGTAACTGTAATGTGTAGAATGTTAAGTACTGTTCTTAATTATACATCAATACGTGAAGATTCGATTTGGTATCAATTTTTCCACTGAATTAAGGCAAGGAAGATTATAAAATTTGGTATAGGTAATTTGAGTAGACCTCTCTGAAGAAAAGAGAGGGAAAAACAAAATCAATTAAATTAAATAAAAAAACCAGGCAAGTGCGTGTCAGGCCACGCGCAATGTAGGGTTCCGAAGTAGTAAGTTTATCGACTATTACTCATTAACTACTTATGCTAACATAGCCGTGATAGTTTTCCTTGTAAATTTATCATGTAGCCTATTTTTGAGAATTTTTTCATTTAACATTTAAAAATATCTCACTAACAGTAACTCCGTAGAGAAAGCTAAATAAATCTGAAATCAAGCAACAATTCACACATACTACGCACATGACGACCCGTGTGGCGCAATGGTTACCATGCCGGATCGCCGTACCAAGGGTCCTGGGTTCGATTCCCAGCGAGGCGGAAATTTGAATGATGAGTTTGAATTTCTGTTCTCGGTCTGGGTGTGAATGTCCTTGTCTATGTTGTGTGTTGTCCATGGCACCCACAACACAGAGAATCCTAGTGTGGGGCTATGAGTGTGAAGCGTTATTTATTTATTTATGATTGTGTGAAGTTATGAAATGGTCATTAAAACTAAGCTTTTTTCGTTACTCTTAGATTGACCCTACAAAGCGAGCGCCTGAGCTTACAAAACGAATGTGAACCACGCACGTATATATACAATGTACATACATGCAACGTAATATGTATAATTATCTCAGTTCGTTGAACTTCATGGAATTATTATAGGAGTCATAATTACAATAGTATGTGTAGGTGTTCTAAGAACAAACCGGTGCAAGAAATAACAATGTCACGTTCATGTTTCCATATTTCAAACGATTCATTTTGGAAAATCCTCACGATGTAATATCATAGGGAAATATTAATTTGCATTATGATAGTAATTAAATAAATACTTTGCTACAGTAATAATCTATTGAATGTATTCTTTATCTCATAAAACCTTAGAATTCTGCGATACATACAATAATCTAAAAACAAGTTTCCGATAACAGGACTGACGCTATCATTTAAGTTTGAAGTACCTGGTCTACTTATAAAAAATAAATTAAAATTCCAAAATGAAATAGGTAATTGAATAATTAAATTAATAAATACTCATAGAAAAGGTTTATTAAATATGACACCAATTTCGTCGTTTTATTTCTTTTACATTAAGTTATAATATAAAAAGAAATTATGTACTTGGCTACCCAGAAGACCTAAAATTGTATTGTGTACGAAACTACGATAAAGATGCAGATAGTGTGCTGTTACTCTAGTCTTTAACAAACGATTTCATTTGAACATTATAACACACCTAGAAAATATTTATGCCTTCAAAAGTTGCGTCAAAATCGATTCAGTAATATTATTTTGACACTCAGAGAAATAAATTGTAAAAATTATTTTAATAACATAGGTTTAGCTATTGATTTCTAAATCAGAAACAAAATTTAAGGTAATATCATGAAAAGAAATAAAATAATTAAAATGAACTGTTTATAATGTATGTTTATTATAATTATGTCGTTAGTGCCTTAGTCTAGTCGGTAAATTTTGATTTTCGTTAAGTGAGAAATAAATCATATGACTTTGCCTCCAAATATCCCTTTATAAAGAACTATTTTATTACAGTATATTTCGTAGAAATTCTAATACATATTCTACTTTGATTGTTGTCTAGACAGCTGACCTCGAAGAGAATAGTTAAACTCGTCATAATGTAATGTCATATTAACTAATATTATATATCCGGGTCTATTCTTTAAAATTTATTCACGTCATAGGAATTCAAAATACTCTCTACAGGATGTTGGGAGTCCTTTCACTAATGCTTATTTCAATGTCAGTTTTGTCGTCAATATTAACGTGTTTTTATTATTATGTAAGATTAACATATTGATATACGCTTAAGAGATATATGAATTAATTAGAACATAATTTAAAACCTTTTTATGTCTTCAAATACTTTACTTTTCCAAACGTTTCTAATTGGGCAAATCACACAATTATCATGAATTACTCATTCATGATCGTAGTCAAATTAGCAGTCTATTACGAGTAATTTGATTTCGATTACTTAAAATTTAGAAATATTGGTAAATTCCACGTAAGTAATGTATTATGTATTAGTTATTTTTCTTTATTGTAGTAAAATGATTTATTAAATTTAAGCTTTATCGTCTTAGTAACAAAGTTTTGTACTTTGTTTCGATATTTGAACCATTTCTGATGTTGTCCACTAAGGGAAGTCCTAAGCCAAGAACCAAGCCCCCAGCATGCTACATCAGGATGCTCTCACCCGTTAAAAAAGGAGCAAGTCTTACGCCCCAACTCAGAGTCACTAACGGTTACATAAATCGCTCCTTAGTAAAAATTCACCATACAAATTCTGTACTAAGGAGCGATTTAAGTAACCGTTAGTGACTCTGAGTTGGGGCGTTTGTCTTCTCGGCTGAACCTGACTTTCCAAACTTGCCCATCTGACCACGTGAAGCTATAAAGACCGAAAGGACCAACCGCAACTATCTATTCGAAAATAAAATATGTGTGACCATTAAATAAATAAATAAATAACGCTTCACACTCATAGCTCCACACTAGGATTCCCTGTGTCGTGGGTGCCATGGACAACACACTAGACAAGGACATTCACACCCAGACCGAGAACAGAAATTCAAACTCATCATTCTTTCCGCCTCGCTGGGAATCGAACCCAGGACCCTTGGTGCGGCGATCCGGCATGGTAACCATTGTGCCACACGGGTCGTCATTGTGTGACGAAGAAACTGAAGAGGTGGCGTGAAACTCAAGTTGACACTTGACTATTTCTACTCACTACTCCATCAAATAATCAATATAATCATCATCGAAAGTCGTCGTATGATAAAGTAATCCGATATGCTTCTTCCTTAATTCGTTAAAAATAACTATAATTTTCTTCTCTTCTTTCGTTTCCGTTTTTATTATAGTAACTTTTTTCTCGAACAACCAACGAAGTTTTGCCTACTAATCTATACAAATAAATAAAATTGGAGTGTCTGTTTGTAATATTAAAATAACCGCTTTTTACTAAGTGCATTTGGATGTATACACGCTACATATACCAAAACAACGTTTTTTACAATTTTTGTCTGTCTGTTTGTTCCAGCTAATCTCTGAAACGGGCGGACCGATTTTGACGGGACTTTCACTGGCAGATAGCTGATGTAACAAGGAGTAACTTGGGCTACTTTTATTTTACAAAAAAAAAGTTTGTTAGGCGATACGAAGTTCGGCGGGTCAGCTACTAATACAATAATACACACAATTAAATTATAATTTACATAAATAAGCTTGTCTGGAATGACGTTCTTAGCAGTTCGTTTAAAAGACCAACTGTGGTTTAAAAGACAGCCATTCGGTTGAAATTCATTAACGGGCCATCCATAAATTACGTCACACTAATTTCGTGACTTTTTGACCCCTCCTTGTCACAGCTGCTCACATTTGTGAAACCTCCCCCTCCCCCCTAGTGTGACGTCACATATTATGAAATTTTACACCTGGAAATTATTAAATTAAAACAGCAGATCCGAAATGAGTTTTATTTCCATTAATTGTTTTTTAATATTCACCCATACATACGAATTATTTGATTGTGAAATGTGACGTCACGAAATTTAGGACCCCCTCCCACCCCTTGTCACATGTCACACTACATCGACCCCCCCATCCCCCCTAACGTGTGACGTAATTTATGGATGGCGCGCGGCGCCTAATGGCTCAATACTGAGCAGATGAGCAAGGAGAGGCCTAGAGCATACTTCACCACTCTGCTCCAGTGCAGATGGGTGGAGGGATAAGACCTCCTATTATTATCTAAACCATGTTGCTCTATTTTCTGTAAGTTTATTATGGGTTACAATTAGGTGCATAGTATCTTAAAATATAAATTTTCCGTCTATGATTCATATACTTACGGTAAATTCGTACGATCGCGTTTCATAATAATATGTAGAGTAATAATTACGAGAAATAAACAATGACAACAAATAAATTCCAGTTAAGGTATTCCAAAAAAGGTCTTTTTAATTTTCATTGGATTTTATATGACCTACTACTAATTATAACTCAGTGACATGGCAAATCAACCACAAATTGATTATTATGTATAGTACCAAAATCATAATTTATATTATTTTCTAGCATATTGATAACGTTTGTGGGTAAACGTAGAATCCAAAAAAAATATTAGAATTTTGTAGTATTTATTAGCTTAGTCACTTTATCAGTTACTATATTTTAAGAAAGGTATAACCGGAAATGGATCGGTTCTCGTGGGATAAGACAAGTTATTGTAGCGATTCTGATAAGGGTTAAAACTTTAGTTGACTAGTGTAAATTGGTCTTGAAAACATCCTTATTCTTGCACCAATGGACTGTGTTTCTTATTACTGTGAAGATTTAAAGGTTCATATGATTTTACTTTTGTAATCTACCTATCTTACCTTACCGAACCTATACCTTAGTTGATCTAATTTCCTACTTCTAATAATTGTCCAAACAACAACACATCCGTTATCCCGTATTATTTATTTTTATCCATGTATGTCCTACTATGTATGTGAAGGACGATGGATAATTTTCTTCCTTATTTATACATACAGTGAATTAATTAATAATTTTTATTATGTTTATATACATTAATATGTATAATTCAAATGTCATATCCATATGATATTGCATAAGACCGAGGCGTAGAGGCAAAACAAAAAAAAAATCAAAACTTTAGTACTTTATTTTAAGAAATCGAAGTAACAAGAAGCCCGCTGTTATATTAATGTACCGTAATATAGGGCTGCCATATAATTATTACATTACCGTCTTGCACAAAAATATCAAATTGTTTTTGATATGAAAAGAATGAACTTTTGTTTTACATTACATTACTTATCTACATATTACTGCTCAATTAATCTTGGTTCCACTGAAATAATGTTGTTTACATACTGCACGGGAATGGAAGCGGTTTTGTATTGTTTCATACAGTATGAAAGACTTTACTGAGAGTCCGTAGAAGTCCGGAGGCGGTGTGGAGACAGTTTCAAACTATGCGTAATAATTCTATTTAAAAACATGTCTGATAGTGACGAAGAACTATTATTAATTGCAAGCACAAACAAAAATAGACGCAAAATCACGGTTTAACAGCCTACAATCATAGATGTAATAATTTTTTCTTCACACCGCCCGCCTCTGCTCCCTTGCAGCGTGTAAACAACTATAGTAGTCGCAGTATCTCGCTGCACTCGTTGAAAGGGCGAAGCAATATATTGCGTGCTCACTTGTACTTAGGCGCAATATGCTGCGCCCTGCTCGCACTTTATGTCTACGAGTGCAGCGAGATACTGCGATTACTGTAATGATAACTTTTTAAAGGCGTCTTACAAACGGCCCACAGACGTTCTTCTCTTACTCTGTCCTGTGGTACCCTACGTAATGCTAATTACGGACATTAACAATAAAATTATTGTACTCGTATTAAGTCGAGCACATGCATTTTTCATAATAAAACATTACTGTATCTCAGTTTGAACGTATCAAAGATTAAATTCTGGGCCATTATTTAAATGTATTGTGTCTTTATGTGCAAATTATGTAAATCTGTATAGACATAATAAACGTTTTTAGCTTTTCTGTTTTTTTCTTCTATACTTTAATTTTTTTTACAAAAGATAATAATGATCATTAGTTTTTCAACACAAATTTCCTGGGTGATCTATTTTTATGCTCTATTGTAAGGCCATATCAAATTTACATATCATTAGCTGTAAATCTTAATATATATAAATTACGTGTCACGTTGTTTGTCCACGATGGACTCCTAAACTACTTAACCGATTTTAATCAAATTTGCACACCGTGTGCAGTTTGATCCAACTTGAAAGATAGGACAGCTTACATCTTAAAAAAAACTTTTGACAGAATTAGCTAGTATATACATATACATATACTAGCTGCCCGGACAGACTTCGTTCTGTCAAAAGTTTTTTTTATTAAAACCTTCCGTGTGCCTTAATGAACATTGTAAGCTATCCTATCTTTCAAGTTGGATCAAACTGCACACGGTGGGCAAATTTGATTAAAATCGGTTGAGTACTTTAAGAGTCGCGGACAAACAACGTGACACGTAATTTATATATATTAAGATATCCGTATATGTATATATTTAAATAGAATTTACCTAAGTTGAACATAAAAAAATATTAGGTACCTAATATTTAAAAAAAATCATAGCATTAGTTAATCGTATGGAAAGTCACCATAAATATTAAAAATAATAATAAAAACAAATATAATCCAGTTTCTCTCAAGCGAAATAAACTATTACGAGATTATCATAAACATTTTCACATTTTAATAATATCACAGTGATTCGAGTCATAAAAAAATATTAAAATGATAAGTAAATATAGATTGAATTTTATAATACGTAGGTGGGTAATAATATAAATAAATTCTTTAACAACGTTAATCTTGTCTACCAATTTATAAAAAAACAATAAAGAAATCATGCAAATTAAATTAAACTAGAGATTCGACCGTAATTATATGGGGTGTGGGTGTGTGTGTGTGTGTGTGTCAAGTGCAAGAAAGTAATGATATTTTTATAAATTATATGTGTTTCTTATGCTAAATAAAAATATTAACTTTTGCATTCCTTCTCCAAGTAAATTTAATGTGCCAAATTTCATACTCCTCCATCCGGAATTACCCGGAAATACCATTTTATTACTCGTTAATACGAGTATATATATTTTAATACATATATATTAGCAACGCTAGGTACCTACTTCAAATCTTGTGTCTACGCATCCCTTTAAAGCTTTTACCATTACTACACTTGAGCTTAATTGACCAAGTCTAACAATAATGCAGAATAACACTGATTTTAATATTGATAAAGATAACGCTAAATGAATGGGCGACATGATGTCATTAGATATCTTGTTTTATTTAGACATCGATAGTAATTATCTATTCACATAAAACGGCTTTAAGTGGTCAAGCAGATACGAATGAGCGAGTATTGAATCACGAATGCCAATAATGCATAAAGAAATATAGGATAAGTTATTAACGTCGTGAAATAAATTCGTGACATTCTCTCTAAACATAATACGAGTAAATAAATATTGCGTTTATTTCCCGTTGTACAATCGAATCGCTTTATTCAGTAAGTGTTTGTGTTTCCTAGTTCTCATTATGGCACCAGTAATTCCCAAATCCCCACTCGGGCAAAATACAATGAACTTGTGTAGAAGAAGAAAGTGCGAGAGAAAAAAAAGGAATAAATGTCTGTTTCATCGTTATGTTCATAATCTGGGTCCACTTTTTCTAATTAACGATATCAACATGAACCTTAAAGTACTACTTACGATATAATTACATACATTAGAGTTTCGAATCTATTAGCTAAATTGATAAATTATGCGGTGAAGAAGAAAGTTAAAAAAATTAATCTTCAATTCAATGTATTGATTGAATTATAACGAGTTTGAGTAGTCGATAATCATTTTTAGATTAAAACAAAATGATACACGGTTAAAGTGTCAACGTACGAGAACCGAAGCAAAAAGTTTTGTGACTGTACTGGAGTTCCCGCGTCTGAAGCCAAGCCTGGGTGTACCTGGTTGAGCTTATTACATAAATGCGTTGTCATCAGAACTAAATATGGTAAAGAGCAATGGTCACTTTCAATACATTGAAAAACTTGATACTGAAAGTTTATGTTTATAAACTTTAAAATATAATTTATAAAGTGCAGTAAAAAATACTACCTGTAAGTTTAGAAAATAGTCATTTCTATGGTTTAAACGCTACGAAGTCCAAAACAATTAATGTTAATTTTTAGGTTAGTGTTTGCCCCTACCAAATAAGTAAGAAAGAAATAATAAAATTGTGATAGAACATTTAGTTCTATCGCTCCAACTTATGTCAAAAATAGGAATACTTACCTAGCTATTGTCTAAAACATATTTTTTACTTTAGAATTCCTTGAAACCAACTGCCCTTACGTCACGTCACTGACCAACAACAATAAGAACAACGTAGCCATAGCAAGGAAGGACGCAAATCGCAGAAGTGTCGAATGTCAAAAAAAATCCGTTTCAGTCGTGCGAACTAATTTAAATACTGCATAATTTATTTATTTAATTATTATGCTATTACTATACAAAAACTAATAAAGAAATACTTATAACTCGCCCGAAATATCTGTGGACCTCGCTGGAATTCGATGCCGCTCCCGCTTCCTCGGACCTCACCCTGTTTTCGCCTATCCAGTACCGTTGCCAAAACAAGCGCCGACGCACGTGTATTATTCTTGCTTCGTAATCGCATTATTGTTTATTGTTTCTTGTTGCTTATTTTTTCTTGTTGTTTATTATTATTTAGTGTTGAAAGATGGGTAGGACAATACATAGTGCAGAGCGGAATTAGTGCTCAAAGTAATCCAATTCTTTGAAAATGAAAAAAACATGGCTCTTTCACTACGGAACCCTATAAAGTACAGATTGATCTAAAAGTTGTATAAAAGTGCAAAAAAGTAGATACACACAAATCAAAATAATATTTTTAATCTTTACATCTCGATTTTCTTTGCTATCTCTCCAGTTTGCATGACGTCATTGAGCCAGGTCCACAGATATTTCGGTCGAGTTATACTGATTAAATAAAACGTAAAATAATGTATAAAACATAAGTATTATTAACAAATTCTGTACTAAGGAGCGATTAAAGTAACCGTTAGTAACTCTGAGTTGGGGCGTTAATAAACAAGGATGTCGTATGTAAAATCCTAAAGAGACCCGTACTTGGGAAAGGCCAAAAGAATAAGGTATTTCACCGTATTTCCCTAAGTTAAAAGTCACAGAGAGTTTTACCTGTTTCTTTGTAGTAATGATTAAAATGACGAAATGTCTACGTGAGACAAAGCATATAAGCATTCTGACATCAAGTTTTTTTATGTGGCTTTGAATATTTTTTTTTTGTCCAGTTAAGTTCATTGTATACGGTATGAATAATATATCAATCAATATTAGTCATTGAAATGAGCAATAGATACGAGTACAAGTTAAATTGCTCGAACACGACAATTTTTTCTTTCACAGTAATATATAAAAAGTAAATTGTTACTAAAAGGGAGTAGGTGTAGGGTTCCGTAGAAAAAACGGTGCTTAATGTTCGGTTTACACGTATTAAGTAGTTAAGTAGTTAACTAAATTTTAAGTAAATTAATACGTGTAAACGGACAATTTAGTAGTTTAGTAATTTAGTAGTTAAGTAATCAAGTAGATAAGTAATTTAGAAATTTTTCTATTTTCTGTTAAGTAGGTGGGCGGGGCTTATCACTTAATATGTTTGGACAGGCACTTTTAACTTAAAATTTAGTAAAATGCATAAGTAATTAAGTAATTTAGTAAAATGCTTAAGTAGTTATGTAGAATTGTATGAACTAAAGAGCTTTCCTAAATTATTACGTGTGGACGGACACTAAAAATTATTCACTTAAAATTTAGTTAAAATTTACTTATCTACTTATCTACTTAATATGTGTAAACCGGACTTTAGTGCTTAGAAAGTGAATAGTGCTCATAAAGCTGTAATTTGGCAAATTGGTAGAATAATCTTACCCAAATCTTATTTTTTTCCTTTTTTCTGTCTCTACTGCTTCTTCTACAGATAATTTTTTTCACGTCTATTGCATAGTGTGGGATATCGTTGAAATGGTTTTTTTTTTATTTATATGGGTCTTCAAAGTGCTATCATTACAATCTGTCGTAAATATTTTAATAGAACAGAAGTATTTTTACTTACTCCGACTGGATAACCTTAGGCAATTTATGAACGTTACTTTCATAATCTTATTTCTTTTTTTATTCTTCATCATCACCATGACTCCTCTACCAAATACTAATAGCAGCGTAAAGGTTTACAGCTTTGCATTTTTTTATACGTAATACACCTACCTTAGTCTGAACTTCAGTAACTTCTACTGTAATCACATTCGTAACATTTATTTCACAAGAAAGTTTAATGGATTGTTTCGGTGTAAAATAAAGTAAAGGCAACAGTTGTTATTGAATTGTAAGGAACTTTATTTCATCAATAACACATTTGTTCATGGAATCATTACAATATTCTTTACAATAAAATTGGAAATGTAATGAATAATTGAAATCGTGCAAAACAATATTTTATATTTGTGATATGAATCTGATAATAACAATATTTTTTAAATGTTAGTCCCATAGTGCTCCTTTTCAATAAGAAGTTAGAAGATATGATATTACATTGTAAATATCTAGTAAAGACATTATTTTATTATATTCGTCATAAGTATTTTAATTTGAATAGAAATATTAATATTTAGAAAGATTGTATATTCAATTTATAACATGATTAATAGAAAATATGAATACATTTCTTACAGCTAACTTAAATGATCACAAATTCTCATTATAATAGCAGTAGGTACTAAAGGACAGAGCTGTACGGTTACAGCGAAAAACAAAATTGCAGCTGGAAATAGTAATCTCTTTCATACAAATAAACAATACTTTATTTTAATTAAAGAGTATATACTCATTCTTAAACTAAAGACAATTTGGAGTTAAATATATTTATTTATTACTTAAACATGAAACAAAATGTAGAATAAAAATAACGTTAGCCAAACAATTTCTTATGTACACAAGTGAATAACCTATCAATGACATTTGTACAAAATTTGGCAATGAGAAATATTTATCGGGTTATCGTTGTATCCATAGCTATAAAAATATATAATTCATAGGAGATAACCCTAAATATTACAAAGGCAAAATACCTAGAACAGGTAGTAAATCTTTCACTAATAATCATATTGAGTTTAAAGATATGATTGATGACATTAGAATAAAATGTACCTACGTTACGAAATTGTTAAATTTACCATCTAGTGAAATAAGATTTGCAAATTCGAAAATATCATCATTATGATAAAAGTGAAAGCTAGACGTAGATATATAAATCAAATTGGACATTTTGTGCGTTGTATGATCATTAATAATTAGATACACCCTGCTTAAAGTCCTTGAAAACATTAAAATATCTTTCAAATTAAATAGGGCACTATAGCAATGATTTACGTTAGTGAGGCTTCATAATTTAAATACAAATCCCATGCACAACCCAGAGTCGCCTGAACAGGCTCAAACAATTTCTTTTCCACTTGTAAAATATAAGATTTCACTTGTGATATTAGATATACTTATAAGTGAATATACTTTGTCAGTTCATATGACGAATATCAATAGAAATCTTAGAAGAAACATCTAAGATTTTAATTTCACTTATTTAAGATTTTATGGCTTAACAATAGTAATCCATAAGTGCAATATTTAAAAATATTTTCAAATTCAAATAAAACGTCCAAATACTTTTTTTTTTAATTTACGAGTTATTTTAAGTTAAAGTTTACCTATTTAAGATACATCAAATAGCGGAATACGATACTTTTGATAAAATCTTTTAATGCCATTTACTCAAAAAATGTGAATTATTATTAGTAGAGAGGTACGAGCTCTCTACAAGTAGTTCAAATATTACAAATGGAGTATTAAGATTCTTGAACAATATTACAAATAAAATATTTGCTGGTGACTTAGAGAATGACAAATAAATATTATTTATATTACTTTATACAGTAGCAAAAATCAAAGGCGACTACATCACAAAATACAGTGAAAACGATGGCATTTTATTTTTGAAAGATATTAAAGTACTCGTAAATATTAAGCCTTGACTAGAAGACATTGTTGATGAAGTTTCCTTAAAATTTATTGATATAATCAAAGCAGAACCTTACTTAGTAATACTGATAGGTTTCACGAGGCTGTCGGCTCGGAACCGGGAAGACCGACGTCATGGTTGCGCAGCCACACGGTTCCTACGAGCAGACTCACGTGAAGCACTGTGGACTTCGGCGGTACGGAGAGTGATGCCAAATATGTCTTCATGATAACGGTTTTCCTCCTAATTGAAACAATTAAATTGTAAGTTTTTAAGTGCAAATCAAGCTTAACATACAGCATCAGGTTTTATTGGAGGTTAGGCTTGTCATACTTGGTTATGATTCAAAATAAAAACAACAAAGTCTCCCTAGACTTTGACTAGGTTAGAACGGGCACTTAATGGAATTACGCTTACGAATTAGGACACAATTTTAGATTTTTAACCGACGAAAAAAAAGGAGGAAGTTTTCAATTCAATACGTATATACTTATTTGTTTTTTTTTAATGTATGATCACGCAACATTCGGCACAGGGAGGTCCGATTTTGATGATTCTTTTTTTAATGGATGGCTTGAAGTGGTCCCTTTTTTTGAAAATTTTATTCCTACCCTAAAGGTACGAAAATAGGGGATGATTGTTCACCCACGGAATTTTTATCCATTACCCCAATAACTTTGTACTGGATGATCCGATTTCGATGATTCTTTTTTATTGGATAGTATATATCTTGAAGTTATTCTCATTAAAATTTGGCAACAAAATTTTACCCCTAAAGGTATGAAAATAGGAGATGATTGATAGTTCACCTACTACATTTTTACCTGGTAACTGAATCTACCACCCATAAATTTTACAGTCAATTACGAGTTACTAGTTTAAAATTAGGTAAGTATTTTATTTTATTTTTCGCTCTTCAGTTTTTTTCGTTAGTTTAATTTTTTGTTAAAAAGTAATTATAATAAATTAAAATTTTGAAACAGTACAAATAATTTTCACTAAGACCTTTTTGATAATAACTGAATCCTACCCTATTGAAGGAACCTTTCTTTCTTTATGTCAACAAAAAATCATCATAATGTATATTTCAATTTCAATTTATGAAAGATGCAAAGATAGAAAAGAATTACTAACCTTCAAACTGAACATGAAATTCTGAACTTGATCATCGTTCATATTTCCATGTTTTTTGATTATTCCCTTTAACTTCTGATGGACATCTTCGGCCATCTTACAATCACCGCATACATAGAAGTGTGCTCCTTTATTAACTAGAAGATCATGAATTTCTGGACCTTCTTTTTCTGCCAATTCTTGAACATATGTCTAAAAAGAAATGTAATTTTAATGTTTGATATTCAATGTTTTATAACATTTCAATCAGATAAAGTAATAAATTAGCAACTAGATAGCTAGATTCATTTAAATACATTTTATGCACTATTTATGTTGAAACAAAAGGGACGTAAATTATAATTATTGAATCTCTGTGGCCAAAACAGTGTATACCATTATAAGGTAATTTATTGTAACTAATGACTTTACCGGGCTAGTAACATTTGTAAACTGTGGCACTGAAATTCACCAAAATCAGAATTATGTACTGAATAGTTAATTATGTTGGCTTTATTTTCTTTTACCTTCGTAAAGTTTTTCTCCCTTGATAAAGCAAGAAACACCTTAGTCAGCACACCATCTTTAAGTGCTTGCTCTTTCTCTTCTCTATATAAATCCATGGTCTTAGTTCGACATCCGAAGAAAAGCCAAACTGGACCAGCTGTTGGGCGAGTACGAGATGTAAGCTGCGCTCTACGATGATGCCAAAATCCTCGGAATGGAGCTATTCCAGTTCCTGGACCTATTAATATCAGAGGGACCGACAAGTCTTGCGGAAGATGGAAATTCGGAGCGCTGGAAAATTAAAAGCAATGTTATAACAAACTAAACAATAAAAGAGATAATAAAACTCGACAACAGAATTTTTACCTTCGAATAAATAAATAAACCTCATCGCCGGGCTTGCGATCCATGAGATAGTTTGAACAAACACCGTAGTGGATGGGGCCTTCGCCTTCTGTTTGGACATGACATCACCATAATCAATCTACTTATAAATAGAACCTAATTAGACACCTGTTTCTGAGAATATTGTAAAATAATGAATCTTGATACAAAAATAGATCATATTGTAATAGGGTTTTCACTGGAATTCGTAATTTACAAGCAAAACGTATGTGGGAATCGACTGTAATAAACTATGAGGTGCTATTATAGTGACTACGTGCGACTAATGTTTATTTGCTCGTACTAACCTTGAGTGCGGTACGTAACTACGGCCACTGTGAGATGCAGTCGTTTTGGATGGGCGATTGGTGATGACGAAATAGAGTAGAATCTCGGCTGCAAAGGTGAAAGTATTGCGGCGAGTAACGAAGCACTTGGTTTGGCTGATGGGAACTGGTCCAGTACTTCAGGTAGTGTTGGAAAATGGAAATGACGCCAGTCTTCATAGGCTGCTGGATCCTATTGACAATGATTAAATAACATGGGCTATAAAAATACTCATGACCGTACCAAGTTTTTAGATATTATGACACAACATCAACAATCAAATTGTTACAGTATTACAATTTGTAAAAATAATAAAAGTATTAAACTTACAGTTGATAGTAAATTGAGTTGCTTCTTCTCTTCCTCATCACTACAAGTCGTGGCCAAGTACTGCAGAAGAATTGTCGTTGGAGGAGTTGTGATATCGACAAATCGAGTAAACAAGTCACGGATGCTTACAACCGGCAGGCGTTCATGTGGTTCCCAAGACTTTACTGGTCCTAAAAATGAAATGAAAATACAATATTCTTGGTGTTTTTATAAGTAAGATAAAAAGTAACAAATGGAATAAATAATTTACGAATTAGATGAAATTTTGAATACATTTATGTCTTTTACTTACCACTAGATGTGTGAGTTTCTTTCATAAGCTGTAGTTGTAGTGGCTCATCATAATTGTCGATATCATTCAAACGAGCCAATAACACGTCAACTAATTCCTTTCGATTGCATGCGATAATGCCAACGTGATCACCTGGGGCGTATTTAACATCACTCTAGAATAGTTGAAAGTAAGTTAACATCGGGTAACTTCACTTAATTCTCTTCATTAATACCGATACGACGTAGAAAAAATTACCTTAGGTTCAAGATCAATAAAAATGGTTGACCTTTCAGCAGACAAATCACCCAAATCTTTATTAGCTTTGACAATACAAGTGACCAGTTGCTTGTTCACGGCAGATTGTAGGGCAGTAGGCAAAGATGGTGGTTTGCCTACGGGATGGGTGAAACGTACAGTTTCTTCACTAAGAGCTACTGTACCCAGAGCTCTTTTAGCTTCTTGGAGAGTTTCATCATCGTCCAAGCAAAATGTTTCGCAAGAGACCTAAAAAATATTTAAATTTTAATTACTAACCTTACTTGAATAACAACAAAGATCAATTAAAATTCTTCACAGATACAACTCATTAGTATATCTTTCAAATAAACAATCTCAAGTAGTTATCGATTCTAATTATAAGTATCTCGAGAGAAAGATAATAACAACAAGCAAAAGATAAAATCTTTCAATGACATGTTCTGTTTGTTTTATCATTGGTTAAAATGTCGCGTCATTAAACAACTAGTAATTAAAGTAATGAGTCTGTACGGTGTGTATGAATAAACAATTGCATTTTAAATTCAGTGGTTCAATAAATTTATGGGAAAAAATTACAACATTCTAAGTCGGTAACAATAGAATAATTGTTTCATTTCCTTTTATTAACAATGCAGCAGGAGCTATGTTCATTGAGTTAGATAATAATACTTGTACATACATTAAAGACACTAGAGGCCCACTTGCGGAAAGCCTGATCCTGTCCGCACATCTCATCGCCCGTGGCAAGGTCATGAATCCGTTCACCTCCGAGGTCACCTAGCAACTTGTCCACGTATTTCCCAAAGTTGCAGAAATTAGGATAGGCACTGGAGCCAAGAGCGAACACGGCAAAACGGACGTTACTAAGTGGACCAAAACTGTCAATCGACGTTGCATCTGTAGCGCTTCCTACCAGAGATAAAAAGACATTAATACGTGTAACGGAGTCGGTAGAGAGGAGCAATATAGGAGCAGAATTGTTAAGGTGAGGGGTTAGAGGCGAGGAGAGTTATAAAGGAGGTTTTATTTTGGTGCGGCTGGTCGCCATAGAAAAATAATTAAGTTTTAAAAAAGGAGATAAAAAATAATTTATGTTGTCAAGAATGTCATTATAATAAAAATTGTGAAAATGTGAAAATTGTGAAAATGCTTTTGTTTCAGAGTACAAGTGAAGTAAAAAGAGCAGTACGGTTTTAAAACAGCAGCATAATTAATGGAAACTGTAGTAAATCAAAATCAAATTGTGGAGGCTGAAAAGATTGTTTGAGATTTTCAGCGTAAAAGTGCATTTTAAAGTATTATAAACGAATCCTAAATGAAATAATTTTACCTTTGAGTGATTCCAATCGATTGAGTTGTTTGGGATTTCCAGCTGCATATCTTTGCAGCTCGATCTGACTGTTGGCCTTTATAAAGGTTTTAGGGGTCAGCATTTGTGTAGATCTAAAATATAAACATTTGTAAGAACGAATCTAAATCAAATTATCATTCATTTGAACACATTATTATGTAAATAGTTCCAGCAATAAAATTTACAATAAAAAATAATAGTTTAATACTAAAAGAAAGAGAAGACAAGGAGGATAAAAGAAATTCAATCGCAAATAGGGTACTTGGGGCCTTACCCAGACGATTCGTCACCGACTTGATCTGCGTATAAAAGTTCGCAAAGATGCTCTCCGAAAGCCTACAAAACAGTACACGCCATATCATTAACTGCAAAAGAATAGTTCAGAACATTCTCCAAAATTAATCTCTTGCTCCGTTTACCACAACTACACCATTAAATGCCCGAACATACATCTCTTTCGATCGGCAATAATTCAAGTAGCAATATACATAAATTTCCAAGAGGGATCAATAAAATTTGTTTTAAATGCGTACAAATCAAGCTCTTTAAAACATTTTACCTATATTTTACTACACCTTACTTTCTCACCTATGTTCCTAATATTTTTTATACGGAATAGTTCCAGATTATCCATGAATTTAGAATACAAATACTAGTGGGTTAAATAATATTTAAAATTTAACTTACTACACCATTTTCCGGTGGATCACCGTTGCCAAACGTAGAAGTCACAACTAATAAAAGTGCTTCATGTTCTATAGATGTTATATCATAATCCGCCATGCAATGAACCTGTCAGGAAATAAACATAAGATGAAGAATAGTATGGTTCGGTATATTATGTAAATAAAAGGCACGGACGTAAAAAAAGGACGGACGTAATCCCAAGAACAAATTCAGTGAAGCACCCATAGGAATACCAACTCTGTATTCGTACAAGTACACACACCCAAACATTGACACCTAACGGCTACGACATTGACACCATGGCGAATCAAAAATTACAAAATTACGCACACATGGTAAGCGAGCTGTCAGCTGTCAGCTTCACTCTCGATTAGACAAGGTTACGTCCGTTTTTTTTAGGTCTGTGATAAAAGGTTATTACTTGTAAAAATAAGAGTCAAGTCAAGATTGTATAACTCTTCGATATTACGCACATATTTTGGTTGTTAATATGCGGTGCATACTGCACTATTTTGCTTTGTGTACTAATAATATCCGTTAATGTAATTTCAATATCCTCACTGTTACATTTAGAGATACCTCCAGAATCTTTTTCATAATTAGTGTAAAACTTTGTGAAGCTGTTTGGACAAAATTAAGATGAATTTTGACACATAGTCCATGTTCATGAAAAGAAAAAAGGGTAGGTTTTATACCGGTTATATGTTCCCCTTCGGGATGGAGACTTATTTATTATGGTTTTTTTGTAGAAACACTCTTCTGCGGGTAAATCGGTGGAAACTGGTAAGTAATAAACACGAAACATTACCTGAGCATTAAAGGCATGTCCGAATATGACTCCCAATTCCTTAGCATATTGCTCCGATTTGCCTGTCTCCGTTGCGTATAGAATGGTTGCCTTGATCCTCTTAGAGAGGGCTCGGCCAAAGAGCTTCGACGTGAATTTCACAGCCCGAGCAATTTGCTTGAAATGGAACTTCCTATTAATAGGCCTCTTTCCGCTGATCGGCTTAGACTTCTGCCATTGATGTGTCTTCCAAGCGGGCTCCTGTGCGAAAGTTTTAATAATATTTAATTCATTTATATTGCATCTTGTACCGATTTCATAAAAGTTTATGTATTATTATTGACTTCATCTCATTAATGGCTCACTATTAAGGACGGGTTTCTCTTCTTGAGGAGGCAGGGGCGTAGCTACCGCCGTATCAGCCGTATCAATTATACGGGGCCCCCAGCGTATAGGGGCCCCCACTAACACTCCTAAAAAAAGCTTCCCAGCGGCCTACGACCGCTATAGTTGGCTACCTACGTTGCGGGGGCCCCACAACAAAAATTTATATGGGGCCCCCATAGGGCTACCTACGCCACTGTGAGGAGGCCTCTAGGTGCTCTAGCATACTCTATCACGCTACTCCAGTGTGGATTATTGGATATACATAATATTATTATTAATAATGCTTATTTTGATAAAGTTTTTAGCCTAAAAGGTATTGGTCTAACATGATTGGTTTTATAATCACTCATCTATAATTTTATTATAACAACCATTGAGATACATACATAGAGGAGACATCTCAAACAAAACGTGTGTTCCACCGCCGGCTTGCCCTCCGTTCTCTTTTCAAACTAGAAGCCTCGTTTGCACACTTGCCATAGAGTAACTTTGTATATGACACTTGCCGAACCAAGACGGCAACCTAAGCAAGCTTATATATTCCATTAACACGCTAGTGACTTGCCAAGTTCAAACGCTCCTTATGATTTTTTCGTTCCAAAATGGCGGGAACATTGCACAATAATTTAATTAAATACGTTTTAGTTGATTTAAGTTAATATTTTGTTTTCTTACCGATGATATTATGTGATACCATTATCTTTTTTGTTTTTGTCGTGCAATTGTGACACGTTCTTATTACGCACGACGGCATTTTTTCAGTTTTTTTTATAAACAATTTTGGCAGGCGGCCGCTATGAGCGCAGCCGAGTGACAGCCGAGTGACAGAATGAAATGCAGCCGGCCGGCTGCAATGCGCACCCCCGAACCCAATGTTCGCGGTGTCTGTTCTATACGCTAGTAATACTAGTTCAATGATAACAACCAATTTATTACAACTATAAAGTTTATTCTAACCTGGTATTCGTAAGATGGTTTCAGGTAATACAGAGCCATCTCTTGGTGGAAAACTGGAGTAATTGATGACGACATCGGAGGTACTATCCATATCCAGTCAGCGGGGCATCCTGAGCTAAATAAAAAATAATATAAAATTCATGTATGAAAAATGTATGTTTGAAGTAAAAGTTATTCTTAGTTCCTTTAACAATGAAGTGTGGAAACTAACATTTCTGCAAACCGTTCTGACCTAAATATTATAATTAATATCCTTTAATATAAACACTTTATTTCATAATAACAAATTTACACGTAGAAGTTTATAATATTTTAATCCTTATGTCATATTACATTAAAAACATGGCCAAAATAATGTTGTGTTGCGTAAAACAAAACAGTCGCACGATTTGTTTTCGTATCCTTGTTAACACGTGTGTTATTCTAAGAGTACATTGTTGTGGTTCTGTCTGAGAATTCATAACAAATGCATGTAGGACGTAGGTGTTGATAGCATAACACAAAAACAGTAATGGCTATGAAAATAAGACTCATAGACATTGAAGTATAATGTCATAGAACAGACATCTCGAACAAAATATGTGTCCCGCCGCGGCGCCGGGAGGTTCTATTTTCAAAATTGAGCCCCCGTTCTCTTTCAAAATCGAATGAATCCATTGAAAATTGAAGCCGATCGGCGCCAATTCATTGGGACATACATTGTGTTCGCGGTGTCGGTTCTATATGCTAGTAATAATACTTCAATGTAATGTGCTACGAAAATAAGACTCATAGACTTTTTTTATCTATGGATTCAACCCAGGGCATAGCATACTTCAAGCTGCTTCAGCTTGGATAAACTGTCGTACCTACTATTACGATATATAAATTTTTAAATACCTTAACAGTTAAAAGTTATATTCCACTAAACGATTAAAATTAAATGTCATAACAAGATTTGCTTGTCCCGTCGTATTTTAACATTGAATGAAACATAGTTTCCTTATTCCTCTATAATTATAATTTATACTGACTAATTTTTAAATCCATACGTACAGTTCGGCCGCTGTATCTTGGCGCGTCTGAACATCGCGCAGAAGGCTGCGCAGTAACATAATTCGGCAATACTCGATACGCGGTGTATTGTGTCTCAGTCACACGTTAGCATGTTCGTGTTGCCATCTCTGTCTTACATGCGCTAAAGTTCGCAAAGCCTACGTTCAGACGCGCCAAGTTACAGCGGCCGTACTGTACCGAAGTCGATTTTCATTATCCAAGTGCTTGATGAAGCTCTCAGACGCGGTGTGGTGGTCAACTATCGTCGCATTGTGTTGCTGGAAGCTGTGGAGTACGGCAACGTTGACCTCCACCAGAGCCTTGTCCTTCCAGAGGTTGACTGGAGTCCTGGTGTCCAAGCCCATCTTCTGTGCTACTTTCTGCGTCAGTAAAATTAAAATGAAGTAATAATTAGCAGTAAACTAAAAAAAATGACTACTATAAAATGCGAACTTCAAAGAAGTGAATAGGAGTCAGCCAAAAAGACTCAGTTTTGTTTTGATATTGTCGTTTCATGCGCTGTTAGGCTTAAATTACTCCAACGCTGACGTCGGTTGCGGACGTCGGTCACGCGTACGTTAGTTCATCACAGTATACATTTCGAGCTATGAAGTCTCACACTGCGATGCTTAAGTAAGCGACCCGTTGCAGTGTCACCGTATAGGACTATATTCATTCGTAAAGGCGACCTACGTACAGTACGGCAGACGTATCTTGGCGCGTCTGAACTTCGCGCAGAAGGCTGCGCAGTAACATGATTCGGCAATGCTTGGTACGCGGCGTAATAGGTCTCAGTCACACGTTACCATGTTCGTGTCGCTATCTCTGTTTTACATGCGCTAAAGTTCGCAGAGCCTATGTTCAGACGCGCCAAGATACGTCGGCCGTACTGTACGTGACTGACATCATCGTAGGAGAAATTTAGTCTTTACTATTACTACGACCTACTAGGAACTATATTATCCTATTTTCCATCAGGCTCACCTCCAGCATGTTCAAACGATTAGTGTCACAGAAGTTACGGCAGCCAATCTCAGTGCTCATGTACCAGCCGTTGAAGGCGTTAGCGGTGAACTCGATGCCACCGCAGTCGAATCGCATGCTAGAGACCGCTGGGAGCGCGTACCAGCGCAGCTCCAGCTCTTTGAACCATTCATACCTGTCCAGAAGAAAAGTGTAAAAAGGGTGCTGTGTTGATGGTTGGTTTTTGCTGGTTGGTGGAACCGTAATAAGAAGTCCCGAGTTATGGTAATTGGTAATAATTTATTTCACTGAACTGGTTTATACAAAGTGAGAAACACTTATTTATTACGATACGATATTATTGCTACGGAGCCTTAATGGTTTTGGTGTGAGCACACCAATGGTTAGCGATGTACTGACTGCTCATACCATTGAACATTACTTATATTTTATTAATTAGTGCAAAAATGGTCAAATGCAAAAGTGCTGAGCTGTTCGATCGCTTAGCGCTCGAACATACTCCCGCGCCTGAGATGAGAATGCATCTATACAATTTTAACTCCAATATTATGCAATAAAATGGTAACAATAAACCTATTTATCTTATTTTAAGCAACTACAAGGCAAGCTGTTATTACAAAGATACATAACCGCATCTTATAATTAAATATTTATGTTTATAAAATAAAAACAAAATGGTAAAAGAAATAATAAATGGTAATAGGTAAAAATCTAAATTATTAAAATTATTATTTTAAGAAAATAGTATTATTATGCTATACTAAGGAGTCTTCAACCGTAACTCGTTTACGCGGAACAGGTGGCGATTGTCCATCTTTTTTACCCGCACTGATACCACGCACACTAGGCCATCGTTTGGCAAAGTTTTGTAAACGAACCCGAACACTATTATTGCGCTCACTCGATTGCACACTAGCCACTTCACTATGCACTGAGGTTGGTAACACTGGCCGAGGCTGCACTTGATGGCTGTGAGGGCCGTGACGGCCAGGACCCTCCCCACGGCGACGAGATGGAGCAACCGGCTGAGGCCGACGGCTGCACCGACCACTTCTCCACCACCATCCTACTGCCGCGATTATCGCTATGGTCATCAATATGTATGTGGTAGTGTAGTGATGAATATCATGCATCGATATATCATTTACTTCTGCTTTACTCGCTTTCAATCCTTCTATTTGGTCTCCAAGGATTGTTAAAGATGTGTTTAACTGTTGGTTGTCTTGTAGAGGTTCTACGTCTGGGATTTTTAAATTTACTATGTTATTAATCTGATCGAGTTCTGGGATCAAAATCGTTGGTGAATAATTCAAGTGATTGGATTGCAGTTGTAAGGAATGTAAAGTAAAGTCCTTCCCTTTAATTATACAATTCTGACCGAGGCTGATGATCCCTGCGCGACTCAGCTGTATAAGCGATATTTTATCATTACAAATTATTTTGATAGGGTAATTATCACAACAGAAGTACAAGTATTGTGAAGGCGTCTGTAATTCAATCCATCTGTTGACGCATGGTGATTTCTCAAGTTTACATGTTGTATGGTTTTTCTTGTTTTTGTTGCAAAAACACTCATCACGTTCTAGGCTCATGATAGGTTTGAAAAGCTGGCACAGGTAAGCTTCTTTATGATATAAACAGGCGTTCAATTCGATAATTGTTGTAAGAAAATATGTATTTTGTTTTAAATTCACAGCGACATATTCAGATACGGGTACTATAGTGATCATGCTATTATTTATTTGCCGGGGTATTGGTAAAATCTTATATAACTGGTAGCTTTCTCTACTAATCAGAGGAAATGTTATTTCAAATATAATAAATTTATCCGTCACTCTAGCTTTCATTCTTATCAACTGGTAGATATATTGAAAATCTGAGTCTACGTTTGTAATAGGTAGAGTAACTTCCCTCGGCATCTGGCCGTTGATGATTCGCAACTCACTCTTCATTTGCTCTGGCTTCAATAAATGAACACTAACTTGACCATGGTAAATATCAGTAATTGTATCTAGGAATGCATCTTGTAGCCTACGCAAACTTTGTAGTAGACCGCTTGCAGCCATCGCCGATAATGTAAAATCTTGTACAGAAGACATGTTTTGAATTTCTTGTTGTATTATATTGGTATTAGATTCTAACTCGTTTAATTTTTTGTTAATAAATTTGTGTTGTTTATCGACTGTCTCCTTCATCTTTTTCATGAAAGAAAATTCCGCTTCTACTACTGACGTCTGGTTTTTCCATAACTCGGATAAATGTTTTTCATTGCTTCTAGTCAACTCAATATCTTTGGTATATTTTTCCGCGAAAGAGGAGTCCAATACGCCGAAGAGTTGGTTCGCAAGATATCCGATGCCATTAATGAGACCTCTGCGCCGGCGGCTGGCGTGAATGTTAAAATGCTGAGTCAATAAAAGTTCATTGTAGTATTCTAGTTCTCCGAATTCATTATGTAATTGTAAATTTATCATACGACAATGGGAGGTGTTTTGAATGGTATTACACAGTTTATTCAAATAAGTCGAAATTTTACTATAGGAATCAATAGCGTCCCAATATGGTTCCATGTCATAATAAAGAATTAAGCTCCACTTGTCTCTGATCAGCTGAACGTTGGTCATGGGGTCAAAGTACAAAGTCTGGTTTGATGATAGCTCTTTTATATTGAAAATAGCGTTGGCTGGTAACAATAGAGTCATGAAATATAACATAGCGGTAGCTACGGTTACAAATGATAATCTCTTTGGTTTCCTCCTTTTTCTCGTGCCTTCGTCTACTTCTGGTTCCTTTTCTTTCTCTGGTAAGGTTTGGTCTGGTGATAGTATGGTATGGTCAATTACTTGAGGGTTATTATTAATTGGTAGAACGGACAGTTTCACAACAGGCCTCTTCATGGTACCGTTCTTGGTTTTTAGGGTGACAACTCGAATCAATCCGTCGTCTCCGGGATGAATGTCGATAACTCGTCCCATAGCCCACCTTCCAGGTGGCACGATTTCTTCATGAATCACGACTAGATCTCCCACCTTTATGTTATCTTTAACTCCCTTCCATTTATTTCTTGCTGATAGCATTGTCAAGTATTCTACCTTCCATCTTTTCCATAAATCTTGAAATAATTTAGATGTTAAATGCCACCTGGTTCTGGCGTCGTGTTCTGTCTCTATTATGGTTAATCCAGGCCTTGACGTTAAGAAATGAGCTGGTGTTAAGAAATCAAGATCTTCGGGATCTTCCGTTAGTGCACAAAGTGGGCGCGAGTTCAAGCAGGCTTCTATTTTTGATAGCAGTGTAGCATACTCTTCATAAGTGAGTTTTTGGTGACCAACGACTCTCTTGAGATGGTGTTTGAGGGACCTTATTGATCTCTCCCATATCCCACCGGCACTCGGCCAGGATGGCGCCAAGAAGTGAAATTCGATACCCATTTCACTGATCTCTGATAGAAATTCGCTACTGCTATATAGTTGTTGTAAATACTCAAGCTCCTCCTGTAACATCTTATTGGCTCCTATAAAATTGGTCCCATTATCGCTATATAAGTGACGAGGCACCCCTCTTCTGGCTGCCATTCTTTGAAGGGCCGCTAAAAAGGCTGAACTGCTCAGATCTGACACAAGTTCTATATGAACTGCCTTCGTCACCATACATATAAAAAGAGCAATGTAACCCTTACTGGTTTTTATCCCACGTCCTTTATTGGCCTTCACTTCGATGAATCCTGTATAGTCAACGCCACAATGGTAGAAAGGGCATTCAGGGTTCACCCTGGTCTCTGGTAAGTCACCCATAAGCTGACTCTGCAATACCGGTTCTTGTTTCCGACATGTAACACATTGTCTAATATATTTTTTGGTTGCCATATATCCTCCAATGATCCAATAGTTTCTTCTTAAATGAGACAATGTAAGCCTAGCACCCCCATGGAAAGTTAATTCATGAGCTTGTTTAATTAATAAGTTGGTAAAACGATGGTTGTGCGGGAGAATAATTGGATGCTTCATCTCAAGATTTATCTGAGCGTTTCGAAGCCTCCCTCCTACGCGTAAGATTCCGTCCATATCTAAAATAGGATTCAAACTTAAAATTTTACTTTTATTGTGTACTTTATTATATTTATTTAAATAATCTAAGTCTTGACCTAATGTCGATTGTTGTGTATATTTGATGATTTGCATTTTAGCGCGCCGCAGCTCCGGTAATGTGAGATAGGGTTGATGAACTGATTTCCGATAGGTAGATAATCGTAATATCCACGCGAATATGCGAATGATTTTATTTATAGAACTGAATTTATTCAATAAGGTATTAAGTATGTTAGAAATTACTTCACTACTTTTATCAATTATTACTACATTAGATTGTTTTAAAAATGAGGTTTTTACTTCTAAGTCTGTTTTATAAACGGTTTTATTGGTATTTTGGATATTAAATGAATTCAACCACGACGGACCTTGCCACCACAGCTCATGCTTCTTAAGCTGTGCAAGCGTTAAACCGCGACTAGCGCAATCAGCCGGGTTTTCTTTAGTTTTTACGTATCGCCAACTGGTTGATGGTATTGTATCTGTAATACATTTTACTCGGTGAGCTACAAATGGCTTCCAGCGTGCTGGCTCGCCTTGTAACCATCCTAGCACAGCTGTAGAATCGATCCAGCCGTACACTTCGATATGGTACTCTGGTAGGCACTGTAAGACCTTTTTCATTAGTGATGAAAGTAAAACGGCACCTAATAACTCTAAGCGCGGTGTTGACATGGTTTTACTCGTCGCAGCGAGTTTACCCTTCGCAGCGACTAACGTGATGGTATGATGGTTACCTTCGCTTACCCTACAGTAAATAACACACGCATAGGCCTTATCCGACGCGTCGCAGAACCCATGCAATTGAACAACCTGATTATCTTTCTTTAATTCTAGCCATCTTTTTATCTCAATAGTATTTATATCACTCAGATCATCTCTCAAAGTATCCCATCTGGTCTTAATAATTGTAGGTAATGGTTCATCCCAATCAATTTTTGACACATATACATCTCTAAATAATAATTTCATGGTAGTAGTTAGTGGCGTTAGCCAACCTAACGGGTCGAATAGTTTTGATATATCCGACAGAAGCGATCTTTTGGTAGCAAGGTCTGATTTTGACTCTAGTGGTAATTTCGAAAACTTAAAATGGTCGTTTTGAGGGTTCCACCCTAATCCTAAAGTTTTAGCAGTATCTGGTTGTTTAAATTCATATACCTGTTCATTGCACCCTATCATCCCTTCATCTAATAACAATTTAGGTTCATTTGATTGCCATTTACGTAAATTAAATCCCCCTGTTTTTAATAATTTTATTAAATCTGATTTGAGTAGTAACGCGTTTTCTATCGAGTGACCACCACCACAAAAATCATCCATGTAAAAACTACTTTCTAATACTTTGGTAGCTTCGGGATAATTTTGTTGTTCATCCCTCGCTAACTGCTTGAGACACATCATAGCAAGAAATGGTGCTGGTTTGGTTCCGTAAGTCACGGTAACTAACTGAAAAATTTGAATTGGTTGTGTAGGAGACTCTCGCCACAGAATCTTTTGGTAAACCTGGTCTTCCTGGTGTACTAATATCTGCCTATACATCTTTTCAATATCAGCAGTATAGGCATACCGATATTGTCTCCATTTCAAAATTAACTCTTGTAGGTCTTGCTGTAAGTTAGGACCTGTATACATTGTATCGTTAAGGGTGGTACCGGTAGAAGACTTAGCAGAAGCGTTAAAAACTACCCTAAATTTACTAACTGGAGACCCTTCCTTGCTGACAGCATGATGAGGCAGATAGCACTCTGGTGTAGTGTTAGTAGACGGAATCATGTGGTTAAGATCGCGATATTCATTCATAAATTGTTGGTATTCCCCTTTCAAAAGACTATTCTTCTCTAATTTCCTCTCTAAGCTACGAAATTGCGCCATAGCTAGCTGCTTCGTACCTCCTAATTTATTTTTTGTCTCTGGTTTAAATGGTAGCCTAACCTCATACCTACCGTTCTCAAGTCTCTTTGTGGTTGATAAAAAATACTCTAAAGATTCATGGTCATCGCTCGACATTTCAATCGGCTGGTTAATTTCTTCATTCTCCCAGAACCTACGTAAATCATCAATATTATGAAGAACGACGTTACAACTATAATGTGGCTTCATTGAACCACAGAGCAGCCAACCAAACTGGGTTTGCTGGGCTATGGGCTGGTCATCATCATCTCCACGTATAATACCACCTAGCATAATCTTACTATATAAATCAACTCCAAGCAATAAATCTATCGGACGGCTTTCGTTAAATTTAGGATCCGCTAAGTTAATATTCTGAATATGCGACCATAGTGGCTTAGAAAACGTTTTATTTGGTAAGCTCTTAATTAAACTATTCATAATAAAAACTGTAGTGTTTACCGAGAAATCATTATACATCGACCGTATCTCAACATTCATCGTCCCCTTACAGTGATTTTCTTTTTCACCTACCCCAAATATCTTACCCTTGCATTGGTTTCTCTTTAAGCCTAACGTCTGCGCCGTTTTTTCATTAATTAAAGAAATTTGAGAGCCCTGGTCAATTAAAGCCCTCATGGTATGTTGAGAACCGTCTGCCCCCGTGACATAAACTATGGCAGTAGCTAACAAAATTTCAGATATACTATCCCGTGACACATGGCTAGATGTAGGCACGTGTTCGATAGGAGGTATATTTTGTGCAGGCTTTATTGGTTTCGATGACATAGCAACAGTTTTAGGTTTAACTAATGCCTCGTGCATTAAAGTATTATGCGTACCTAGGCATTTACGGCATCGTTTACTTGAAAAACATGGTTTATTGTTATGATTAGTAAGACAGTTGCGACATAAATTATATTGGTTCACGGTATTTAATTTTAATTCATTGGACAATTGCAAAAATCTGCTGCATTGCCATAATCCGTGGTCAGCGTTACACAATATGCAAGTGATTGACCGCGACACGTGGAACGTATTCATGTTCGGTTTCATATTATTGGGGTTATAGCGAGTTAATGGATGATAATTATTATTTAAATTGAATGATCTTTTATGGTTAGATGGTAAGTTATGAGTATTATGACGCGGTGAATTGTGTTGAAAGTTTAATTTTGGTTGGTTAATATGTTCTTGTTTACGGCGAGAAGCTTCTAATGCAGTAAATTTACATTCTAAAAATGATAAGAATTCCTGCAGGACCGGTAGCTCCCTAGGGTCTTTTACCGATTCCACGTACTCTGCAAACGATTCGCTATCTAACTTTTGGCCTAAAAGATGTACTAGAAGTGGGTCCCACGTTTTAATGTCTACCCCAAGGTTTTGGATAGCATGTAAACTTTCTTTGGTGACGTCATGCAATTTTTTAATCATGGTTGATGATTGGTGTTGAATGTTTGGAAGCCCTAACATGGTGTTTATGTGTGAAGTAAAGATTAATTTTTTATTCCCGTATCGATGGTTCAGTATATCCCAACATACTTCGTAGTTATCGGAGCTAATCTGAAGATGGTGAATTAGACGCTCGGCATCCCCCGTTACTTTACTTTTTAAAAATTGCATTTTCTGCGCGTTAGATAAGGACGGATTTTTATGGATGGTTTCAACAAATAGGTCTTTAAAAGAAACCCAATGGTGATAGTTGCCGCTGAATACCGGGATATCCATTTGTGGCGTGGACTTCTCTCGATGAGACACAGACCACATCTTGGTATTAATAGTTTTCTTCAAATCCATATAAATCTTTTCATATTGAGTAAATAATTTTTGGTACCACCTGTCTTCTCCGTCACTCTCATCCTCTATCAGCCAATGTAGACTGTCAACGGTACTCCAACGAGCTTGAAGAGACTTAAGAGTGTCTTCAAATTCCCACTTGTGCTCCAGATGGTCGACTTCTATAGTATTCACCGTCCGCATAAATGCCTTGAAATTGATGGTTTGTTTTCTAAGCAATTCGTCTAGCTTACTGTTACCACCAGACGAAGTATTACGCTGCTGCTGGGCAGCCCCCGCGCTAGATGAGGTACCTGGCTGATTGGTTTCCGGCACACTAGGGACGTTGCTACGTTCTTGAGGCATCGGTTGTTCTGGTTTACTTAATTCCTGTTTCTCACGTAATTGGTCCATGGTTTTAGTAATTAAGTTTTCTATGGTCAAATAAAGGTTCTCCGCGGTTTCAAAACAATTACTGGTAAAATACTTATGGTCAAGAATAGCATAATCAAGAAGCTCTCTATGGTTACGTTGGAACTCTACCCAATACTCTTCTAAGGTTTTCAATTTCCTTTCACAATAATCAATGGTCTTACGATCAGCCCCATCTTTCTTAAAGTTGGTTAGAAGTTTAGAGAAAAATTTAGTAATCTCAACTTGGTTAGTGTAAATACTTTCCATTTCCATGGTTATTATAATATGGTAAATAAAAAATTAATAAATGGTTAGATCTCACCCGGGTATCGTCTTACGCTGGTATCATGTATCACTGCAATCCAGTCGAATGCACTGATCACTATAGCCACTGGTTCTTTTTGGTTTAATTTTCGGAAACACGAAACTTCACGATATGGTCCCGTAATTCGCGTCCCGAAAGGCTCGAAGGACCATGTAAAAAGGGTGCTGTGTTGATGGTTGGTTTTTGCTGGTTGGTGGAACCGTAATAAGAAGTCCCGAGTTATGGTAATTGGTAATAATTTATTTCACTGAACTGGTTTATACAAAGTGAGAAACACTTATTTATTACGATACGATATTATTGCTACGGAGCCTTAATGGTTTTGGTGTGAGCACACCAATGGTTAGCGATGTACTGACTGCTCATACCATTGAACATTACTTATATTTTATTAATTAGTGCAAAAATGGTCAAATGCAAAAGTGCTGAGCTGTTCGATCGCTTAGCGCTCGAACAAAAAGGGTAACAAAGAAGAATGGTGGCAAACAAACAGGCGAAAAACGCGAGCAGTTAAAGCATTAACTTTTTAGAAATTAAATAGGTATGATAATTTTGAAGTTATTTTTATAGCCAATAATCAAAATTTTACTAACAAAAAATAACCGACTTCAAAATTACTCAAAAACTTTTTGTCACATCTCGCTCAAATTTATGTCGGACCACATGACAAGCACCTGCTTTCGATAAAAAAAAAGAATCATCAAAATCGATTCACCCAGTCGAAAGTTCTGAGGTAACAAACATAAAAAAAATACTGTCGAATTGAGAACCTCCTCCTTTTTTTGAAGTCGGTTAAAAAGGCCCAGGAAAAGCAGACGGACCACCTGATGGTAGGTAAGTGGTGTATTGGCATAAGCAATACTAGAGGAATTGTCAATCAACCTTTTTTAAAGAACGTGACATCATTTGTGAATGATATATTACCAATTAATATTACTTAGATATATTTATTTTTAGTTATTTATTTGAACTTTATTATTCCAAAATCAATAAATAAAAGGCGGTTTTATGCTAAAACATTCTCAAGTCGTCAACCTTGGGTCTGATAGATATTAGCAATGGCGGTAAAAGGAGATAATCAAAATATATTCTGTATGCGTCTGTCTACCCTGCAACCCAATTGGGAGGATCGAGGGTTTGTTATTCGGCCAGGGAACACAATTATGTTAAAGATAAATGTTTTTATTAGTTCATGCGTGTTTGTGATATTTGTGTATGCCACCTACAGCATTGGGAATCGTGGCGCGGGGGCGTGAATGTACGTATATTTACTTATTAACTCATGTTTTAGTTATCTGACACGCAAATCAAAAATATTTTAACATAATACGACACAAATTACATCAATTACTGTACTGTAACACATTATGGAGGCCATACACGATCAAGTGTACTACTTGTCAAGTTTGCAGTTTGACAGTTGACTTGATGCAGCATCCAGTTTGCATGAGATAGCTATATGGCCAGATAGCTATACCGTGGCCATACACGATCAAATTTACTGGATGCCGCGTCAAGTCAAACTGCAAACTTGACAAGCACACTTGATCGTGTATGGCCTCCATTAATGAATTTGGATAGACTTGTTATATCAGATTAATTAAACATTAGGTATACCGTGGTTCTTATGTCAAATCCGAACAAGATTGCGTACCTATATCACAACGCGTAGCTGAAATGCGCACTCAACGCGCAAAAGCCGTCATTTCAGTATAAGATCCATTTGAATTATTCCCTTTAATCTCCTAAAATAATTATATTTTATCAATATACTCGTATTATAAATAAGCATCAGTATAGTAATCTGTTTTTAAAACACACGGGTTTAACTTTGCAATTAACTGATTTATTTCATCGTGAACCTAGTGTTAATTAAACTATCAGATTTTTTTAAAATACCTGAAAGTTTCTAATTCGCCGTCTGAAGCCCAATGCATATGTAACGGGGTTTTTTCCCGTGCGGGACAGGACGTGAAGTTTTGGAAACATCGTTTCATAGAAAATGTATACGACAGCGGAATCCCGTGCGAGACGGGAATGGGGCACGCACGTATATTTATCCCCGTACGGGGAAAAAACCCGTTACGTATGTATTGGGCTTTACTAATAATTGTCAATTTTACAATCAATTTAACTGGTAGAAGTATTCAGCTAATACTTGGAAAAGAATTACCTACCTTGGGAAATGAGAACAAGAAATTGATGAAAATCATGATTTCGGTGTTGATAACAGAAAGACATTAGATCACTTTCTAATAAGACTAATTCCAAATTATGGCAAAATACCATCTCTATTTTCCAACATAGCCAACTCTCTATCAGAATTCAAATAAATTCCACTCTCAATCAAGATAAAGTTTTAACCAGGACCTACTCCCAATTAGGACTTACTCCTAACCATTAACCAGGATCAACTTTCCATTTAAGATAATTATGATAATTATTATGTTTTTAATGCACGAATCCTAACAATCCGGTTCCGATGCCTACTAAAGACTTACTCTCCAACTCAGAGTCACTCGCTTACTTAAATCGCTCCTTAGTACAAAATTTGTATGGTGATTCTGTATTATGGAGCGATTTAAGTAACCGTTAGTAACTCTGAGTTTGGGCGTTATTAGTCCAGTTAATATACTTTATCATCTTCGATCTTCGAATCGAAACCCCGTGTCCAAACAAAAACACATCAATCTTTTCAATTACTTTATCACAAATATCAATTTCCACATTATTACAAGCAATTTATTTCCCTATTACGAAGAATACACTCAATCAACAGTTATGGAGATCCTAACAGCGTATTAACGCCTGTTAGTATTATCAAAGGTGATGTTATTGAATAGGCGCCGGACTATGTTCTATTTATGGGCTATAAACGCAGATTGGAGATCAGTGGACGGGCGGCTCTTTTACGATACAATGTTACGCCGCCTGTTTGCAAACTGCCTCACAAAGCATAGCATTCTTATATTTTATGCCGGCATAAATCTGCGATGTCATATGCAATAATATGACGTGAAATACGATGTGTGTTTAAGGATTTGGACTGGCAATGAATTTAAAATAGGGGAAAGAACAATGTGTGATTTTTTGCTATAGTCATGTTATGAAGAATAGGGTATATGAATTTGTAGACTTTGGAAAAAATATTGCTTAAGGTAAGTTTTAGGCGATCTATCATAATCATTACAACAAATATAAAATCTTGTCAGTGCTGCACTCGAGTCTTTTTTTATAGATATGTAAAAGATAAACGGCCAAGCTTAGACTGGCACATTTCGCACACCTTTAAGAACATTATGAAGAAAGGAGCACAGGTTTCCTCACAATGTTTCCCACCTAAACAAGACAAGTGATAAATACATTTCTGACTTTTATAGATACCTACAACCGCTCATTTATTAAAATCTTTTTGAATATCATTTATTTTTAATATCTTTTTAATAAAATTTACGTTAATAACTCCTTAAGTACTTTCTCCACGGGGATGGTGATTAAAATGTGATTAGACACTATTTTGAGCTAAATCTTAAAGTTTAATCTGTCTACTTTGTTGTAACTTTCTCTCCACTTTATCTAGATTACTCCAGATAATTTAAATTTTACTATTTTGTTACTTCAAAATATTGACTATCTGAGATAATATTTAAAGTTAAAATATATTTCGTAACTAGCCGCCGACAAAATGAATTCATTATGAACCATTGTTCACTGTATCAAAACATAATATACATAATAAATACTTAAAACGCATTAATTTAAATGGAAATGATGTACTTACGTAGGATGGGTCATTTCAATTTCCATGATCAATTCCCGGGGTATTTCAAAGTAGTCTGGATCCTTCCCGTTGGCGGACAGAACAAGGGGAAGGATATCCCATGGTGTCCGGGGAGGTTTCCAACCCAGTTTTAGACATAACTGTAAAAACATTTATTTATTCAGCTAATTAACATCCACATATCAGGTGTTACAATGGATGCATTATTTCATTTTAACGATATTTCGCTTAGGGTTTCTATAGCTTGCAGAATAGATATAATATGTACCTGTTCTGGAGCTGTTAAATCAAATCAAATTGTATAAGTTGATAATTGTATATTTGTATAAGTTTAAGGTTTAACAAGACCTTTTTTAATTATTAAGTCAATTTTATTGACATACGAATGGTTAATGTTTGAGCATTTGTTTAGGTGCGGAAAGCTTGAACAAATAAAAAGTTAGTAGCAATACATATTTATTTATAGTTAAGTATGTTCAGTGGCGTCTTTTCCTTGTATACAACGCCAGAACGCAGCCATAGGAATCTGCTCGCGTATATATTGTAACGCTGTTTTTAAATTTGTTATTACAATGCATACACGAATTTTGCGTACTGATCGCGTATAGTTTGTATCGTAAGATGCTCGCGTCTTCGTTCCAAACTATACTACACTTCGAGATCTCTGCCTTTTCGCCGAATATTGTTTGGCAGATTATCACTTGCCAACTAACGTTTCGCAGAATTTTATTTCACCGAATAATCATTTGCCAACTTATCACATAATTTTGTTTTATTTCCCAACCTAACAGTTGCCAACTGTACGTTTGGTCTACCTTTTAAAATGACACTTTTCAAAAGGTCAACTCATTCATTTAGTTGTATATTATATATTGTTTACCAAATGATGTATTGAGTAAAGTAAAATGACAAATCATTATACGATAATAAAATTACAAAGTTGCATTATATGCACTTTTAGGGAGAATTTAAGGGTTTTTGATACACAAACATGCTTCCAAACGTCTCCGGCGCTGCGGGAAGTGCAGCCCCTCCGCCCTTGTGTAACAAACTGTAGGCACACCATGCTCGCCTACGCAGCTTCGGCTTTTTGGTCGCCTGCGGCGACCAGCCTCAGCCGCTTCGGCTCACATGGTGCCTGCAGTTTGTTACAGCGGGCGGGGGCTGCTCTCCCTCTGCGCCTCCGGGGTTTAAATTCACTCTAGGGGTAGGGCAGACTAGTACCACGTGGGGTCGGGGTTGACTAAGTCGGTTCTGTCACCAATTTTGAAAAATTATCCGCCCCCCACTCCCCCGTCACGGGGGTTCCGATACACACACGATTAGTCCGTATGCGTAATGGCGCTGTACATTATGGAACAAGATATACTTCTACGTCTTCTACGAAGTATACGCGATTATTTGCGTACCTACTGCTCGTGTATGGATTGGAAGAACTTAGTAAAAAAGTTAGTTCCAATCTATACGTGGTTAGTTTCATACTCCTGCGTTCTGGCCTTGTACAGAATGGTTAAACGCTGTTCAGTGACGAACTACAAAATTAGATTGCAGCAGTTTTCAAATATTTTATTATGTTTTAGTGTACACATTTACAAGGATGCTTTCATATAAAAAATTGAAGCCGCTGAACAATAATTTGAATTGTTCCGTTCACCGGCTGAGCAAACAACAGGTGCACTGGAAGTCAGATACGTCAATAAAGATTGATTTATTTGAATCGCAGACACCGATATTTTGTGCTATTTGAAGGATTGGCTACAAAAAAATTGCCATACATAGCGGTTATGCTTAAAAGCGATAACCGTTGGGGAAGAAAGGTCCTCGAATGGAGACCACGCCTCGGCAAAAGGAGCACAGGACGCCCCCCGACCAGGTGGACCGACGACCTGAAGAAGACAGCGGGTATCCGCTGGATTCAGAAGGCTCAGGACCGGTCTGAGTGGCGTAGATTAGGGAAGGCCTATGTCCAGCAGTGGACCTCAAAGGGCTGATGGATGGATGGATGGATGGATGCTTAAAAGGTATGTAAATATGTAGGAAATAAATTTTTATGACGACAGACGAGCAGACGGTAAACCTGTGGTCACAACGCATCAATAACACTAATACTGAAGAATATAATTCCTTTTTTATTATTATATTTTAATAAATATTTTAAGACTTAAGTACTTATAACTTTTTTTCTCTTTCCGTTACTGCTGAATTTTATTTATTCTAATATAACAACAAAAATCCAAAATTCATTCAATCTTGCCGATGATATTTGGTTGATGATATTTGCTTTTACCGCCTTCTTGAGAATAAATTTTTTCATCGAGTAGAAACGGCAATACTAAAACTCCAAACATTTTTCATTTAACATGAAAATTTTAAAGCATCTTTGAAAATAATAATATTATGAATGACCTTTTAATCTGCAAACCACGTTACGAGTAAATCTTATTGCATAGATACCTAAAATACTGACAACATGTTTTTCAGATACAGTCAAACCATTTTGTTTCTACTATTTCACTAGATGGATATAAAAGCGATGTACACGAGACAGTTTACAAAAGAACTGTTGCTCCCAAGAACTAATCGACTTTGCTAATGGCCACAAAATGAAAATAGCTTTCAAAAGCAAGTTTCACGGTCATTGTAACTGAACTTTGTGTAGAAGCATTAAGGTTCGTTATTGCTTGTACAGCCGCAGTGAAAATAAAGCATAAATTTTTACCTCGGTAAATTCACAATGCATAGGGTCTCCCAGAATAGTTCCATCGGGTTGTTTGTAACCAGCATAGCTTATGAGTTGGCTGTTCCATATCCTGTAGTCGTGCTGTCCGTCCGTGCGTTGTGGAAACAGTGTTATCGCGGACCTGTGCAAACATTTCTCTTTTAAATCAACGGGTTTTAATTATAAAGTTATGTTACATAAAAAATAGGGACAATTTGTATATATTGAGTATTAAAAGGTATGCTACATACTGCGTGTCTTACGATAAAAAATATTGTCAGATTTTATAAGGGAGCGACCGAATACCATACAATATTTTTTTCGCAATGGCCCAGGTCTTAAGGTAAAGAAAGACCTTTGAGCATTTTGTTTATGCCACAGGGTAAAATAAGATGAAAAGATTATAAAATATTTGGGAAATAAATTTTTGTTGAAGTTTTATTTACACTATACACATTTACTTTACATAAAAACATTAGAAACCTTTAATTTTATTTATGATTCTGTGTAAATTTTTGCAATGCAACGATATTCGACTTACCCTTATGGGGAAACTTCTTTAATCTGTTGAGATAATATTAAATATTCAGATGCACTATTCTCAAAAGCACTTAAGATAATCCATAGACTGAAATTATGGTTAAGAGGATTATACAGCGAATTATCTTCGGCCATGCCTTTATTAATGAAGTTTAAATATTCCAGTCCAATTACTGACTGGTGAATACTGACCAGTCTCATCGTACACATCGCACCTTCAGAATAGTATGGACTTAACTCAAAAATAATAAAAAATATGCAACATTTCAATTTTTTTGCTCATATTTCACAAAAGATAAACTTAATACAGAAATCAAATAATTGATATGTTTTCATACAAAATGAATTAATTAAATCAGTTCTAAGTTGAAAGTTTGTAGTTTCAAAATTTCGTTTTCGTTTTCCCAAAAAAATGATTTTTCAAGATACGTCACTACTATTCTGAAGGTGCGACAAGTTCCATGTAATTGTTTCGAAATATAATTAAAAAAAAAATCGTGAGTATCCCAGATAGTAAAAAGACTCAGTATTTTTAACTATATAAATTTTAAATGGTGTGAAAACGGCATATTCGTTTATAACGACGATTGTTAAGGCTAAGTCTACTTAATACCTATACAATACGTAATATACATTTCACCTTCATCATGGCCTAGCTAAGCTCAAATATCCTCTCCGGTGAAAGGGTTCAAGACCATTAATCGATCTCTATCAGTGCGTAATGGCAATTTAACACATTTCGGCCTTATGGAAAACTCTCAAAAACATAGGTTTCCTCACGTTCTATCTTCCCCGAAACACGTGATAAATTTCTAATTACTCACATCATTTGAAAAATTATGAGCACGAAAGATTAAAACTGCAACCAAGCATCGAAGATAGATCACACCACGAAGCTGTCAAGGCGATTTTTTAATTTTTATGTCTTAATTCCTAAGACAATATCCTGTTGTTTGCGGGAACAGTATTATACACGATCCTGTTTATTGTCGCAAGTGTCATAAGCATCATGCTTGCAGGATTCTGAGATAAAACGATCAGATTGATTATTGGAATTTCGTTCAGCCTCATTAAGTTACAAGAGTGTTCGCGTTCCTCCAGTCTGAATTTTTGTACAGTACATATGTACATACTTTAACTGTATGTGAACTACTTCGTTTCGCGGGACCCCGTAAAAAGCTGTTTCCAAAGAAATTGACTGCCGTAAAAATGAAGCTAAATCGTAAAACAATTAAAATATTCAAATAGAGCATGTTATTACCACGGACGTAAAAAAAAAAGACGGACGTAATCCCAAGAACAAATTCAGTGAAGCACCCATAGAAATACCAATTCTGTATTCGTACAAGTACACACACCCACACATTGACACCATAAGGCTACGAATTTGACACCATCGCGAATCAAAAATTACAAAATTACGCACACATGGTAAGCGAGCTGTCAGCTGTCAGCTTCACTCTCGATTAGACAAGGTTACGTCCGTTCTTTTTTTTACGTCCGTGGTTATTACCTGATGTTTCCTTTGTTGGTGCTGTATTTGATGTGGTTGCACAGAGCTTCAAACATGCCACTTGTAGTGGTGACTTGACGACAATCGAACACCTGCATAAAAAATATTATGAATAAAAAAACGTCAGTCATTTGAGTAAAATAAAAAAATGTGTGCGTGTAATCGTTACGCGCGATTGAAGTAAAATTTCTTTGACGTTGGTGACACGTAAGACCAAAAAAAAACTAAACTTAATTTAAAATAAATATTACAGTTGACTTATATTTATTAACAATATACTTTAAAAAAAGAATATAAAGCTATGATTCATATTAATAATACCGTTAATAAAGCTATAATAATTATAATTATTCGTTACCCCGTGATACTTATTTAATGTATAAACATGTCACAAATACAATGTAATCTTAATAGAATCTGTACTTAATTTTTTTTATTGTTTTGGAATTTTTAAATAGTGGAAATTGCATCAACAGACTATAGAGCGTTATTTCCATCGGAAAAATAATCAGAGTAACTCTGAAGTCGCGGCTAAAGAAGTTTTACTTCAAAAACTCATTGTACTATGGACGTCTTTAGACTCAAATCAGTCATTAAATTATAATGTGAAAATAACTTTGGTCCTCTCTGTTTAAAATTCTAAAAAACTAACTAAGATACTATCTAATGTCACACCAAAAGCGTATCACGCTGGAATTACATTTTTACCTCCCCAACGTGCTCTCACAAAATGGGAAGACATTAAATGGGAATTAGGACATTCTAGCGAAATTCTGGTAAAATCTAGTCAACAGGGAAATGTGTTGACTGCTTAGGATTCATAGTTCGCTCCGCTTTTCGCAGGCAAACTGTCTTCGCATCATTGACGCGTAAGCATTCTCACTGCGTAGAACAGACGAACACAAATTGATGCGATGTACTTCTAATCTCTGTTTAATATTATACGTAAGCCATCCATGACTACTTTTGCGTTTCGGAGACCGTTTGAAATTGATGACTTAGATTACTTTTGTCAGAATGAATTCAGATAATGTTATTAAAATTCAGATGATTCAGACAACATACAATGTTCGATTGCTTTGTTAACATACAAAAAACCAGTTAGTTTTAAGTTGGTAATTAACTATGTATAAATTAATATATAATAAATTTTCCTTTACTTTGCAACGAATATTAGTTGAGTAGTACCGTCGCGGCGTCGCTAGACTAAGAAAATTTAAATCAACGAAAATAACCAAAGCTCAGTCTAAACCGAGAGATTTGTTTAAGCGGAGTAATTACTAAATGTAGTCGCGAACATCAGACGGACTTAAAACTGGTCTCACTAATGCCGATTTAAGTCTCCTTCATCCTCGAAAGGAACCAAGTGGGAGCAGGAATAAATTACTCGCAATGTCGTTACGACGCGACGCGGCGACGCAGCGACTCGATCAAGCGTCGGTAATTAGAAAAATATTGAGATTTACCTAGCCCCATCCGCTGTAAGCCGTGGTTTGATTAGCGCTGAATCGGGTTAATTTAATCCGGAATTTAAAGGCCGGAATTTATAAATCGGGAATTTGCAGTGCTCGCGGTGGCATAGCTTCAAAATTAGGTATTAATGGTTTTCGGAATTTACTAGTATTGAGATAGGTTCTGTCTAGTTAATCGTAATAAGTATTTTGTGTCTATCTTTTTGAAAAGGTATTTTATTATTCATATAGGAAAACCAATATAATATTTTTACAAGGACCTTTTGTTCTATAATCTGAGGGACAGTATTTATTGTAGGCTATTTTCCTAAAGTAAATAAAGAAATACCTAACTATCATAAATTTTATCTCTTTGCACCTTTTCTCTGTTATAAACTTTAAGATTTTCAAATCCAACACCTCTCCGTACGCGCAATAAGTTTAAAAAGAGTTACGAGATGTTCTTTTTTACGTTACGTTACGTTACGTTACGTTACGTTAACTGTTTCGTACCTAATGATCTTCGTCATTTCGTACGTACTTAATATAATGAAACTTAACAATTCCCTAGTCGTAAGATATTCCATAGAAGTGTTTATTTTACATGGAACTCGCTGTACTTGTAGTAATATTTATTTCATGGCCACAAAACAAGGGTTTAACTTTAGTAGTTTCGTTGTTTCGCTCCAAGTTCAACAACGACTGTAGGTAGTCAAATAGTAAGTTTATTGTAAGTAATGTTTATTGTTGTAGATACACACAGTAACAACACTTACGGCGAATATTGCTTCTTACCACAAGGCCTTATGTGGATGATATCTGAAAATATATTCAATATACCTAGAATACATTTTATTTTTACAATATTTTAAGACTTAGTATTTTTGTCATGGAAAGTGTTGGGGTTTAGGCAGGTTGGGGGTACATTGATTTATTTATCTGTGTATTTTTAGAGTTTAACCACAAAATACATAATAGTACTGGTATTACACTATCATTGTACAATGACGCTTTGTGACGTATATTTCAGTCACGTGAGTACCAGATGGTACTCACGGTCACATGACTTAAGTTCATTATTACATACTTAAACTAAATCACGTACTTAAAGCAAACCTATAAAATACGCAAATTACTGTTCAAATAGAATAAACGAAGTTCCCATTCTCATGATCTTTAGTCACGTGAAATTAAGAACTGATTTCTGACTAGTTATTTAAAAACCAGAATCTGAATTTAGTAACTTACTTCCTTTGCAAATAACCTATTTCTAAGTACGTAATTATCACCTCTGCAGTAACTCAGTCACGAAGTTCGACGTTGACTGTCTTTTTGGAATTCGAAATTATCGTCTTAAATACGTTTACCTTTTACTTGAAGGCACCTACATTAATATCATTAAGAGATTTTTTTTAACTATCGTCAAACAAACAGACAAGCAACCTAATAGTTAGTGGTCACCGTCGTATTAAGGACATCAGCAAGACTGAAATTACCTCCGATGCATTGCTGGCAAGAAAGGAAAGAGAATAATAAATAAACTTGACTAGTGCGAGTTAAACTCGCTTGGAGAGGATTCCGTACGTTGATTCTATATTTAACATTATTTTTCTCTTTTATTAATTTTTGCCCTTTTTTAAGACCATATAGGTACTACTTCTTAGATATTTTCTTGTAATTTGTAAGTAAAGAACTATTTTCTGTGTTTATCTCAAAATTCTACCCTCAGTAGTTACGGAGATAAAGGTGGGGAATGGTAATTTTTCCTCTTAAATTTTCGTTCTTTCTTGATTTTAAAACTTGATTTTTTGAATTTTAAAACATTGTAGAATTATAACAAAAATATATTCCATATCCTTACAATCAGTTCTTTTATTTGACTTGCCACATATTACGGTTTGCAAAACTTTTTTTTTATTTGGATTATGTAATTTTTTTTTCAAAATTTAATTCTTTTCTTTATACATTCGTCTTTGGGTTACAAAAAAAACACAAGAGTACCAAATTTCAACTCATTTGGTCCAGTAGTTCGGAGAAAATTGACTCTGAAAGGCGGGTCGACACACGAGTGATCCTTTAAGGGTTCCGTCAATTTTTTGTTTTTTTCGTTCGGACCCCTAAAAAGGACAGGGAAAAAATACGAAGACGAAAGTTAGAGTATCGTTCACGCCAGAGTAAAGTTTACCGCGGAAAATACACGGAAATAGGTACTCGCGTTCGGCAGGTTACTCAATGGCGAAAACAATTCAACTTTTTTATATATTATTTACAACTAATGACCAATAATAACAGATTTATTGCTCCACAAATGACAGAATTGATAACACTCAAAGAGATATTTATAATGTTGTTGAAGCTGAAGCCATTAACGTGTTTCTGTTTATACCGCCAAGAAAACTGCCTCGGAAGGGTATTTCTGAAATTACTCTAGCGAAGTTAATTACGTGACGCTAATGTATATTTTTTCAGAAGTAGGATATCGTAATTGACGCAAGTTCGTTTCGAGTCTCGTTTAGTAATTTTATTTACTTTTTAAGAAAAAGAGCTTCAATACATTTTGAATTTCCTTGTAGAATGGGCTATGATGTTTCAGAAACATTCATATGTTTCTGATCAAAAAACGTAATTTATAAAAGCTTTTAATTTAATGGTCTCTTCATACCATCCGACCAAAAGAAAGGAGCATTTCAATTTACTTTACTATGTTTAGTTTTACCATGACAATCAATATTATTACGTTCTTGTTTTTGTTGACCTAAGGCATGAAAACGGTGATCGATTAAATGGGGACCTTAATTTCATGTATCATCATGACTGCCACTCTTTAGTTAGAAGGATTACGGACATGCCATTCTGTAAATTAGTTCGGTAACTTTAAATTGTTGTACAAAGTTTCTTTATTATAAAACTATTCATGATAAAATCATCTGGCGCAATACCAACCTAAATATTTTTACACTTGCAGTTCATAGCTTCAGAGTTCAAGGAGTAATAGCTTAAAGTTTGGATGTTAGAGAAATCCCAAGTTTGAATCTTATATTCTCTGAACTTTCTAGATTACACAGAAAATAAAATATCTTCTGTGTAATCTGAAAAATTCTTCTTAATTTTCTCAAACGTGTCCAAAATGTGTATTTTGCTTACATCCGGTTTGATGATTTCTCTATTTTATTTATAAGGTAATTAAAATGGTCACAAATAACATTGAAGCCCTTGCAAAAATTAGGTAATAACCAAGCTTTCCAAGAAAAGCCAGGATTGACAGTTTTGTTATAGAAACATTTGAAGAATCAGATATTTTGCGGCTTGTAATATTTATTATTTGTTCTGCGCACAAAACAAGAATCTTTTAAATAAAAGATTCATGATGACATAAATAAATATTTATGTCTATAGAATAATGAAATTACGAAAACTTTCATATTTAATGCTGATTCAACCAAATGGAAAATAATAACACAAGATTTAATAGTTGACGAATGATGAATGAATATTGAAACAGCTAAACATAATACTCGTATAACGCCAAGAATACATTTTGTTTATAAAACGCAACTAAAGATTTGTTGTGCACTTAATTTTGCCATATTATAATATGACGTAATTCAAATTAAGGATGTGACAGTTAGATGTTAAAATATATTCGCAAAATAACATTCAGTTTTAGTAGAATCTCCTTTAGTTTAATAGCAGATTTAGCATTTTGTAATAGATATTTTTGATTAAAGACAGGAAGAAAGGATTCAATGACAATTTGCTCCATCATCGCTTAATTTCCACCGTTTTTTAGCCACCCACAAAGCCGCCTTTAAATGGCAAAGGGCAATAATATCCTTATTCTTTATGGGGATCTTAGACTTGTTACAAGTTCAATAACATGAAAAGTGAAAGTATTAATGCCATATTCCCTTCAGAACAGTCTTTCTCAAAGATGGCAATAATGCTCCCTCTTGGGCACTAAAGATCTTAAGAGGGGAGTTAGCAGTCGTAAAAAATATTTGGAGGCATTCAGGTGTTTTTCTCATGGTTAAAAATAAAATAAAAACGCCCATGATAGATCAATTTTAATTTGTAAAGTCAACCTACTTGGCTTTAGAAAATTTTTGAATCTTAAAGGGAGTTTTTGAGGATCTGTGTTTTAGATCAATGGGCTGGAAAGCTTTTGATATCGTCGCTGGTGAGTCTTAGAATGTATAACCGTCTTTAGTCTAATGGGTAACCGTAAGTAGATACAGGAAAAAATAACGCAGAGAATTACCATTGCCAAAATACACAAAAACTTTTTGATGCTAATTAATCCTACTTATTTATTTCCTTTAAGGAAAGGCCCGCAGAAAACCATAAATGTTAAAAACGCCGCAATAGAAAACATCTTGTACTAATATTACTAGTGTTTTTAAACTACCAAAAATATTTTTCTCAATTTTCCTTATAATCAAATATTCTCGTATCTATCTCGTTTTTCAGTAGACAGTCAGTAGTCGCTGAGGCGTTGTGTTGAACGGACGTGACGCTCGCTACAAAAATCTTTTGTTTAATGCTTTCGTATTAATTCTGGTAAAATTTTATTGTTTTTAGATTAAAAAACGAGATTATTAACTGGCTGAAACATAATCACTAGCATGTTTATGATATGATAGAGCTGTTATACAACTAATTATTTTTTTACGTGGCCAAAGAAATTAAGGAAAAATCTTAACTAACCTGCACTAATTTCATGTATCACGAATGGTAGGAACATACAATAAAGTTAAGAGTTTAGAAACAATTAAATTACGAGGAAAACATTTATCTCTCGTGTTTCTTTCTTTTTCTTCTCTCTTTGTTGGCCGGCAACACTCCCTTGTGCAAGAAGATCAAAACTAAATGGCTTACAGAAGTTACAGAGTAAAAAGATCAGAAAAATGTATCTAGAACTATTATATTTTGGGCGAAGCTTTATTCCCTAAAATTCGGTGTTTAATCTAGCTAAAAATTATATTTTAATCCTTCAAATCACATAAATAAAATCATATAATTTTGCATCGCTCGTGTACAATTTGTGATTATGTATATGTCTATAAGTAAGTTATAATACACACATAACCCAAAAAGCGTTATATAAAAGTTTAAATCGTATGAGCGTGTTATTTATTCGTCCCTGAAATCCTTTGTTTATATAATTATTCGTCGATAAAGGTAAAGGAAGTTTGTTTTATTCCGTTATTTGTTTTCAGCGGCTTCACGTAATTAATGTAAATTGTATTAATGTAAATCGTTTGCTTTACGGTTTATTTGTTTGGTTCTAGGGTTAGAATAATATTGGTTGGGATGCTAACCGGGGACATGGTGACACCTGTTATCATTACAAAATGTATTTGATGGGGATCTAAATATAGTCTATTTTCACATAGTGTTAAAACTGTTTCTGATCTATATCTGTTTATATATATAAAAACCTGTTTAGCAAAAAATAATTACCCCACGTAATTGCTACTTGCTACATTGCTCTAAGTTGCCTCAAAGAACAAATAGTTCTCGCTAATCTACAAAAACCGACCAATTGCGTGTCAGGCCACGCACAATGTAGGATTCTGAAAATGTAAGTTTATAGACTATTCCTCATTAACTGCCTAAGCTAACTTAGCCGTGATTATTTTCCTTGTAACTTCATTATATAACCTATTTTTTAAGTTTTATCACTAGTCTTACTCCAACCGTTTAGCTGGCAGGAGGGGGACACTTGACTCTAAACAAAATTGGCATTTTAAAGACAAATATTTCGCAAACGAGCCTCTGAATTGAGAAACGGCTTTAGCAGACCCATAATATTTTTGAAAGACCTTTTCGACGATACCCCACACTATGGGGTATGTGGCAAAAAAATCATCCCCATGTTACCTGTAGGGGAAGTAGGTACCTTGAAAAAAAAATTTTCAATATTTTATTCTACGATTTTGAAGTTTTAATAAATATGTACATTCATGCCAAATTATAGCTTTCTAGCACTTAGGGTCTGGGCACGATTCGGACAGAGTTTTCTTCGAAACCCTCAAAACAGCTTAACCTGATGCTGTTTCTGTTTTCATTCTTCTTCGTATTCTTCTTCGTTTATTCTGATGCTGTTTTCAGTGTCGTGTTGCAGCTTGAGATAATTATTTATACCTTTATTTTAATAGTTTCACAAATAAAAAGTTCTTAGTGAAATTTAGGGAAAAAAAGATGGGATTTGATTTTTTTTTTCAATTGTTTCGAGCATTTTAAGCATAACTTAGTTATCCGATGCGAAGCAATGGCGGTTACTATTTTCATACAATGATTTGTGATTTCCATACCTGTAACTTAGACCACTGTATTCTCCCGATGCAGCGGCTGGCGTTCCTCCAGGCCAGCTTCGCGCCGAACACCAGCTCAGTGGTGGTGAGCTGGTAGGTTCCGGTGGCCGCTACCTCCTCCTGGACCACCTTCCAGCGAGCCTCGTGGGCTGGTGTGTTGGCTCTGATGACGTCACAAATGATACAGTATAGTTGACTTGAATTTTAAGCTATTTGCTTCTACGGCCGTTTGAAGTAGCGTTGAAATAAAATGAAATAAGTTTTATTTGAAATAGGTTTGTTACAAACGCTTTTTAAAAATCACTCTACGCCATCGCTTCAATAAATCCCTACCGTGAGTGGTGCCGGGAGAAGAAGCGGCAAGAAACTACCAGAGTTATTGTTTTCCTACTCATACTTACAGACAGCACTTAATACTACTTGCGGCAATATTTAATATAAAAAATTTCGTGTCCAAGCAGTCTTGACATTTTCAGATATTGAAGAGGTTAATAGGTACCTCCGAAATAAACTTCTCAGATTTTATCTTTTAAAAACAATATTTGGCTTCAACCCTATAATGGCCCACACTGAGAACGGGTCTCTCCTCTTGGGGTGGTAGAGTATACTCCACCACGCTACTCCAGTGTGGATTGATGAAGAAATCAGAACTTAACAATGTGCCTAGAGAACTAGTATAAAAAAATTAAAAAAAAACCGCCTGCTATCAAAAAACCTATCATGGTGTACCTTTTTGAAATCCTTATGATAAGCTCTTTAATTTGATACTTCAAACAATGGCATCTCACATCCATCATATTTGTTTTTTTAACGCCATCTATGTAAGAATACTTGAGTTATCAAGACGAATCTCACGATATCTTAATAATATAAATTGGTCCAGTGGTTTGGAAGACATGAGGTACCTAATAAAGAATATTACATACATACGTACATACAAAATACGCGCGAAAAACAACCCTTCTTCGGCAATCGGGTAAAAACATTTTATTTTATTGACATTAGTCTTTGATTAGCAACGATATTTTTACTCGCTATGGGTTTTTTGCATAGATTACCTCCAATAGATACCGCATACAAGGCAACTGACGCGCGCCAACACATACGTGCATTTGCAAGTCGACGACAATAGTGTCGACCAATACTGACCCGTCAAGTCCAAGTATGAATAAGAAATAGCCAATCACAGCGCATTGTTTTGTCCCCCGCAACCCGCGCCTTCCGCCAAATTTTGTGAGTTCAAACTAAGAAAATTTCACTTATGCGGTATCTATTGGGGGTAATCTATGGTTTTTTGTGACCGCTAGTGGCAAAAATTTCTTGAGCGTTTCCGTGCTTCGGAGGGCACGTAAAACCGTCGGTCCCGGTTGTTATTATAGGATAACAGTCGTTAAGCCATATCGGAGGCCCTCGGGCGGTTTGAAAACTTCCGACACTCGGGTTGGCCACTAACCACTCCACCAATCCGCACTGGAGCAGAGTAGTGGAGTATGCTCTAGGCATCCTCAAGAGGAGAGACCCGTGCCCAGTAGTGGGCCATTAATGAGTTGAAGCCAATGGGTTTTTTATGTTATGTGATCTACCGAATAAAATTAGAGCCAATAAGGAACGTTCCACCTTCAAAACACATACCGATTTATATACGTTAACATTATTAAAGCTCGCCTTTTATAAATAACCGTTTTAGTAAATGAATCGTTGACACATCTAACAATAGTGAACAAAGGCAATACAATTTGCTACCGATAAAATATATTTTATTGTCAAACTCTGGAAAAAAATTGTATTTTTACTTTCCTTTGGTTCCCACATATTCCCGTTAAGAGGCTTCAATTTATATACGTTACACTTTTTACTTATTTTCTTGTTCACTTTCCCCTTAGCTCATGACAATTCCCAGGATTGCTTTTCGCTCGTTTTTATTTAGCCCTTTTCATGACGCATACGTTACTTATATTGGCTTTATACTTTTTTCCAGGCTTATATGTAAACCATGAAAATTCTGCTATTGAAATATGCGCACACCTAATTACAAAACACCTTTATTTATTTTATTTTAATTAATCTGTTACTGCATTTCAATTTTATAAAGTAACTAAGTTTTTTGCGGTCTATTTTATATCAGTCCCTACTAACTGACTACAATCCCTCCTACATTACTATTCGAGGTATGTCACGTCACAGATGTCCATGGGCGCAAGAGACGGTGGCACTATCACTTCGTTTCCTATCCTTATCTCAGAAAAAGTACATACTCAATACTTTATTACATACATAATTACGTAGTGCATCCTACAACAATAACCCGAAAAGAGTGTTGCAATTTTGTGAGCGGTGGACCAATTCATTTTATTTTCAAATATTATCTGTTTAGTTCATCATAATTATGTATATAGAAGATGTAGATACCTCCGTATAGACGCAAAGTATTGTCCAAGGAAGTCTTTGGCGTCATGGAGGACCTCTTGTGGTTCCCGGGGCACATCGCCGCGACCAGGGATCGCCATCACACTTCCCAGGCAAGCCCGCTCGTTGCATAATGTTGGCTGTGAACAAACAATTGAAATATTCAATGTTTTATTCATAAAAAATTATATAAGTTAACACAGCAGTTGATAATCGGCGTCGCAGCTATCAAACCTTCAGAGCTAATTTTATTACGTACTTATTATCGCTCTGCCCGCGGTTTCTCCGCATTTTTCAGGAGAATAAATTTAATATAATGATTCCAGATTATGTTCTAACTATAAAGTTCATGAGAATCCATTCAGTAGGATGTGAGCGATTTATAAACCAACAATGATGTCATATTAACTCCAACTTAAACGTAATGGAAACCATTCAAATAACAGTTTAATACTGTGTTCGTTATGATTAAATTATTGGTTGGATCGGACTTGGCCGTAGGTACGAGTACATACTTATGACAGGTCGATGGGGTCTGGTTCGTACACTTCTTTCTGTAACAATTGGTAACTATCTATGTAACACGCAAACGTACAATAGCACTTGCAGTCAGCTAAAAAAAATACAGTAATGATTTTATCTTCAGCTTCAAGTCACACTATTTATTTATTTATTTATTTACTCTTTATTGTAAACCTATAAACTAGATCACAATGGGCGGACTTAATACCTGATGGCATTCTCCACCAATCAACCCTGGGCGATATGCTAAAAGTTGCGGTAGGTACTACAGAAGAATTTATAACTAAACTAACTGCCCCGACAGACTTCGTTCTGTCAAAAGTTTTTTATATTATTATTTTGTATGCTGTATTCACAGACATAAAAAAAGAACAGACGTAACCTTGTCTAATCGAGAGTGAAGCTGACAGCTGACAGCTCGCTTACCATGTGTGCGTAATTTTGTAATTTTTGATTGGCGATGGTGTCAATGTCGTAGCCGTATGGTGTCAATGTGTGGGTGTGTGTACTTGTACGAATACAGAGTTGGTATTCCTATGGGTGCTTCACTGAATTTGTTCTTGGGATTATGTCCGTCTTTTTTTTAGGTCCGTGGCTGTATTATAAAAAAATAAAAACAAAAAAAATGTCAAAAAAATTAAAAAATTAAAATTTAGGGGGATGAAAAATAAATGTTGTCCGATTCTCCACCCTAGCCGATATGCACGCAAAGATTCACGAAAATCGGTCGAGCTGTTTCGGAGGAGTTCAACTTCTAACACCGTGACACGAGAGTTTTATATATAAAATATTAAATATGTTTGTATTCTATGTAAAAAATAAAAAATGAATCAATGAAGTGAACGCAGCGATCTAACTATATAACGAGAAATAAAAGCAGCTTGCATCAGACCTGACAGACTACGGTAAACAATAAAACTTCACGGTGTTACAATTTAAGACGCTGAAACAAGATATGTTACAATACTCGTACGAGTAGGTCTCCATTGTTCGGAGATCTCGAGAGAGCGAACGTGTGTTTGGCTCACTAGTTCACACTTGAACTAATGTTTGTTTTTCATTTCTCGAAATGTATAGAAAAATTCTTACGTGCGTAATGGCTACTACGAAATAATTGTAACGGAAAAATAACAATTTGCAAATTTCACAAATTTTGAGAAGATAATGAAAAACTTTTAAATATACAAATTTAGACGGGATGTTTTTCTTAATAGCGATAATTCTACTAATTTAATATTATAATAGACATAACTTTAAGTAATTACAATTTCACGACTGGAACCTGGTCCTTCGAGCTGGATATAGACGTTATTTTTTTTCTATATACTACTAATAATACTTTATACTATAGTTTATTACAATCTATTATTGCTTGCAGAAGTTCTTGAGCGCCTAAAATATTGATATTAAAATTATTCACAAATCCTTCTTATCCGTTAAACCAGCATATTGTGGGAGCATTACATCTTCAGTTACAATACTACGCCACTTCACTGCAATGCGTTGAACCTAACTTTAAATCATCGAAATACAATCCAATCGTTCTATTGACAAGTTGATCCGCTAGTATATTTGGGGATTAAGCTATCAGTCCAATTGACACTGTACAAACCACAATGATGTTCCGTCCTCAACAATCAACGTAATGAAAACGGAATAGAACAGCAAAATGAGTGTCTGATTGGATTGGAAGCTTCAGATTGATTTGAATCGTATTATCTGCGAAAATAGTGCACTTCCGCTTTTGTTTCAATAAACAAGCCGTTTCGCTATAAATATTTACACTGGCTGTTTCTTTAGAAAAGTAAGTTTCTTTTTAAACTCATCGGACTATTTTATTGTGAGTAAAGAATATTATGATCTATTTAGTGTTAATATTTTATTTTCATTTCTCACAATTTTTATTACAAAATATCTAGAGGATTGGTAAAAGGACCACCGAATTTAGCCACGGCCATTTGATTGTTAGTCAATGCAAATCAATTATATTTTAATACTCTGTTGACAAACTTAGCTCCGTGCAACTAGGTACTTAGCATAATTTATTATAGCAAATCCATCGTGCGAAATATGCTCAAAATCGGGTATAAATGATGTAATGTAATTCTGAAAATTTTGTGAAATTCAGAGAGTCAACATTGCTCAATCAATTGATAATTCAATAAGAACTGAATTGGAATTCTAGAAAATATATAGTCTAGAAAATATGGCTAGCTCTGCTTTTGCTAGGATAACCAATTCAACGCAGTGGAGTTTGAAAAATAGATGCTAGACTAGTGTTTGTCTACAAAATGGATGCCAGTTATAAAGAAAATACAAACTGTTTCAATATTGCATTTAATAGCAAAGATGTTGTCCATTAGTGAAGAGATCTTCAATTTACTTTGTAGTAAATGTACATTGTACCCACGAATAAAATAACAGTTGCTTAACCTGTAAACTTTTATTAATTTCATTAATGAAATCTTGTTTCTAACGCCCCAACTCAGCCACTAACGGTTACTTTAATCGCTCCTTAGTAAAGAATAGCCATACAAATACTGTAATAAGGAACGATTTAAGTAACTGTTAGTGACTCTGAGTAAGAATGCTTTTTTATACTTATAAGGTTATGTAAATATTATCCATATGTAAATTTTACAGAGTACCCAAATAATTATATTTAACTAAAGAGTCTATAATTATGCACAAACCCTGCACGAAATGAAATAAATAAACGCTACGCCCTCTGACACTCATAGCCACACCCTAGGATTCTCTGTGTCGTGGGTGTCATGGACAAACCACGCAAGAAGGCACTCTCCCAAACCAAGAACAGATATTTAAACTCATCATTCAAAATTCTGCCTCGCGGGGAATTGAACCCAGGACTCTTCGAATGGCGATCCGGCATGGTAACCAGTACACCACGTGGGTCAAGCTTACAATGTTCACGCTGAATTGAAATCTTAACATTATCTATTTTTTTCTGTTGCTCAAACATATTTTAATTCTTTATATATAAAACACAAAAAATGTTTGAACGGATGTCCTTTATACATAGACTGAAACCATCCAACCGATATGCCTCAAAGTGGTTTCATTTGAAAGGCATTAAACCGAAGATGGTTTGAGACTACCAAAACAATGCATTAGGCACGTTCAGTATTTTATTGTAAATTGTTTAGCGTTGTAGAATACGCTGAGTATCCACTAATTCTAAAATAATAAGCAATATATTTTTTACTTTTTTATGTAACTAGTCGAAAAACGCGCTAACGATTCACCTCGTGGTAAGTAGCCACCGGCGCCCATGGACATCAGTAATACCAAATGCATCACCGATGCGTTCTCGAACAAGTAAGACAAGATCTGGCTCCGAAGCCCGAGGCTGGAATACGACGTGTAGTTTGGCGGCTGACTCAAACGAGAGGGTGGTAGCCAGCGCTTCACCGAAAGATAATAACAGTAATAACAATGATATTATAATGTAATAATCTAAATTTTACTAACAAAAAATAACCGACTTCAAAGTTACTCAAAAACTTATTGACAGATCTCGTTCAAATTTATGTGGGACTACATGACAAGCACCTGCTTTCGATTAAAAAAAGAATCATCGAAATCGGTTGGCGTGATATTGAGTTATTCGCCCATTTGTCGCGCACATACTTAATACAAATTTAAGACAGGTTTTCTCATGGATTCCATTGTCAAATATCAATAAAATTTAAGTGGGACCACATGATAAACAGCTTTCGTTTAAAAAAACAATCATCAAAATCGATTCACCCAGTGGAAAGTTCTGAGGTAACAAACATAAAAAAAAATACAGTCGAATTGAGAACTTCGTCCTTTTTAGGGTTCCGTAGCCGAATGGCAAAAAACGGAACCCTTATGGATTCGTCATGTCTGTCTGTCTGTCTGTCCGTCCGTATGTCACAGCCACTTTTTTCCGAAACTATAAGAGCTATACTGTTGAAACTTGGTGAGTAGATGTATTCTGTGAACCGCATTAAGATTTTCACACAAAAATAGAAAAAAGACAATAAATTTTGGGGGTTCCCCATACTTAGAACTGAAACTCAAAAATGTTTTTTTCATCAAATCCATACGTGTGGGGTATCTATGGATAGGTCTTCAAAAATGATATTGAGGTTTCTAATATCATTTTTTTTTCTAAACTGAATAGTTTGCGCGAGAGACACTTCCAAAGTGGTAAAATGTGTGTCCCCCCCCTGTAACTTCTAAAATAAGAGAATGATAAAACTAAAAAAAATATATGATGTACATTACTATGAAAACTTCCAACGAAAATTGGTTTGAATGAGATCTAGTAAGTAGTTTTTTTTAATACGTCATAAATCGTAAACCACAAAAAACATTGATCAAAGTTACAACGAACTACAAGAACTTTTATAGTATGTTACTTGCTGCTACGGAACCCTTCATGGGCGAGCCCGACTCGCACTTGGCCGCTTTTTTTTTGAAGTCGGTTAAAAATAGGTAGATGTCACTAGCGCGCCGACGATGAAGCGTTAGGCCCTTATCCTACTGGCGTTATGTGAGCGTTGACGTTTCTCCAACGTCTGCGCAGCGTTGTCGCGACGTTAACGTTGCGCATCCGCTGAACACAACGTCAACGTCGCGCACATGCTGCGATTTCAGGCGTACAATCAGAGACAAAATGGATTCCGACGAGAAAACACTACTGTTGGCTTTGCTGCTTCGACGAAAACTACGTAAAAGAAAAAGAAAATATCATCGTCAGTTTTGGGAAAATCCTATATGGTCCAATCGATTACAAGAAAGTGAATATTTCGCACTGTACTCTAATAGTATTAAAAATAATGAATCTGAATTTTATTAATATTTGCGGATGTCGGAAACTACATTTGACGAACTTTTAAAAATGATTCAAAATGACATACAATATTTAGACACTAATCTCAGAGCTTCGGTGTCACCAGAAGAGAGGCTTGTTATAACTTTGAGATAAGAAAAGAGTGGGACGGCGTGATTGTACTTGTTGTCAATAAACGCAACGTTAACGTTGCGTTGACGCGAAGTTGACGTTGCGAAGTCTAAGTGCGAACGGTTGCCATTAGAGACTCTCAACGTTAACGTCGCGGCAACACGACGTTGTCGCTACGAAGACGTTGAAGAAACGCTAACGCTCGCATAACGCCAGTGGCCTTAAAATGCCTTCGTGTATTACACCAATGTGATTGGTGTAGTGAAACAAAAGATAAACGTGTGTGTGTGCTCTTTCCGGAACAGATTTTTTGGTTGATTTGTAATCTATATTTTTTTAGGTATCATTGAGTAATAATGTATTACTGGTATTATCTTTTAATGTAATATATTGACTTTTTCCACTACAATATTAACGATAGTAACAAACATAAATAAATCTATGTAAGCCTTTACATCATAGACCTCTACCGAACCCGGATTCATCCAATTAGGTGGAATATTTTTGGAGTTAGTTAATTTTTATTTTTATTGAGACTGTTCCATTCAATAGCTACTTCAGAATGTGGGTCAATTTGAATTGCCAATAAGTATAGTTGGGTACCCTAACCTACCCTTTGTATGTTTTATTGGTTGAAAGTACAGTAGGTAGGTAATTGTGTTTTTTTGAAGTGAAAACTTCTTTTAAGGCGCATTGGGCATTTTTGAGATGGGAAAAACCAATCAGTTCGTCACACAGTAATCATTTTAATCGACACCTACATGTAGCGCCATCTCTGAGAGAAGTACAGAACTTAAATTACTTAATTTACAGGTCGTATTAATATCAAGATTGTAGTTTACATACACTTTACTAGGCGTTGGCAGCCATTCACTAAAAATGTAATGAATAAAAAACACTTAATTTAAAAGTATTCCCTGCACAATAAAATATTTCCTGACGATTCAAAAAATACACACGTAATTGTTTAAGTTTTCACTTCTGTCGGTACTCCCGAAGTGCTCCGTTTGTTTTTTACTAAGCCGATTATGCTAGGAATTGCCTATTGAGACTTCAGGGATTATACCTATTACTTACTTAATTTTTTAATTAACCTATCAATTATTATTATTATTTCACTCTTTATTATAAACTAAAAACTAGATTACAATGGGCGGACTTAATGCCTGATATGGCATTCTCTACCAGTCAACCCTGGGTGATAGTTAAAGGTTGCGGTAGGTGCTAAAAGAAAAATATTGATACATACTTTTAGAAATACATGCATACAAATATACATACCTACATACACACATACATACATACATACATGTACATACATACATACATACATACATACATACATAAAACAATAGTTTACATACTTATCTTTATGGCAAATTAGTCTAAAAGTGTGTGATAATGTTCACGAACTTGTTTCTTAAATTTCCACAGGGTCGAGGCTTTTCTGATATTTACGGGGAGAGCATTCCAGAGCAATACCGCCTGAATCGTAAAGGAATAGTGGAAGAAACCAGTGGTAGATGGTGGAATATAAAGCTTGAAATTGCTTCGCTTTAAGGAAACCTGAATATTAGAAAGGTTTCCGAACTTTCTCGGAGATATGTATGTATATTATGTGAAATCAATCTTATCAGTTACCAATTTTAATCAGCGTGGCACACTACGGCACACCTCGAAGTATTAGAAGACACCGGAATCAGCAGGTTGCGATCATGTAAAAAGATAAATGCAACAATATGAAATTCGCGTAAAATACTTACGCCATGTAGGTCGTCAACAAAGTAGAAGGCATTCAGCAATGAATAACTCAAAAACTATTCATGCTTGCTAACTTTTTTTTAATTCACACTGAAACAGAGCTATCGAAAAATACCTCATTGATCACAAGAAGAAATACGTGCTTTGCGATGGGATAGGAATAAAGACATATTTTATACCTAAGAACGAAAATTACATACCAAGAAAGCTAATCTGAAAGCCATCGTAATCATTAATATGAACATCAATGATATGCATATAGATGAACACCTTCTGAAAGCACATTAAGAAAATTAAGGGTTAAGGTTTGTTCCTTAGTTAGGGTCTCTAACTGTAATACTCAATAGTCCGCGCCCTCATTTGACACAATAAAAAGAAATTGAAAGCTTCCACATATTACATAACTTCAATCTTAAGTAGCTCGCAACGGCTATTGCCTCGGGGCATTTTCCCCATAACGTGAACTTGCTTGAGTGCTTTTAGTGTATCTAACTTAATACTTAAATTTAGTTTATTGTTAACTATTTTTCTCAAACTAGGTTCTAGTAACCACTATCATTTCACTTCGGGAGACCTATTTTCAGAAAGATTAAAATAACCACACTTTGGTTGTTCCGTTATACGTTTTCATAATTTAAACCGCGATGCAGCGATGCTCAGTTGAGTTTCTAAAGCCATTCCGCATGTTAGATTTCATAGCGATGGTAGTGGAATAAGAACACCAGTTAACTCAAACCCAACGCTATCTTTGAAAATTCACACATGCAAACCCTTGCACTACACATTCACACACATCCACGAAGATAATACTGTTTACTTACTGAAATTTTCAATCGTGTTACGTTCTAACGCAACTTTACGGTTGGAACGCACGTGTGGTCGGGTAATAAAATCAGTTACAGTGACGAGATATATCAGTAACTCGATAACGTGTTTACAGAGGCGAACTTATCGGTAACGCATGTGTAAAGCGCTTATGTAGGACAGGTGTGAACTGACCTTATGTCTAATACTAGCTCAGGCCCCTTATTGAGCTAGATGCTTAGGTTTTTCCGTGATTGAGGCCAGAGGACTTTTGGGTATAAGGCTTCAGCTTGAGTTCATTCAACTTCCCAACGGATCATGGTTACGGTTAATGATCCGTCTTTTTGAAGATCTCTGGGTTCTGTACAACCCATTTTAATCACGTCATTACTCATGCAAGTTTCCGATATCATTGGTAGACCATTTGGATCATGGGCAGTGGTACCCATTTGAAAGGAATTAATTAATTCCTCATAGATCACAACACCAGAACTGAATTTTTAAAAATATCCAACCAAATAGAAAAAGAATCTTCCAAATCAACCGAAGACAATAAAAACAAAACAACAAAAAAATTCGTATGAATTGACAGCCTTATTTTTTTAAGTCTTCTATTCTGTGGAGCTTTAAAAAATCTTAATAAATTCTTAATAATAGTACCTATTTAACTGAATCTTAAATCTGAAGCGCTCATAGCCCGGTGGCTTACGTCGATCCTATGTGATCGACAAAGTTAAGCAACAGCGGACGCGGTCGGTAGTTGGATGGGTGACCGCTAGTGGCAAAAATTTCTTGAGCGTTTCCGTGCTTCGGAGGGCACCTAAAGCCGTTGGTCCCGGTTGTTATCATTAGATAACAGTCGTTAAGCCATGTCGGAGGCCTTCGGGCGGTTTGAAAAACTTCCGACACTCGGGTTGGCAACTAAACCCTTTACCAATCCGCACTGGAGCAGCGTGGTGGAGTATGCTCTAGGCCTCCTCAAGAGGAGAGACCCGTGCCCAGTAGTGGGCCATTAATGGGTTGAAGCCCACTTAATCTTACTACACTAATACCTAATTTAATACCCTTTATGAGTAAAAAACTTGACATACTCGTAATAGGATATTCAAAAGCGATTTGTATAAATTTTCGATAAAAATTATCCCTTATGTAAGATTCAAATTTAATAAAATTTAATCATCCAGAGGTAAGCGTATTAGAGTTGTTTGAATAAATAATGCTATTTGCTAAGCGCGTGTTCCCTGCGTTCGGCAAATATTGTCCCCCGACCGGAATTGGGGTAGGAAGTTAATGGCGTCAAATAGGTTGTAAACAATTAATAGTATTAAGTCTTTTGCCATAAAATTGGAGATATTTTGCAGAAAGGAAATGATTGAGTCGATTGCATATTATAATAACATATTATAATTATTTTTTCTTATTATAGGTTAAGCTTGATAAGAATCCCATTGCATTATATTACTAGCTGACCGGGCAAAAGTTGTTCTGCCATATAAATTATATGACATATATGAAATATATGTTATATGAAATATACTTTACGACCTATTCTCATATCTACCAAATATACACAAAAAATCATAAAAATCGGTGGAGCCGTTTCAAAGGTGTTCGACCACAAACACGGGACACGAGGTTTTTATTTATATATTAGATAGTCTTATGGAGGCCATACAACATCAAGTGTACTTGATCAAGTCTGCAGTTTGACTTGACGCGCCATCCAGTGTGCATGAGATAGATATATGGCCAGATAGCTATACCGTGGCCATACAAGATTAAGTATACTGGATGCCGCGTCAAGTCCGCTTGAAGCTTGATCAAGTACACTTGATCGTGTATGGCTTCCATTAGACTTTGTAAAGTAGAAAGAGATGATAAAGAAGTAAAACTCTTTTCTCCCACCTAATTATGTTTAGATACCATTTGTCATATTCTATTTTATACCTACCATACGATTTACGATTGTTTAACGTCACATCGTTTCGACCAAACAGGAATATGGCAAAAGCATATTCAATTTTGTTTTCATGGAAATACTTCACTAAATATAAGAATTATTGGCTCATAATTGATACGTCACCATCAACAGAAAAATAATCAGCTTTTAAGGTGCTACTCAGCTTAGAATTGAAACGCACAAAAATTTTTCATGGTTCCATAAGCTTTAAATTAAGTTTAATTGGAAAAGCAAGAGCAAATTTACTTAAATTCAATCGAAACTATTCGATTGAACACGAAAACAGCGCATAATTTCATGTTTGACTTACCGATCTAGGACAAGTTATATCGTACAGCCGATCGTATAGATACTCCCTCGATTCGATATTCCTAAGCACCTTCGGCCTTACCACTCTCCGCGGCTGTTTCTTATCGAGTTTCAGTATCTCAGTCGTATTCACTGGTCCATTGGCTTTTGATTTATCGCTTGCATCCTGGTCTTCTTGTATTGAAAATTCAGAGATGGCGAGATTATCGATTGGGCACGTTTTTCTTTCAGATTGGATGGCTAATTCACGGATAAGGTCTCCTTTACTAACATTAATAGCGTCAAGGGACCCGTTAATAAGGGATTCGGGATTTTGCACAACCCCTGGCGCCATTTTTGTTTCCGATCCTAACTTATTAGTTTTTTAATTGTAATTATTGTTAAAATTAACAGAATTACGAGACACGACACCAACGCGTACATACTGACCGTCCGTAGGTGTCGCCGTTGTATTTATAACAAATTCATCACAACGTAGCGAATACCAGTGCTAGTTTGTTTTTAATATTTGCAAACAAAAGTATCTCATGCGGCCCAATAGAGGTTGCACTGAGAACACGCGGAGATAAAAAAATTATGGGCCGCGTTGCGTCTATGTCAATCGATATGTTCTCAAGTGTTCACATCGTTTTTGAATTCAGATTTATCATTAGGATCATGTCAATCTATAGGCTTGATATTATTAATATAGTTCATATTTTTACCTTCAGTATTGATGTAGATATTTCCCCTTGATGCACAATCAGAACAATTAGTTGTTCATCCTTTTATGTATTACACATATTTATTTTACGGACCCTATAGTTTTTGCCCTGTATAATAATGTACGACATAAAAGCAATCCAGATCAAACTAATTTGAATGGCAGATAATCTTTTCTAAATGTAATCTTATCAGTTAAGATTGAGAAGATTGTTTGAAATATTGATTAACCTGACGGTCATAAACAAGCTATTGTAAATGCAGTTTAAATCGTGTTACATGGAAACGGCAGTCCAGATACATTTGTAAAGACTTGTAACTATCAGACTATCGTCCTTGACAACCCGTATTGCGTAATGTTTACCATGCCGGATCGCCGTGCTAAGGTTCCTGGGTTCGATTCCCATCGAGATGGAAATTTGAATGATGAGTTTGATTACGTTTTCTCGGTCTGGGTGTGTGTGCCCTTGTCTTTTCGTGTTGTCCATGGCAACCACGACACAGGAAATCCTTGTTTTAGGCTATGACTCTGTAGCGTTATTTACTTATCCATTTATTGTAAAGCAAAATGATAGATGCCTTCCTACTACTAATAATTATTATTAGTTGTTGAAATCTTACTCATAATTAGTACCAACTATCAATCGAGGAATGAATGCATGGTTTTCATCACGTAGTTGCGAATGAAACATTTATAGTACGTAAGACGAAACTGATTACTCAAAACTGTAGGAAAGCCCAAGTTAAAAACAGATTCGAGGGAATTACTATGGCTTTTCTAAAACATGACATAATTTTCAAAATATTTCAAGACCAGCTGACGATCCACCTGATGGTAAGTGGCTATCGTCGCCCATGGACATCAGCAACACCAAAGGCATCACCGATGCGTTGCCGGCCAAGAAAGAGAGAAGAAAAAGAAAGAAAGAACTGGCTCTCAAGCCCCCAGCCGGAACACGACGAGTCGTTTGGCGGCTGACTCATGCTCAAGGGTGGTAGCTATCCAGGCGAACCCCATGGAGAAATAATAATAGTAATAATGATATTAACAATTAATATCAATATTACCAATATAATCCCTCGAGGGGCCCTACCACCAGCGGGCCGGATTTAGTCGCCTCTTACGACACCCATCCGGCGTTGGATTGGGGTTAGTATTCTAAGCCGCCCCAATACGGCTAGGTATATTGTTGAGTTAAACCATCTTGCAGTTCAACAGAGGCCACTGGATATATGTAGGACCAGCTGTGAGGTTCCCTTTTCTATTCCATTTTGTCTACGGAATCATAAATTAAAGACCTTTACCTAGTCAATACAATACGCTATACAATACGATCTTTTAATTTAGGTTGATAACACCGTTTTAAATCTAACAAAGGGCACTCATTCGAAGTCCATTTACGATCGCATGGAAAGAATTTTATACCTTTAAGCTGAACTTCAGCACTAAAGATTAAGTTTTACTGGTTATAGTACACTTTTAAATATTGATAAGTGTTATTATTTATACTTGTTATTGCTAATGTTCTTATATTAACTGATATTTTTATAGTTTAACCTTAAGAATCGATTTTCATATTTACGCCCGGGGTATGAAAATTCATATTTACGCCCGGGGTATGAAAATTCATATTTACGCCCGGGGTATGAAAATTTTTGGGGAGTAAAATCAAACTTTCTCCGTTACCTTACGTTACGTTATACGTTATGTTGCCAACCAAGAATCTAGATGGTGGTGTTACTGATTTGACGATAACGTCATGTTACATTAAATAATTAATATAAATAAATATATCAAGCATGCTTTCAGTAATATAAAAAATGCGTTCATTTACCCTTGTTTACTAATCTATATATTTTATAATCGTTCGTAAAGAGTAAACTCCAGTCGTTCAGTCGTGCGTCGGAGTTGACATACACAATTTTTTTTCGTTCAGTTATAAGTCATTAATATAATATAAGTCACTAATTAATTTAGTATACAGCTCAATAATGGTTTCAACCCATTAGGCCACTACTGAGCACGGGTTTCTCCTCTTGAGGAGGCCTAGAGCATACTCCACCACGCTGCTCCAGTGCGGATTGGTGGAGGTAAACTAATTTAACTAAATAATACTTATTACAAAAAAATGCAACGTGGAGATATTTTACAACACTGAAAGTTGAAATTAAATACAAGACAAACTTCTATTGACTGGTTGTTCATCTTACAAATTGTCTATATAAGTAAATAAACAAACTATTACGGACACGTCACAAAGTTACTTTCTATATAGATAATGTTTTTTCATTAAATATTTGAAAGTCAAATACGTTAATAACGTTACAAAATTATCTGATTATTCACCTTCATTAACAGTTGTGCAAAGTAGTCCGATTGGTTTGAAGTCATGTGCTTTCATATTTGCTCAGTCATGCATTTGGAATCGGATGTACCCACTGACGGATCTGGAGTTAAAGGTAACGTGTTAAAAGCCGACGAAGCCCAGTCATACGATGACAAGAATATCAGTATTACGTTAACGATGCGTCGCCAGCCAGTAAAGAAGAAATAAGGAAAGATAAGAACTGAAACTGCCGTTCGATGCTTCCCGAAGCAATAAATAAACTCAAGTCCACAGCCGGAATAAGGCGAGGATTTGGCGGCTGATTCAAGCAAGAGAAAGATTCAGCAATGATTCTTACGCAAAGCCCTAGCACCGAGCAGGCCGACTTGTGTCTTACGAAATTCTCCTAGATAGCCGGCATGGACATGCGTCATAGTTTCACGAAAAAAAATTTATGCAGTTAACTTTGGCCGAAAAATATGGGATGGTTGCATAAATGTATTTCTAAAATTGTTTTAGGAATAGCCTGATAGATAGATAGCCTAAGTACAGGTAATTTCACGTCGAACACCATTGTCTGAATAATTATTTTTTGACAAAAAATAAAACCAACGAAAAAAAAACTGGAAAGCGAAAAATAAAATAAACCATTTAGTATTATAAATTAAGATCCTAAATTAACTGAAAATAAATAATTTCGAGACCGTGCCAAACAAACAAACAAAATTAATTCCGTAAAGTTCATTTTGTAAGGGCAGTGGCATGCGATACACACGGTAGCAGCAGCGCGGCGCACATCTTTTCACCGTTTGTTTTTTCATTGGTTTGGCACCGCCTCAAAATTATTTATTTTCAGTTAATTTAGGATCTTAATTTATAATACTAAATGGTTTATTTTATTTTTCGCTTTTCAGTTTTTTTTTCGTTGGTTTTATTTTTTGTCAAAAAATAATTATTTTTTAATTTTTAGTTGCTATGAAAATTATTAAGTTATTGGTGATATATTCAATTACCAGGTAAAAATATAGTAGTTGAAACATAAATCATCTCCTATTTTCGTACCTTTAGGGGTAAAATTTTCTTTCCAAATTTAAACAAGAGTAACTTCAAGGTATACAATATACAATAAAAAAAGAATCATCGAAATCGGATCATCCAGTACAAAGTTATTGGGGTAACGGGCAAAAATTCCGTGGGTGAATAACCAATCATCCCCTATTTTCGTACCTTTAGGAATAAAATTTTCAAAAAAATATGGGACCAACTTCAAGATATACCCTATCCATTAAAAAAAGAATGATCAAAATCGGACCACCCTGTGCCGATTGCTGAGTGATCATACATAAAAAAAAAAAAAAAAAAAAAATATACGCGTCGAATTGAGAACCTCCTCCTTTTTTTTCGTCGGTTAAAAATAACACTTTTTAACCGATTCTCATTTCGTTTCTATTTTTTGGAAGACTATTTCTTACAAGTGGAATATTTATTTTGGTATTTTTTTATTGTCATCAGCTGTCTGATCGTAACAATCTTGAATCACGTTGCTTACTAATAAATAGATGTGTTTTATAACTGAAAAGTGGCAAATCCAACATAGCATCGCATAGTATCGCATCGAACAAAACAAATTGTGCGAATGCACAGAATCTGTTGAGTCGTTCAGTTAAACGATCTTTCTGAAATACCAGCAAATATAAACAAAGATTAATTTTCATAGATCCACCCAATTCCCGCTGAACTGGCTGTATTGTTATTTATTGGAATTCATCAAATCTGCCGAGAGCATTTTTATCGGGCAAGCTTCTCGTATGCACATATGTAAATTAACATCAAAAGCTTCAAACTTTCAGTACACGTTTTAGAAATGTTGTACAAAAATTCGCCGCTACTCGTACAAACTTTTGGAACAATGGATTCAAAAGCGCTGAATATTAAAACAACATTTTGAAATGCATGACGCGAGTGTGTGACGTGCCTAAAAACTTTTTTTTTTAAGGATGATTCAAATTTTGTAGGTGTCCTTTTTTCTTTTTTTTTCAAGAGCATATACCCGTATTCGTTCCATTCTCTCTAGAGCCCTGTGGATAGAAGCCATAGATGGTGGTGGAAGCACGTACATGTATCTAGATGTCTTGTAGGTGGAAGCGTGGCAGATGATAAGCTACTTTTGAACAATGTGTTCAAAAGTACATCGACGGATGAAGTGCTCCCAAATAGATTAGATAGAGTAGATTTTGTAGGTAATATCGTGTAATTTAATAATAATTGATAAAATAATAACATTCATATGGCATTTTCCCAACATTTTAGCGAAATTAATTAAAAAGGGGTAATTTTTTTTTTCAAAAAAATTCAGTTCATTTCAAAAAAAAACATCCTATTTAATTTTGGGTACATTTTATACTTCCAATAGATAAACTATGATAACAACTGGTAAATAAAAAAAAAATAAAAAAAATGAAAATAAATGTAAAAACAAAAAAAAATATTTCGAAAATAGTGCACCAAGTCAGGTTTCTCTACAAAAAAAAAATAAAAAAGCTAATAAAAAAAATCCAAACCGATAAGACCTGTACTTTAATGGTATTTGTTGATAGTTTTGTCCAAATAATCAATAGACGCCGGGCGGTCACTTCGCCCTGGGACACCCTGTATTGGTAATATTGATTTTAATTGTTAATTAACACCATTATTACTATTATTATTTCTCAGGGGGGTTTGCCTGGATAGCTACCACCCTTGAGCATGAGTCAGCCACCAAACGACTCATCGTGTTCCGACTGGGGGCTTGAGAGCCAGTTCTTTCTTTTTCTTCTCTCTTTCTTGGCCGGCAACGCATCGGTGATGCCACCAAAGTTGCTGTTGTCCATGGGCGATATGAGCAATGGCATAAGCATAGCCACTCACCATCATGTGGATTGTCAGCTCGTTTGCCGGCTATTTACATTAAAAAAATTGCTGCCAGATAACTTCATCAAAGCATAAATAAAATTTTTATTGAGATAAACATAATTATTATGCACGTTTCAATTTGCTTCCATTTCTTTGTGTCTAGCCACCTAGCCAATAATATGGTGGCTCGTATTGGCTTAAATTATTATAATTAACTAGCTGCCCGGACAGACTTCGTTCTGACAAGTTTTTTTTGAGATATAAGCTATCCTATCTTTCAAGTTGGATCAAACTGCACACGGTGTGCAAAGATTAAAATCGGCTAAGTAGTTTAGGAGTCCATCGCGGAAAAACAACGTGACACGTAATTTATATAGATTAAGATTTAATTAATATCATTATTTTTAACTATAGCTTTACAGAGTGTCGTATTACAAAGTTTTACTAAGTAAACAGACAATACTGTCCAATTTGTCTCAATTAATTTAAAAGGTATTTAAAATGAGTTTCATAATCTTCAAATGAGCGCTATTGCCGAACAAAAGACGATACTTAATACGTAATTGTTAACTTATGAAACAACAAGATTCATAATAATTTTATAAGAAAACTTTTGGGATGAAATTACATTACAGACAAATAAAGGCACAAGAGTTTTGTCAACGGCTTTGTTGAGAACTGGGGAAGATATTAGTTACCCAACAATTTTTGCTTTGATGTGGCTGAAATGAATGAATAATGAGCAATTGAGGTAATCAACTGATTCTGATGGCCTAAATATGAAATAACAATAAAACATGGGCATAACCGAATACTCTCCTTCTAGTTCTTCAAAATATATTTCAGGTACAGACATTGATAAGGAACCCTTTTATTTATGTATAGATAGAGATACGAATAAAATTTGCTTGAATATACATAAATGTACATTTAATATTGAACAACATGGAATACATGTACAATGCTCTCGTGCAAACCATAATATTACAATATATATACGTCGCTTTGTATGTAACATAGCTTTGTAGGACTGTGATGATAATGATTATGATCTGCCATAAGTTAGCAACTGTAACAAAAGGTTTGTCATGATTATCGCCGTAGAGTGATATCTCGTCAAAGCGCAGCTTGATGGATATTAATAAAAAAGTTAATCGCGTGTAAAGCCGTCGCACTACGGGTGGTGCCATAGACTTGTAAACGTATCGAAAGAGCATTATGAGATGTTATAAATATTTCGCTAGTGGTAACCTCCAGTCCTTACACATTGTAAACTTTGCACATTTTAATAATTTGTTTTTTCGGTCAAGTTAACAAAGTAAATGTTCCAGTCCATTTCAAACTATTTCTTTGATATCGTGAGAATACAGAACAACTATTAATAGATAATATTATGTCTTCTGTGGAACAACATCGTAGAATACTGACACATACTGTTTTAAATGTGTCAAGTTTACACTGTAGGTATTTTTTGAAGTTATAAAGGTTGCGTTAAACGTTTGCGCTACCATGGAGGGGGTATGAAAGCACTGGATAGATGGACTTAGCTTCTTAATATCTTTACCTCTTAAAATTTAATGTTATTACTTATACAAATCTCACAGAGTTTCAACAGCGTGATTCAGGTTCCTGAACAACGCCATCTAGTTTGTACTTGTGTAAACATAGGTAATACACAAGTATTATATTATCATATTAATGACTTGTATATTGAAGAAGTATAACTTCTCACGCGTGTACAAAAGTACACGCACCCTTTTTTATATACGAAGAACTTTCAGATGAGCCACTTGATTGCATTCCTGATTAAGTACTCTGTGACTTCCATCAAATTACCGTCGCATGGACGTCACAAGATGATAGGCAACAGCCATCAGTAATGCGTGCCTGGCTAAAAATAAAGTGAAGGACCCGCATTTTATTCTTGGAAAATCATTATTTAAAAAGACAACACGATATAGGTATTATATGTTTCACTTTGACCGAACCCCACGCAGGATCACCGGTAAAAATTTCAAAATTTCATGTCAAAGCCATCGTTATAAAGTTGCTGCTAAAATGCTTCGGCGAAGTTTTTTTTCATTTGCGTAATTACATTGCGACTGTTTGAAGCACGCTTTTGTCATCCTTTTAATAAATTAACAGGTAGCTGTCAAATATTTTTATTCATATTTTTTTCGACGACATTTTTTTATTTCACTTTATAGAACTTTGGTCAACCAATAATAATAATGATACTTGATATGTTTGGATTAATTTGTTGTGCAATATGTTGTTAATTTAGTGTTAAACTCAAAAACACTGCATTTAGTCAGTATTGATGAAATTAAATCTCTTAATTTAATAGTATTATTGACTTACTTCACTTATTGAATCTTTTTGAAGTTATCATTAATATTGTATGAATTTATTCAAAAGTAAATTGAAGAAAGAAGTAAATTGCATAACTTTAATTAGAAGAAATAAAAACAAACCACCAGTAGGTACCCAAATTGAGATAAAAGTGTCTCATTCATTTTACTGTGTTCGCTACTGTAATAAAATATGCCAAGAGATTATGAAACTTCCGCAGAAAAAGTTTAATTGAATTTGAATACCTTTACGAAACAGCTGTATAAGTGAATTTATAATAAGAATTCGCTATGTTTTATTATCTCCGCAACCGTGAAGTTCTTTTATAAAAAGCATAAAACTATATTTTCTCGATAGAAAAAAAACCGGGCAAATGCGTGTCAGGCCACGCGCAATGTAGGGTTCTGAAGTAGTAGTATGTTTGCATAAGTAGTTAATGAGTAATAGTCGATAAAGTAAGTTTATCGTCTATTACTCATTAATCCTCACGCTAACATAGCCTTAATAGTTTTCCTTGAAAATTCATCATATAACCTACTTTTAAGAATTTTTTCACTCGTCCAACTCCAACCGTTTTGCCGGCAAGACATTGATTGGCTCTAACCAAAATTAGCACTTTAAAGTCAAATATTTCACAAACGGACCCCTAATTCCAAAAATGGTTTTAGAAGACCCATAATATTTTTGGAAGACCTTTTCAACGATACCCCACCCTATAGGGTACGCGACGAATAAAAAATTCATTCTCATGTTACATGTAAAAAAAAATGTTTTTCATTATTTTATTTTACGATTCTGGAGTTTTAATAAATATGTATATCCATGCCACATTACAGCTTTCTAGCACTAATAGTCTCGGCGCTATGCTTCGGACAGACAAACGGACGGACAGACAGACGGACATGACGAAACTATAAGGGTTCCGATTTTTCCTCGGGACCCTAAAAACGCTCACACAGAGTCATAGATAAATAAGATGTTATATTAATCGCAGAGAAATAACATTCATCCGTTTTGCAAGTCTATTTAGGAATCTAATCTGATACTCTTCCTTGGACAGGCTCACAATAGGGGTACTGTTAAACTTCATTGAAAAGAAAATGAGTAGAAGAGTAAAATTAATTAATTTTTGACCTATCAGAGACTTTTTAAATTTTATTTATATTGTAGAACATTGTTCGGGTGGTTTTTAAGCATACACCAAAATAAATGTTTGCCAAAAATAGAGCCGAATGTCAAGTAATCATAGCATCTAAATACAGTTATTAAGCAAGCCATGTCCGAGGCCCTCGGGCGGTTTGAAAACTTCCGCCACTCGGGTTGGCTACTAACCCCTCCACCAATCCGCACTGGAGCAGCGTGGTGGAGTATGCTCTAGGCCTCCTCAAGAGGAGAGACCCGTGCCCAGTGGTGGGCCATTAATGGGTTGAAGCCAAATACAGTTATTTATAAGCTGCCAATTAAAGCCTATTCAAAACTGTGTGGATACAAACAGAATTCGATAAGTCACACACATTTATGGCTGCGGCACGTGACGCGGTGGAATTCAAATTAACCGGCGGCTTCGAGCGGTATTTGCGGTGCACGAATGTCCATGGCCGTATTTCTAGCTGGCGCTCTCCACGGCGGCTTTGTCCACGTTTTCCGGATAATAAGTCATATTCAGATCACGTTTTAGCGATGTGTAAAATTTCATGAAAATTTGTTCAGTAATTTTTGCGTGAAACAGTAAAAAACATCCATGTATTTCCAAATATTGCTAAATATTTGCTAGTATCGTAATCAAATCATCGCTCGTGGGGAGTAAAATGACGCTGGTTGACTTTAGTTGGACTGAAATGAACTGAACTGAAAATCATAACGCCTACTTGTTTGATTTGATTCGATAGGAAAGCGGAGATCGAGTTGTGAACAAAAAATAATTGAGTTTGTGCTATTGGCACTGAGGAGTTCCCTCGTTTGGAGCATAGTATCAGGCATTAACATAAAATGCATTGACATCGAAACTAAATTAATTTCTGAAATTGCAAAGTTTAAGAAAATAATTTGGTTTCGATGTCAATACATTTTTCCTAGCCGACTTCAAAAAAGGAGGAGGTATTCAATTCGACTATATTTTTTTCAATTTTGTTACCTCAGAACTTTCGACTGGGTGAACCGATTTTGATGATTCTTTATTTAATCGAATGCTGGTACTTGTCATATAGTCTCACTTAAATTTAAGCGAGATCTGACAATTAGTTTTTAAATTATCCCTAATTTTGAAATCGGTTATATTTTTGTTAATATCCGTAGGATCTGTAGGATGAGCGGAACTATGTATATGCTAAGAAACTAACAAACAAATGAATTTAAATAAAAGCTTGTAAAAATAGACTACTTCTATTCAGTAAGTAAGTCTTCTTTGGAGAACTCCCACATCGTAATTAATATCTCTCAGCTTTATCCTAAAGGTTACCGTTATAAATATTCATAGACTCTGCCGTGAAGACCAATACTTGTATTACACCCAATCTACAGCTATTTGTTTCTCGACAACATTACAGATGTCTTTTTATTCAAATTATTTATTCGTAATCATAATATTCATTATTCAAAATCCTGAGAAGATTTCTGTAGATTTCATGAAAGCTTTGACAAATTATTGCAAGCTTACTTCAAATATTTCGATGTTTGACTTGAAAACGAATTCTTGACGGTTCGTTGGGGACTTTGAGCCTAGGTATGAAATATGCTGAATTTTCTGTTTATTTTCCTTGACATAATTAAAAATTCGTAACTGCAATAAATACAGATAGAGCAATTTTTAATGTATTTATTTCGAGAAAAATTGTCTTGAATAGAAAAGTTTTTATGAAAAAGTTTATGAAAAATCTAAACACAATTTTTTGATTACATTTTTAAGTTATGTTAGATTAGATTATAATGTAGTATTTACTATTTCAATCTTTGAATACCTTCTTTTACTCATCCTTTTCTTCATCTTACTTCATTCCTTTCATCATTTTTCTTTGTTTATTTCTTATATTTATATGTATATACTTTATATATTTCTTTACCACTTTGTAGTATTTTATTGGCTGAAAAGTTTATATTGATTAGTTTTGGTTATGTATTCTAAATTTCATGTAGGTACAACTAAATTGTATTAATTCATACTTGTAGGACTTTTATATCTTTAAAATTACCTTTTGTAACCTCCTTGTATAACTTTCTCTTTAGTTTATAATGATTTCTATAATAGTACATTTATTATTGTCCATTTTCTGTAATTTGTTATGACAGCATTGTCATAAGTCATTAATTGTCATAATAATATTTTCTAAATTTCCATAGACTGTATTATATGTTTTCTTGTTATCTTATATAGATTATATCTAAATTTTAGCTTTACTATTAGCCATGAGCCATATATAGAAAATTTGAAGTTGAAGGAGAAATCAAATTTATTCCTTACCGTTAAACTTCAAATTACTATATCCACCAAGCAAGTATTAATATATCCTCCTTATTTAAAATTCTCTTTTATTTACTTTCCTTTTAGCTTCTCTTTCCCTTATAACACTACAATATCTAGTAAATATCTAGAACAAAGTAGGTAGTTACATGATTTTAGTTAAAGTTCTATTTACATTCAATAATAAATAATAAGATAATTTGAAATATGTACCTATAATAATAAAAAATATATATTTTAATTTAATCTTTTTATTCTTATTTAATCTTTATTTCGATATTATTCATTGTTTTCTAATTACTTTCGAATTCATCATCTGCGCTCAAGTTTTCTATTACAAAATTTCAATTTGAACTTCGATGCCCGTCACTCATGGTAATGGTTGTTGTAATTGATAATTATGTCATTTTATGAACCCCCGACGAAAAAAGAAGGGTGTTATAAGTTTGATGTGTCTGTGTATCTGTGTATCTGTGTGTCTGTGTATCTGTATCAGGCATTGTAGCTCCCAAACGGATGAACCGATTTCGATCTTGTTTTTTTCTTGCCTGAAAGGTGACTTAATCGAATGTTCTTAGCTATGTTAAGTGTAAATAAAACTATCAGGTCTTTTTTTTTACTTTTAACTTGTATATATTATATGTGTTGGTTTATTTTAAATTAATTTGCAAAAAATAATCTGTAGTTGACTTTATAACTTCCGGCGGAAACGCCACCTATGTGGTTTTTAACTTGCAATTTACTTCACGCTTCCTGTTCAATCCGACCTAATAAAAGGCCACTCATTTGATCTCATGCTCTTCTTCTCGATATCTCCTTGACAGGATACAGACGTATCACTTCCCAATTTATAAAGGATTAATATACCGTTATTATTTAAAAATCCTAAACTCTCGACGTTTTCTTTGCGCCATAACCTTATTTCCTATAATATGGGTATCTCTCCATACGAGGACAATAACCCTATCGTTGTTTACATATTTCAACATTCAACTAAGAAAAATCGATTTTGTATTTCACAAAATACAGCCTAACTTAGCTTTTCATGTTCATTATATTGCCATGACAATATCATTGGATAATAATATTATGGGCTATTCCAAAATGTAATAAAATATTTATCACTGCATTCACAAGTAGCTCGGGAATCACAAGCTACATAAAATGAGATTTGGTAGACATTCCATCATACAAGAAATAATATCGAGACTTACTCGACAAAATTTTGAGCCTAAAATATCTTATTTATTTTAGTAAGTTTATAATATAATACCTTATGAACTTTTGTGATTCTCTTTAAATGTTAAATATGTAGTTCATGATAAAATTTATTAGATTATAAATTATAGAGACGCCAAATGTGAATTCATGAGGAATTTGACATGATTTAATTAAAAAGAATGTGAAATTACATTTTCTTTTTTATGTTACCCATTTCGAAATACACGCGTGTATGTCATTGCACATGAACTTTAAAATAAAAAAAATTAAAATAATGGTAACAATTTCATCTAATTATTTGATAAGTATCACATCATAACCAATACGAGAATGTATATTTTACTACAAAACTCTAAATTTTGTCTACAACGGCGTTTCCATAAATATACGTCACTTCTGAGTACTAAATAAGTAATTTGGGTTCTTTACTGAGATAGAGATAAAACACGCCGTTGATGCGTGTTCGACGCTTGATGCGCACAGATACAAGTACGACGGCAATTGAGACGGATAGCAATCACAAGGATTGAGTCTAGAGTGTAAATGATTTTTTTTTATGGAAATAGCCGGTAAACGAGCTGACGATGCACCTGATGATAAGTGGCTATCGTCGCCCATGGACATCAGCAACACCAAAGGCATTACTGATTCATTGCCGGCCAAGAAAGACAGAAGAAAAAGAAAGAAAGAACTGGCTCTCAAGCCCCCAGCCCAAACACGACGAGTCGATTGGCGGCTGAGTCATGCTCAAGGGTGGTAGCTATCCAGGCGAACCCCATGGGGAAATAATAATAGTACTTAATAATGGTATTAACAATTAAAATCAATATTACCAATATAATACCTCTCTACCACCAGCGGGCCGGATTTAGTACCTAAACAAATTATACGCTCTATGTATAATTTAATTTAATTTTAACACTCAGTTAAACTGTAAACTAATTGGAATACTCTCCCTATATGAAAGAGACTATACGACTATACGACTCGGCTGCTTCTTTGTAATATTATTGCCAGATCAACTACATAATCAGGCAGTTACAACCTTCATTTACGGTTTTTATGTTGCAAAGCTTTTTTTAAAATCTCTTGGTACTTTTAAGATACTACACAGTAATATTAGCAATGCTATTATAATTACCTATTTGGATATTAGTGAACGAGTTAAAATAGTTATTAATTTGAATATCTTTATGATTGAGACACTTTATTATGTATGCATTAATTTAGTTAAAGTAGGCATGCTATATTCTTAGCAAGTCATTAGCAAGTCGTTCGTAAAATAAACTGACGAGTCGATCACTTTAAAGATTGCTTCTGCAATTTATATTATAATATAGTTTTTATACCATTATTTTTTTACTGTCGCTACAAAAATATTCACTTCCCCAACACAATCATCAACTTCATGCCAATTTTGATTCAAATCTAAAACCGTGACTCTTCCTGTGACGATTCCCTGTGTCGCAGATAGCATGGACAATACAAACAATACGAGTTCATCTATGAAGAACAATATAATAAGTGATATTATGTTATATTTTAAAAACTGATATTAATAACAGGAAAATATTTTATGTTATTAGCAGTGGGTTTCAAGATATAACGTCACGCAGAGCTCTAATTTATCGCCCCAGCCGGTATCCATTGTCGGCCCAACATGTTGCGTATGAGAACAAGAAAAATGTGTACAATCTTTGATCTATGAAGCTTTTGTTGCGTTACAAGTTCATTTGGGACAACCAAAATAAATAATTCGTGTTATTTTCCCTTTTATGTTACAAATGACTGGGGTTTAAAGTATGATAGTAGTGATTACGTCTTGGGACATGGAGGGTTATTTTAATCAAATCAGTCAAATCAAAATTATGCAACCGACTTAAAGGAATAGTCTACGAAGAACACATGTCAAAATGTCCACATTTATACCTAGTATCTGAGTTCTTTCAGTCATTCCCATCGAAAGAAGCATGTGAGAAAAATATGAGAATAATCTCGAAGGATATCCTTTCAAATGAAAAAATAATCTTCCAAATCGGTCAATAAATTATGGAGTTCTGTTAACTCAGAACTACTTCATCGACCCTCTAGCCTAGTTGTAGCGACCCTGCCTGCGAAGCGAGGGGTTCCGGGTTCGATTCCCGGCTGGGGTAGATATTTATGTGAGAGATAAATATTTGTTGTGTTGAGTCATGCGTTTTATTGTGATGTGTTATAATTTGTGTCGTCCATGCCACCCACGACACAGGTAAAAATCTACTGCGGGGGTAAGAGTGTGCTTAAAGCGTTTATTTATTTATTTATTATTATTGTTTCCTTACTTAATGTTGATAATATTAACAAAAAAATACAACCGAATTGTGATACTCCTCCTTTTCTGAAGTTGGTTAAAAATTAGTCCTTTTGTTTTTTCCTTATTTCCAGATTGACTAAGTTTTCTTTAAAACTATTTAAATGAATGATGGTAATACAGTCCACAGAAATTATCCACAGGGATTAAGGATTTGAGGATAACCGCAAAAGGCACATAGGCGAATTTTAACGAGCCAACAAATGAAGTTAGCATCGTAAACTCTCCCGGCTCATTAGCTGATTGCGTGGTCACTGTTTGCTTAATCTGTGTATAAATGAAACGCAAATTACTCCACGTTATTTTTGTTTTTCATTTTCATTGCCCAAATAAAAAAATAATATTAACATTTATTTTTACAGACGTTTTATTTGCGTACTTTCATAGAAGATAGTTTAACGAAAATTTTGTAGCTGGAAAAAAAAAAAGAAAAAGCGGCCAAGTGCGAGTCAGACTCGCCCATGAAGGGTTCCGTAGCAGCAAGTAACATATTATAAAAGTTCTTGTAGTTCGTTGTAACTTTGATCGAGGTAAATTGCGGTTTACGATTTTTGACGTATTAAAATAAACTACTTACTAGATCTCGTTCAAACCAATTTTCGGTGAAAGTTTGCATTGTAATGTACATCATATATTTTTTTAGTTTTATCATTCTCTTATTTTAGAAGTTACAGGGGGGGGACACACATTTTACCACTTTGGAAGTGTCTCTCGCGCAAACTATTCAGTTTAGAAAAAAATGATATTAGAAACCTCAATATCATTTTTGAAGACTATCCACTATCCACAGATACCCCACACGTATGGGTTTGATGAAAAAAAAATGTTTGAGTTTCAGTTCTAAGTATGGGGAACCCCAAAATTTATTGTTTTTTTTCTATTTTTGTGTGAAAAAAAAACCTTAAAAATAGTACTATCTGAAGAAAAATATGAAGCTCCATCTACAAAAAACAATAAATAATTTTAAAGTAGATAACAAAGAACAGACGAGCTATCGAATTTAGTACATGAGTAACATAAAAAGCATCGCCGGACCCGCATTGTTACTCGTTCTCCGACACTGCGACTGAAAACGATTAAAACATTTCACGGCTGGTTTTGTAACGGTACCAATGAAAAAACTCCCTACCAGCATTCATTTATTTTAAATACTAAAGAAAACAAAAAAGATACGATACCTATTAATTGTTAAGCAGAATATGGGCTGTCGCCTACGAGCGATTGCTTCGAGGTAACCCAATAAAATTCGAGGAAAATAACATCCGAGGAGATAATTATGTCTATGCGAGGAGATAGCAGTAACGTTTTAAATTAATTTAATCATACAGCACCCAGCGAAAAGGAGGGACAAGGTGCTATAACAACTTCCGTTGTTCTACAGGGTGCAATAATAATATATTAATTTATTTATTTCTCACCACAATATAGTCTGAACATTTATATACTGTGGGAGACTAGTGCCTAAGCTAAGCTTTTGGCCTGTATTTCAGGACACCAGGCTTCCACCCAGAGTTTGACATGTGCTTCCTTTAAACTACACAATGGCAAGGAGCAAACAATTTCTACTTTTACAGTTTTAGTTACATCAGCAATGTACGAGTATATTAAATATTAAAAAATAAATAATATTGATAAATAACGCTACACACTTCCCCCACACTATGATTCTGTGTCATGGGTGCCATAGACAACACACAAAGACAACACACCCAGACCGAGAACAGAAATCCAAACTCATTCAAATTTCCGCCTTGTTAGGTATCTAACCCTGGACCCTTGGCACGGCGATCCGGCATGATAACCATTGCTACACAGGTGTCGTCAACGTTTCGTAAAATAAATGTTTCTTTCTCTGGTTCCTTATCATGTATTGTTAAATACTGTAATAGGTATAGTCTTTATTTTTAATTTATATTAAGACACTGTCATCTATGTGGTAACGAGCGACAAATTGAAACACGTATTTATTACTCAGCAGATTCAGCAATACACTGACAGGCGCTGTTCGCACGCCTAAATGATAATTAATTTAGCGCGATACGACACGTTTCCCGTGCGGAATTCCACATGTGAGACTGTATGAGTAATTGAGAGGTACACCCTTTTACTGACTCTCCTGAAACGAATCTCAGTCTTATAGGGAAATCTTAATAAAAGTCGGCTTCAACCCACTAATGGCCCATTACTGAGCACGGGTCTCCTCTTTAGGAGGCCTAGAGCATACTTCATCACGCTGTTCCAGTGCGGGCTGGTGGAAGTAATAAAGGTCTATAAATTGGTTATTTGAGTGTGTTAAACATGCGGCTTCGCTCGATGTCTTTCTGATTCAAAGTTTCGCGGGATAAGAATTATAATAGCTTAATCGTGGTTATAACTTATATGATTGAATAGATATGTTTCTTTCTTATTTTTAATATTTAAACACAATTGTCCTTTGACAAAGAAAGTAATAAAGAAAAATTATGATATTTCTGTTGGATTATATTTGTTACAAAGAGACGTAAGCCCTAGGTTTAAGAGTTAACCGAAAGATAACGTGCGGTACGGCTGTAATCTTGCCTACTTAAGCCTCTTTCCGCGAAGTGATCCCGATGAAACCTCTTGTAATCCTTGAAATATAAATAAAAGAGCACTCAAAGTGAAATATTGTAAGTAAAGACTGTCTATTATGGAGAACAAACGGAGAAATATTCATGTTATCCTTTGACAAAAGATTATGTACTTGCTATAAAAATATAGTTAGTAAAATACATTATTTTAGATTTTTTATAGTAATTTTAACAGCACTTTATTTTATTTACTTTAAGGAAATTATTATTTCGGTATATTCGGCAAACTACAATAAAGTTTTTAAAAATGTGATGTCACTGCCTATTAATTAAAGAAGTAAAATATCTATCTGTTTTGTAGCCATGTAAACGTTCGATGAGCTACACAACCATTTTTAATGTTTTTTTGTGTTTGTTATTTTTTCTGACAGAAAACTAGCGTATTGAGTTAGAAAGTCATAACCTCAAGTTATTTTAAAGAACTCACGTGGCAACCTTCACTGTTTGCAAAGGATAACTTTTATAAGAAAATACTTGAGTTACCTCAGTTGCACTGCTCACAGATTCCTGTAGTGTTTGAAATAAGTTCGGAAAACAAGATTAGTTTTATAAGTTTCAAGTCAGGGAACAAGGTGAAAACAAATATAACAGATTGCATCTCTAGAATACTTTTACTCGATTTGTTTGGCTGAACTGTAGTGTACGAGTATGTATAGATCTCATAGGGAATTTTTTGCTGGCATTACAAAATAATGCAACCAACCATTTTTATTATTTTTATTACTGTTTATGTTTTACAGTAAAACTATTTTACCAATAACGAAGAAAATAAAATTACAGGTTTTGTAACTGTTTATTATTTATTACCTGCTTAAATTAACAGCTGCAAAATATGAATAGGTAATTTATCGGGTCAGGGTGCAGACAACATGCCAAATTTATTTTTACTATCCACTAGCGCTCTACTCGCAGCTTTGCCTGCGTGTACCGGGATAAGAAGTACTCTATATATTGGTCTACCTGTGTGCTAAATTTTATGAAAATCTGTTCATAAGTGGATCATCAAATGTTCATAATGTGAAAAGAGTAATAAACATCCTCACAAACTTATATCTACATTCATTATATTAGTAGAATATCTCATGTTCAAATTGGTCATGTTCAAATTGGTCATGTCAAAATAAACCTCAATCCTGCTACTTACTTTGCACTCCTACGCTACACACGTGGGCTGTTATTTGAAAAAGTTTACCTCTCTATAAAAAGTGTGAAATAAATAGAAAGCGAACATAAAAAGTTTCATGCGGCAAAACACAGAAAAAAATAAACTGTAAATCTCGCAAACAAGCCTGCAGTGCACATGAATGAAGTTTTCTCGCAGAATACGTCTTTCAATGGAAACTTGGCTGTGAATAAATTTTCTATCGAGAATTATATTGCTCATTTCTATCTCAAGGCTTTTGCTATGTCAATAGTTTCTGAGATAAGACGATGTTATACGGACTTGGTTTCCGAGTTTATTTTTTGCTTCTACCGCTGGTCTTTATTTTTTCATAATCTTTAGCTGTCCCACCGATGGGCCTGAGTTTTCTATCAAAAGGGGTCTCATCTTACTATTTTCCGCTTTTTTATTATGAACTTAAGTTATGAATTTAAGTTATGAACCAATAAAAATGATGCACTATATTATAATTCCTATAGTTTAAATTTGATCTTAATGGAGTCTTTACTGTGTGTCTAATACATAGTTATCTTATTTGTTTATTGCCCTAATAAAATTTAAAATAATCCCTATTGGTTTATTTACTGAAGGAGTAAAAAAGCATATTTCTCAGATATACAACTAAAGAATGATAAGACAAAACGATCATGTTTTTTTGAAACATGCAATATTTTTATCCATATTTTATTTATGCATATTTATTTATGCAAATTTTTATCTTAAAACTTTCAATAATGCCTATGATTCGAGATAATTAAAATTGAACCGTCCGGCCAGTCTGGTCAAATTTAATCCGTCACGTATTTTGCCTACACTGGTTTCCGTAATTCCCATACTATTTTCCATTACTTTAAAGTAGATACCCGCTCATTTGTTTCGATCTTACTGTCAGTCATTAATAGAGAAAATAATTAGCAAGTAGAAAACATCGGTTCACGGTGTAGCAGAGAATAAAGCGACGCCGCCGGTGCGTCACGCGATATACATACGGTGTATACAAAACTTTTCACGGGTTAACTGTAGGTACATAATTTAATACAGTTTGTCCAAAGTTTGTCCAAAGCCTGAATGTGCAAAATTGGAACAATTAAAATGTCGTGTGCGCGTAAATATACACAGTGACTACAAGGTTTTCTGCCTCTTTTCTGTTAGTTAAAACATTTGGCGGGTTAACTGTAGGTACATCATTTAATGCAGTTTGTCCAAAGTTTGTCCAAAGTCTGAATGTGCAGAATTGGAACAATTAAAATGTCATGTGCGCGTAAATATACACAGTAACTGCAAGGTTTTCTGCCTCTTTTCTGTTAGTTAAAAGGCCTGTACCATTCCTAAAGTGTTGTTTCACAGAGGAATGCAATCTCGGCCGCGAACATTCCCACTGCTTCTAAATGCAGGGCTGCCAACATTAATTAAACTACTGAAAAATTCGCACGAATAAGAAAATTTTATTTCATTTACTAATTACTGTTTAATTCGTTATTATCTATTGATTTGTGAACTTTGTAAAAATAAAAAAGCATATTTTGTTAAAATGAGAGATACATGTTTAAAAACTTTTTTAGTCCAATTTTATTTAACTTTATAATTTATATTTTAATAATGGTAGTAATTATTAACTAATTAATAGCTTATTACAATACAAAAGCCTTTATTAATTCCTTGATTAACATTCATATTATAAATATTTCAAAAATAAATTAACTACATTAACATAACATCAATTAGGTACATTTTAATTCATGACTTATTATAGTAAGTATATAAATATTATATTGCTATACAGATAAGTTAATTTATTATTATTATTAATAATTTTATTGATTATTTATTATAAATTGATTATTTAATATATTTTTTCATTAAAGATTATTCTTATTTATTTGTTTTATTTTTTATTCAAGGACCTCTAATCGAGTAAAGGCCTCCTCCAATTTTCTCCACCTTTCTCTATCTTTCGCCACTTCTATCCAATTTTCTCCGGCCACTTTTTGTATTTCATTCTTCCATCGGTCTATTGGTCTTCCTCTTTTTTAGGGTTCCGTAGCCAAATGGCAAAAAACGGAACCCTTATAAATTCGTCATGTCTGTCTGTCTGTCTGTCTGTCTGTCCGTCCGTATGTCACAGCCACTTTTCTCCGAAACTATAAGAACTATACTGTTGAAACTTGGTCAGTAGATGTATACCGTAAACCGCGTTAAGATTTTCACACAAAAATTGAAAAAAAAAAATTTTTGGGGGTTCCCCATACATAGAACTGAAATTCAAAAATTTTTTTTTCATCAAACCCATACGTGTGGGGTGGGGTATCTATGGATAGGTCTTCAAAAATTATATTGAGGTTTTTAATATCATTTTTTTCTAAACTGAATAGTTTGCGCGAGAGACACTTCCAAAGTGGTAAAATGTGTCCCCCCCCCCCCCCCCCGTAACATCTAAAATAAGAGAATGGTAAAACTAAAAAAAATATATGATGTACTTTACCATGCAAACTTCCACTTAAAATTGGTTTGAACGAGATCTAGTAAGTAGTTTTTTTTAATACGTCATAAATCGTAAACCGCAATTTACCTCGATCAAAGTTACAAGGAACTACAAGAACTTTTATATTATGTTACTTGCTGCTACGGAACCCTTCATGGGCGAGTCCGACTCGCACTTGGCCACTTTTTCTCTAATTAATAGCTTATTATTAACTTATTATTATTTTAGGTTTAGCTAATTTATTTTTATTATGTAGGTACGTATATGAAATTAAAAGGAAGCAGTATCACATTAGATTTTATTTATTGCTTACTTGAACAAAAGAATATTATTACGATCGTAGCGTATAGATTAAGGTAAATTACCTAATCCAATTGTTTTCAACACAAAATAACAAAGCGGAGTAATAAATTTATTATGATTAGGTACGAACCTTGGTATTATCTATTACCCGATTTATTTGTAGCCCAAATCTACATTTTATTACTCAGTTGCGTGCCTATTTTAAATCGGAACAAAGACGGTTCAGGTAATATCATGGGTCCTATTTATTTATTAGGCTACATCTCCGCAGATGGGGTACAATAAGACTTATGTAATTTGAGAATTTTATCGAAAATAATTCTTATCTCTGAAGTCTACTTGGATCATTCGTGAGGCAGCGAGTTTAGTTACTTCGGGTAGCTACTGGTCGTTAGTAGCAAAATTAACCGATAGAGATAAAATTAAGCATTTGTGCTTCTCTCCAGAGAACTTACTGAACAATTAATTTATTCTCCTTATATCTATCAAATGCATTTGATAGGTTCCTTTTCTTCATAATAATACATATACAAAAACCAATCAATTTCAAATAAAGTAGCGGTGACACACGAATATAACAAAATAATAGGTTTTAGTTTTTCCCTCGGTTACGAAACCCTAAAAAGCTATTTTAGTCAAATAATTAAGTACTTCTTTTAGGTACATTGTTAACCAGGTAAGCAAATGTTTGTTGTTTTGGCAGCAAACTAACAAATGTAATGTCTGTAACATAAAATGTTTTATAAAACTCAGGTCCAGTGACACTAACCTATAAAAATGTTATTTTATTTGGTCCAGGTTTATGCGTGCAACAATTTTATTTGGCTATGAGCCACGCCAGTTAACCACGAGTTGGTTACGCATAAAAAATTTAATATTTTATTTACAAAGTTTACAATTTAGATCCAAAGAAAAGAACGTCTTTGATAATATTATCAAGCCCAGTAATTTCTTTATCTTTACTATCACATTATTTAATTCATTGCTAATTTTAGCGGTTATAAGGTTTTTTAAACGTGGGGAAGTTGTAACGCGCAGGAAAGAGACATTGCTCACTTACTTTATCAGGCTTTTTGAAACTCCTTATCATTTTTTGGGGTTACTTTTCTGAGTAACAATTAGAGAATTTTGACTAAGCTTTAACTTTACTTCTTATATTTATTACATATTATTTATTATCCGACTGGTAGATCATCAGGCCTGATATATTAAATGGAACGGTTTTTAGGGTTCCGAACTAGAATCGGAACTCTTATAGTTTCGTCATGTCCGTCCGTCCCTCCGTCTGTCCGTCCGTCTGTCCATCTGTCCGAAGCAAAGCGCCGAGTTCTTTAGTGCCAGAAAGCTGTAATTTGGCATGGATATACGTATGTGTACATATTAATTAAAACTCCAGAACCCTATAAATAATAATAACTCCAGAAATATAGAAAAACATTTTTCTTTTCAGGGTACCTTATAGGTAAGGTGAGCATGAATTTTTTATTTGTCGCGTACCTTAAAGTATGGGATATTATTGCAAAGGTCTTTCAAAAATATGATGGGTCTTCTATGAGAATATTTTTGGAATTAAGGGTCCGTTTGTGAAATATTTGGCTTTAAAGTGCTAATTTTGGTTAGAGCCAAGTGCCCCCCCCCCCCCTGCAAACGGTTGCAGTTGGACAAGTGAAAAAATTCTCAAAAATAATTTATATGATGAATTTACAAGAAAAACTATCATGGCTATGTTAGCATAAGTAGTTAATGAGTAATAGTCGGTAAATTTACTACTTCGGTACGCTACATTGCGCGTGGCCTGATACGCACTTGCCCGGGTTTTTCAGTGTTAATGTTTCCAACCCTAAATATTTAAAAACACGATTCAATTATTTCCATCCATCGAAGAGTTCCATTTTCATCTCCATAATCCCTTAACAGATTCTCGACTTACCTACATATTTATATACGAACAACTTCGAGAAATTCCCGACACAACAAAAAATTATCATCAAAATCTACTCAATAACAACGGAGTTATCATTATAGTTGTACCAAAAAAGTCCAAAAAAATCCTAAAAAAAATCCCAAAACAACGTCTACATTATATCACACATTCAATAAAATTTAAAAACAAAAGGCCGTAAAACTTATCCAGTTCTACTTGATATTAACCTACTTCTCAGAACCTCAATCTCCGTGATGCTTCCCAAATCCCCTTGTTTCTAGTTGTGAGGTTAATATCACAAACATTATTCCAGTAATTTATATTCAACTATTCCACCACCTGGCCGCTTTAAATACGGATCTCTGTTGTACAAACTTACGTTAGTAGACATTTGCGCTGCCTATTCCGATTCTACTATTTAATTAAGAAATTTGTGGAGTATTATGCATATGCGTACCACTATAAGCGAAACCCGGTTTCGATTCTTCTGCTGCTGCTCCTATGCAGTAGCTCGTATTTTGGGTCGTGAATATTGTGACGTCTCATTTAAGTACGTCCATTGCGTAAAACACGTGCCTAATCCTGCAGGGGCGTAAGAGTAACAACGTAAAATATTTTTTAGTTACATAACTCTTGAAAAGGTAACTGATATGTAAAAAAATAACGCATTTAGTATACGACGCTGATAAATTTTAATTTCATAAAACAGCAGTCATTCTCGTATTCGCTTTTTCTAAAAAGTCAACATTCATTATTTTCCCCATTGTTCTTAAAATCTATAGCCGATCTTACTGATAAATAGTTTTCCTGAAAGAACAATGGAACAGTCATTCTTCGAAAATAGTTTTTGAAGAACGAGAGCACAATTTTTGCTATAAACTACATATAATTGTTTCTAAGTCTCAGTAAAAACAATAGTTATTAGGTACCTAAAGGTTTTATTTACATCTTTATTTACGTATACAACTTTAAGTTGGTGCTTAAATAACTTTTATTGATCTATTTTTATATCATGTCATACTTGAAAAATAAATAAGTAATTATGGAGTTTCTTACCCCACTTCTCGTTGTGAAACAGAACAATAAAATATAATGGATAATCTGTATTCCGGGAATGAATCCGTTCCCAAGGCGGGAACAAAAATAACAATTTTCGAATTCATATTCACATAATAATAGCTTGTTTTTCCAGAGGGTTTCACCTTTAAGTATACTGCAAAACAAAGTTAAAAGTAACTGGATGTTACTTTACGATTATTTTATTGAAAAACCAATAAAGAAGCAAGGGTACAATGCTTCCTTAGCCGACAAAGCGCTGGTGCACCTTGCTATTAATGATGTACGTAGCCGATGATAATTTATTATTTTTCAAATGTCTTCCAATCAAACATCTCGTCCTTTGCTAGCTTTTAACATTAAAAAAACATTCAAGCTTAATTTCCCTAAAAACACTGCTCGATTTATATTCATCCGACAGAGTCCGTACTAAAACATTTATGGAATCACTTGTATATTTTTGGTATCTATGTTATGAAAACGAAGGTTCTTAAGGAGTGTCGTAAATTCTTGAAATCCCCCACTTGATACTTGCGTAACGTAAATAAATTGAATTTCGCTCTTTAATAGCTGGCATAGCGTCGAATAAGTTATAAATTCAAACCTTAAACTTTTGTAGGAAGTAAAATATATGTTGATTTATAATTTTAAAGTCTTTACTTACTTAAGTAATCATTGTAGTAAGTAAAATAGACAAGTATTGTACATAAATAGAGCTAGTAGAGAAAGTACAGCGTAGTAATTACGCTCTAGGCCTCAGGAAGACAGCTCCGGAATTGTCCATTAATGGATTGAAACCAATAATATCTAAGTTTCCACCAACATCACCTGGATACCTGGCATTCGTCCACAGTTCGGTTCTCACGTAATTTTCTACCTCGTACGTGTAAACTGTGGAACAAACTTCCTGCATCGGTGTTCCCTCTAAGCTATGACGTGGGGTCCTTCGAGAAGCGGGTCTATCGTCATCTTCTTGGCCGGCAACGCGTTGGTGACGCCCCCAGTGTTGCTAATGTCCATGGGCGGCGGTGATCACTTACCATCAGGTGACCCGTCTGCTCGTTCACCTGCTAAAATCATAAAAAAAATTGTTTTAAATATTTTCTTTAACAATAAAATTAGCAGGTGAATTGGTCATCTTCCGCGCGCGTCAGTCTTCACCCAATTCAGCTTTAATTTCCGCCTCGCCGCTATTTTCCATTGAACGTAAACTCACTTATTCCTAAAAAGCTTCACTCGCAGAATCCGTTCGATAACTTCAACCTAATACCATGTGAATAGTAGGGCAAATTGACTAAAAATTATGTAAAAAAATATGTAAAGTTTCCTTCACTATAGTAACAACCAAAACATACAAAGAAGATATTAACTGACACCCATACACTAACATCTGTTTTTACCCTTTTCCATTATTTTTAACCGACGTTTTATTTTTACTTACAATAAGTTAATGCTTGACCACAATCCCACCTGATGGTAAGTGTAGGTGTAGTCTAGGATGGTGCGCGCAAAGATGGAAATATTACAGGCGTTCAAACATATTTGGCCGATGTCAGCATGCAACATTTTGGTGATATTAAAATTTACAATATTACGTGCAACACTAATTATAATCCTATTTAATTTATAATATAAAACCAATTAATAATACAATATAACAATCAATAATAATATTAATAATAATCAATAATAATAATACAATAAAATTAATACGTCAACAAAATAGTCATAAAACATAATTCAATGTCAATATGTGCAATTAAAATCCATAAAGTCATTAAGTGAATAAAAACAATTTTATTGTGTGAAAGCCAGTCAAACAACAGCTTTTTAAACTTCGTGAGAGGTAAGGTTTTAAATTTTTCCGGTAAATTATTGTATATACGGATGCACATGCCATAACAATTTTTAGGGTTCCGTAGCCGAATGGCAAAAAACGGAACCCTTATAGATTCTTCATGTCTGTCTGTCTGTCTGTCTGTCTGTCTGTCTGTCTGTCTGTCTGTCTGTCTGTCTGTCACAGCCACTTTTTTCCGAGACTATAAGAGCTATACTGTTGAAACTTGGTGAGTGATGTATTCTGTGAACCGCATTAAGATTTTCACACAAAAATAGAAAAAAAACACTAAATTTCGGGGGTTCCCCATACTTAGAACTGAAACTCAAAAATGTTTTTTTCATCAAACCCATACGTGTGGGGTATCTATGGATAGGTCTTCAAAAGTGATATTGAGATTTCTAATATCATTTTTTTCTAGACTGAATAGTTTGCGCGAGAGACACTTCCAAAGTGGTAAAATGTGTGTCCCCCTCCCCCTGTAACTTCTAAAATAAGAGAATGATAAAACTAAAAAAAATATATGATGTACATTACCATGAAAACTTCCAACGAAAATTGGTTTGAATGATATTTAATAAGTAGTTTTTTTTAATACGTCATAAATCGTAAACCGCAAAAAACATTCATCAAAGTTACAACGAACTACAAGAACTTTTATATTATGTTACTTGCTGCTACGGAACCCTTCATGAGCGAGTCCGACTCGCACTTGGCCGCTTTTATGATAAATACCCGTTTTCCCCGTCTCTCTAAAAATTAACTTATTCGGGTTTCTAGCTCGATCAGAAGTAATAAATATAATTATGATTATGTTTTTTAACGAATAAAGCTGCTTCATAAATATACATGCAGGGTAGTGGCAGAATACGAAGGTTTTTGAATAGAGGACGGCATGAGTCCCAAGGTGCTGCTCCAAAAATTGCTCGTATGCATTTTTTTTTTGCACCAAAAATGCTTTCTTAATGTCTGTACAGTTACCCCAAATGACCAAACCATATCACAGTATTGAGTTTTACTTAGTCTTCTTAGTACATAAACGAGTTTATTGATTTTATTACAAATATATTCTATATGAACCTTCCAGTTACAATATTGATCTAATATAACCCCAAGAAATTTTGTGGAGCGCTCACAAGCTATAGCTTCATTATTATATTTTACATTTAAATCAATTTGGTTTTATTTATATTTACTGTGAGGTCGTTGTTTTTTAACCAGTCTATTATAACATGAATTGTATTATTAATGATATCATTGTGGTTTTCTTTGTCCTTTGAGGTTATACTGATAGATATATCATTCGCAAATAGAACGCATTTATGTTCCGTGGCTCTCGGTAGGTCGTTGATTTAGAGTAAGAAAAGAAGCGGCCCTAGAATACTACCCTGTGGTACGCCTCTTGCATTATGTTTGTATTGCGATCTGAATGAAGTTACCGTATTTTTCGTATTTATTGCAGTAATTTCAACCCTTTGGTAGCGGATATGTAAGTAATTTTTAAGCCAGTCATGGGCCGGGCCGTACCTCTTATACTCGTACCGTTCCTATTTAATTTATCCAGCAAAATATTAATGTTCACGATATAAGGATGGATACCTGTCATGCGTAGTGTCGTTCGATGTCGGCGAGTCACCTGATACAAAAGTCAACCCAGACAACAATTTGAGCACTGCTCATCGGAAATAAATAATAATCAAAATTTCTGAGCCCTTTTCAACTTCCAACACCTGACTTTACCACAAACCTTTCCACAACATCGCGCTACACAACTTGTTGCTCCACATCTAATACGGACTCCCGTAGTCAATAGACCATTAATGGGTTGAAGAGAAATCAACAGAGATACATGCGAATAGTACTCAGAAGGCCTCGTAAACGGTAAAAGCTATTCCACATCAATGACCGTTTACTATAAACATAAACAGACGCCGTTTCACTACGTCATACCAGGCGGTAAAAGCTCTCAGGTACGCCCATTGATCCTTATGCAGCTTTTACAGTGTGGTGCATAATTTAGCTTTTCGTTTATATTGGCTTTGAAAGTGACACAGTTTACGGACTCTCAGAATTAGAGACACTTAAGAACCTGTAGCTCGAGCACGAATATTTGCGAGAAAGTATTCGTATGGTTAAAGTAAGCAATTTGTCAAATTTGTATGGCATTTTAGTACCATTTACGTACGATAGGGGCGCTTTTGAAAAAATGCCATACAAATTGCTTACGTTAACCATACGAATACTTTCTCGCAAATATTCGTGCTCGAGCTACTGATTGAGAACGTAAGAGTTATATTGTGACATAACTAGGTATAAATTTTAAAATTTTAAACCCACAAGGTAATGATAATATTTTCCATAGTTTCGCTTTGCGGGTCGTGTCAGCTGAATTACAGAATATTCCCTCCTCAGTCGTTCACTCTTGAGTTTTTAACAGAGTCGTCGTGATTGTGAAACGATGTATGCTTATGAATCCACTCGAGATAGTGCAGCCCTCGCGATGCGCCTTCACTTGTTGCGGCTTCAACGTTCCGAGAACATTGGACCATGGAAGTTTGTGTGACAGTTTTTATCATGTCTGTCCAACAAGGGCAACAAGTAGGTTATCGATCGCGTGATCGCTTGCCACAGAATATTAAACATTAACAATTACAGTACTGTTTCATTTCGGTTTCGGTTTTAAGATTCTTTATTTCTCATAAGATTTTTACATAACTTAAAATTTTCATAAGGGAATCACACAAAACTGAATAAAGTGAAAGATCTATCAATAGTTTTATTGCCACTGCCCTTCCTAAGTATTTTGCACGTTTCATAACGTGGAGCGTTTGAGGTAGTGCTCTCCTCTTCAAATCAAATCAAATCAAATCAAAATCTTTTATTCATATAGGTATCACTGATACACTTATGCACGTCATTTTTTAATCTACCAGTTTTTCGGAAAGGTGCTTTGTCATAGAGGAGAAGAAAAACCGAAAGAAACTCCTCGCACATCTTTTAAAATCATGAAAAGTTACATAATATCTTCTAACCTACGCGGAACTGGATGCGGCACTAACTTCCAGGCGTCTTTGTCATTAATATATTCATTTATGCTATAGTATCCTTTGCCTAGTAGCTGAGATTTAACATATCTCTTAAACATTTGGATAGGTAAATCACGTATTGACTTGGGTAATTTATTGAAAAAACGTACACCGAGCCCCATATAAGAGCGTTGTACCCTACTTAAGCGAAAAGATGACGTCACCAAATTATGTCTGTTTCTAGTTAGATGATTATGCGTATCACTATTCTGCTTGAACATACCTAAGTTGTTTTTTACAAATATAATATTGGTGTAAATAAATTGAGAGGCTACTGTTAATATGCCTATATCTTTAAATTTCTCACGCAGAGAATCACGTGATTTCAATTTATAAATGGCTCTGATTGCCCTTTTCTGCAAAACAAATATAGAACCAATGTTAGCCGCTGAACCCCACATCAATATACCATAGGACATGAGGCTATGAAAGTATGCAAAATAAACAAGTTTCGCAGTTTCTACATCGGTAAACTGTCTTATCTTTCTAATCGCATAAACTGACCTACTTAGCTTACTCGCGAGAGCCGTTATATGGGTGCCCCATTGTAGTTTAGAATCTAAGGTGACACCTAAGAAAACTGTGGATTTTTCCATAGTTAGAATTTCATTATTTAATTTCAGGCTTTTACTAATATTCCGTACATTAGGTAGTGTAAATTCAACACACTTAGTTTTTTTAGCATTAAGTAGCAAATTGTTTGTTGTAAACCAGTGTGATAAACGAGATAGAGCACTGTTTACGTCGTCAAAATTCATTTTATTTCTATTCGTCTTAAATATAAGGGAAGTGTCATCAGCAAACAGGACAATCTCTGCATGTTTCTTAATATAATACGGCAGATCATTTATGTATACTAGAAAAAGGAAGGGGCCCAAAATCGAGCCCTGAGGTACACCCATAACAGATTGAGATCCCGATGACTTGGTATCATTTATGCTAACACATTGGATTCTACCCTTTAAGTACGACGCAATCAAGTTAAGTGAGTTATTCTTGATACCGTAGTGGCTGAGCTTAAGTAGAAGTGTTTCGTGTTCAACACAGTCAAATGCTTTAGACAGGTCACAGAATACCCCTATGGCATTTTGTGAATTCTCCCAGGCCTCAAAGATGTGTTTGAGAAGCCTAGCACCAGCATCTGTTGTACTACGGCCTTTGGTAAAGCCGTATTGATCAGGGTGGAGTAAATTACAAGTGTTGAAGTGCATCAGCATTTGATTTAATATAATTTTTTCGAATACTTTACTAAGAGTTGGTAAAATAGAAATAGGTCTGAAATTATTAACGTCTGTTTTATCCCCAGATTTAAAAATCGGTATAATCTTACTATACTTCATAAGATTTGGGAAAGTACCTAAATCTACACATTTATTGAATAACCTAGCTAAATAAGGGGCTATCACATCTATTATATTATTTATAACTTTGACAGACATTCCCCACAAATCACCCGTATTTTTAATGTGCAATGCTCGAAAAGTTCGAACTATTTCCAATGAGGAAGTATATTTAAATTGAAACGAAACACTACATTCATCAACGGTATCTTTTAAAATAGAATGTGCTGCTGCCGGGGATGAAGTCAGCGATTTAGTCAACCTAACCGGAATATTTTGAAAGAAATTTTCAAATGCATTAGCCACCTCTTTATCAGAGGTTATTTTATTTTCATTAACTAATAATTCATATTTAGAATCGCGTAAATTATTACTACCAATCTCGTTTCCAATAATACTCCAAGTGGTTTTTATCTTATTGTTATTCTTGTTATATGTTATTATTTATCTTATTCTTATTCTTAACGTGTCAACCAATGATCTTATATTAAATTGGTGTTAACATCAAGCAATTGTAAATTACACATGAAATGGTTGTTTTTAGCATTTACTTCTTTAAATCAATAAAACGTTTACAGCTCATATCCCCGTACAATGCTATTGCCATGCTAATGCTTAATGCTAATGGCATTAACGCACACATAACATACGTCAAAAACAGCTGTGACCTGTAGCTCGAGCACGAATATTTGCGAGAAAGTATTCGTATGGTTAACGTAAGCAATTTGTCAAATTTGTATGGCATTTTAGTACCATTTACGTACGATAGGGGCGCTTTTGAAAAAATGCCATACAAAGTGCTTACGTTAACTATACGAATACTTTCTCGCAAATATTCGTGCTCGAGCTACAGAAACCTACAAAAATTCACATTGATGACGGGACTCTGACGGGACCGTAACCGCATGACAACAATGAAAGTTAAATTGTCGGGCAAAAATTTGTACGAAAATGCATAGTTTTTTTCGCATACACGACATTTTTTGCAACTTTTCTCCCGGTGGACAAAAACTCATAAGTTTTCACACGGATTTGCTTGTTTAGTTTTTTTTGTACTTTTGTAAAGTCGTTACTTTTATATCTCAGAAAACATCCTAGATTTATTTACCATAAAAAAAGTTATTTTTTTTTTGCTTTTAGCAGGCAAACGAGCAGACGGGTCACCTGATGGTAAGTGATCAACGCCGCCCATGGACATTAGCAACACTGGGGGCGTCACCAACGCGTTGCCGGCCAATAGTTCAATACCACTAAAATGAAATACAACATAAATATTTCTTTGACAACGCTCATATGAGATGGCCCTCCTTCTACCATTCTATGCTTCATAGTTTAACCCACATTCAATTCAAAAGAAATCGTTTAAAGATAACAGCAATTGAAAAAAAAAATACATGACTATTGTTTGAAATTCGGGTCTTAACTTTGTAAATGTTTAATAAGTAATTTGTTCGATTTCATAAATAGCGAAAAAGATTCGTTCAGTTTAAATTAGAAAAAGCAGTGGAATTTGATCTAGTGTAGAAACTGAAGTTCCCAGCAGAGCACGAATTATATTGTGTTATTTTCTTTGGCAATGTAACCGAGTGTAACCTTATTACTATTATACTATTTAAGTAATTATATTTTTAATATATTTTCTTGAATTACTTGTAAACTGATGATGGAATCATATATACTCACATACTACCGCAAGGCGAAATGTTTTTCTTGTTTTTAAAACCTTCACTATGTTTTATATTTCATTCAATTCCCTTTGCTTACTCGGGATTCAAACTCTAGAGCTAAAGCAACTTGCTTTCTTGCCAATTCTATTTCTAATTGAATCCTGCACACAATTATTGTGTCAGTCACTCTGTTCTAATGCGGTTCAATCTATCTTCAGTGTAGGTTCAATAGTATTGTGCTATTGTCAATTCCATTCATATCCTTGTCATTTGACTCGCCGGAAATGCACATCTTACGGAAACAGTTCCATCAGCGTTTGGTATCTGTCAACTGATTGAGAAACAGGTTCTGATTCGATAGGTGAAAAGCAATATCTGATGAGGTTGTGTTATTCGACGTATTAACGACCCCTTCGTTTCACTTGCTTAATATCGAAAACTTCTCCCTCGCTATGAATCGAACCTAGGGCCCTTCGTACTACAATTCTATTTAGTAGCCATTACGCTGGTCGTTTATGTTCATTAATCTAACAAAAAAATTCAAAAATATTTAAACAGATACAAAAAAGAAGTTTTTTAAGAAGGCGCAAATAAAACTCTTTTCTTTTTAGGTTTACCTAATAAAAAACATTTCACAGTACGAAAGCCAAAGTATAATGGAGTCCCAGAGTAAAAAACGCACAATACGAGGTTTGGACTCCCCTATATAACGAAACTTCAATATTTAATAACATACATTTACATAATGCGAGTTCTTTTCACTCGAGCGATACGTTTAAGCAGAGAACACCACAAAAGTATATTTCAAAATTTTCTTTCTTACTCGGGTTTTGAAACTTTTATGAATCATAAGAAAGTTTTATAAATTACAAGGATCTAAAACATAAAATATGTTAAGCGAGCCTACAATAAATATAATATGAAAAAGAGTTGTGTTGTGTTAGTTGTGTACGTAGAGAATCGTAAAGAGATGACTATACATCACACTTTGCTGTTAATGAAGTACCTACTATAGTCAAAATTATCTAAGATGCCCATAATGATAGCTGCTATTTATTAATATGAACTAACCTTGTATGGGTGTCTTTGAGCGAAATGGAATATTTATTTACTTGACATGAATAGTTGAATACTTACGGACAAAGAATTTTGCCAAAATTTGTTAAAAATCCCTATTCATATTCATTGGCGTTGATTATAAATCATATTATACGTTAAAATATAGTAAAAATCCCATCACATCATAATTTATGCAAAATTTAATAAAAATATATGACGTCGAAACAATCTTATATGAAGAAGCCTAAATTTAATCTGACGTAGGGTGATATGACGGCTTGAAACTGTTTATAAAACTAATCATAATCGATACATTACTATAATGGAAATTTAAAAATGAAAATTAATTAATTTAATTACATTGTTAAAAATGATTTGCTTGCATTTGAATTTAAAATTAGGTACCCAATAATACCACGACGAATTGGATGCTAACAAAGGACATTTTCCATTATGTATGGGCACTTCGCCATCCATGGACAGTAACTGCAGATAATATGTTATATGTAATTATGTATTTAAGGTTGCGGTAAACTTTTTTTTCAACAAAATAATAATTATGTATACATGAATGTTCTTACGAAATAAGCAAGAATTTATTCACTGTAGTTTTTTCCTGATGCTCATAATATAATATTATTCAAAATATTATTATGAAACATTATATTCTATCATTCTATCATGATCTATCTTTCTTTCTTTTTCTTCTCTCTTTCTTGGCCGGCAACTCACCAGTGATGCTTTTGGTGTTGTTGATGTTCATGGGCGAATGGATAAAAGAATATTTTATTGAAGTCGTAAATAGATAGGTACATTTTGAGAATACGCGGTACGAGATAGCTCAATCGATGTAGTAGGTAGGTAACTAGGTACCTTAAATATTACGGTTTTTAGTTTAAAATTTAATTATCGAATCGATTAAAACGTCTTATAATTTTGAATCTATTTGTTGTAAAAATTGGTTTCTTTCGTGAACCGATTTTTTGTACATCTCTAATGTCACTGTGATGGCAAACGACAAATTGGGCTTCTTAGTTCGCGGTGACTATAGTTCATTTTTATCATGGACGATAGAGAGAAGGAAGGCCATCTCTGTATATGAAAAGTATCCATAAAAACGCGTAAAATTACGGGTGGCGCTGCGGTACCAGTACCGTAGCGCCACCCGTGCGGTACCGGTGAAACGGCCCTCCTTCTACCTCAATACTCCATGATTTTTACGCCCATACTGTTCTGTTTTTACGCCCATAGATGCATAATAAACGAGAGATATCTTTCGATTCCTTTGACATTTAGTTTATAGCAGATAAAAATGCCTAAAGGCAATGTTAATGTATGTATCCTAAAGGTCAAATGTCTCGAACAATCTGAGTGCCAGCATTTGAATTCCATTAATATTATACTATTTAAGGGTGAGGCCAAACGAGCATATTTTTTGAGTAGTGCATCGCGTGAAATATCCATGTTCTATTAACCTTCGCAATTAGTACATAGCACGGACGTAAAAAAAGACAGACGTAATCCCAAGAACAAATTCAGTGAAGCACCCATAGTAATACTAACTCTGTATTCGTACGAGTACACACACCCACACATTGACTCCATACTGCTATGACATTGACACCATCGCGAATCAAAAATTACAAAATTACGCACACATGGTGAGAGAGCTGTCATTGCTATGCTTCACTCTCGATTAGACAAGTGGTACATAGTTTGACCTTGTTGCGCAAGTGCCAATGAACATTTCTACCGTTAATTTTGTTATGTAGCTATTACTACACGCTCAAGTGGTCCATAAACCCTATCACGAAATGCAATTAAATACACTCAGCTGTATAATGATAACGTTTGGTGATTATCTACATTAGACCCAATCAGATACCTACTCGAGAATCATATACATATATACATATGTGTATAAGAATCATCAATAATAATATAATTATTGAAAACCTAAAACGTAGGTCAGATCTTACGAATAGGTATCACTTATTCATACGATGTTAAATATTTCAGCATCTTAAATATACCAAATACACACATTAATAGTCACATAAACATCCGCCCCGGCCGGGAATCGAACTCGGGATCCCTCGCTTTGCATGGAGGGTCGCTACCAACTAGGCTACAGGCTACAGATCTCACAGAGATCTTAATATTGGTTTACTTAGGCCCGTAATATCAATAGCAGTTTAAACTAAATTCTGAGTTTAAACTGTCATTGTTGCTTCCAACAATGACAGTTTAAACTGTTGTTGCTTCCAGCAATGACAGTTTAAAATCAGAATTTAGTTTAAACTGCTATTGATATTACGGGCCTAATACGGACCGTCGCGGCGTCGCGTCGTCTTAATTATTTTATTAAGTTCAATTCATAGTTCACCCCAAAAGAATGGCAAACATATTCTGATGTAAACTATAATTAAAGTTTTTTAACTAAAAATCAATCTGTTTCATAAAAGTGAGAGAGCAATTCTGAAAATAGCTCACAAATACAACGAGAAGTAAACAATTACCTGGTGTTATTCAGCGATCGGGTTCAATATGAAGCAACGGCATTGGGATGTACGAAATGTTTTCATTATTGTTGGTGAAAATAAAAAACACACATTTTTACAAGTTTCTTTGCATATTTTTGTAATAATAATTTTAGCTCCAACATCGAAAGATCCAAAAGAGATGCTTTTGCATTGTCATCCAATGCATATATAATTATGCACAATCGGATAAAGGGTAAAATGGGTCTGATTTAATTTAAAATAATAAATGTTTACCACGCTTATATTTTAAATTTTGTTAGACCTATTTCCCTTTATTTTGACTAAAGAAAATTAAGATTTTTCTACGTTTAGACTACGTTAAGACGTTTCATATATTTTAGATGGGATACCCGACATGACTAAAACCATAATTTTAAGAACAATCCATAGTCCATAGCTTTGATGTCTTGTTTAGGCAAATCAAAATTGTGAACTTTGTTGGATACACTTATCTTGTAACGTCCTCAAAATTTTCGCAATATTATCGCAATATTCCGCAGTATTATCGTAGTATCGTACAAACATATGATTAAATGAAAACTTAGCTTATTAGCTAGCAGTGTTCTCATGTTAGTTTTCAATTAACGTTTCAATACGATCTCGACAGCATGTGGTGAAAAATTAGATTAAAACTTTCAATATAGAATTAAAAAGTTAGTATCGCTCACAATTAATTTATTATTACGGTAGTTCTGTATGTATTGGTGATGCGCTTGAAATAAAAAAAATTGGTACAGGCGCGCGAGTTGAATGCAGTCCCCCGACGGTCTGAGATGAGGGGTGCACCGTACACTTTGTGTTGTTTTAGCGTTTAATTCACCTACATACCAAACGTCAGATCAATCAGTTCAGCTCATTTTAGACAGACTTTACTTTTTATCAAAATCGGTAACAAATATTCACATTTATGATTATGCTATTAACTTAAGTTTCTAATTCCAATTTATCGACATATCACTAATTAATTACCAATTAGGTCACAACACCACCACAGTCCTAATTTCTGTTAATTTTACATATTCAAATCCTTTTAAGCTACAAAAGAAAGAAAGAATATACATTTATTTCCTAAGTTAATTAAACACTATTTTAAAAGTTGGAATGGCATATAATTAATGCCACGGAGGCTTTCCAGCACATGTTTTTATTTTACCGGACAATTTTATTGTAACCAAATAATACGGTAACATTGAAGTTTAATTTTCGGTATCCTAGGTAAAATTAAAATAAAGACACTCTTGTACTCAAACTAGGGGGCCCTGTGTCGCGGGAGGCATGGACAATATTATTCTTCCCGCCCACGTCCGATAATCGGTGACCGTTTTTTTGTAGGAGAAAAATAGAACGTACTGATAGCAATAGTGCAACGCACACGTCCTCCAAAAAGTCGGTCAGAAATAATATGGCAGGAAAAATCGGCCTGATTATCGGTCCTACAAAAAGACTGACGTGGGCGGGAAGCCTTAACAAGACTCGCTAACATTCACTCGATACCAGACTTTTGTTAACAAACGGTAACCCGATAACAAACGGTAATAGTCATGGACGTCAATAATATCGTAAGCATCACAGATGCTTTGCCGGCCAAAATGAAAGGAAAAGAAGGAAGGAAAGAACTGACGATCAAGTCCTCCGCCGGAACGGCCGGGAATCAATTCCTGCACTCTTCTTTTCACTGGCAAGGTCACATTTTCTATGACATTTATTTATTTATTTATTTATTTATTCTTTCATTCATTCATTCATTCATTCATTCATTCATTCATTCATTCATTCATTCATTTATTTATTTATTTATTTATTTATTTATTTATTTATCGAACTTGAATTGATTTTTAGCACATCATATTCAACAAATAGTAAATTATCTTAATGTCATTATAATTATTGGCGTATGCTACATCCAAATAGGCGAGTATGCAAAGGAGTTCTCAATTTTAAATTGGTACCTACAATAAAATTAAACGCTGCTAACATACTTCACGTAAAACTGTCGGTCCCGGTTAATTATTATCGTAAGGATACATGTCGGAGGCCCAGGGGCGACATGAATACCATCGAAATTGGGTTGCCCACTAACCCCTCCACCAACCCGCAGCGTAAGAGACCCGTGTTCGGTAGTGGACCATTTATTGTGTTGAAGCCAACATACCTCAGGAGACAACAACGCAGTTCAGTTGAAGATTTGTAACTTAATATTAGGAACCGGGACGATCACGGTGGCAAGTGAGAGCTATTATGCAAAGTTTAGGGTTTGGATGAGTCATCGGTTTCATCGCTAATAGATAAACGATAAGCGATAATACAGCGTAACTGAAGTAATTTCGTAATTATTTATGACTATGCGAAAAGAAGACAAATTCTGACTTATTCAATAGAAGACAAATTCTGTTATTTACTCCAATCTGTAATCTATACCATTTTATATGACTCAGTAACATTCTTTGTGCACCTAATTGTGACCCAAATAAATTAGAACCTTAACGCCCCAACTCAGAGTCACTGATGGTTACTTAAATCGCTCCTTAGTACAGAATTTGTATGGTGATTCCGTACTAAGCAGCGATTTAAGTAAACATTAGTGACTCTGAGTTGGGGCGTAAGAGTACTAGACCACTACTGCAGAAGCGATTACCAACATGTCCGTTAACATAACTGATTAACAATAAATTAACATTGAAACCAAAATATCGATATCCGGTATTTTGATCTGCGGTTCTCGCATATCATTTCTCGCCAACGATACAGCCACACTCGAATGTAGTAAATCCAATGCGCTACATATTGCGTTGAACGCGCACTGTCTGAGACTTTTCCTCTATGCCTCTTCATTACACGTTGCCCTGATGTTATTGTCAGATAACAAGAATTTCTCTTTGTATAGCTTCCTTGTTTCAATGAAACACAAGTGCACTGTTCCTAAAATGAAAGACTTCGCTTTTTACCGTATTCTTGGAAATCAATAACTCGGTATGTATATTTAACCGACTTCAAAAGAAAGACGAGGGTCTCATTTCAGTTGTAAAGGACCATGCCCATATTAGCATGGAGCAGAAAGTCAGCAATACCACGCAATGCCCAAATTGCAGTTCTATGTCATATGATAACTTTTTAACAGTATTTATATGATATCTAGATTTAATGTCATATAAAGCACCGGTTCAAAAGATATTGGACATTAAACATGATAACTTCCTACTGGTTTTTTATACATTTTATCGTTTACAAACATCATTGCTATAAGTTTTTCACTAGGAACTTAATTTTCTATTAATTTAATTTAATTTTTAATTTTTTATCCAGTGTTTCTTATGATTTAAAATTAACAACATAATTCTAGTTTTTATTTATTAGAGCAATCTTGTGATATACTTTATCTGGGCATTTCTGGGGCACAGATGGGCATTGTCCTTTATGTCTGTTTCCTCAGAAGTCCGTCATTTTGAGCCGTCGATCTGGATTTATTTTTTATTTTTAACGGGATACTTGACACATTTATCAAAATTCAGTTTTAGCAATAGAATTCATACGTAATTGAGGGAACTCCTTGTTTTGTACTTTTTGTTTGTTTAGCATATTTGTACATTATCTCATGTGCAAACAATAAAGAGTTTATCTCTGTCTACCTAGTTATGTAGGTACCTCAATCAGTAAAGAAACTTTATGAATAGATTTTTCCAAGCCATATGTGTTTTTTTATATCTTATAACTTAATGCTCGACTACAATCCCACCTGATGGTAAGTGGCGATGTAGTCATGGGTGGTAAAACGCATTAACTTAGTAAAAGCCTATTCACTCTTGCCTTGAAGACACTTACATTATAATCGAGCGGAAACACCGACGCGGGCAATTGATTCCAATCCTTCGCTGTACGTATAATAAATGACGAGGCGAAGCGCGCCGTCCGTACATAGGGGATGTTCACGACGAAGGGATGGATACCTGCCGTGCCTCGGGTGGTTCGACAATGAAAACGGGATGGCGGAATCAAATTATGTGTCTTTCAAATAATATTCGTGTGATAATAAACTCTCGTTTATTATCACACGAATAGTATTGCTGTAGCTGTAGCTAGCTTCAAAAGGGCTCAAAAATTGTATGCGTCAAAAGACAATATGACAGATAAGAACAAAATTGCTCCATTTGGTGAGGCGACGGATTGTGTACGGCTCTTTTACTTCTACAGCGTAGCAAGTGTACGGGGTAGCGCGTAGCCCCATTACCTACATTTTCATAACGCACTACTAGATACTGCTCAAAGAACGTAAACCTTTCAATGCTTTGTTCTTTTTTTAATGTAAAATATGAAAGGATTTTCATGTTAACATCAGTGTTTTTTGAGAATAAGATTATTTCTTGTATCATATTTTTACATTTTCATTTTCGCGGACAATAGGAGAAAGAAAAATACAGTTTCATGTATTTTTATGTATAGTTTTTTCTATGCAATTTTAAAATTACAAAAATACTAGCTTTTGCCCTCAGCTTCGCCCGCGGTAGAGATCGTTTTTTTACAAATCCTACTTACTTCCTTTTACTTAGTTAGACTTAGTTGCCTATGACTTAAGTAATTTACATGTATCATTTGATAGCGTGAAATGCAAATGAATTTTACTAACGCCATCTATTAACAACATCCGGAACTAAATATCTAGCAACCAACAAAATATCGATCTTCCCATGGGGATGTTTTACCGCGGTAAAAAGTAGCCTACGTTACTCTCCACCCTCCTCACTATCTCCACACACAAAAACCATACCATATAACAGCTTCGTTGCGACGTGAAAGACGGACAAACAAACAAACAAACAAACACACTTTCACATTTATAATATTAGTATAGTAAATATGGAAGTATGGATTTATTAAGTAGACTTCTAAGGAACATGCTTTTATTAAATAAGTATCTACACCTACATAATTGGAAACATAAATTCAAAACATTATTCATGTTTACTTTTTTTACCTTAATTTTATACTGAAGAAGAAAACATTTGCATAATCCACACACTCAAATATAACAGTATATTAAGAACATAAATGTCTTACATCATAAAAAGCAATTCACGTTACACAAATAAGACCTGTATTCAAAAGAAATACAATGGACCATTGAAATACAGGCGGCAAATGTTTTGTTAACACTGAATACAGGTAATATTTGAAACGGGCGTCCCTTCCGGCAGTTACACGTAAAGTGTTGAAATTATTACATGTATTTTGGTTTTCGCATGTAAAAAAAGAAAAATATTAGAATATAGCAGAGCTAATTTACCACTTATTTCATGTTGAAATTATTACACGCCCTTAATTGAGTTTTCGCATATAAAAAAATATTATAATACATATAGCAGAGAGTAGTAACCATTTGTTATCCTGCTATAATATTATAAATCTGAAAGTTTAGATGTTTGGATGTTTGTCTCGCAATCACGCAAAAACGGCTGATCAGATATAAATGAAATAAAGCACCCATTAAATATATCGATGTGTAAACGTAATCTCTGAATAGTTCTGCTGGTTGTCATAATTGCGGAATAACTTTATAGTTTTTCTTCAGAATAATACCTATTTGTTCTTTATTTTCTGCGCAACGCAAAATTTACACGCTTTGTCAATTTTGTCCATTTTTAGTAGCTTGTGTCTATTGAGACTCGCGAGTTGTGATTCGCATCATACTCTAGCAACAGCCCGTCTCCGTCATTCTGTTTCATCTACAGTTTTTGCAGCTCGGTGGGACGTCAAATAATGAGCATGTTGCTAGCGTCGTTTACCTGCCTGTTCTGGCATAGCAGCTCTCAAGCTGACCTGCCGCTGAAATTATTCCTCACGACATTCCCTTTGATTTTTATGACCCCTCAGCAGCTCGCTGGGACGCTAAATAATGAGCATGTTACTGGTGTCGATGATGTGCCTGTTTAGGTAGCCTGCCGCTGAACTTATTTCTCACGACATTCTTCGGAATGAAAAGCAGGATGCTATAAGTTTATATGTGTGCCAAACATTTATTTCCGGTGTGCCATTTTTGCGTGATAAATTCACAAACATCCTAACATCTAAACCTAACATGTAAGACATCTAAATTTTAGTAGGATCTGGACCCAATTCTTAATTCTCGCGGACAAAGTCGCGGGTAGAAGCTAGTTATAATATATCATGTCTATTATAAATTTATATCATGTCCATTATTACACCACATGTAGACCATAAATAATCGTGAAGATAATAGACTAACTGACGAATGATATTTTTTATTAATTTGCTACCTAACATACGCATATACGCACGTGGTAATATAATTATGCAAAACTTGGAAGAAAAGACATGCAAAACACGGAAGAAAAGACAAAGAACAAAAGACAAGACAACGTCAAGATACATCAGGAGACACAGTAGTGTCTAGGACAAGTACACACACACATACATACACCCTCTCAAAAATGTCACTTGACGCTATAGTCTCTTTTCTCGAAACCTAGTGTGACGTCACCAAACAAGCCGTCACGAAATTTTTAACTCCATATTTTTCATTATTAGCGAAACGTCAACGCTTTGTACTTTCACACATGAAAATGATTAATAATTGTGTGCATAAAACACTAAAAATTATTTCGATCTTTCAATTATTTAATACTTTACAACAATAAAAAATTTGGCCCGGTCCCTTTTTGGAATCTGAGCAGCCTAAATCGGCAATTTCGGATGAATTTTTACTAGAAGGTTGGTATTGAATTTTCTTTTTTTTTTTTTTCGTATATGGCATTGGCGTATTATATATTTCGATATTAATGGCTGTGACCACAGACACATGCTTAGTAAGTAGATAGCGTATACAGACTATACATTGAGTGCTTGCTTCAAGGATATAATAGTCTAACTGGATCACAATCTTCGAAGATACCTGAAGATGACACAATTGACCATTTTTCTATTGTGTTCATGTTATCTATAGTCCCAGGATATATTATTCGATGGTGTTCAAATATTTTTATAATTGTAGTGCACTTAAAAAAATAGATGTAGGTACCTTAATAAATAATATTGTTTCATTTTATTATTACCTTACACAAAAATAATCATAATAATATAAAAACATCAGTTTTCATGACAAAGATAATTTTGAAGAAATTATTAAAAATACTAGCTGACCGGGCAAACGTTGAACTGCCTCTTAAATTATATCTAGATATAGGGACACAACCCTTGGGTTAAAATTATGAAATTTTTCACATTTATAACTTTAAATTACATCCCTTATTTTCACCCTCAAGGGGTGATTGTCCAAATAAACTTGTCACAGTACTTTTGTTTTTATAGGTATGGTAAATTATTAATTTAATTATCGCCGAGAGTCGATATTAAAAAATAGGGGTTGGTGGTAGAAGGGTTAAAAATTAAAATTGTGTGTATTTTTTATGCCAAATCCTAAGAAAATTCAAATAAAATTTTTTGTCCAAAAAATAAAAAAAATTGGCGTGTACCATACTTAGGGGTATGAAAAATAGTTTGCGTCTTATTCTCAGACCTACTGATTATATACACAAAATTTCTTAACAATCGGTCAAGCCCTTTCGAATAAGTTTGTAACTAATACTGTGACATATCGACGCTAGAAAGCAAACACGTAGTAAACCACACATGTCGTAATTTTTTTTTATTACATCATTAGAATCAGAAAAAAATACCGCGTCGAATGGTCTTTGTCACGTATCCCTACGACCAAAAATAACGAAAATAGGATTTCAAAAATTGTCATTTTTTTCATTTTTTGGACCAATAAAACGCTGTAAGTAACAAAAAAACCTTTATTATTTTTTACATTGTTACTTACAGCAAATTCGATTTCTATAAAAATTGTACAACTGTTACTTACACGTCAGTAATTTTATCTGATGTGTAGGTTACTACATTTTTGCAGCTTGTAAATTTTGATAATTTACATTTACGCCATTTATTGGGTGATATTTTCTGAAATAGTGGTGTTAAATACACTTTGCACGATATGTTGTTTTTTTGGTGGTGCCGTTTGCACTATTTTCAATGTACAAATATAATAGGTTGCTTTCTTTTACTTCACTACTAAAGATTCTTATGTTCAAACTATCGCGGATTTACTTCCTTTAACTTGGGCCTCCGCTCAAGTTTTTTTAAGCCGGAGTATGCAAATGATTTGTAGTAAGCGTTTGTTTATTAAAAATCAGCGCGTTTTAAAATCAAATTCAGATGTAACGAGTACTTCAATATTTAAAAACATTAAAATTTATAGAATCATCATTGCTACGTCAGCCTTTATAAGGCCTCTCCTAATACAGGCTGTTTTGTCTGGTACTAATCCTTCTGAATCCAACGACTACCCCGCTATCTTTTTCAGGTCCTCTGCCTCCCGGCTCTGGAGGTGTTTCATGCTTTTCAAAAAAAGAAAGAAAGGAGGCCTCCATTCGAGAAGACCTTGTCTTACGTGTGGTGCCGGGTCCACTTACGTAGAGTAGTACCACTCCTACCTCATCCTGGATTGTCGTAAAAGGCGACTAGTGGGAGATTCCAGGAGACGGTAAGCAGCGTCTCCTTGTGAAATATTATCATCTACTGCGGTCAACAACACGCACTAGTCAAACGTGGTGACTATTGACCGAAACTCTTACGATTTCCACAAGTACACTTCATCCCCTAGTCCTCGGCAGCCCTGCTTTTCTTAGCTACGGTAGCAGCTATGGTAACGGCGGAGCAAGGTGGCTAAGAACGACTAGATAAAATAATGAAAGAAGAGGTAGACAACTTAAACTGGAGTATTGTGGGTTTATCTGAAGTCCAAAGATACGGAGAGGACACAATAATACTGAAATCGAGAGACTTGTTATATCACCGGGAGAGGGAACATCTGTCTCAAGGTTTCTCGTCCACAAGTGCCTCATCAACAACATAATTATGCAGGTTTGGAGCGTGATGGCCAGGGTGGTGTACCTTACACTTGGAATATCTAAACGGTATTCGTTGAAAGTCGTACAAGTATATGCGCCGACTTCGACACATCCCAACGATTAGGTTGAGGTTATGTATGAGTTATGTATGAAAACTCACTTCACAGTTGTGATGGGGGACTTTAACGCAAGACTAAGCACGCAAAATGGCAACGAGATGAAGGGGGCAACCTTCGGAGTTGGAAGACGGAACCACCAAGGACACTTGCTTGCAAACTTCATGGAGAAGGAGGGAGGACTTATTCATGATAAACTCCTTCAGGAAGAAACCGCAACGCAAGTGGATAAACCCTGATGGTTCAACAAAAAGCGAGATAGACTTCATTCTGGCAAACAAACGGCATGTATTTAAAAGTGGTATTTATTTTACTATAGTATAATATTATATTTAACAGTGGTATAATTTAATAGTGTAGATCTCAAGTTCTCTCAGAACAAACTCTCGGTCTTGTGAGGGATCGACGGGAACTTTGTGTGCAGTCTCCAAAACCTCTATGGCAGAGTACCGACGGCTTAATGAACAGATGTAAATCAGGGCTCCAAAGTATTTGCCAGGGATCTGTCTATTGAACAAAGTCAGCTTATGAGGTTGAAGACCAAGTCCGGCATCATAGTCTCGTCTAAACCCGAAGTTCTGAGAGATACTACGGACGGTTGTATACCTCCTGTCGAGCTCCAGCTCCCGCAGAAGAGAGCGACAAGCGAGCTAATCTGATCCGACACTACAAAGAATATAACCCAGATGTCGGTGAGATTAGACCGGCTCTCAAACAGCTTAAAAACAACAAGGCACTAGAAGATGACGGAATCACAACAGAGCTACTAAGAGCTGGAGGGAAATCCCTCCTTGTGGTGTTCCAAAAACTGTTCGATGCCATCATCAATATTGAAGTGTGGTGACTCTGTTCTTCAAGAAGAGTGATAAAGCCCTTTAAAAGAACTACAGGCCCATTGCATTTCTGAGCCACGTTTATAAGGCGTTTTCGAGGGTGCTCACAAATCGCATTGCGCGCTGGCTTAATGACTACTAGCTCTCTGAACAAGCAGGATTCCAAAAAAGCTACAGCACCATAGACCACATACACACACTGCGGTAGATACAAAAATTATACAAAAGATTGAAGAGTATAATCTACCGCTATGTGGTGCGTGTACAATGAGAGAGTCTGTGATTCTTGAGAGACCTAGGTAGTACTAAAGTCTCTTCAGTGGTACTGGATTGACTACGGGTATATCGAGGTGTTGAAGTATTTTTACACATCAGCCACCATGTCCGTCAGTGCACATGGACAAGACGAAAATCATGATGAATGTCTATATCATACCTGCATCACTTGTTGTTGACGGCGATACTCTTGAAGTTGTAGATGAATATAAATACTTGGGACAAGTGATCTAAATGGTCCAACTTTGCGAAAGAAGTCACTCATAGAATCAAACTCGGATGGGCTGCGTTCGGAAACTGCGTCATTTTATCTTATCGTCCAAAACACTACCTCAGCGCCTGAAGTCAAAGGTGTTCGAGCATTGTGTGCTGTCAGTGATGCCTACGGATCCGAGACGTGGTGCTTTTCGTGATCGCATCAGAAATGAGGAGATCCGTAGACGAACAAGGGTAACCAACATAGGTCAAAGAATTAGCTGGCTGAAGTGGCAATGCGCTGGTCACATAGTGCGAAGGACCGACAACGGACAAGAAAGATCCGCGAGTGGAGACCACGTCTTGGACTGACGACCAGAGGAAGACAGCGGGTATCCAGCTGCATTCGGAAGGCTCAAAACCGATTAGAGTGGCGCAAATTAGTGGAGGCCCACATACATATGTCCAGCAGTGAATTCGTAAAGGCTGATTGATGGATGGATGGATGGGTTGGAATTTAGTTCCTAAATTACGGAGGAAAATTACTGTTTTTAAGTAATTAACTTTATTTAGTTTACTTTTTTTATAAAAGCTGCTTTTTCATCAGCAATACTAATATAATTGTATTAACGATTGTTTAAAAATGCCAAAACAGAGCATTATTTATAAAATAAAAATAATTTAAGTCGTAATTATTACACGAACATGTCTAAAATAGACTGAATTTAATTTTCTTTGATCTTACAACAATTGTTTTTACATATTCAGTTTAATTAATTTACATTTAAGACAATCCACTTTTCAGGATTCGAAATAATAATGCCGGTTACAGCATATTGATAACAGGATATTCAAAGGTTGTGTACTGTTACGACGTTGTTTTAGGTAATTTTTGTGAAAGTAACGTAGGTTACTACATTTTTGCTTTCCGTAAAATAGTGCAGTTGACATCGTTCCATACATTTACACACTTCACTTACTACATTTTAATGGTCTGTAAAAATATTTTCAATTTGTCGTAACCCGCAAAATATCGTTTTCAAATAACTTTAGGATAATTGTGATAATGTACATTTGTCTGGAAAAAAATAATAACTATTGTGTCCAAAAATGGCAACTCTAGCTCGATAAATATAGAAGTTATGATTTTTTTTCGAGAAATCAAAAAGTTTTTCGGCTCTGGTGAACAATTTGATATTTGTGGGTTACTACGTGTTTGCTTTCTAGCGTCGATATGCATTTATCTTAATCTTAATATATATAAACTACGTGTCACGTTGTTTGTCCGCGATGGACTCCTAAACTAATTAACCAATTTTAATCAAATTTGCACACCGTGTTCAGTTTGATCTAACTTGAAAGATAGAATAGATAACATCTCAAAAAAAAAACTTAAAGAATGAAGTCTGTCCGGGCAGCTAGTATATACATATAAAAATAAATTGCTTTTTGTTTGTGTCACTTAAACTTGAGATTGGCTGGACCGATTTGGCAAATTTTGATCTTGAAATATTTGTGTAACTTCAGGGAAGTGCGTTTCAACCATAGATATGTTACTCTATCTGGATCAGAGACTATGTACAGGTATCTGACGATCGATGATGTCATATCGGAAGGACCGTTCGACCAATCCCAGGCCGGATTGAGGTTGTCCTTCTTAAATTGTAGGGTGTCCACACTTAGAAAAATTATATCCTATTTTGATATGGTTCTTCAAAATGTTTTCTATATGTAATTTTTCTGGTAGTAATCATGATAATATTGAAATAATATATTTTAATAAAATTTCTTTAAAATTACCGACTTTATATTATTGCATTAAAAGTAAATTGAAAATTAAGGTACACCATTACGGTACATCTATATTTTAATTTCATCTTAGATGTTATTAAACCATTATAAAAAATCGCATTCTAATGGTATAATAATATAATATATCCTGGGACTATAGATAACATGGAAACAATACAAAAATGGTCCTTCTTAATATGACGTCTTCGATCGTCAGGTACCACTACGAAGTTATGTATCCAGTTAGAGTAATATATCCATGGCTGTAAATTGTAAATTAAGTACTCTGTGGTGTAGTACTCTGTCACTCTGTGTTGGTGGGTGAATTCGCGTTTTTGTAAGATTTTGTTGGTTTTTTTAAAAAGTATGTGGAAATGCGTGCAAAACCTTAAAAAAAATTAGCACATAAAATTTACTTTCCAAACCTGCAATAGTCCTCAAAATTCGCTATGCAAATCAAAAGTTATTGGGTCGTAAAATAATTTATAAGAAATGGTAATGATATGAGCAGCATGGTAATGACTTTTATTTAACGGTAATGATTTCTTGTTAATGGTAATGACAAAAAGCAAATTAAGTCATATAACTTATGTAATAAACAATTATTATAAGGGGAGTGGGAGATGGAAAAGTGATGTGAGAAAGGAATAGGAGAGGGAGAGTTATTCGGCGCTACAAGTTTGCCGGGTCAACTAGTTTAACATAAAATACACATTGTATTAACGAATCACTTTAATAACATAAAATAATCGTTTTTATTTTCGTAATTTACGGAAATATTTAACTTTTTCTTATATCAAATTTTTGGTAATCAATAGCCACCGTTTAAACTTTGATCTGATTATAATAAAGACTTTTGAAACGTCAATCTCAAATTCAGAGTAAATGTAATAATTATGATTTCTTAATTGTGAGTAATTTATTTGATAAAATTCTTACATTTGAAGGAACATTTTGGACAGTTATAGTTGGGGTATTTGTTATATTTCCCAGTGGTAAATACTGCTTTTTTGTTGTGGATAAAAGAGAAACATATTTCCTGTCCACAATAACAGGCGGCTCCATCATCGATTGTGTATGTAATGGTAAAAAGCCTAGATGATTTCCGTGTGCACATATTGCTCCCGCAGAACATTTGAAGCAACTCAGTTTCCGGAATGTTAGATTTATTTCATTTATTAATCCTTTCTGCCATAGCACCTGATGTACGGCATTGGTGCCCCTGAAAGGTTTCAAGTTGTCTGGAAATCTTTTTTTTTTTCTCGATAATATTTTCTTCAGTTACATCAAATATGGTGATGTTTTCCACATTTTGCCGGATTACACTCATGAATATCTCGTAATTCCCTACATCTTCGCCGTGATTCACGATTGAATCAGCGGTCCTTTTTATTGTAGCACCTACTCCATCAGGAGCACCTTTGCCGTGACCAGCCTCTGTATAATTCCATGTTAGCTTCTTTATTTGGGGAAAGTCTTTCGTTAGTTCGCTTATCATAAAAAAATGTATTTATTACGGTACTGCGAAACCGTTGAATCAGTTTGAAAATGTATCGTATCTATAAATGGATTAATTTCTAAAGACTTTTGTATGAGCGGAGTGATATGTGCCCAAACAGCTGAAGCATCATGTCTAAGGCAAGTGCTTGCTGAACAAACCGATGTTGGTGTTATCGAGCTATGAAAATTGAATGTATATGTTACCGGCAAAACCCGATTTCAGGTTAAACTAGTTTGGCCTAGGCCAAACTAGTTTGGCGCGACACGATTAGGCAAAACTAGTTTCTCGTCAATAAGTTTGGCTTATGTTTTAATTACTACCAAATAAATCATTGTTAACCCAAAGGTAGTAAATGATCACCAAAATTTAAACAGCATTTTAATGTAAAATTATAACCAAAGATGGTAATTCATTTTTTGATTCACAACCAGGCTTCCGAACGTCTCCGGCGCTGCAGGAAGTGCAGCCCCTCCGCCCTTGCGTAACAAACTGCAGGCACTCCATGCTCGTCTACGCAGCTTCGGCTTTTTGGTCGCCTGCGGCGACCAGCCTCAGCCGCTTCGGCTCACATGGTGCCTGCAGTTGGTTACAGCGGGCGGGGGCTGCTCTCCCTCCGCGCCTCCGGGGTTTACATTCAATCTAGGGTTAGAGCAGACTAGTACCACGTGGGGTCGGAGTTGACTAAGTCGGTTTTGTAACCATTTCGACCTACATCTGGAAATTAAAAGAATTTAAAAGAAACAATTTAATTTGGTGATCATTTACTACATTTGGTGTTCGAATACAATGTGAAGTGCAGTCGTGACTAAAATAACTGTAATTTAAGAGGTTTAAAGTACAAAGATTTGTCGAATAAATATAAATCCGTAACAATTCGGTTCTAATCAGTTTTAGACTGACGAGAAACTAGTTTTGCCTAATCGTGTCACGCCAAACTAGTCTGACCTAGGCCAAACTAGTTTAACCTGAAATCGGGTTTTGCCGGTAACATATATATAACTGCCGTGTGGAGGCTAACAGCCTTTCTCGTACCACCAAAATGCATCGATTGTACTTCCCTACTGAATTTCAGGGCATAATTTTCGGAGAAATCGGCGTGTATCACAACTGCGTTTACGGGCATCGAGTCTTTCAATTTTTTCATCTGAGTGTATTGATTATTCATTCTAAAACAATGAACAAAAAAAGCTGGTAAGCTTTCATTTAAAGCTTTCACTATTTCACGTGGTTTAGCGGAGACGTCCTCTTTTTTCATAATTACTGAAGTTTTTAGTCCCATCTTTGTTCTGATGGTTTCTCTCGTACGATTCCATTTCTGAATTATTATTTCCACATCATTTCCAAATTCTTTTATCTGAATAACTTTATTTTTACAAAATTCACACTCGCGTTTTAGACACTTATCTTCATATACTGAACAGCGTAGATTACTCACTACTGCACCCGAGTTTGTTTCATCTATTATTTGAGCTTTTTTAAGGGCTTCAATCTTTAGGTCTATATTTTCGTGTATGATACATTTGTTTCTTTGAGAAATTTTTGGTGATAATACCCAAAATGGTCTATATTTGCAAAAAAAAGTGTAGCTCACTTTCAACCCATTCTTTTTCATGAAATTTTTGTGCAAAATCTTTTGGGAGCTCGTCATATAGCGCTTTTGCTTTTGTTGTTTTCCTCTGGTTATATATTCTTTTTTTCCAGTGCCTATTGTACTATTTTCATCGTTAAGATAAAATTCTCTAACTAAAGCTTCTAATTTTTGGAGTCTTATATTTTTTTTAATACTTTCTTTGCATATTACTGTTCTAAATCTTAAGTCCTTTTTGTTTTTATCCTTATTTTCTGTCAATTTTGTTTTTTGATAGCGTGTTAACTTTATTTTCAATAGCTTGTTTTGCTGTCGAAGTTTTTTAATGACTTGCAATTTCTTGTTCCTTTTCTTCTTTTCTGTATGTTTTATATTTCTGATCTTTATGTCACAGTTTTCCGGAGATTTTGGAGTAGTAAGTGAATCTAAGGAGCCTTCACCGATTTCATCTTTTTCTTTTTCACGTGCTTCAATAAACACTGCTTCAGGAATTGTAGGCATATTATGTATCTCTTCCTTTTTTTTCTGTCTGTATCTTTTGGAAGCTTCGCGCCATTTCTTCCTTATTTGTCTTTGATTGCGCGAAGACTCTTCACTAATACTTTTGATCTTTTTCTCATTTTTCCTTTTTATATATCTATCTCTTTCTTTGTTTTTCTGTAACTCGTACAAAACAGGATCTCCTTTTATATCAGATAATCTCTTTCGTGCTGCAATTTTTTGTTTCTCTAACCGGTCTATTGCTTTAGATTTTGTACCCATAATTTATCTGAGTAAAAAGAGCAAAATTAAAAAGTTATGTATGTTTTTACCAATCACTTGTAGCTTATATTAATTAACGTACTTACTACGTACGTTTTAAATGCCTAGTAGTCAAGATTACAAGTAGCATTTGGTGAAATTAGCAAAATACGTTAGGTATGATAAGCCGTTGATCTGCTTAGTTCATTATCCTTTAGTAAAGGTTTCCCCGAAAAAATTTAACCTCTCATTTAATCAAACTTGCTTTCAAAATCGTCATTACCATTTACACAAAATCATTACCATTCACAGAAAAACAATTGGTAATGACGTTAATGGTAATGACGATTATGTCGTTTTTCGCTAAAAACCCGGGTATTTAATTTTACTTTAAGAACACATGCCACCATTGTAAGCCCTGTTTTTATGACACTTATGTATGGAGTAATAAAAGAATTGTAGTATTAATACATACCTTGTTATTCAATTAAATGGAGATGATTAAAAATCGGGACAAATGATTTAACGTCGTTGTTTTCCGTGAATATTATTGTTTCTATTAACAGCAGTATGACGTGCACCCTGTTCCGCTTTTCACGATGGACTGACGCGAAGAGGCGAGGGGTGCTTTATTGCGTAGCCCAAAAAACATTCGAGAAATTTAACGTTTGACGCTAGTGACATGGCGTTGACGAATTTTCGTGGCAAAATTTCAATTGATGTTTTTTAGTAGTTCTGCAGTGCTGAATCCGTAATATTATATGTTATAATGTACTTAATTATATATTGTTTCAAAGTACAAAATTAAAAACGCAATGTGCAAGGCAGATTTTTCAAAAAATATTTTTGAATATCAATATCAGCAATTTTCCTTCAAATGGTAATGATGTTTCGGGTGTGTTATTCAATTTTTTTATATAAATTACTTGAAATTATGTAACCTTTTATGTAGGTCCATATGTAAAAATATGTATAAAAGCAGTTAGCACAACAAAATTTTACAAAAGTAGTAAATAAATTTTTTTATCAAGCGGAACATCGCTTGTTACGACTTTCGCGAATTCACCCTGGTAGCATTGATTATTTGAATTGGCTATTAGACAAGTTTTGGAAATATATTTTAAAATTTTCGTAGGTTTATTTTATACCTCTTACAATATTTATTTTTTCAAAAAAGTGATATTTAGTAGGAATAAAAATAACTTTTAGTCCATTAATTTGAAATTCGCGCGAAATAGTCGGCCATCTGTCACGTACTGGCTGTGACGTCTTATTTCAATAAACAAAAGTTTATTCTGTGAGTTTATTATTATTTAGGACGCTCTAACTCTGAAGATATTTTAACTGAAAAACTTACACCTTTTTCACTGGAATTGTGAAAATGACAAGCTACAAGCCATGTGCAGTGCTTATGTGTAGAAGTACTACAATTAAATTTCCTAACAAATTGTTTAAACACGTTCCTAAAATTCCCTCAAGTCTCAACGTCGAAAGCAGTGGTTAAATTTTACAATTAGCACGTCGAGGTCGTCGAGACCCAGAGTTAACATCTGATAAATCTGCAATATTCTTTTGTGAAGATCACTGATGTAAGTATTTAGAAGTAATCAACTTAGCCTCTGATTTACAAAAAAAAACAAATTAAACCTAACCTAATGTTGTTCATAAAACATGATCAAAATAAAAGTAAGTAATTAATATATTTGTGTTACTTTACAGCTGCCTAATGATATGGGAAATTACATCCAATACAGTGTGATGGGGTCTGTTGGCATAATAAGACTGAAGCTAGACTGTTTACCATCAAAATTTCAATGTCAACCAGACAGAATAAATCGCACCGCACCGCCACAGCCTCGATCAGCTGCAAGCAAAAGACAACGTATGAACATAATACAAGGAATATTTTCAGAGGAAACTCAAATGCCAACAACATTAGCCATGACAAGCAATAACGGTGAGTAAAAAAACAATTTAATAATACACGACCCTTTTATTTTTTAATCTGAGTACACAACAATATGTTGAAAAGTTCATAAGTAGTACCTTTGCCATGTACCATTACCATATAGGTAAGTATGTAATAAATAATATGTTTTGATTTTTCCAGATTTTTTGTCTGCTACTGAGAAAGATGACTGTTCAAACTCAGATCAGGCGATACAAGTATGCCCTGAAATGAGTAATAAATTAGTTCGAGTGTGTATGTCTGCAAAGAATAGAAGCAGATATGTACAAACTATTACTCAAAGTAAGGATAAAAATACTTCTTTAAAGACTCATGTAATAACCACTGCAACATCACATTTTAAAATAAAGTATAGGATAGAATCAGCAGGGCATTCCAAAATCAGGAGAAATTTACTCTTTACTGAAAAGCTAGAAGCGTTGTCTTCAAACAGTTCATCACCATCAAAATTGCAACTTAATATTGACAGTTCACCATCTGTTCAATCCTTATTAACAAAGACAAGCAGCGATCAAGAAACTCAATCTGAATTATTAGAATTAAAGAGGAAAGTTGAAGCAGAGAAACTATGTTGAATGTCAATTGAAAATACTGTACGACTGATCAAGAAAAATCTAAGATATTAATTAGGTTTTTTGAAGGATTGTTATTTTTTGATTGAAATTTTGAAAAAGCACATTAACCTTCCTGAAGAACATATTATTGTTATGTTTAAAAAAATAAGACTAAATACACCATTTTCTGAGCTTGGAGACCAATTCTGAATGTCACTGTCGCTAGTAAAGTATTTATGAAATCTGTAATTCTAATTGCAAGTGTGTTAAATCCATTTATAATTAAATCAAATAAACAATTGGTAAATCGGAACCTACCTATGGCGTTTAGACATATGTGTCATAATATCTATTGTATCGAGAATTCTCTATGTTAAAACCTCATTCTGTAGTGAATATGAAATTGTTAAAATATTTAGATAAATGTGTTATTGTTGCATGTGCACTGATTAACCTACAGGATAGTTTAATTAAAAATACATGATTTGTTAATATAAATTGTTTTATTTGGTACTATTATAAATTAATGGATATTTTTCTTCCAATATGATTCTAAGAGTAAATCTTTTACATATAGGTACATAATCATATTCTACAGGCACAATATTGACTTTCTGAGTGTCTTCAAAGTCCCATGATGCCAAACAAAACAAATACTTTTTCAGTTTAGTTAAGTGCATTTGCAGTTGCACTTGTGCGAAGTACTTAGCAGTAACTTGATTCATCGAAACATATTTTTTTGAAGTTCATTGGACTCATTCATTGGACATTTTATTTCTATTACTGTGTCACCATTTAAAATTCCATCCGGTGATGCTGGTATCATAGGATATTCTTGACACATGAACAAGCCACACTGAGAAATTTCTCCAAGTAGATTTTTTAATTTTTGTTTTACAAGGTCTTCTAATTTTTGACCCCTTTTAATAGCAACTGTGTCTGGAACACCATACGACTCGAGAAGATCTGAAATCATAAACATTTAAAAATCATTAGTTAGGGTGTCGTTATGGGGGCGCTGAGGAAAAACTTAGAAAAAGTCCTCCTGTGACCCCTTAGCAAGACTCTGACCAATTTTGCTTATTCATTTCAGTACTTACATGAAGGTTTTTCCATTCCGAAACTCGGCAGAGCAAAAGTCAGAGATACACGCAAAGAAATTTGCAATTAAATGAATCAACTTTAGGCAAATTCGCACTGTCAGCTTTTGTATGGCCTGACTCCATTTTACAAAACCTCTCAAAAGCACAAATCAAAATATATCTTAATAATTTTCTCAATAAATTGCACACGATAAAGTAACGACGCTTTATTTATTGAAATGTGACGTCATACAATGTTCAATCATGGCCGCCCACGTTTCGGACTTTCGGTTCTCGTATCCACAGGTAAAAAAACTCAAATCTATTTTTCAAAAATAAAAATATTTACAATTTGTTTTCATGCAAAAAATTATTGTTAACCAATATGCAACCGTATTTATCACATTTCATATTTTACCGTGACAACTGTCAAATAGCCAATTGTTTATTTTTCATAAGTCCACCGAGTAAAATGCCTAGATTGATAAATAAGGGGCTAAAAAAAATCAAATGGTTGATTATTATTACTTTTGCCGTATTGGGGCGGCTTAGAATACCAACCCCAATCTCACGCCAGATGGGTGTCGTAAAAGGCGACTAAATCCGGCCCGCTGGTGGTAGGGCCCCTCGAGGGATTATATTGGTAATATTGATTTTAATTGTTAATTAATACCATTATTACTATTATTATTTCTCCATGGGGTTCGCCTGGATAGCTACCACCCTTGAGCATGATGAGTCAGCCGCCAAACGACTCGTGTTCCGGCTGGGGGCTTGAGAGCCAGTTCTTTCTTTCTTTTTCTTCTCTCTTTCTTGGCCGGCAACATATCAGTGATGCCTTTGGTGTTGCTGGTGTCCATGGGCGACGATATCCACTTACCACCAGGTGGATCGTCAGCTCGTTTGCCGCCTAATTCCATAAAAAAAAATATTAAGCAACGTTTGCAGAAGTTGGACATTGAATGGATTGGATGGGCAACCTCCGTCATGGTACTTTACTGTACTTCCATATTGTAGGTATTACTCAAATACAATATAAATACAAAACTACAAAGAAACTCAAGTCGTTTGATAAAATTAAAATACTGTCGATGTCGGCGGACAGCCCTATCGCGCAGCTACTTCCGCGCGGCCGTAGGCAAGTTTTTCGAGAATAGGGCCGAGTTACGTTACTGGATATCTCATTATACTGTGGAATTATTGTTGGATGAGTTGGATCTTATAGATTCACTTTGGCGGAAATAAATGTCAGTATTGCCATACAAAAAATAATTTTCATACAGTTATATCCTTGTATGTATAATTTCAGGCTCTTTTCTCTATTTGATGTCACTATAATGTATGGGGCGATTGTAGGATCTCAGATCGTACACATTGATGAAAAAAAACAGTGTTACCCTACAAACAATAATTATTTTCATGAGGCAAAATCAACGGCTTCCTGGCTATTGATTTTTCAAAAATCTAATTATGCAGTTTTGGTTTTCGTGAAAATCGGCTCCGAGACTCCTTTGACCACTTTTCGCTATTCCTCATAGTTTTGAATTTATCCATCCACGCCCACTTGAAAAATTCACCTTGTATACTCTTCTGGCAGATACTTGCAACCACTAGAATCTTCCAGCTGTTTACATATACTTTTTAACAACTGAAAGAATGTTCCCTGAAAATTTGAGCCATGTGGGAGCAGGTTATGAATTGCACACCCGATGACAACTTTACTTTGTTCTGGCACATACTTGCAACCCTCAAAATGGGTTGGCAATTTTTTTTACACTTAAGCATATCTAAATTACAACCTATTAAAATTATAGCCTTGTGGGAGAAGGTTAAAAAAGAATATTTTTTGCATTTTCAAAAAATTAAGGGATGACGCAACCGCGAGATGCCTGCCAGAATGGTACTTTCTTATTTGACTGATAATAAAACATCGTAAAAAAAAATTCGAGCTCTGTGGGAAACGGATTAGTCAGATGGTTCAGTAGCTCTTAGACATATTGCTGCATATTGGCTGTGTTAGAATTAGAGCAAAAAATTTCTTGATATTGACGTACCTATCGAGAGTAAAGCACAACTTCAACCGCTTCGCGGTTTAAGGCGTGCAATATTTTTTAAAAAAAGTTTACTTTACAAAAAGACATGAAATCCGAACAAAAACAGTTTCACTGTAAAAAAACAGGACAAGTACACTTCAAAAGATAGTTACAAAAATGATAATTAAGTTTTTACAAAAAGTTATGAAATCAAAAAACCCAAGTACATAACCGTTTTAGATAAGAAAAAAAAATTTGCTGCTAAAAGTAAAAAAAAATGGTGTACTTGGTGTGCATAATACTTTATAGTGCGCGCTTATTTCAAAATAATCTTAAATTAAAATTTAAAAAATCCCGTCAGTTTTATTTACACCAAACATAGATAAGAACACTCGATTAAGTCACCTTTCAGACAAAAAAGACGAGATCAAAATCGGTTCATCCGTTTGGAACATACAGATACACAGAGACACAGATACACCGAAACACAGACACGTGAAACTTGTAACATCCCTCTTTTTTCGTCGGAGGTTAAAAAGTTTTAAAAAATATCTTCCAAATTCAGTGGCGTGTGGTACAGCCATACAAGCCGAAAAGCCCAGCTTACTATCATTGCTTTACTATAATCGCTATGCAGCTGTTAAATATTAAACGTATGGAATGGAGTGCTCTGTGATGTCGGGTCAAAGATCCCGAGATCCTGGGTTGTACGACACAGCTGGGCTTGCCTTGTTCTGACGGCCTAGGCTTCCAATGTCAAGTCAGATCGAAAATCATAATTATGCACACCAAGTACACCATTTTTTTTTACTTTTAGCAGCAAATTTTTTTTTCTTATCTAAAACGGTTATGTACTTGGGTTTTTTGATTTCATAACTTTTTGTAAAAACTTAATTATCATTTTTGTAACTATCTTTTGAAGTGTACTTGTCCTGTTTTTTTACAGTGAAACTGTTTTTGTTCGGATTTACATGTATCACCTAACATTAAAATGCTTTATTAGCACAGGTGAAGTGCCGTCGTTAAGTAAGTAATTTTGTGATGTATGATTTTAGAACATGGCGACAGTTCTAGCTAACTGTTGTCATTAACCGGCTTTCATTACATCGTACGAGCCTTTGCTAATTGACGAATACATACATTACCTACTTTATATTTTGTTTATTGCATTATGTTCGATCTTATATTAGGAAATGGTATCAGTACTAATAAAACAGAAAATATAGTATGATTCATAAAATATCATTATCTTTACTACTACCATATAAGGCCTAAGACTGTTTACTAAATAAATCGTCTTAATAAACGTACTAACTTTACAGTATTGTATTAAACTACCAAAATGTAAATGCTGGTCTATACTTCAACCAAGGACAAGAACAAGTAAATCTCTTTATCTAAAATAATTTCTAAATTACACTTTAATATTTTATCTTTTACCACGTTAACTACTTAAACATCGTTTTCATAATACTCGCCCGAATAAGATCTTTTATGCGAGGGCGTAAACAAAATAAAGCATGGATAGGTCTATAAAACAAATAATAAAACCGGGAAGCCAAACCGTGGGCTATTAGATTCAATTTAATGTACGGACGAAGCCAAATAAGCCTTTGATGCTGTTAATTTTCTCTTTGATATGTCTAAAAGTTCAGCAAATGTTCTGAAATTAAGGTGATTACAAAAAAGATGATTTCACGAGTGTCTTTTTAAAGATTTGGACTTTCACGACCTTCACAAAACGTATGAGCAATCGAAAACGCTCATCACTGAGTGGAAATTGGAAATCGTAAATGTTCGATAGTCTATCGAGCTGGAATGTTATATGTGTACGAGTATGGAGCAAATAACTTGTTATATTTCGCTTCGCCAGCCAAAGCCCTTATTCTCGTGATGAAATTTATTAAATACTAGCTGTGCCCGCGACTTCGTTTATGTGGGAGTTTTTCTCGTGTGGTTTCCGGAATAAAAAGTAGGCTTTATGCTGCCCTGTAACCACCTCTATCTTTCAATTAAAGACCCATTAAAATTGGTTCAGCCGTTCCAGAGATTAGCTTGGATAAACAGAAATACAGACAATTAATTTTTAAAGAATATTATTGATGTTTTAGTATCTGTAAATAATTTTATAATCATGTGTGTTATAGCCACTGAAATATAGGAAATCTATTCTATCAATTCCAGCTATTCACAAAAAACTGTAGTAATCAAAGGTCATAGAAGTGTCACTCGTATGTTCTCGTAGCTCCAATATCTGTAGCTACACATACAGGGTAAATCTAATAGCAAAACATAGTTAAATTTAATGTTTGTCAGTATCACCAGGTGTGCACAAACCAACCACTGAATAAAAACACTCGTGATGTTTACACGAGGAGCTTAAACCCACTGAGTTTGTTTAGGACGAACGCTCAAACACTGGCCGTTTTCACTCCATTAGAATAGTTCTAAATCTTAACTGGCTATTCGCAACAAAATATGTGTAGAACATTGAAGTATTATTACTAGCGTATAGAACAGACACCGCGAACACAATGTATGTTCCAATGACTTGGCGCCGCGCGGCTTCAATGTCCAATGGATTCGTTCGATTTTGAAAGGAGAACAGGGGCTCAATTTTGAAAATAGAACCTCCCGGCGGGGACACACATTTTGTTTGAGATGTCTTCTCTATGTATACTTATAACTCAATGGTGTAGAAGCATTTTCTTTGCTAAAGCGTTTGACTAATTTACCATGTTATTTATAATTCTTACAGACAAATCTAATCATTTCTTTTTTGACTCTCCATTGCATGAAAAATATAATTAGTGAATGAATGGTTTACTAAAAAGGGAGCTGGAGAAGAAAATAGAATAATAATCTTTGTTCAAGCATTTTATTAAATAATCGTTGTATTTACTTAAAATTAGCCAGGCATTTAATTTAATATGTATTGATTCAGAAATAAAAGCTCCAATGAAATAAACTCCCGTAGTCAAAACGAGTTTATTTTATAACGCTGACGGTTCAACTATACTTACATTCGTCATCGCATCTTCAAAAAATTTTGGGTACATGTGTAGGTATGTGGACATAATGTAAATCTACATTATATATGTACTTTATGCTGTACCATACCGTTTGTTGGCAAATGCATTAGAACTCCCACGTTCTCGAATCTGCATTGCAATTCGTTTATTGTTGGAGCGAAAGACCAGAAATCAACATTTTATTAGAATTTTGCCGGCTTCGCTTTTCGAATGAAAATATCGAAATAGCGCGACTGCTAAAATTGCTTGCATTTCATCAATTCTGTAGGTATTACTGCCAGCACAACTTAATAGAAGCGTCACAGGAGTCAAAGGTAATTTAATAATAACAACTTTTTTAACGGACTTCAAAAAAGGAGGAGGTATTCAATTCGACTGTATTTTTTTATGTTTGTTGCCTTAGAAATTTCGACTGAGTGAACAGATTAATGATTCTTTTTTAATCGAAAGCTGGTGCTTGTCATGTATTCCCACTTAAAGGAGAACCCCATCTTCCATAGAGACACCGGCCTAGATTAGACAAGAATGAAAATTGGTGGTCAATTAGATCATTGTAAAAGCTTTAATTTCTCCAATTTTCACGTCTGCTAGCAATGGCCAACTAATGAAATCCTAGAATTTCCATCTATATATGATTATGTCACACTCATGTCACTCACAGTAATATATTATGCATGTTATAGTACGAAAGCAAAAATGCAATAGAAAATTAAAATAGTCAATGGACTGCAAATACGATGAAAATATTAATTTAATAGTAAAAATACACAAAAGCGTAGAAAGATGCAAGGATGAATGACAATGGTGTTATTTATAATTGCTATGGTTACCAAAATGACATTAGATAGGGATTACACCAAAGATCTTTGTTGTCAATCGATTCAAATGTCTCGAAATCGATGTCAAAATACTAGAAATGTCTTTTAATTAGCGTAACGATTTAATGGTAATTATAAATATATTACATAGTTTAGCTATACAATGAATAAGCAAACATGTAAAAAAAGAATTAATCTCGTACTTTCAATGAATAATAATTCATAAAATATATTATTAAGTTCCCTAATCAATCGATTTAATCGATTATAAAATCGTTTGTAATGAGGTAAATACTATGAAAACTTTTTTGTGTTATTTTGTTCATTTAGCAAATGCAGATGAGGCTCAGATTTAAATATGTTTGTTTAGTAAATAACACGAATTTTTTGGTATATAGTTTACTCTTGTCTAGTCTTATGCCTAGCACAGATTACATATAATTCGTGGCCGGAAATCGGGGATCTCCTTTGAGCGAGATCTCATGAGTAGTTTTTGAATTATCCCTAATTTTGAAATCGGTTATTTTTAGCAAACCCACTCGCGATATATATTATTTTTTAGCATCCTACATTGGATATAAAATACTTTTCGTCCTGTGAAGGTCGTTTGTAGTTCGGATTTTTTACTATTACAATTTTTTTCGATTGTAATGAGTAGTTACTACAATACAAGAAAATAAAATTTAATTATACATTTAGACGATGCACGTTGCATTCATACAATCGTATATCATACATACATACATACATACATACATACATACATACATACATACATACATACATACATACAAACATACATACAGATCAAACAAGCTAAAGCGCGTACAAGGCAATTCCATTAACTGAGCAATTTTATGCACTAGTAAGTCGGAGTGAATTTTCGCTATTGTTCAATTTAACCAACACAGCAGCTAAACTGAGCCATAGTTATGAATATAAAATGAGCTGCTGGAAATGATTACAGCCAAAATATTCTATGCGGCTTGAAGGAAACATGGCCTTAAGTCTGAAACAAGACAAAAGTTAACCGTTTAAACTTGAAATTAAAACCTCAACAGGCCCACTTATACATTCACCCATGCATAATAAATCAGCCAAACTTTTCCAAGTTGTACAACCTTTATGGCTTCGCTACCGGCGAGGTATTAATCTGAACGTTGTTGCTGAAAGAGCCAAGCAACATTTTTGTAAGAATGCGTACTAATTTGATATAATAATGGGTAATAAATAAATAGATAATATTTGTTACAAGTTATTTTTTTATAAATCATAGATTAATTAACTTTACGAAACAAAAAACAATATTATTATGTACAAATCAATTAGATCCATTTGTTTGTGATATAGGTATGTACATGCAATAAAAGTTTAGTTTTAGTAGATAGGTATGGTTACAACCAGTACCATGTGTTTGTAGCAGTTTATTAATTTTTTATCTTATAAAAATCTATCTTAAAAAAAAATTGTCCATTTTATTTGTTAGTTGAACCTACTTCTTAGAAATCGATTAAATTTCACTAGTAAAACGATGGCTCCAGAGTTCCACATAAAAGAGAAAGAGGACAAGGACAGCATGCTTGCCAAGATAATTCAATTATTGTAGCAGATTACCTTTACTTTCTTACGAAATGAGGCTATTACCAGACCTGCAAATTATACGGGTATGCCGAGTATGGTTTGAGTCTCCCAATCTGCCAATTTTCCACACCAATATCCCGATTTTTCACATTACTCCATGTTAACTCTTGCGGAAGTAAATCATTGGCAATATTTACTCTTTATACATAATGTAAAGGTTATATGTGACAAGGTTATAGGTGATCTAATTCTTACTCTTGGATATCTATACATATATATAAAAATCAATTTTATTGCTGTTCGTTTGTCTCGCTAGAACTGGAGAATGGCTGGACCGATTTGGCTAATTTTGATCTTGAAATATTTGTGGAACTTCAGGGAATGTTGAAACGGTGAGAAACATAAATAATAAGCAACGGAAAACACTAAAAAACACAATTCAACAGAATTGACAGAATATGAGAGGGAGATAGAGAGAGAGGGAGAGGGAGAGGGAAAGGGAGATATTGATAGGCGGTACAGAGTTTACCGGACCGTAGTTAATTTATAAATATAGATCGTTTTTTTTAACATAGAAATAATTTCGTTTTCTAAACTTGCCCGTTTCCGCCTTTGGGAAATAATTAAAAAAAAAAAACCTTTGCTTCCCTATAAGTTCTCTGTGCAAAGTTTACTACTATAGACTTATTGTCTACTTACTCACTGAGTAGTAGACAACATTACTCAGTTACAGTTAGCGTTTTAGTGTTATAGGCCTGAAATTAATTATCTGTGGCCCCCGCGGTATGAGGTATTATACACTAGTTAATATCTTCGGTCTCAGTACTGTGTACCGACGGAGATTACATTGATACACACCTCGTTAAGCCTGTGCTCTAAATTAACTGACGTTGTTGAAGAGATCTTACCAGGTTGGGGGCGGATATGGACTTTTTGTTTATACCTACTATCAAATGAAGCGTGAGTGTCGAGGCGCGGGGCGCTACTACAAGTATTCTCTAATCCCTTCGGACGAAGCCTTCGCATAATAATGATAGAACTTCACTTACAGGTAAGTTCGTTTAATCATTAATTATACACTAGTTAATATCTTCGGTCTCGGTACTGTGTACCGACGGAGATTACATTGATACACACCTCGTTAAGCAGTGATAACATTGATCACGTCTATCCAAACATGACGTAATTTGTATCTATCGCGCCAATAATATGAAAATCACTTCAAGCCAATTACGTGATCAATATCGCTGTTTGTTCATTTGCTTGAGTACCTACTGAGAATCTCGCCACAGGTGACTGAGTGCCGTTAGGGGTCAAAACATAACTGTCTCAGTACTTATGTTCGGTTTACATGCACTAAATAGTTACCTAAATTTTACGTAAATTAATACGTGTAAACGGACAATTTAGTAGTTAAAATTTAGTAATCAAGTAGACAAGTAATTTAGAAATTTTTCTATTTTCTGTTAAGTAGGTGGGCGGGGCTTATCACTTAACAAGTTTAGACAGGCACATTTTAGTTAAAATTTAGTAAAATGCTTAAGTAATTAAGTAGAATTGTATGAACTAAAGATCTTTACTAAATTATTACGTGTGGACGCGCACTAAAAATTACTCACTTAAAATTTAGTTAGAATTTAGTTATCTACTTAATACGTCTAAACCGGACTTTAGAGTCTCTCTCATAAGTGGAATGGCTAAGGCTATCCGCCATAGTATCATAAACTTACGATGTGGCGACATCGCACTAAACGTCACTCGGTGATGTCATGCCGATCTGAATCACGCTATTGAAGTTTTTTGCATCGGTGTCATTTATACAAGATTCTGACTAAATCAGTCAGGGCTCAGCCACCCTCACGCTACACCACCTTACTTGGCGTTAGATCTCTCCTTGCCAAATTGCCAAACCCTTGGACAAAAACACCTCACTTCACCGCTCACACCAGAAGGATAGCTATAGAAAATATATGTATAGTTGCCATAAAGTTTGTAATTAATGAATTAATGAAAGGGCATTGAACCTAGTTGGCATACCTACAAGTACCGCCATTTTGAATTTTCGTTTCTGCGGCCAGTGATGAAACATGTGTCAATCGATGAAGTAAGTGATTATAATCAAAAAGTATTCAGTGATTAAATGTCGTAAGTGATATACTTTCTAAAATATTTGAGTTTATTAATAATTATTTTTATTTTTGACCTCAAATATCTCAGAAAGTATATCATTTACAAAACTTCATCACTGAATACTTTTTGATTGTAATCACTTACTCCGTCTATTGGCACAAGTTAAATCACTGGCCGCCGAAACAAGGTTTTTTCAAAATGGCGAACTTGTAGGTATGCCAGGTTCCATACAAAAATGTTCGAACCCCTTTAATAAATTATTATTTGTTTACTTTGATCTATTTTTGAAGTTGAATTAAGAATTTAAATTACGTCTACGAATTTAAATGTCAGCTTAAGTGCTTGTAGTTTTCACATCGAGAAGGAAGTAACACATCAGTCGAAAAAATACCGTATTTATAAATCTAGTAATTAATAGTGTCATAATGTTGCGCAATATCCAGTGTTTAAGTAGGCGTTGTTATCGGGCTGGTTAATTTGGGGCTTGTACGACCGCTTCCCATCCAGCGGACTTTAATAATAGCGCGCATCCACTGTATGTAAACATTGACAGTATTTATAAACTGTTTTTACACTAGAATTTACTTTTACGTTGAATTTTACATTAGAAAATTTCTATGACACTTGCACAAATATAATGTTGTTGTTGTTAACGGTGTTGCCGTAGTTATTGTTGTTGTTGTACAAAGTGGAGCTCAGTTAATAATATTTCGGATAATATATTTCTATTCTTCGCTCAAAACAACGATCTATAAACGAAAGTTTGATTATTTAACAACAAAGTAACATCAGAACAACATTTAAAGACGCGTGATAGCGAAGCCTTATTGAATTATTTTGGAACTATTTGCGGTAGACCAGGCCTAGTTTAATTAGGAATAGCTTTTAAGGTTTAAAACCTTAAGACGTCTTAAAATATCAGTATTAGTTTAAATAAATAAATAACGCTTCACACTCATAGCCCCACACTAGGATTCCCTGTGTCGTGGGTGCCATGGACAACACACTAGACAAGGACATTCACACCCAGACCGAGACCAGAAATTCAAACTCATCATTCAAATTTCGCCTCGCTGGGAATCGAACCCAGGACCCTCGGTGCGGCGATCCGGCATGGTAACCATTGCGCCACACGGGTCATCGGTAATTACAGAATTTTGTGTTTAGCTACTAAGGTCAATCTTGGGTATTATATTTTTTGCTCCAAGAAAACTCTTTAGCTTGTGGTGCTCCCTGGTGACCAATGGACGAAGTAATTACGGTAAGGTCCTTTCTATTCGAAATCGATGTGTTTTGTGCGACGCGACCTTATACGTTTACCTAATAGTTTACGTGCATGGCAGTAAGCCTGTTTGGCTTGCTAAAAGGTCCGTTAAAGATTTTGTTTAAAACATTCGTTAGGTTCAATGTGTTTCGGTTGCAAAATTGAGGAACCAGAAAATTGATTTAGTATTCTCGTTTACAATTCACCCGTTAAGCATGGCAAATTTTCAAGCAAACGAAAATTTCTATTCGAATTTTTTATTAGATATTATTAAAACCAGTTATAACGATATTTTAAAAAATCAACCCTTGAAGTAACAAAGCAAGGGGTGGAAGTTTGTTTGAAGAACATTCCGACGATTATGAAACAAGTTCTATGAAAATTAGTATTTGACTTTCTGATTCTAATTAACGAAATACCTATTTTAAGGAAGCCCAATCCTTAAGAGTGTAAAATGAAAGAGAAATGAGAGGTGAAAGTTTGCTTGAAATTCAGTTAAAAGTACTTCCACGCGGGATAAAAGTAACAAGAAAAACTAGTATTAATAATTTTTATAAAGAGAACTTTGCACCCTTTTTAATATACTAGACGGAGAAGTGTGAGAAGCTGAAATTTATTACATTTGCGCAGAAAACAAAATTTTACATTTTCATATAAAAAAATACGTGTTAACATAAAACCGTTATTGTTTACACTTTAACGGGAAAAATTTATTGAAATGCGGTTAAATTTCGTTCACAAGACGAGCACAAGTGACGGTACTCCTGTTATTTTTCCTCTTAAAGAGTCGACTGTTTTTAGATATAGCTATCTTGAGAAAAATTTGTTCTTTGTTTTATTTTTAGTCTCGCCTTTTGATTTAAAATATTCGGGTTTTATCGCGCGGTTAACCGTCCCATCATTACAGAACAAAAGTGTAGTGGTTGGAATTTTTTGATGAAATTTCGCTGCATTTCACGACTCATTATCCCCGAAAGGTTCACGGTATAATAATTATAATTTTGAACAAGCTTTGAAATAGCTTTTCCATTAAGTCTTTTAACATTTGTTATTAAATTTCAGACTTACCTAAGTTGGCAGAGAACTTGACTGTTTTCGAGGGGTCTTGGATTTGATTTTCGGTTGAAGCGTTTATCTGTGATCGAATCGCGAGCGTTGAACTGTAGGTATGTCCATGCCATTCACAACACAGGGAATCCTAGGGCTGGGATACGAGTTCTAGCAGCGTGAAATTAATGTTATAAAAAATAATGTTACAATATTTATGTTGTCCAATGTGTTGCAAAAACACGAGTAAATGAGTAATATTTTACTTCGATAAAAATGTCTTCATAATAACCTCTTTCCGAAACTCTGTAAAATTTTTATCTTCCCTTGTTGCTACATGGGATTTTGAACCATGTCACGTGATTTTAATGTTTATGCAAGATTTTAATTTGCTACGCTTTCTTTACTATACTCACGTTTTGTCATACAAATCTAATGAGATCTTAACCTTTTTGTTAAGACTGACTTTTAATTATATCAGGCCAAGGTGACAAGGCGCGTTATAGAAATGCTGTACAAGCTTTACTAGAATGAATAGTAAGTGTGCCTAGGGGCTCTTATAAACAAACAAGGTGTCGTTTCAACTCTTTACCAAGCTACCAACGACAGAATGTCCTTTTCCCAACAGCCTATTTAAGCCCGCGGTTCTCTGCTAGCCTTACGATACAATTGTTTTTTATTTGTTCATTTTTTCAGCTTAACCCGTTCTTGCTTTGCTTAGAAACATAAATCGTTACGTTTTCAAATCTTACCCGCACCAAAACATTGCTATTAATTTCTGTCAGGCGCTTCCCGTTACCATCTTCGTGTTATGTATCTATGTCCTTTATTTCATAAAGTATTATGTAACTAATAGGGAAACGAACAGATGATTAAGATAGTAATTGGCACTGTTGCTCATAGACATCTCACAAAGACATCGGCAGTGCTTTAATTTGGACCCATACTTAACGAACTTGATGAACTTATAAAACTCACGGAACCCATCACAAAATCTATAATATTCGTACCCGGCTTTATATTACCCTAATTATAACCCAGTGCAGAATTTCATATTCCTGTTATAGCTGAACATAAAACAGGATAGTTCCAAGTTGAAATGATAATTCCAGGTTTATTCGTGAACTTCTATATCAGCTGCGACTCCTGTTTAGATGTGGGAGTTAATGAACAAAGTTAGTCTGACATCTTCCCAACTATGCAGGTTGCGGCCTTCTATGTCATTTGCTGTAATTTCTGGGCCTATAAACGTCTTCCGTTTAGATTCAGCGCAATTTCAATGATTTATTAAATTGTAATTACGGATTATTACGGGTGTTTGGGTTCAAGTAAATTCATTGTTAGGTTTAGGGAGTTTTGTGAATTCTTAGTTAAGTATTCACGCTATATTAATTTGACTAAGGTTCATATGGGTCATCACTCATAATATAAGATTTATAAAATAAAATATTATAGTAACAACGAATTAAGACAATGTTAAAAATGATGATTTTGAACCTGTTGTACATAGCTTCCCCACCAAATTGACTTAAATTTATTTTCTACTTCTCATAATAGAAAAAAATCTCATAAAATCCACATGCAATCGGCACAAGTCTATAAAGAGGAACACGTGGCAGGAATCGTAACAAAGTTGTCCCCTTTCAGGGTTCGCAAACGGGCCCTTCGCAAATTTCCTCCGTTATTGTATCATGTTGTTTAAGCAAGAAGTTGTGTAGATTACCATGCAAACATGCCGTGGAGTGTGAAATTACACAAGTTGCTATATTGAGGCTACCTTACATACATTTTAATTAAACGAATGTTATCCTAATGGTCAAAATGGTTATTGAAAATTTGGGGTAAAAATGACTTTATTTCTACTCCTATTGGAAAGTCGAATTTCCTTTCCTTTCTGTAATTAACAAAACAGTGTGATATACCTCAATGAGCTCAGCGTTCTCTTGTTTTTAATTCAAGGAAGTGAATGTCCAAATTGTCGCGAATAATTCATTGGTACTCGTATGCTTCCGTCGTAGCTGACATTGCTGCTACGCTTGAAGAGACATTCATGCCTCATGCGTCATGCGGAAAGCACACGTCATTTCCGGTGACATATCTTATATGAAAAAGAAAATATAGATAGGTATATCGATACAGTAGGTATGTACGACAAGAATGTGACCGGCATATTTTAAAATTTTGGAATGAAGTTTATAAAAATAAATATTAGGCTATACCGAAGTCGGCTTTGCACCACTTGAAAGGCGGAACATGGTATCGAAGTATTGGATTAGTCCTCACAGTTTCCTGATGCCAGTCCAACTACAAACAACACAAAACTACAAAATTTTCATTTTTGTTCGTAGATGAAGATTAAAGGAAGGGCAAAAGATACAATAACCGTAGCTGAACTAACTCGTGAACTGAAAACTGCGTGGAGGTCTTTACCTCGCAGCTATGCTAAAATACTTACGGAAAGTATACCACGAAGACGGCAAGCGATTATGGACAATACTGTAGATTAAATGCCGTATTAATATTAAAGCATACAACAGCAATAAAATAACTAACTGATAACAATTTCATCGTTTGATATTTCTAAGGTTTTGATTAAAATTTGGCGGTCACGCTCTTTACGTACATAGTGTACATACAATTATTGTAGTGCATTTTTCCGTTGTGGGAGGGAGGGAGGTGCCACGCATGTCTTGCAAAGTAGACTAATACTAACTTAATAACAATAGATTTCCGCAAAGTAACGCCTGATACTATTAACTATACCATTTACGTAGTAAAATGTTATCGACAAATAGAATAGACGTTAGAACAATTCGCTAGTGTCAAACGCATGATAGAAATGTTGATTGTACCATACTTCTTCAAACCTAAGGCTAATCAAAACGTGACTATTGTGGACGCCATATGCCCTTATGTTCGATATTTAACTACATTCTATGTCCATATTATTCCAATAATTAAATTACAATATTGTAAAAAACTGTATATTCCAATTAATTCAAATGTTGCGTAATTTTTAGATCAGCCTATATTTATACGAATACTTGAAACAGATTGGGGACAAGTTTTCAACGTAAATCTCTTTAAATCTGTCTATGAGAAGCAAATAAATTATTCACGTAAGTATAGATTACACACACAGACAGACAGATGACAAAGACATGTATTCTAGATCAAAGATCTTTTAAAAGTTTTAGTTTTAAAACTTTTAAAAGATTGGAACGGCTTTGGAAAACTTCGTGAACGTTTATTTAGGAAACCTCCTGGTACATACTGTCGTATCGTCAGTTTACTTCTAATCGTGTCATCTCATCGTATATCAATTTTTGATTTTATTTGCACTATCAACCGCCATAGTTTTATTAGTTAGGTACATTATTCATCATAAAATTAAGCGTACAAACTACTCAGAACCTTTGTGTAACAGACACCAATACTTACTTTTGTAAGTTCAGCCCAAAGCTTAGTACCACATTCCAGTATTAAATTCCCTATGATGCCATGATGAGAGCCAGTTGAACTCACGTTAAAATTGTTTGTGTAATATGAAAGGGCTTATAAAACTCGTTAATAAACTTTACATAAACTCGTATTTGAGTATCCAGAAACTTAAATCTTGGCGTGAACGGATTATTCAGGGGGTTAAATCAAGCCATGGGTTCAATAGATTTGCGCTTTTATGGTTCTCCGACGTAGGGCTACCTGCCTGAATATATTTTGCGCTCTATTTGATGGGATAGTGTTGTATTTTTTTTCATTGCGACATTGTTGAGTTAAAATTCGCGTTACACAAATTTAAATTAATAGGTAAGAAATGTATTGATATTATAGTAATGAGGGTAATGGGTAATTATAGTCATTCAAAGCATATTCGTATTGTATAAATCCTGCTAATATTATTTTGAAGGTTTCTTTCGGATGTATGCATGTTCGTTATTTTCATGAAAGGGGTTCGATCATTTTTGTATAGAACCTGGCATACCTATAACTTCACCATTTTGAAAAAACCTCGTTTCGGTGGTCAGTGATGAAACATGGATGTGATGAAGTGTCTTAAATTTATAGTTTCTGAGATATTTGAGTTCAAAAATAAAAATAATTTAATTAATATTAATAAACTCAAATATCTCAGAAAGAATATCACGACATTTCATCACTGAATACTTTTTGATCATAATCATTTAGTCTATCGATTAACACATGTTTTATCAATGTCCGCCGAAACTAAGATTTTTGCTTTATTTTTCTACGGATTTGAACTCAAATATCTTAGAAAGTACATCATTTACGACATTTCATCAATGAATACTTTTTAATTGTAATCATTTACTTCGTTGATTGACGCATGTTTCATCACTGGCCGTCGAAACAAACATTTTTCAAAATGGCTGTACTTGTAGGTATGCCAACTGGGTTCAATGACTTTTAGCACACACATAGACCTTAATCTGGAATAACATAATAAGGTGCTTTTTATCCCGGAAAACACGGGCGAAGCCGCGGACCGAGCTATGGTATTTACATCAATTATGAATTAGTATGGATCGGTGGTTTTAAGAGATGATATTGTATCAATGAAATACAATATCAAAGGCCCATCATACAAAAAAATCCATGTACCTAAATCGTTTTACGTTTTACATTTTTCTTTATAAGATATTTTAAAGAAATGTTATTGTTATAAGCTATGAACAAGTGTTAGTAAAATAACCTAACATGAACCTCATTTTCGCAAGAAATAAAAATATACAATCGTAAACAGAAAATAAATTTTACATTTCGTGGGAACCCTATCGGATTATTCCACGAGTTCCAACCGTACTAAACTTATACTGCTTTGGGTGAAAGTTGATTGTATTTTAACAAGATTTTACTTTATTTCAATATTTGTAGCAAACCTGAAATAAAATGCACTTCAACTTATCCGCACCTCTGAGAAATTTTTCATCCAATAGGTATTTAAGAAGAATTTGAAGTAAGTACAATAAATCAGAAGAATTAATTAAATTAATTTAAAGATAGTTTGAAAATAATGACAAATTAATTGTCAATCAATTTGATTTTAATAAACTATCTGGTTCCAGGTGTGTAATAAAATAAATGTTTGAAACGTTCTAATAGTCACATAGTTCATAGTCAGTGACTAAGTACTATAATACAATACATCAAACGAATATTGTGAACACCTATTTACCGGCATACTAATTAGACATGCAAGTACCTATTTCAGATGAAGTATTGCAAGAAGTATGGAAACGATATAAAGTTCTGTGATCTGTCTTTATATTCGCTGCATAATTAAGCACAAACGTAAGTTGCACGGTTCCGACTTATTAATGCTGACTGTATGCATCTCGAAGAAGAAATTAGTTGAAACTTTATAACACGTGCTTGTTCGTTAAACTTAATAGTAGATGGCTATCTCTTACTGCGCTTATTAATACTCTTTGAGTAATTTTTCTAGAACTTCTGTAGATAATTTTGAAAGTTATATTCTTATGGGGCGCTTGGAAAAAATTATGAGAGTAAAATGTTTACGATGCGACAGCCAAAAAGCAACATGATGAAGGTGCGTGATACTAGGCACACACTATTTGTTCATTAGGGTTCATTGTGGTTTCTTTTTGTAATCTCACTAATGTCCTTATGTTCCTATCGATTTTAATATGGAAGTACGAGTATAATCTCGCAGGTAATGAATGTCTTTCAGAGCTTTAAAATTGTATTTATGTATTTTCCAAAATTCAAAGAAAAATACTAGGTGGCAGACAGGAATTCAAGGTCACAGTCTTAAACACCGAGTATTTAATCTAAACAGCAATACACCAAGAAAACGATCAGCAGAAAATTTAAAAATCTAAAAACATCAACGAATTGACTGTACTGAAATGGTAAGTTAGATATGTTACCGGCAAAACCCGATTTCAGGTTAAACTAGTTTGGCCTAGGTTAAACTAGTTTGGCGCGACACGATTAGACAAAACTAGTTTCTCGTCAATAAGTTTGGCTTATGTTTAACTTACCACCAAATAAATCATTATTAACCCAAAAGTAGTAAATGATCACCAAAATTAAAACAGCATTTTAATGTAAAGTTATTACCAAAGATGGTAATTCATTTTTTGATTCACAAACAGGTTTCCGAACGTCTCCGGCGCTGCGGGAAGTGCAGCCCCTCCGCCCTTGCGTAACAAACTGCAGGCACTCCATGCAGTTGGTTACAACGGGCTCCGCGCCTCCGGGGTTTACATTCACTCTAGGGGTAGGGCAGACTAGTACCAAGTGGGGGCGGGGTTGACTAAGTCGGTTTTGTAACCATTTCGACCTACATCTGGAAATTAAAAGAATCCAAAAGAAACAATATATACGCGAGCAGTTAATTTGGTGATCATTTATTACATTTGGTGTTCGAATACAATTTGAAGTGCAGTCGTGACTAAAGTAGCTGTAATTTAAGAGGTTTAAAGCACAAAGATTTGTCGAATAAATATAAATCCGTAACAATTCGGTTCTAATCAGTTTTAGACTGACGAGAAACTAGTTTTGCCTAATCGTGTCGCGCCAAACTAGTCTGGCCTAGGCCAAACTAGTTTAACCTGAAATCGGGTTTTGCCGGTAACAGATATACTATACTAAACATCGAGGAAAGTTTTCGTATCCTATCCTTTAAACCTAACTCTTTAGTTGACTGTACAGTATACATATATGAGATAAATACCTTTGGTTTCGCTATACCCTAAAGCTACCTAATCCATTCCAGTAAGGAAGGGTCACAATGGCACGTAATTCAACGCAATTCCAATGTATCGTGCCGGACCACACGTGTCGGTGTCAATTCCATTATGGGATACATTTATTGACGTCTTATTATGGCTACGTACGCCCTGCGCCTGACATGGCCCGCTGTTTGCGCCTAATTTAATTATAGACTGCCTCTTTATTTGGGAAATGTATTAATTAGCTGTGAGTAAATTCGGGTAAATAGCCTAGTGGTTTGAAAGTTGGGTCTTCTGAACGTAGAGACGTGAGTTTGAATTCTGCTCGAACCTCTAATTTTCACCTAACCTCGAAGTTATGTGCGTAAAAGTAAACTATCACTTGCACGCAACTTAAAAAATTTAATCGGGATTTAATGAACACATTAATTTAACATGTAATAAAAATTAACCATTATAAAACTAGTAGGTAAAAAATATAATCCACGTGTAGCAGAATGCATGCAAGGATGTGTTATTTCCCAAAACCGAGTGTTAAATAAGAAAGTAAAATTCGTAACCGAAAAATCTCTTGTCATTCCTTTTAAATTAACTAAAGTTTAGTACAGAAAAAACACAATGGAGGGCAAAGCTAAATCCCCGCGTACACAGTATATTATGCTTCACGTCTTTGGAGCCAATGATCCCATTCTGAAGTTATGCGATGCCCTAGTACGTGAGGAAATAGCTTCACACTTACCCAAGTGTATTGTGAAGTTTAGAAGTTACTTGCTGTTTCCGTGACCCGGTAATATACATAAACCTGTTTATACTCGTAACTACTTACGAGACCATTTTGAAACGTGACAAAAATGCAAGATCCCATTCGAATACCGATCATCTTATCATTAATATGTTATTCCAAACGATATTATAAACCTTTTTTACCCATAATGTATTTGGTTATCTATGTTTGGTTAGGAACCTTATGTTAATCCATTGTCCACAGTTGGTTTCTCTCCTATTTATTAAGCAGAACTAGAGCATATTCATGTCTACTCTACGTGCTTTGAACCCAAACATGTTTTTGTATCTTATGCCCAAAGAACTGCAATTTAAGGGAGATCTGGTGCCAATACTAAGCCAAAGTTTGTGACTTGGAATACCAGTTCCAATTAGTTGGAAGGTTAGTTACAGTTAGGCCACCCCAAGTATTGACGGGGGCCAAAGGATTTCAACATTGCTTAAATTCGAAGATAATAGTTTCGACAGCGTTAGCGTTTATAAGCGATCACGAAATTTGCAACTAGCGCTCATTATTTAACTTCCAACAGCAACCAATGTTTATCTCACCAATGACTTAAAGCATCAGTCTATGGGTGAGGTCACCAAAAATGCTTTTTTTGATGACTACAGTATCCTTAAACTTCAATCAACTTCAAATTTAAAAATTAAATAAAAACCCGTCTATCAAAAAAACTATCATGATATAACTATGTACCTTTTCGAAATCCTTGTGGTGAGATGTTGAATTTGATACCCTTATTGTTACGTTATTCGATTTATTTTTATTTTTTGATACTTCAAACAATGGCATTTCACAGCCATCATATTTGTTTTTATTTTACTTATCTAAGAACACCTGGGTTATCAAGACGAATCTAAAGATATCTTTATTACATACATACATACATACATACATACATACTTACATACATTCATACATACATACATAGTACATACATACATACATACATACATACATACATACATACATACATACATACATACATACATACATACATACATACATACATACATACATACATACATACATACATACATGCATCCATACATACAAGATACGCACGAAAATCATAACCATTCCGGCAGTCGGGTAAAAAAGTGTTATGTGAATCTACGTACTGTTTGCTTTTGCTTTCATTGAAATTCATTGATAGATTATTTAGTAAATGTAATCTTTTAATTGGAACTCTAAATTACAAAGGTTTGTTACATTGAAGCGCCGCAAATAGAGTGTTACTCTTCCGTTACTGTTATGTTATTTTTCCTATACTTAGTAACATAAACTTTTATGTGGATGCTAATTTGAAGGATTTACCCCTTAGTACTTAAGTACCTATCGACCTATAAACGTATAAAATATTGCTCGCATAATCGGTTGGAAATTTATTATGCTCTAATTAGTATGAAGGCTTGTACCCTACGGGTGCTGATTGTCCCTAACAATAGACTGGATAAGGTAACCTTTAGAAGAAAAATGTTCACCGGAGACTTGCCATAATAAGAACATTGTTTAGTAATTATCTTTAGTATTTATTTGTAGTTATTAAAAGAGATCAACAACGGAATTCTACGCAGGAAGCAATAACATTAGTAAACAGTCAAATCGTGTCGTCGTGGTAAATGTATGAATATGTTGCCAAAATCTTAGTCAAGGTGAGCAGACGTGAGTTCTTGCACCTGTGTACTAAGTCAGGGCACGAATACCCATGAAATCCGCATAACAAAATGTTAATAAATTCGCAGCTTTCTATGTGTAACAGGCCATTTCCGTATCACTCATGGTTCCAGGAATGTGCGCGTTAAGCGTCAAGTAACTGTGCTAAGTTATGAATATAACTAAGCACAGTGCTAAGTTTTGACATCTACGTGACATGAATATTATTTCATTACTATTGTTATTAATTACACTGTTATTTATTAAATTTTAATTGTTGTTAGATATTAGATTTATGAATTAATATAAATAAGTATTGACATTTTTAAGATTAATTATAATTATTTGACTGTTCGTTATTGGAACTTGAACTTGAAATAGTATTAAATAGGATTTATAATTTAATAATATAAAAATTATGTTAACTATTGGAACAATATATTATGTACTAACAATAGGTATAAGAAATCAATAATACTAACGCATCATTCTACTGACCTGTAATGTTAGTATGTTTATGGACAAATAAATAAATAAATAAATATGCAAAATTCAAATATTTTTCTTAATATCGTCGTTGTTGGGACGAAAAATAAAGAAAAAAACAAAACACTCACCAATGTGCTGTTCCCGTATAAGGTATCGTAGGACTCTGCCTTCGATGAGACGTTCCTTAGCTTACAGGGCTTCTTCAACGGTGGCGGTGGCTGCCCATGCTTGGGGGAAGGAGATGGCTGCTGGTTCCCTGCGATACCAACTCCCACATGGTTAGCGCTGTTCTTATTCTCTTTCTCTTTCACCAACTTGCTGTTATGCGTCAGGTTGTTCTTCGTGAAGTTCCCGAGATGCTCGAACATGGTTGATAGGTGCTGGGACATCATTTTGGTTCTCTTCAGATGAAACCAGTCCTTAACCAAATTCGCACTTCATACACATGACTGTTCGGTACACTTACTGTACTTTTAAAAAATATGTTTTTTTATTCCACTACATTTGCTATGAAAATTCGTCTCATGAAAGTAACTAACATTAATAAAATTATCATTAACATAGTATTGTGATTGGTTTTATGATTATTACGTTGTGTAAAGTATGTTTAGCGTGCCGTAAAATTATTGAAAGTGCAAAATGAAATACAACCCAAAAAAAACTTTATTTCTCTCAGATTTCTTTACATTTATATTTACAAATACACAGTGGGGGCATCCTTCTAAGTAAATATATACCTGTGTCAGGATGCCCCGCTCTTTCATAATAGGTAGGTACCTAGGTAGTACCTAGTAGGTACTAGGTTACAATAAAAATTAAGACACATGTATTTCCATTTTTAAATAGGTATTAAGTTAAGTTACGGATTAAAGGATAATGTGTGTGTGAGAATGTGTATTTGTGTATGTGTGTGATTGACTGAGATACATACTTTGTTAGATATTAAAAAAAATTATATAAGTACTTTCAGTAAAAATGTGTGAAATATATATTTTTCAATAAGTATACGTGATATATTTTACATAGGTGCACATCCCACGCGGCTTAACTTTGACAAACGCTGTTGAAAGGCACATATCTTTTGACTATGCCTAGTCATTCAACCGCAAATACTTACAAGCTAGTGAACGTTCAAGTATCTACATAGATACTTCTAAAGTAAAGAAGCGCCGAGGGAGGAAGAAGGGGACACATTTTACCACTTTGGAAGTGTCTCTCGCGCAAACTATTCAGTTTAGAAAAAAATGATATTAGAAACCTCAATATCATTTTTGAAGACCTATCCATAGATACCCCACACGAATGGGTTTGATGAAAAAAATATTTTTGAGTTTCAGATCAAAGTATGGGGAACCCCCAAAATTTACTGTCTTTTTTCTATTTTTGTGTGAAAATCTTGATGCGGTTTACAGAATACATCTATTTACCAAGTTTCAACAGTATAGCTCTTATAGTTTCGGAAAAAAGTGGCTGTGACATACGGACGGACAGACAGACAGACAGACAGACAGACAGACAGACAGACAGACAGACAGACAGACAGACAGACAGACAGACAGACAGACAGACAGACAGATAGACAGACAGACAGACAGACAGACAGACAGACAGACATGACGAATCCATAAGGGTTCCGTTTTTTGCCATTCGGCTACGGAACCCTAAAAATGATTGTAATAATATACTTCTTAAGTGAATAGCGGATAAAAAACTTAACCCCCAAAAACGTGATTAGGTACCGTTGGACTAAACTAGATGGTACATATTTTTAACGCGTAATTTTTTTTCAACACATTCATAGTAATTTGCCGAAGAAGTAACCTACTCCTTTTTTGAAACTGGTTAATAAATGAGAATGAATATCCTGCTTTAGCCTTCCAAATAAGTTTCTGTCTCATCCTAGCTAACTTTTCAAAATTTGTATCTTAAATTCTCTCCCTTAATACACAGGGTATTCCAATCCATTTGTTTCATCAATAAAGTGACAAAGATATCACATTACTCTTCCGACAATGGCGCACATCTTTGTGTGAAAATGAATTATGAACGAAGCATGACATTGGTCTATTGTGCCAGGTACCAGAATATCGTTACCTGTACTCAATATCACTTATGTTTAAGGAGACACATGTCTTCACACATGTGAAGGTAAGAATTAAAGACAGAAAATTAGGTGTATATTGCAGGGCACTGGCCTCTCACCTATGTTCAACGTATGACAACGCTTCTCTAGGTAGCGCCAAAAACTACCATGATAACCATTGATAACTATGCTATTATTATATTATATTGCTATGAATGAATGTTCCTCTATTTTTACGACCTGATTTCAAAATATTGGACTCACCATTTAATGAATGAACTTAATAAAAATAATAATCATATTTTTATACAAGAAAGTCTATCAAAAACATATCGCAATTAGAGTATGAATGAAGAGCAGTGGCATACAACACAAAAACACACGCGTAAACAAAGTAGTTATGTATATAAAAGTTGAAATAGGGCACGCGAAGACTGGATGTCTTCTCGCGAGCTATCGAGTATAAAACGAACGAAGCTGCTAGCTTATTGTGTAACCACAGAAGACATAGTACTTATAATGTGTAACTGTAACGTGAATGTGTAAGCGAATGAATGAGTTAATGCTTCACGTGAATAACCAATATCTAATACTTACATAATTTTAAAAATAAAATTAATTCATTGAATGATGTTGCGTATTTCAAAATATGAAAAAGCGTCACTTCTAGTCTGGTATCTCAAATCTTTCAAAAATCTTTTCTTTTCAGTCTCCGTTTTACAAACAAAAACTTCCTTTTTGGAGTTATGCCCTGTGAACTGTTACATAAATCAATGTGATCCTATAAAACTATTTCATTATTAAAAATTTATTTATTGTTACATAAAATCTTTGTATACTTTGCAAAATATATACTCCAACAAGTGTTTCTTTCAAATAAATGTAGGATATTTATTACAAAATACTTTATCCCATCAAACTATTATGGTGGCTAAGACAAACCCATAGATCCCGTCATCGTCGTCTCAATGGTCGAAGGGCCAATATTCCCAAATTTCCCCACTAAATTCTATGAAAGAAAGTTGTACAAAAAATAATGAGGTAATATTTTTATGAAAGCAAAACAAAGCCCGTATGATAATGGGTTTTCGAAGTTGCGTCAAAGAGAACAGATCGGGGGTAAAGTTGGTGTAAACTTTGCCTTATCTTGTCCAAGTTGTATGACACTTATCCACTTTCAGTTCGGGATCGATTGGGATCAAACACTGTCTGTATTGCGAATCGCGATTAGACATGTTCGCGTGTCGCCAGCTTTAAATGAGGTTGTAGAGGAAATATCTTTCTCTATAATTATGACGACCTGTGTGGCTGTGAGTGAGTGTGTGTGTGTGTGTGTGTGTGTGTGTGATGGTTATCATGCCGGATCGCCGTGGCAAGGGTCCAGGTTTAGATTCCCAGCGAGGCACAAATTTGAATGATGAGTTTGAATTTCTTTTCCTGGTCTGGGTGTGAGTGTTCTTGTCTCTTGTGTTGTCCATGACACTCACGACACAGGGAATCCTAGTGTGGCGCTATCAGTGTCGAGCGTTATTAATTATTTTTTCTTTTTTATCACAAAGTTATAAACGATGCCTCTCACTCTCGCTCAATGTTGTAAAAAAGCGGCGCGTAAAGAATCAATAAAATAAAATTTAAGTTTTACTCATACAAACATACTCATATCGACGTTTCCAAAAAAGCACGCTGAAATGCATGGTATTCTTAAGATCATTTTTCTCTTAAGTAATAAGTAATATGGTGTAATTACTTTTATATAGGAATACATTTATTTTACAATCAATCTACAACGTCTTCGGCTTTATGGGTAAGTTAATTTTTTAACCGACTTCACAAAAAGAAGGAGGTTCTCAATTCGACTGTATTTTTTTTATGTTTGTTACCTCAGAACTTTGGACTGGGCGAACCGATTTTGATGATTCTTTTTTTAATCGAAAGCTGGTAGCTGTCATGCGATCCCATATAAATTTTATTGAGATCTGACAATGGCATTCATGATAAAACCATATAAGTATTAAATTTTTATTAAGTAAGCGCGACAAATGGACGAATAACTCAATATCACGCCAACCGAGTTCGATGATTCTTTTTTTAATCGAAAGCAGGTGCTTGTCACGTAATCCCACATAAATTTTAATGAGATCTGACAAGTAGCTTTTGAGTAACTTTGAAGTCGGTTATTTTTTAACCGACTTCAAAAAAAGAAGGAGGTTCTCAATTCGACTGTATTTTTTTTTATGTTTGTTACTTCAGAACTTTGGACTGGGCGAACCGATTTTGATGATTCTTTTTTTAATCGAAAGCTGGTGGCTGTTATGTGATCCCATATAAATTTTATTGAGATCTGACAATGGCATTCATGATAATACCATATAAGTATTAAATTTGTATTAAGTAAGCGCAACAAATGGACGATTCGAACTCAATATCACGCCAACCGAGTTCGATGATTCTTTTTTTTAATCGAAAGCAGGTGCTTGTCACGTAATCCCACATAAATTTTAATGAGATCTGACAAGAAGTTTTTGAGTAACTTTGCAGTCGGTTATTTTTTGTTAGTAAAATTTAGATTATTAACAGATTAGTTTTATAAAACGTAATCACAAACATAATAATATTATAATCTTCCGAATCACCCCAGGGGACATACTATAGGATAAAATCCTATGTCCTCATCCAGGACATGGTATATCTGTATACTAAATTTCATCTTACAACAGTGAACGCGTGAAATACAAACATCCAAACATGTTCACAAACTCACATTCTTAATATGAGGAAGGAATATTAGGAATATAATTAATATAAGGAGAAAGGATAAACATACAGTTTTGAAGCTAGGTTGACTAGTGCATGCATAATATTACGAGTATAATAACACACGAATATTTAGCTTAAAGCAAACTGGTTAGGTTTCAGATATTAAATACATTAAACTACTCGCTGAAGGGAAGCATACCAGCAACTTAATTACCTGACCGAATAACTTTTGGCGTGAAACTCCACAACATGCCAAGATTTAACCTAGTTCTCAAACAGGAAAAGGTAACCACATTCTGCAAGTGAATAATATTTCATCAAAATTTTGCAACATAATTAAAATATTACGATAAATATTTTTAAATAATTTAGATTAAAACGCTTTAGCCGAATTTCTGAATTCCTAATACTAGTTGAATCACTTAAAATATTCTTCATACTTCATTAATTCATTTAATTCTAGATTGTGTGGCGTTGCTAGCCAGGCGAATTAAAATCTTACTAACATGCATGAATGGCTTCAACCCATAAATGGCCTATTACTGAGGTCTCTCCTGGAGGCCTAGAGCCACCGTGCTGCTTCAGTGCGAATTAGCGGAGAGTTTAGTGGCCAACCCAACTATGGGGAGTTTTCTAGTCGCCCGAAGGTCTCCACTGTGGTCATAAATTTTTTGCCATTAGTGGTCATTAATCCAACATCCAACCGCGCCTGCTGTTGCTTCTCGGTTGATCACTTAGGATCACAGATTATCCCCAATAGATACCGCATACAAGGCAACTGACGCGCGCCAACACGTACGTGCATTTGCATGTTCACGACATTAGTGTCGACCAATACTGACCCGTCAAGTCCAAGTATGAATTAGAAATAGCCAATCACAGCGCATTTTATGTACCCCGCAAGCTGCGCCTTCCGCCAAATTTTGTGAGTTCAAACTCTAAGAAAATTTTACATAAGCGGTATCTATTGGGGGTAATCTGTGCTTAGAATCGACACAAGCCGCACCAGGCCACGAGTGCTTTACCATGACTGAGTGGTTCAGATCCTGGTAGTTAGTTGGCAAAACTATTTTTAACATATTGTGTTACATAAATAAATATCACTTGCAGGAGGAGTGCAACAATTCTCAGTGTGCCCAAAAGTCTTATATCTAATCAGCGCAATGTAACTGAGAAGATAATTAATTAATCCTTAACGAGATTGAAATAACGTCTAGTTATCCAATCTATTGTAAAAAAAAGTCTATTGAAATATTCGTCCTTAAATTACGTGATAGTTATTTGGTATACGCCTACTCAGTTACGGTACAATACCAGTGCTAGTGGGCACAAAAATTATTGCGTTTTATATAAAATATCTTGTTACTTGATTAGTTGAAATAAAAATAATATAAAGATAAGAAAACTCGATAAAACATACAAAACTCAACATAACTCAGCATCTCTCAACACCATTTGTTTAAGAGCCATACAATATGAGGGACACATTAAATAAACAGAGATTATTAAAGAAAAATAAGAACTATAAAATTTCTTTCCGTGATCATATTATAAAAAAGCGATAGTCAAATATGAGGCATAAAAACATATTAATATTCAGATGAAGACCTCGTAAAGTTTTATCATAGCTATGTATGTTTAAAACACTTTGAGAGTTTATAAGGAGAGTCATGAATCAAAATTATCAAGTAAATGGACCTATGAAAATTCATTTCAAACTGATTTGATAACGCTAAGGAAGCGTAATTGAGTGCAAATTGGATGTCACATTGTTTGTATATTTTACACACGCTTCGATGAAACGGTACTTGATAACGTCTTTTATTATTGAAAAGGCATTTTATACTCATTTCTTTCACATTCATTCCGTTTCACATTTATTCCTTGACATGACATTTTACCGCGCTGGGCTCGAATCAGAGGTCGGGAATATGACGAATGCATTCAAGAATATGGGCTAATGTGATCTTGTGAAGTTTTATAAATCACATTTGTGGGTAAGTGCAGCTTCAATTATAATAGATAAAGTTCGGACTATGGTTCGGACTACTGACTATGGTTTTATTTAGATAAAGCTTCTAACTCTTAGATGCAAGGTTATCATAGCGTGGGGTGTTTAATACGTAATTTGGATCAACTAAAAATTTCATAAAAATTATATAGCAGTCAATACAAAAACAAAAACAGGTAATATTATAGCTAAATACAATTAAAAAACATAAATGTAATTAATATAGAGTTTTGACAAAGTAAAATATGTTATGGGTGACTCTGAACACTTTACACCAGGAAATTGATCTGTTTGAGTTGAATAGGATTATTCGTTTATATAACTTAATTAATATAACTTTATAATATAAGCTGATTGATGTTGTATCTACATGGAAGATCTTCTAGAAAAATTATTAACTGATCTATATGTACCTATAATGTCGTTATTTAGAGCAATTATTTTTTTAGACATTTTGTCTGTTTGTCAGTGCGTTTATTTTCTATAATCTCGGAAACCAATTTGGATACATTCAATACATACGGCATAGAAAGAACGCTTACTGCAGCGAAGCGAATGCGGTTACCAGTTTTACGGACGTTTTTGGAAAGAAAGAAAACATATTTATTCCATCAGAATTTACCGTACCTGTAAGTTATAGGTAGTTAGCGTTAAATAATAGCGAGGACAAAAATCAAAAATTATAAACCCTCCAATAAAAACGCGAACAATACAATTCAATCTGAATTGAATTGCATTGAATAATATTTTGAATTCTATTGATTCCTATGTCGAGAGTGTCATGGACAATACAAATAGGATATCACTAACACACATGACCCGAGAACAAACAACTGTGTTACTGAACTTACTGATATGTTATATCTATCTGTCCGAGACTAGAACAAGAACCTTTACCTCTGCAGATAATTAATGATACCGAGTTGATGCCATAGATGTTAAGTTCGTCTTATCTAACAGTGATGACGATATCAGGCAACCAAACCTTCGCGGCCTTACAATGAAATTGTACATACAATATTCAAGGATACTAAATATTAAAATTTTAGAGTAAGGAGCGACGGAACCTAAAAACATCGTGAGAAACACCAAATGGTGAATATATTTTAATTCTATCGCAAGGAGTGAAAAATGGATTACCAATATAATTTTAGATCACCTGGTCTAAAAACACTTAATTTAAACATCAGTTGAGGGTTTTACACGAACCTTTAACAAATTCTTATTGAAAAATGAAGAATTGATGATATTTTGTGGGAAGGGTTTCTTAAGAAACTAATAATCATTTTATTTTAATTTTTTCATCATATTATCTTATTATTAATTATTTCATCTTATTATTGCTACTGAAGCCCTCATAATCTCTGCTGATAAGTGATCAGCTCAGTTGAGCAACAGCGAACGCGGTCGGTAGATGGATGGGTGCCCGCTTGAGGCAAAACTTTTTTAAGCGCTTCCGAGCATTGTAGGGCACGTAAAGCTATTGGTTCCGGTCTTTTTCATTAGTTAACAATCGTTGGAGGCCACCGGACACCATCAAAACTCCAGACACTTGGGTTGTTCACCGACCTTACCACCAATCCGTATTGGAGCAGCATGGTGGAGTGTGCTCTAGGCCTCCTTATGAGGAGAGATTCGTACTCTGTAGTTGTCAGTTTTCTGTTAACTTGTTAGAAGTTTTCATGCCACCTGAGGGGTTCCGACATAGCTTAACGACTGTGATCTTGCGATAACAACCGGGACCGACAGCTTTACGTGCCCTCCGAAGCACGGAAATGCTCAAGAAATTTTTGTTACTAATCACCCATCCTAATAGCAACCGCGTCCGCCGTTGCTTAACCTTATCGATCACTATGACCGATACAAGCCTCTGGAAACTAAAGTTGCACAAATGAAACATTTTTCTCTCTCAATATCTTACTCGGTTCCAGTTGATTTACAGATGTTATTACTGTCACTGTTGGTCCCTACAGTGATGTCTATATAAAACAAGGGACATTTTAATCTAATGTCATTTTTATCCAGCCTGGGCAAGTTGGGCAACGCTGCGTAAGGGATAACATGAGAAGTCGACCGCACTTCTTTATGACAAATAGTAGTAGAAGTGGGATCAATAGAACGTGTCTATATCTCAATTGGAAAGCTTAAAGAATATCCTAGAATTACACTTCACCTCGTTGTTCAGTGGAAAGTAAATATTTACAATAAGTAACAGAGAAATTCAACAAGTTTGCACAAAATATTCGTGGTGGTCGGCGTTCAGAAAACTATAAATCCATCATTTACCAATTTGTCGCATAGCAATTTCTTAATTTTAATGTCAATTCAGAACAATTTGATACAGGCTTGAGGAAGGATTTTAAAAAGTTAATTATATAAAACACGAGTAACCGCCCTCGCTTTGCTTCGGTTTTCTTATTTTTTTATACCTTGGGTTACATTATTGGAGTTTTATGAAGGATCCCTAATTTATTGAAAATATAATATAGCCTATGTTACTCGGGGATAGTGTAGCTTCCTAATAGTGAAAGAATTTTTCAAATCGGTTCAATAGTTTTGGAGCCTATTCAATGCAAACAAAAAATCAAATCTTTCCTCTTTATATATTAGTATAGATATCCCATGTATTTTCAACAGTGAACTATTTTTGTTTTCATAATTTAATTTTTTTTTTATTAGCAAAACAAGTTTTTGTAAAATGCGAACTTATTTTTATCATATATAAAAGTTTTCTTAGAAATCTGGTAACTAGTGCGCGGAAAACAAAACTATTATTCTTGTGTATTTTATTAGCTCAGCACTCGCTTGCAGAGGAAATGTGAGCTTTTAATTCTTGCACAACTATTTCGCAGTAGGAACCTCTCGTAAAAGGAATTTCGCTCTAAAGTTGAACCCAGCTATAATTTCTATTTGTTTTACTACAAGAAATGAAGTTACAGGGTTTATGTGAAATTTATAAAAATTTAAATTTAAATCATACGAGTAATACATAGGCTTAAAACGACAAGAACCCTTTACATGTAATTTAAATGTTATCAAAATATTCTCCAGCAATACAGGAGCAGAGTGATTCGGTATAACCACAGAAGAAATAATAGTACTTATAATGTACGAGTAACCGCCCTCGCTTTGCTTCGGTTTTCTTATTTTTTTACACCATTGGGTTACATTATTGGAGTTTTATTAAGGATCTCTAATTTTTTGAAAATATAATATAGCCTATGTTACTCGGGGATAGTGTAGCTTCCCAGCAGTGAAAGAATTTTTGAAATCGGTTCAGTAGTTTTGGAGCCTATTCCATGCAAACAAAAAATCAAATCTTGCCTCTTTATATATTAGTATAAATAACTCTACACGTCCCGAGTGATCGACACGAGAGACTCGTGACACGTTCCCTGTAGTGAGCCATAAATAGGCTCAAAGTAGCAGGTTTTTTTTTCATAAAATATTTTATTCAGTCTATCATTATGTCCTTAAATTATCGCTCGTTCGTAACCGGACACACTGCATCGACGTCACCTTATTATCACGCTATTTTCTATTATACTTGCAAACAGAACGATTTATGAGCGAATGATAAAAGAATACGATCTAAGGGAAAATCTTCCTTGAAACCCTAGCTTCCTTTAAATTACATTAGTAATTCATAGTAATTGTTCAATCTTTGTAGAAATATACTAGATCAAACACAAGGAAAAGTAATTTGTTCTTTCCAAAGAAATGGTTCCTTTGTAAAACAACACCTGTGATGTGAGCAATACATCCACCTACCTTGTAATACGAACTAGTGAAATTTGATTTTTAGTTTATACTGAACTTATTATTAGGAAAACATTTTGGAATTCTTCTGGACATCTGACTGTCGGATTTTGGGTTTCGTACCCATAGGACCCATATTCGGATGAGCCAAACAGCAGATGAGCAGATGATCCACCTAACGATAAGCGTACAGTCGGCCTCAGAAGTAGCTTAACATTATAGTACTTTGTAATAGTAACTGTTTCGACGGTTTCCTAACAACGTCTATGACAAATTCAAGAAATGTAATGTGACAAGGTACTATAATTATAAATTTTACTAACAAAAAATAACCGACTTCAAAGTCTCAAAAACTACTTTTCAGATCTCGTTCTAATTTATGTGGGACCACATGACAAGCACCTGCTTTCGATTAAAAAAAGAATCATCGAAGTCGGTTGGCGTGATATTGAGTTATTCGTCAATTTGTCACTCACATCTTAACACAAATTTACGACTTATGTAGTTTTCTCATGGATGCCATTGTCAGATCTCAATAAAATTTATGTGGGACCACATGACAGCCACCAGCTTTCGATTAAAAAAACAATCATCAAAATCGGTTCGCCCAGTCCAAAGTTCTGAGGTAACAAACATAAAAAAAATACAGTCGAATTGAGAACCTCCTCCTTTTTTTGAAGTCGGTTAAAAATGTTAAGCTACTTCTGAGGCCGACTGTACCATTGTCCTCATGGATATCAGCAACACCAAAGACATCACTGATGCGTTACAGGCCAAGAAAGAAAGAAGAAAAAGAAAGAATGGCTCTCAAGCCCCCAGAAGAACTCGACGAGTTATTTGGCAACTGACTCAAGCAAGAGGTTGCTAAAAATGGACGAAAAAATTATCCTCCCAAAGACACGTTATTTTCATATCTAATGATAACCAACTATAAAGGAGGGCAAGAAAACTTTCAGAGTAGGGGAGGCAGCCTTAAACTTTTTATTTTATGTTACCCCTTTATCGGCACAATAACTTGTTAATCCATGCTAATAAGGGGTCCGAGTTTGATCTAAATCGCGAACATGACGAAACTATAAAGGTTCTGTTTTGACTATGGAACCATATAAATTGGTATAGATCGAATCGGTAGTTATTAAACGAATCCAGTAAAAAAATAACCGCCTTCAAAATAAGGAATAACTCAAAAACTGCTAGTCATATCTCACTCAAATTTAAGTGGGACTACATGACAAGCACCAGCTTTCGATTAAAAAAAATCATCAAAATCGGTTCACCCAGTCGAAAGTTCTGGGGTAACAAACATAAAAAAATACAGTCAAATTGAATACTTCCTCCTTTTGAAGTCGGTTAAAAAGTAAATCTTAAGTTAAGGTCTTACCTACCTATTTTATTTATGTAAATAGAAGATAAAAGAGCAGACCCGCATTATTTCTGGCGTGAACGTACCTACGTTATTTCTTCGAAACTTCGGCCAAAACACGTAAAACATTGAGAAATTATGCCCTTAACAGGACGATGCTCAAAGTCTGTAGGATTTTTTCCAGGAATTACAAAAAAATCCGTGGAATATTAATTTCTATAGGTACTTACGTAACGGATGATACTGATCCTGGAGTATACTCAATTAAAAATAAATACTCTTTTTACTTGTCCTCTACTTAAAAAATCTTAAATAAAAGCTCTTAATCGACATTTCTTATTTCAGTAATCTAAATGTCATAGATTAGAAGTATTAAGAACTTTAAATTTATTTCATTATTTTACTTATCTTCGAGGATTTTTATGGTTTCAATAAGGCCCTGGTGAATACCAAACGACATCCTGCTAGTGTTACATCCTGGACACTTTCGTGCGTAATAGTTTATTGTGTGATGTTAGTTTTATTGCCATTATGTTATACATTATAACATGACGTAAATGGCGTCCTGACGATAAATAATCTGACGATAAATTATTGTTTGCTTTCTGAACATGTCTTGTATGAAATAAAACTTTTATTTATTGATATTTTACTACAGAAGACATAATATTAACTATACTTATTTTGCTAGATTGGAATTATTCAGAAAGTAGTATTTTTTTCAGTGTATGTGTGTTCTTTCTTTTTTATGATTATTTTACATAAAATATAACAATAAATAAAGTAATATGTATGTAGTAAATTTATTTCAAATATTTTAAGACCAAAATAGTTTTTTACTTAAATATATTTTATTGATATTTAAATAAATAATATGTTTTTAAGTTTCTTTGAATATTAAATTGTGTAAGTTAATGCGCACTTATTTATTGTGTATTAAAATTACGCTATGATTTTTTTATATTATTTATTAATGTTTAAACCTATTGATTCTTTTCAAGAGACGAATTTCCATTAAAAAAATTTTCAAACAAATCTTACATCAGAAACTTGCGCAAACTTTAAAAAGTTTGTAACTCGTCAGAAGTTGTTCGCCAGTGGCGTTTTAAACAATAAAAAAGTTTTTTTTCACTACGAATTTTCGGAGTACCAGGGTGCATCCGGGTGCGACCGTATCCGACTGAGTCTCCGCGGCAACTGCTAGTTGACCATCCTCCGTCGACGTCGAAAGCAGCATTTCTTCAGCAACTACCACGCATGCGTTGTCTAAACTCCGCCCACTAAAACTTTTTAACGCATACAACCTTTACGGAACTTACTTTGTGATTTATTCAATAGGCATTAATAAGTTTACGATTAATTACCTATTGTGTTCTAGTTATGTACGTATGATTTATAAGTGCGCTGAGTAGGTCGTCTTATTCGTCATTTACTTGGCTTATGGAGGTCTTACATGATCAAGTGTACTTGTCAAGTTTGCAGTTTGACTTGTGCTCATGCCTAAGGTTTAGCTCTGGGTTAAAGGCTCTGTTGTCGTTGGTCGGATCTATGCTACAGATCGTGTTAATTAAATGCAAATAAGTTGATTGAATGTGCAATTTTTAAGCGCTTCCGTGCTTGAAGGGCACCATCGATTTTGAAATATCTACTGTTCTATATTATTGGGGATTATATTTTAATTACAACAATAATTACAATCATATTTCTGCAAAAAATAAGGTTTAGTATAAAATAAATACACTTCAATTTATAAGTTTAAAATTCTCACCAAAACACTTTAAAGCGTTATGGCGTCCCTTGTGACGTCACGCCTCAGGAAAGTAATAGACAAGATATCATTGTCAGTATTGTCATATTCGTTTGTTTACTGAAGCGTGACGTAATTCGCGCTGATTGACACTAATTGGCGTTCAAGATATCATGGCGGCTTGCCGTAGGGTGTAGTTTGATTTTATCAAAAGTATTGTTAATCTCGTTCATAATAATACGATAAATGCTTGTTTTGTAACCATTAATAGTTTTCATTAAATAAATACATAATTTTTGTGATTTTTACTTACTCTCATCATGCCTATTGTCATTAGATAGCAGTTGTTGAATCATAAAGGTGGCTCCTTCCGCTTTGGCAACTGAACCTTCCACTGCACAACAATCCTGCAGTAGCATAAAGTATGCTCTGAACTTCCTCTTCTACGAAGTAACACCCTTGCAATAAGATGCCGGTTGTTGTCATATTGTCATGAAAATTAGTAATTACATACATCAACGAATGTTACTTACGACACATAAAAAGTAATGCAATGTTTGTGTCGTAGCGCGTAGACACTTTTAAGTAGGGTTGCCACATATAAGGCATACGTATTACACAGTACATTAATCCTACACACACATAATGAAAATAAATTCCCTTAGTATGCTGCTCATATGCTGCTATAGTTTTTCTCTTCTTTTACCTTCATTTGAGCCGTCCATACGATGTTTTATCACCACGTTTTTGCGTCATAATCTGCTATGGATATTAAACGTCGACGGACTAAGCGACAGGCTCTATTTCTCCTAAACCCCAAAGACATTGTTTTTTTTCCGGTGACTTACATTTAAGCCAGCTTCGGTCGGGATCGGGCTGAGGTAAAATACATTCTGTAGTCCTCAAGGGCTTACTTTAAGGGAAAACTTATTATTTGTTACTTAGATGTTACTCTTTTTTAAACGGTTTTATTTAGCTTGCCCTGTTAGGGTCCAATCTTGCAAGCTAAATTAGAACAACTTACTTCATTTCATCCTACGAAATTAGGATATTGCTATGTTTCCGATGACAATAAATTTTTATAATAAGCATGACCTGATAATCCATCCATGGATTGATGGATGATGGATGGATAGCATGACCTGATAATACTTTTAGGGTAGGCTCCAGACGAGAGAACTCCGTAATGGTTTACAGCAAGGTCTCAATTTTTTTTCTTTAATTCCTACGATGACAAAATAAAACCGTTTCTTTAGTTTGTAAACTATTCATTGTTCATCATTCGCTCTCTGGAAACATTTAACCGGAAATTGACGCCGGTTCGAACGGTTTAGAGATTAACTCCAGCAGTTTCTAGCTGGCATTTTTAGGACATCAATCCATCAGGGTGGAGTCTGGTAGGGGGAGACTTGTGCTTCTATGAGAAGTCGCCATAAGAGTAATAAAAGTAAGTAAAATATAGGTTATAGAAACCCTCCGCTAATCAGTTAAATAATCACATTATACACAGATGAGGGAATTTCAAACCGCAATGTTATTATTATCCTTGATTAGAATTCCTGACGTCACATATCCAATTTGCAGAAAACCACAATGGCGAATTAAAGTACATACTAGAAATTATTTTAGCTAGGACGGATATGGCATTATATAATTATGTATACCTATGCAGCTAAGCTCTATAGTTAGGAAATAAATATGAAGTGTACTAGTAAATGTAGTAGTAAATATGATGTGTAATAGTAAATGTCGTGATGTTAAACTGAATCATGTTGAAAGATTATAACGGAATGGCTAGAAATTTAACTATATTGATTTTGATTGATTGATAACGTAACTTTACGTAACAAAACAAAACATAAAACAAAAAAACTACACAAAAACGCAAATATTGGTCGTCATGAGAGATACGTGAGATTGGATTGATGGAGAGGATTGATGCTGCTGCTACAGAAATAGGAGCGAACCTTTCGAAGTGCAAATAACGAGTCAAAGGATGTCATTTAGAGCCATAGCCTGTATTAACGCCAATGGCGGTGATTTCGAAAACATTATGAATTAATTACGGTTTTTTTTTTAAGTAAATGATTTAAATTTGCACTTGTTTTTATTGTTTCCTTGCATTTAAAATTATTCCATCAAAGGGCAAAAGGTATTTTTGATAGCAAGACATTTAAATGTTCCACTAACCTGGTTTTAATAGTCTAATCTACTTATTTTCGAAAATAGGTTGTATATTTCAAGAGTTTGTGGTTCGGTAAATGATTAAGATAACTACAAACATGTTCATGAGATTTTGTAGCTAATATCATGTAATTTAATAATCATTGATAAAATAATAATATTCATAGGGCATTTTCCCAAGGTTTTTGCGAAATTAAATAAAAAAGGGTAATTAAAAAAAAAATCAGTTAATGTCTTTAAAAAATATATCCTATTTAATTTTCGCTAGATTTTATACCTCGAATAGATAAACTATGATAACAACTGGTAAATAAAAAAAACAGAATGAAAATAAATGTAAAAACAAAAAAAATATGTCGAAAATAGTGTAGCAAGTGAGGTTTCTTTCCGAAAAAATTAAAAAGCTAATAAAAAAAACCAAACCGATTAGACCTGTACTTTATTGGTTTTTTGTTAATAGTTTTGTCCAAATAATCAATAGACGCCGGGCGGTCACTTGGCGCTGGGACACCCTGTATACTTAACACTACACTACACTAAAATAGGTAGGTATATACTTAACACTACAGTTCTAAGATAAATCACATAAAATCGAGAAAAAGCTTTTATTTAGGAATACAGTTATTCAAGTATTTTTTTTTGCAAATACTGCAAAGATTATGATTTTTAGCATAGATTTAAACATTGTGTTATCTTCGTGACATAATATCTCCATGCTCACAGATTTGTCATATGAACAACTTCAATAGTTTTTCAACCGATTGCACATTTGCCGCGCTTTTTGTAGCGAGCGATGTCGCAGATAAAAAACATTCTTTGCAATCCTTCTCACGAACACTCGCTCAATATGCATTCACATTTCTGAAGCTTTTTGTATCTTTTTAATAATACGAAACAGAAATAACAGAATATGAACCATTCAACTCTTTCTACACGTCCATTATTAAAATGTGTATTTCTATGATAATGTACCAGGGAGGCATGAATTAAAAGTGAATAATTTGTATACTAAATGCATACTTTTCGCTATACTTCCACTCTCGTCGCATATGACTCAAATACGACACTATAAAATGCCTAACTTTTACTGAAAGCTTTTACTAAATGACCTAAGTGATTTGAAGGGATGCATGATAATAAGAATTTTATCTGGGGGCACGGCAGTGCCCCCGCCAAGTCGAGCAAAAAAGCGGCACGGCCGTTCTGGGGGCACGGCAGTGCCCCCGCCAAGTCGAGCAAAAAAGCGGCACGGCCGTACCATCCTTTTCTCGAAGCAATTCAGGCCATTTTCGACCCCCTATAACTTCGTTGTGGATAAAGCTAGAAGCCTGAATTTTTAGTAACCAAGCAGGCATTGTATAAACACGGTATATTTCAAATTTCATTAAATTTGAACCAGTAGTTTAAGAATTATAACTAGTCAAAGTTTCTTAATTTCGTCACTCACTGACTGACTGACCGATCATCAAAACTCTAAGGCACTTCTAGCAGACATAGAAGCTTCAAATTTGGAACACAATTAGTGTTTAGTGTATAGATCAAGGAAAAACTAAAACATTTTGCAATTTCGGTCTAGTTTTCTAGATACATCAACTGCATAAATAACTTTGTAATCCCATATAAATGTATAGGATTACAAAGTTACATTTGCAGTTAATGAATTACTGTACCTGTATAACAAAGTAACATTTGCAGTGAATGAATCAGTGTACCTGTATATAATATAATGGAATAATAGGTACCTAGATATAATTATGTTCAAAGGTAACTTGTAAAAGGAAAAAAAGTAGAACTACCTACAAAAAGAAATGAGATGCCATCAAAAACAAAACTTGTAAAAAAAACCAAGTCTCGCAACTCAGTTATTTTACCGTAAAAAGTTGTGAGATCCATGTAATACCAAGTCGGTTAATTTATTCAGTTCCTACTTAAGGGTCCTTCTGTCTTAAGTTATCACGTAATTAGCTAACCTAACAAGTAACAACATCTTATAGTGACCATATTATCAATATTAAAAATCTTTTATGTTTTAAATAAATAGATTGACTTGGCAATCGCATTAAACAATCAAATTTAATATAATATGTAGGTATTACTTGTGAGATATATTGTGTTTTCATGCGATGGTCAAGTCGATCTATTTATTTAAAACATAAAAGATTTTTAATATTGATAATATGGTCACTATAAGATGTTGTTACTTGTTAGGTTAGCTAATTACGTGATAACTTAAGACAGAAGGACCCTTAAGTAGGAACTGAATAAATTAACCGACTTGGTATTACATGAATCTCACAACTTTTTACGGTAAAATAACTGAGTTGCGAGACTTGGTTTTTTTTACAAGTTTTGTTTTTGATGGCATAATAATAAGGATAATAAGGGATTCAAAGTGGTGCACAAAGGGATTCATAAACATTAAATATGGATTTTGTCGGTAAAAAATCCATCATCGCTTCACTTCGAAAATATGGCCCTTAAATATGGAAGTATAATGACATAGAACAGACATATCGAACTAACATATCTAAACTAGAAGGCGCCTTTACACACCTTGCCATGGAGTAACTTTGTATATGACACTTGCCGAACCAAGACAAGAAGTCACCGACTCTAAACCTTTACAAGCACTTAATCCAACTTTATATAACGTGCAAAAGCGTTTGAACGATTTTCAAACGTTTACCATTAATTCGTGTAAAAAATCCAACACCTTAAATTGGTCACAAGCATCGCGTCGCGGCGTCGGCAAGCTTAAGCAAGCCTATTTAGTACGTTAACACTCTTGCGGCTTGCCAAGTATGTAAACGCGCCTTATGATTTTTTTCAATGAAAAATGGCGGAAACATTGCACAATAATAAAATAAATTCGTTTTGGTTGATTTAAGTTAATGTTTTGTTTCGTTGCCGATGATAAGTATCTTTTTTTTTCGTAGTTGACTGATTTTTACAGCTTCATATAAAGTATTACGGCATTTTTGAAATGTCATTTTGTCACAATTTTTACATATGGCCGCCATGAGCGCAGCCGAGTGACAGAATGAAATGAAGCCAGCCGACTGCAATGCATACCCCCGAACCCGATGTTCGCGGTGTCTGTTGTATACGCTAGTAATAATACTTCAATGCCCTTAAATAATTGGCAAATAATAACAACGTTTACTCAATATAATCAAGCAATATATTAGACACCTAAACCTTCCCCATAGATCACTGCAACTACATCAAAATCCGCAAAATCATTAATCAACTGAAACTATAAATAATTATCTATAAAACACGGACCTGAAAAAAAGACGGACTTAACCTCGTCTAATCGCGAGTGAAGCATAGCAATGGCCGCCCGCTTACCATGTGTGCGTAATTTTTGATTCGCGATTAAAACAGTGAAGTGTCAATGTGTGGGTGTGTGTACTTGTACGAATAGAGAATTGGTATTACTATGTGTGCTTCACTGAATTTGTTGTCTAGATTACGTCCGTCTTATTTTTAGGTCCGTGCTATAAAAGTAATTTATATCTATAAAAGTAATTTATATCTATAGTACGGTTTAATATTAATAATAATGACACTTTATTTCTCACCACAAACAGCATAAAATACAATACATTCAACAGTAAGTTCATTTTTTACAGTAAGTATTGATATTTCTATAATATTCATAAGTCATAACTTTATACAAGTAAAACATCGTGAACTGTTTCATATTGCTGACTCCATTTATGTTTAAACATAGTTTCGAATGTTTTAGTACTTAGAAAGAGCAATGCACAAAGCTGAAACATGAAACCCCGTATGTCAGCTCTCGGTTTGAAAGAGCATATCGCCGCTGCACACATGGACACCTACGCACACTTGAACAGTCGCTGTAGATATGGCGGGAAATAAACGAGCGTCGCCGTGCAACACGTTGCGTTTTTACATCGATCGACAAAGATCTGAGAAATTTGGAGCCCTGTTTAATAAAACTTTCATTCTTTCTTTTTCTTCTCTCTTTCTTGATCCACAAGGAATTAGTGATGCCTTTGGTGTTGCTGATGTCGCCGACAGCCACTTGCCATCGGGTGAATATGGAGGAGAGGAATCCAGTTATTTTAGTTGTGACTTGTTAGCTGAATTTGTGTGACAAATTAAACAAAGATAATATTTTTGAGTAAGGCTTCCTCTTAAGTTTGCCGTTCTCCTTATGGGAAACATATTGTTTGTATTGCTCTAGTGTGCGTTTAAATAAACGCAAGTACAACGATTATAATGCTAAAGAACAGAGGCGTAGCTACCGCCGTATCAGCCGTATCAATTATATGGGGCCCCCAGCGTATAGGGGCCCCCACTAACACTCCCAAAAAAAAAGCTCGCCAGCAGCCTACGACCACTACAGTAATTGGCACTCCTTTTATATTTTATATTAGACAGCTGACGTTGGGGCGGCCCCACAACAAATATTGATATGGGGCCTCCTTAGGCTAGCTACACCACTGCTAAAGAAATGCCACATCTGAGCGATCCCTCCGCCACTATTCATCGTTGGTTTACTAAAGAGATCGTAAATGAAATGCTTTTGTTAAATCCAGGGTGCCATTTCTTTAGACATCTACTGTAACGTTCCAGCTCATATTACACAAAAAGGTTTCTAACGGGTAGTCACTGACCCTATTAACGCGATTGGGTGTCATTAAGACTCACTTATTGGAAATACTAGGCGTGAAACAATGTGATCCGAATGTTAATGGTTTATTGATCTTTACTAAACTCATATTTTCAACCCTAAAGTCCGGTTTAGACATATTAAGTAGTTAACTAAATTTTAACTAAACTTTAAAACGTTACTAAGCAACTGATTAGATATAAGTAAAAAATATTCCTAAATGGCTGATAAGTTTTTCTTAAAGTAAGGTTTATAAGTAAGGCTGTAAGTGAATAATTTTAAGTGCGTGTCCAAACGTAATAATTTAGTAAAGCTCTTTAGTTCATACAATTCTTCAAAACCTACTTAATTACTTAAGCATTTTACTAAATTTTAACTAAAAAGTGCCTGTCCAAACGTGTTATGTGATAAGCCCCAAATTACTTGTTTACTTGCGTACTAAATTGTCCGTTTACACGTATTCGAAATTTAGTTAAAATTTAGTTATCTACTTATCTACTTAATACGTGTAAACCGAACATTATGGAACCACTTTGAAGCAAGGGTGTCTTTGTGAAGGCACTCTTCCGAGAGCGAAGCCGTGGGCGGAATTTAAGAAAGAAAGAAAGAAAGAAAAACATTTATTTCTGGCTAACACACACAAAATATTTATACTAAACTACACTACATAATTAATACTTACATTTAGTAATTAATACATTGCAGTTTAATATAAATCGAAACTATATGTACTATATTAGGTTCAGTATATATTATGTTCTATTCTAAACTGCTAGGCGATTTGAATATTGATCTCAGCCTCCGGCGTTACTTTGAATCCTGCACTCACCTATGTACTTTAGCATTGATTCACCTCTAATATTCAAATTTATGCGCGTATTGGAAATTAATTACACTAGCTTCAGCGAAACAATACAAATACTACACTGAGAACTTAATGAATGTATATTATTACTGGTAGATTAAAAAAATGACGTGCCTAAGTGTATTAGTGATACCTTTAAGAATGAAAGGTTTTGATTTGATTTGATTTGATTTATATTGTTCTGTGTACTATTTAAAGGGGATCGGTGGGCCCCACAACACACCCTAAAACAGGCACGTAAAGGGCATGTATGGAAATACCTGAATGAAAGACTAGCGACTTACCTGTGCGCTCCAGCTACAATAGGTATGCTTAAGGAGTCACTCGTCAGTCGGTACAGTCCAGGGATTTGGGGTCTCCAGGGGGTGGAAACTAATACACTACAATCACAAATGGCAATATTCAATTAGTTCTCCTTCCTTTGGTATTGGTATTTCTTGTTATTCCTTGGTGTTTCTGATGTATCGACATCAGCAACACCAAACAATATCAAGCGGAATTTGCCGGATCCGGTGTGTGTAAAAAATGCCGGATCCGGTCGGATTACCGGATCCGGTTTTCCGGATTGCAATCCCTACTGACAGACTTTGCTCGACTCTCATTTGTTCCGCATTCAAAACGAGAAGACCGCCGCGAGTTGCCAGTTCATTTTTACATACGATTGCTTACCTATTCCGAACATTCTCAAAGGTGTGGGAAGCCAACTACACTGGATATCATTAAGAAACATCTACACGCTTCTATCACACTAGCATGCTCGCACCTCGTGTTACAGCTGGTATGGACATTTATCTGTTGCATAAATATTTGCCCCGGCCAGGAATCGAACCCTAGATCCATCGCTTTATAGACCCTCCCTTATGGCAGAATCACTATGAACTGGTTTACAAGGCCGTCAGGGGAAGTTTTTCTTCTAATAATAATTTTATGTTATTCATCTAACAAAGAAGCGCCGGCAGCCGTGGTAAGTGAGAATTCAATCTATAACTGTAGAAATGTCATCGATACGCAGTTTTTTCAACTACACGACAAAGCGTTAACTTAATTTGATATTCGATTTCATTTCGTATTTCATTTGTTGATTGATTTGAAATTGATACTTCCGAACTAAATTAAATCATTGTTATAGGTTATCAACGTCAGATATTCCCACAGTTTATTGATTCTTTCATAAAAAATTACAGTTGTTCTTAACCTCACCAAAAATGCCTGATGGTTTATGATGAAATTAAAGATTATAACCATAGCAGTGCCCCGGACTCTATAAAGTTGATTGTAGCTGTGGCAGCTCATATACAGAACCTACCGGTCAAACTAAACAAGCGAAAAAAATTAAAGAAAACAGTACAATCAAGAAGAATGTTCAAAAGAAGTCCACTGTAGCAGAACTATCCATTGGATCGAGTTGCATAACTACAGGTGATCTCAACTGAACGTTATTAGGTACTTACAACGTTTACTATTTACCTATACCTAGTTATAAAATGATAATTATAATGATAACACAGTTGATAAGTTTATCACAGTTGATTAGTGTTCACAAACTACAGCTTAGTCAAAATATGTGGATTGACCGTTTCGCTACCGTCACATGGGCGTAAGGTGGAAAATTTATTCACTGTTTATTAATTTTTTGTTATACAATACTATTTTGACTAAGGTTGTGAAAATAGGGCTTGTAGGGTTAGGGCGGTAGAGTTAGAAGCTCGGCTCTACATGAGATCTGATAACTTTTTGATGTCTCGTCTTGGAAAAAATTTGTGTGAAAATGTTTTTGATGGAATAATAAATGCAATAATGCATAGATAGACTGTAAACTGTCAATATTTGTAGATTAGGATTTACTTGATTTTACTGCGACACGCAGTTAGGCAATGCTCTCCAATAAGTTTTCTACGTAGGTAGTTAATCTATATTCTAGTTCATAGTTATACTAAGCGATCGACAAAATTAAGCAACAGCGGACGCGGTCGGTAGTTGGATGGGTGACCGCTAGTGGCAAAAATTTCTTCAGCGCTTCCGTGCTTCGGAGGGCACGTAAAGCCGTCGGTCCCGGTTGTTATCGTAAGATAAGTCGTTAAGCCATGTCGGATGCCCTCGGGCGGCATGAAAACTACCGATAATTATCGGCCAACCCGCTTGGGTTGGCCACTAACCTCTCCACCAATCCGCACTGGAGCAGCCTGGTGGAGTATGCTCTAGGCCTCCTCAAGAGGAAAGACTCGTGCTCAGTAGTGGGTCGTTAGTGGGTTGAAGCCAGCCAGCCAGCCTTTATTATGCAGTTTGCTTCGTGTCCAGTTGTTTATTGTACTATGTAGATATATGTACATACTTACATAGGTATCTGCGTTATTATTTATATGCGTCCATTATTTTAAATTATCCATTATGTTAAATCAAAATGGGTTGGCAATATGAAATGAAATCGCATGCCATGGAAATAATGTTATGGAAATAATGCTATAGAAAAAATGCAATGGAAATAATGCCATGGAAATAATATTATGGAAATAATTTTATGGAAATAATGCAATGGAAATAATGTTATGGAAATAATACCATGGAAATAATGCCATGGAAATAATGCCATGGAAATATAATGCAATGGAAATAATGCCTTGGAAATAATGCTATGGAAATAATGTTACGGAAATAATGTTATGGAAATAATGCCATGGAAATAATGCCATGGAAATAATGTTATGGAAATAACGTTATGGAAATAATGCCATGGAAATAATGTTATGGAAATAATGCAATGGAAATAATGTTATGGAAATAATACCATGGAAATAATGCCATGGAAATAATATTATGGAAATAATTTTATGGAAATAATGCAATGGAAATAATGTTATGGAAATGGAAATAATGCCATGGAAATATAATGCAATGGAAATAATGCCTTGGAAATAATGCTATGGAAATAATGTTACGGAAATAATGTTATGGAAATAATGCCATGGAAATAATGCCATGGAAATAATGTTATGGAAATAACGTTATGGAAATAATGCCATGGAAATAATGTTATGGAAATAATGCCATGGAAATAATGTTATGGAAATAATGCCATGGAAATAATGCAATGGAAATAATGTTATGGAAATAATGTTATGGAAATAATACCATGGAAATAATGCCTTGGAAATAATGTTATGGAAATAATGCCATGGAAATAATGCAATGGAAATAATGTTATGGAAATAATGTTATGGAAATAATACCATGGAAATAATGCCTTGGAAATAATGTTATGGAAATAATGCCATGGAAATAATGCCATGGAAATAATGTTATGGAAATAATGCCATGGAAATAATGCTATAGAAATAATTGTATGGAATTAATTTTATGGAAATAATTTTATGGAAATAATGCCCTGGAAATAATACCATGGAAATAATGCCATGGAAATAACGTTATGGAAATAATGCCATGGAAATAATGTTATGGAAATAATTGTATGGAAATAATTTTATGGAAATAATTTTATGGAAATAATGTTATGGAAATAATGCCATGGAAATAATGTTATGGAAATAATGCCATGGAAATAATGCAATGGAAATAATGCCATGGAAATAATGCCATGGAAATAATGCAATGGAAATAATGCCATGGAAATAATGTTATGGAAATAACGAAAGAATTATCGAAGTAATGTTATGGAAATAATGTTATCGAAATAATACCATGGAAATAATGCCATGGAAATAATGCCTTGGAAATAATGTTATCGAAGTAATGTTATGGAAATAATGTTATGGAAATAATGCCATGGAAATAATTCCATGGAAATGAAATGAAAATGCAGTTAAATGAAAATGAAAATGATTTATTGAAAAATTGTTGTTAGTGTTGTCCGTTAATGGGTTGTCCGTTGTTACGAAATTCTTTTATGTAAAAAATTTGCCTTTGACAGGATGTCCCGCTCTTCCGTAGAAAATGATGACAACGATTATGGAGTTTTGAATAACGCACAGAATCATTCATGATTCCTATGAGTCCTTCAGGACTACTGTACAGTTAACAGAACCATCCTTGAAAGATCTTTTAGTGAATGTGGGTTAAAATATACGAACATACCCCGTTGTCGAAGTGCCGACGTAGTTCTGCATAATTACTCGGAAACTCCACTTCCAAAGGATAGTTGGTTTGGTTAACTATATAATACAAATCTCGAACGGCTCTTCGCGCCTGCGGTTCACCTAAGAAAATATTTTCTGACAACTAGTGACGGAATTTATAAGGCTCAAATACCTGGTATTTCCCTCCAAATCCCAGCGCCCTAGGCAGTCGCCTAGTTCTCCTATATAGACGAGGACACGCCCAAGCGTTTGGTTATTTTCACCGGTAAAAGAATTTCCTAATAACCATAATACCAACTATCTCCTTTTTTCCAAACTTTTGGATCTCGAATATTTGGTTGGGCCGGCCCTGCACGTTTAGTAAGAAAAGCCATAGCGATCAAAAAACACCCGAGGAATTTTATATTAGAAATTAGCATAATTATGGAAGCCCGTGATGACTTTGTGACAAACAAACACAATAATTTTTGACAAAAAACCGACTTCAAAATTAGGGATAACTCAAATTTAACACGACAAGCACCAGCTTTCGATGAAAAAAAGAATCATCAAAATCATAACAAACATAAAAAAACCGTTGAATTGAATACATCCTCCTTTTTTGAAGTCGGTTAAAAACAATGCCAATTTCAGTACGTAATGATGTCGTTAGTGCAGTGTCTCATGATCTTGAATCGTGATAATATGTAAGGAAAACGATCAAGATGGAAGATAGACAGGCCTATCTATCATTGATGTCAAACTTCATCTGTCAAGAGTTTCTCCCCGCCACCGAAGTCCCGCTGTGATCATAATCCAACATGGGTAATTTGGTTGAAATATCAATATAAAATACAAAGTGAGTACCCGTTTGCATTCGATATGTTTAGTGTCCGCAATGATAAGTTTAAAATCATATGAGCTATGAGACGTACCTATTCTAGTTTGACACTTATCTTGATAACTCATCTGCTCCTCAGATTTTATAGGTCTGCTCATTTAAGTCATCTGTAATCTGCTCCTCAGATTATAGGTCTGCTCATTTCTTGGGTATTGACATACAAATCTATTGCAACTACTAAACATTATTCAGATTACATGAAATAATAAGCCGTCCACATATCTTTCCAAACGATGTATGATATATTATATTATGTCGTTTCCGTCAAACGATCCATTTTCCGCTACACACATCTTGTGACGCTCCACTTCGCTCAAGATGAAGTGAACGCTCTCAAGATAATTTTATTCTTATTTTGAATGTGTATTGAATAACCGAGTAAAGCAGCCGATCAGAGCTAAGATTATAAGAAACACGATAAAATAAATAAAAAGTAATAGGTACTTCTAAGTTCTTGTTTTACTTCAGGAAACATGTCTGAATACCGCACACGAAACTATTGCTAGTATTTTTTGTCAGGCGCTATATAAATTTCAATTACACTCCATTTCATTAGTTTAATATGTCCGTTTTTGTGATTTCTGAAATTATAATTATTATCTATTGTCAAATATTGCAATCTTTGCAGAAATCAGCCTGTAATTGAGTACACAGATAATCTATGGCTACGACGTTGGTTACTACGAATATTTATAGTTACGAAGTGTTTGGACTCGGTTACAGGAAATGATGAACTATCTATAATACGCGAAATAAGTTCGTGGAGCTGAAATATGTGCCAATGAATTTCTGAAATGATCTTGGACTTCCTGCCGCTAACGACTAAAAGGGTCAGGATTTTTGTTAATCTTTATTTATTATGTGCTTCAAGGGTTCTACGTGTAAATTTAACATCGAATATATCACTTCAATGTTAGTAAAGGCAAGTTCCCTATTTTAATTTTCTTTTTGCTAAGTTTTGTTAAGTTCTGTCCAAACTTTTCATGCCCTGCGGGTGGTGTAGAAATGTTTTAGACAGATAATGCACAAAGTCTTGCAAAGTTAGCTCCCAATATCCTCGCTAAAATGTAATCTGTTTATTTTTCGGTTGTTTTAACGTAACCTCTTGGAGACTCATAAGGTTCGCATCATCATGAGCCTGTTAAACGCTCATAATTAATACATTATAAACGTATGTTGAAGCAAAACGGCAAAGGTAATAAAAATAAACCTTGACTACTGAAGGAAGTTCAAAAATACGAATTGATTTTGTAACAAAATAACAATTTTGGGAATATAAAAATAAGTTTGAACGGTAACTTAATAACCCTGAGGGACCAGAAACGGGGCAAAAATAAAGGTATCAATGATAAAAGATAAAGTTACTAAAACTTACTATGAAAATATTTGGACAAAAATATATTGAAAGATGACTAAATTTATTAACGAAGCCGTTCGTTAAGTCATTTCTTGGATGAAATAAGGTTAGACAGGTACATATCTATTTTTAACCGACTTCAAAAAATTTCTCAAATTAAAAAAAAAATCTCTATCTTAATATTTATAAATTACGTGTCACGTTGTTTGTTCACCATGGACTGCTAAATGGACGCCATGGACTTAACCGATTTTAATTAAATTTGCACACCGTGTGCAGTTTGATCCAACTTGAAAGATAGGATAGCTTACATCTCAAAAAAAACTTTTGACAGAACGAAGTCTGTCCGGGCAGCTAGTTCGACTATTTTTTTATGTTAGTTACTTCTTAACTTTTTACTGGGTGTACCAATTATTTATTTTTATATTCAAAAGCTGATGCTTGTCATCTCTTTTATATTTGAGCAAGATCTTACTTACTACGTAGTAGTTTTTGAGTTGGATATCCCTTATTTTGAAGTCGGTTATTTTTTGTCAAGAATTATCTATACTAATATATAAAGAGGAAAGATTTGATTTTTTTCTTTGCATTGAATAGGCTCCGAAACTACTGAACCGATTTGAAAAATTCTTTCACTGTTGGGAAGCTACACTATCCCCGAGTAACATAGGCTATATTATATTTTCAAAAAAAATTACGGATCCTTAATAAAACTCCAATAATGTAAGCCAAGGTATAAAAAAATAAGAAAATCGAAGCAAAGCGAGGGCGGTTACTTGTTACTTATAAAAACAGCACCTACCTATTTTATTCATTAACCTCTTAACAGAAGTTAACTTTACTTTTTTGTCCTATGGAAATAATTATCTTCTTGATGAGCACAGACATCTATCAAGAATATACATGTCTGTGGTATTGAAGATTATTATCATCTTGGATATATTTATAAGATTTTGGCCTACCTAAAACATAAGCCTTCTAAATATGAATATTAAAAATTGGTAATTCTTGCATCCTAGACTGCACAATCTACTTAACAGAAAAACAGGGAAAATAAATAAAATGTTATTGCAACAATACCTACTGAATATACTGAAAATAGACACGAAGCGCCTGAAAAAAAAATATTAACAATATTTTGATGCAGGTACAATTTAAATATAACGATTTAAGTTACTCGAAGTTGAACAAGGGCGAGGTTGTAATAAATAATTGAGGCGGTAGGTATTTTTATCGCTATATATACTTTTTGTCACTGATTTACCTCGCACCTATAAATAACACACAAGAAGAATCTGTATTAAAGTACATAACTTTATACACTTTAAAAACAACCAACCGATGTACCCCAAACCGGTTTCATTTGAAAGGCAATTAAGGCATAAAATAATTAATGCATAGATATTATTTATTAAAATTTGTTTTTATTTTAATATTTGTATAATAATATATATTTATATTTTGTTGTTTTTCCCACAGATTGAATTTACTGCTTTATTTTTGTCCTATATTTCATAACAGTATCTTATTCATTAAATTTTCACACATATAGGTATATTTAATTACATAACTCATAATAAATTATTATAAACCTATAATATTTATACATATGTAACTCGTAGATTACTTACAATTAGTATTTAATACCGCCATCGCTGTTTTCTGCTTTGCCCAAAGGTTGGCCGGTAGAGAATATTCTTAGCATTAACTCGCCTTTTATACCATCTATCTTAGATATAAAAAAGATTAAATAAATAAATAAGTAATGGGAACATAGTTTAAAACAACTAAAACAATGCATTATGCACATTCGGGCCATTCATGAAGTCGATTTTTGACTATTTCCATAAGTATATTTTTTCCGATTTATGTATTACTTTTTTTAGCGTTGTAGCTCAAGCCGGGTATCCACTAGAATTTATTAAAGTTATGGGAGCAAGGCAGTGGTTCAATTTGCCGCTGCGTTAACGTTATGGCCGACATCCTTGCAGCCTGTCTCGCCGCAAATTTTATGTTCAGCGGAAAACGTGCAATTTATATATTACGGGGTAGTGTACATACATGGCTACGAACATCGGTGATGGATGAGCTTATGTTCATAAGCTCGCTTTGTTTAAGCAAGAGTTATTCTATTATGCTTTGGAAACAACAGATGTTTTCAGGCCTAGCGCGTTTTGCCTGCAAAGTCGGCATTGCAGGTAGACTTGAGTTGTGTTGTTATGTATCAGCAGTACCGAAGCAGGGGCGTAGCTACCGGTATATCAGCCGTATCCATTATACGGGGCCCCCAGCGTATAGGGGCCCCCACTAACACTCCCAAACAAAAGCTCGCCAGCGGCCTACGACCGCTACAATTGGCACGCCTTTTATATTTGATAGCTAACGTCAAGGGGGCCCCACAACAAACATTGATATGGGGCCTCCTTAGGGCTAGCTACGCCACTGTTCCGAAGGTTATTTTCGTTTCTAATTTACCCACCAGTCTTTAAGCCAAACGAATGCTTTCTAAGAATACCTTTCTCACTCACACGCGCCAGGATCTCAGGATAGGTGGGAATAATATATAACATTCTATAACGTATTCACATGGCGTATACGCACTTTAAGGGTTAATAGTTAGGAGTAGCATATTATATTATACAACATTTTTGTAACCTCATTCTCAGTAAAATTTAATGCTATACGTTAAATACCGGAACTGCTGCCTCAAATAACGTTAAAACTATATTGTGTTCGAAGCAAGGCAAACTTAACACGTATCTACTTGTGTTAGAAGCAATGAAACACTTGTTAATATAATATTATGTACCCTATATGTTTTATTATTATATAATAGGTACTCACTTATTATTAACTTGTATATAGATTTTTAGTCCCAGTTGCATGGGACGTGGTCACGGCTGAACTGCCGTTCAAACGTGCAAAATCCGCGATAACGTGTTAATTCATGTTTTCATCTAATTTCGAACCTACTCTTAGAGTACCTACTTACCTAGGCTCTACTTACTATTTAACTGAGCAGTTACAAATAAATACGGGTGTTATAATTAATTGTGGGCGATACTAACATTTTAATCCAATATTGATTAGCTTTTAATCTCATTTCTCACCGTATGCTGTCGAGATCATATTAAAACGTTAATTGAAAACTAACAAGAACCCCTCTGTTCCCTCAATATCGTCTTGAAATGACTGCTTGTTCCAATTTGTCGCGGATTATCAAAATTTGATTAGCAAATATTATCAAAATTTGATATCGCTCATGATTTATCAATTATGATGAAAATTGAAAGCACCTGCACTACTTAATTAAATAAAACAATAATGTTTTGTTTTCGTAAATTCATTTTCAGTAATTTATACTCAAATATATAGATATAAATATCTGGGGGCACGGCAGTGCCCCCGCCAAGTCGAGCAAAAAAGCGGCACGGCCGTACCATCCTTTTCTCGAAGCAATTCAGGCCATTTTTGACCCCCTATAACTTCGTTGTGGATAAAGCTAGAATCCTGAATTTTTAGTAAACAAACAGGCATTGTATAAACATGGTATGTTTCAAATTTTATTCAATTTGAACCAGTAGTTTAAGAATTATAACTAGTCAAAGTTTCTTAATTTCGTCACTCACTGACTGACCGATCATCAAAACTCTAAGGCACTTCTAGCAGACATAGAAGCTTCAAATTTGGAACACAATTACTGTTTAGTGTATAGATCAAGGAAAAACGAAAATATTTTGCAATTTCAGTCCAGTTTTCTAGATACGTCAACTGCATAAATAACTTTGTAATCCCATACAAATATATGGGATTACAAAGTTACATTTGCAGTGAATGAATCAGTGTACTTGTATATAATATAATGGAATAATAGGTGTAGATAGGTACCTAGATATAATTATGTTCAAAGGTATCTTGTAAAAGGAAAAAAAGTAGAACTATCTACAAAAAGAAATGAGATGCCATCAAAAACAAAACTTGTAAAAAAACCAAGTCTCGCAACTCAGTTCTTCTACCGTAAAAAGATGTGAGATCCATGTAATACCAAGTCGGTTAATTTATTCAGTTCCCACTTAAGGGTCCTTCTGTCTTAAGTTATTAATAATATCTTAATAGTGATCATATTATCAATATTAAAAATCTTTTATGTTAAGACAGAAGGACCCTTAAGTAGGAACTGAATAAATTAACCGACTTGGTATTACATGGATCTCACATCTTTTTACGGTAGAAGAACTGAGTTGCGAGACTTGTTTTTTTTTACAAGTTTTGTTTTTGATGGCATAAAGAAATGACAATCACATTAATGCTGTAAAAACTGAAAACCGTGGAAACTGTAACTATGTAACTAGTAAATTATCATATTGCTACTCAAAAACATGCGCTGTGTAAAATCCTAGTTTAATTTTCAAATTAACTTAACCAGGTCCGCAATATTATAAATTCGCTCTTGTACTGTAAAATACGTAAGTACCTACTTTTAAAATTTACTTGAAAACCATGTATGAGTGGTGTTGTTTGCAATGTTGCAATCCTGTGATATTTCATTGCGCATTAAGAGGTTTAGAGAGTAAATTTAGAGCTTGGATTTTTATTTACAATAACAAAACATTGTACTTAACATACTAAAGACAGCATTTATCTCAATCTTATGGGTCCACAGAAAATATTCATAGATATTTTGTAATTTAAATAACTATTTATTTATGGTCTAGTTAAAAATATAGACTGATCGGAGTGGCGCCAATTAGGTAGATATGTCCAGCAGTGGATTCTAAAAGGCTGATAGGTAATAATATCGATCATTAACTCTCACCTCGAAGACCCATAGTCAACAAAAAACAAGATTTCCCATGCTGTGAAAGATACACGATTCAAGAACAAACATTCAATACATAAAATAGGTCTGCCCGGGACGAGAACCTTTGACGGATGGCATCAAGCAATACCAAATAGAATCAAGTTAAACTAAATGAAATTGAAACATTAATTAACTGCTGAAAAAATCTTAATCTACACTGTAATAAAGATATAAAATACCATACGCCCCAAAAAACAATGAGGAATATAGAACAACACTACTCTTTTTTTAATAAAAAATGTTTTTTTACGTGTGACACTTATCTCTGAGGTTTGAATATTAAATGTTTCCTGTACATCATGCAAGATAAAAAGGGTGACAGTTGGACGGACAAATTGGACCAGTCCCTTGACATAAAACAATAAGATGTTTTTTCCCCGGAGCGGTTTCGCCCTCAAGTTTCGCCAGTATCGGATTATAGAGATGTATAGCTCATAATATATCAACCGGTACGAAGAAGATTTTGGTTTTATCATCAGCAAGTACATTTATTATAACTCTTGAAGGTTTTTTCACAAGCAAACGGTAGCTATCGTCACCCATCAGCGACACCAAAAGCATCACTGATGCGTTACCGACCAAGAAATAGAGAAGAAAAAGAAAGAAAGCAACTTTTACACTGAAGCAAGTTTTAAAACATAAATACAATTTTAAATATTGTGATCAAAGAAATGAATCCTAATTCTAAAATTTGTACAAAAACTTTCTACAAAATTGAAACATTAAGCCCCAGTTGCAAACTGGTGTTCAGAGACTGAAACGGAAATATTTTAAAAAATGACAAAAGCAAATGAAAATTGCGTGCGTAGTACGTTAAATCATGCGAGGAAGGTAACAAAGTCGCGAGTTGCGTCGTAAATTTATGTAAAGCTAGGGCTGCTGCTATCACCTTAATAAGGTACCTTAAATTAAACTAACTCCATTACAATAAAACTCAAAAATAAAACTGATGTTAAGACTTCAATATTTTTTAATTAAGTAAGACCACTCGAAATTAATGTTTTTTATTTAACTAAGAATTGTTTAATTTCTCCAATTTTTCTTCTTGTAAAATTTATAAAGCTTTAACTGACATAAAATGGTGTTAAAAGTATTAAAAAAATAACCTCCCGGACGAAAAACACCCCCTAAAAAAAACCCTTAAAAAAATAACCCCTGGACACTGCAAATCTAGGAAAATTCCAGAGAAAACTTATACGGATGGCAGCCCTACAAAAACCTGGTGTCAAAAGAGGCTTAATAGGATGTTCACATACACTGCTTACGCAGCAAGTGAACGCTGTGCTGCGAAAACAAACAATATAAAATGTGGCCAAATCACTACGGTACGATTTTGATGGGATCATTACGTAGTCTATCGTAGTATATATTTGGCACAGACCTGAATAAAAGACGGACGTAACCTCGTCTAATCGAGAGTGAAGCATAGTAATGGCCGCCCGCTTACCATGTGTGCGTAATTTTAGATTCGCAATTGAAGCAGTGAAGTGTCAATGTGTGGGTGTGTGTACTTGTACGAATAGAGAGTTGGTATTACTATGAGTGCTTCACTGAATTTTTTGTTGGGATTACGTCCGTCTGTTTTTTAGATCCGTGATATTTGGTATAAGAAAAGAAAAATAACACGTTATTTCGTTAGTTGGCCCTGGTAGGCGACTTCGCGTTCTTAAAACAATTTAAACTATGGATTTAAATTAATAATAATATCTGTTTCTTCTTGTATATAGTTATGTTATAATTTTTACTAATAAATTCCACAGAAAACCAAGTTTCACACTATCGCGATCGTAACATGGGACCGATCAGACCCCTCTTTCCCACTGGGCACTCTGGGCACCTGCCCAGGGCCCCGTGATCGATAGGGGCCCCCTAGTTCCTGCCAGATCACTAAACGATAACCGATATTTATTACCGGAAAACTTTTTTAATTCGAATAAATCGAACCTAAATTACTGGCTACAATACCAATTTGCTTATTAGCTTTTGCATAAATCTAGAGTCTTGCTTATCTACTTTCTTTGTTTATTCTAACAAAATAGTGTTCTGACAAAGTCATAGGGACCTCATTATCCTAATATGCCCAGGGCCTCCAGTAGGTTAAAGACGGCCTTGGGACCGATGCGGACTTCTCTAGGTTTTTGTAATACGGAAGATACCAGTCCTAGTTAAGTTCGTGTAAGCGTGTAATTTGTATTGTTTAATAAAAGTTTGTAAACAATGAACGGAAAGTTTCAAGGGAGTCTTGAAAGTCTTGGAAACATGATCGCAATCTGCAACAGCTCTCCTACGTTTGTTGTAACTTTATACATTGTATGTACGTAGTACCTACATATGAGTAGAAGCAGTATCAGGCACTTGTGAAATTATTAAATGAAGTTATGAGGTTTTCCTTATCGTACTAACCACAGATCATTAGAGCCATTTGAGTGCAGGAGTATGACTGAGAAATAAGTTAAAAACCGGGCAAGGGCGTGTCAGGCCACTCGCATTGTAGGGTTCCGAAGCAGTAACTTTATCGACTTTTACTCATTAACTACTTATGCTAACATAGCCGTCATAGTTTTCCTTGCAAATTCATCATATAACCTATTTTTGAGAATTTTTTCACTTGTCCAACACCAACTCTTTAGCCAACAATTAGCACTTTAAAGCCAAATATTTCGAAAACGGACCCCTAAATCCAAAACTGTCTATTTTAATAAATTTATTTTTCCTAGGAAGTAAAATGATTGCTTACTTTATTTAGCAAAAATATGTTTTAATAATTTCTAAAATTTCCTCGGACTGATTCACAAGTTTCCGACGTGATAAGAGACCCTTGTAAGGTAAGATTTATCTGTCAAAGATTCTCGTAAGTAATACTGTGCTGAATAAAATGTATCTATTTACAATCGTATTTTAATTTTACTAACTAAACGACCACTACTTCAAAATCCATAACGAATAACAAAATTATACTTTAATCAGTTTTAATAGAAGAAAATCGCAGAAAAATAGAAATTCTTCTAAAAGGTAAGTACCTAATTTAATAAAAAAATCTATGTCACATATTTTTATGCCTTTATTATTTCTGTAACAACAGAAACTGTACTTTTATTTAACTGGGAAAGGCACTACTCAATTTAATGGACTTTATAAATATGCTATTTACTATTTGAATTTCAAAGAACTTCTTCATTTGCGTTTCTACGTCGACGCACAAAAGTAAAACAACAAAAATGTAAAGGGAATATTTTGTAGCCCACGATTTGTTTCAGAAAGGAATATTTACACTCTCTCGGGAGTTGTAGATGACTCAAACTGTGCGTTCTGTTACTGCCCCGCTTAAAGTTATTAGATTTAGCTTCGTTATTAAGTGAAACATAGAAACAATTATGAGCCCACTTTCATATGTTGTGAAGCGGAGTTGGTAAGCTGTGGAGCGGAGGAAATATTTTCATATATGGAGACTCCTCGCAGACACATCGGAAGAAAATTTAACAGAGTACGTGCGTGAAATACTCGGCGCCGAAAGCTATATAAAGGTGGATAAGATAAGTCACAAGACCGCAAGAGGCTACTCGTCGTTTAGACTCTGTGTTTCTGAAAACAACTTCGAAAAGTTGTGTGATCCCAGCATTTGGCCGAAAGGTGCTGAATTCAGTGAATGGGTGTTTTTTCGGAGAACAACAACAGGAAACACACACACAAAAAAGTAGAGCGGTTAATTTGTTATATCAAAATGTAAGAGGCCTCCGAACAAAGACGGCGGATTTTCTGTCCTTACTCGAGTCTTCGGGTTCTGAGTTGTTCGCTATCACCGAGACCGGCTGCAACGAGTCCATTCAGAATGCGGAGATTATGTTGCCGGGATACTCGGTGTTGCGCTGCGACCGCGCGGATGGACGCAAGCAGGGCGGGGTGCTGCTAGCAGCTACGCCACGGTTTGAGATGCGGCAAGTAGCAGTGCCCGACAACATAGACATAGATAGATACAACTTCGAACTAGTTGGCGCGACTATCTATGTACATAATAGGTTTTTATTTACCTGTTGTGTGTTGTACATTCCGCCACACACTGAGGAAAATGAGTTCATATTGATGTTTACGTTGTTAGAAAAATTTTGCGTGAAATATAAAAATAATATATTAATTTTAGGTGATTTTAATTTATTTTCTGCTAATAATTATGTTCGAAATTATTATGAATATTTCTTGGCCTTTTGTGGACTCGTTCAGTGCAATACAGTTCCTAATTGTAGTGGCAGGCAGCTAGACCTCGTGCTGAACGGCCGGAGCGACGGCGTGACGGTGACGGCGGCCGGCGAGGCACTGCAGCCGGTAGACGCGTACCATCCGCCGCTTGCCGTCTCCGTCACTGTCGCCGTTGCCGCCGCGACTGCCACCCACAACAACCGGTATCAGGATGGGGAGCTACCACATGATATGCATAAGCAATGGAATTTTAACAAAGCTGACTTTAAGAACTTGTACGGGTCAATCATGAACATTGACTGGACAGAATTATACTTGATAAAAGATCCCAATGTAGTTTTGAACTTTTTTTATGATAAAATCACTTACGTTCTTGACGATTGTGTACCCGTTAAAAATAAAAAACCCCAGGATACTAGGTACATTTACCCGGTATGGTATACATCGCAAATTATTAAAAATATACAAATAAAATACAATTGGCACAAAAAATATAAAATTAGTAAATCGCCGCAGGATTACGAGGAATTCGCTCGATATAGGGCGATAGTGAAGGCGGATACTGCGCAAGCTCATGACCGATACCGAGACCAGATGCAGAATACCCTTGCCTCGGATCCGAAAGCATTTTGGAATTACGTAAGATCGAAGAGGGGTATTTCTAGGCAGTGTAAACTAGTGCAAAACGGACGTACACTTTCGGATCAAGACTGCGCAACAATATTGGCACAGTTTTTCTATTCGGTGTATAGTCCGGAGCCGCCGCGGCTGGATGTTTCAGCAGTCAGCGCAACAGTGGAGGGCAGCGGACACGTGCAGTTGACATGCCTGTCTCAGGCAGATGTGTGTCGTGCGCTTGCGCGGCTGCCGCCGAAGCGCTCGGTTGGACCGGATGGCATTCCGCCCTTCGTCCTCAAAGACTGCCATTTCGTGTTGGAAGAGCCCCTGCTGCACGTGTTTAATACCTGCCTCGCAGCTGCCACCTTTCCTGATCAATGGAAGCTCACCCGAGTGGTGCCGGTGCCGAAGGGAAAGGGTGGTCCGGAACCAAGCGACTATCGACCAGTGGCACTGCTGAGTGCACCAGCCAAGGTATTTGAGTCGGCAATTCATGCCTCATTGTATGCGCAGATGAGGGCCCGGTTGTCCAACGCACAGCACGGGTTTCGTCCTGGACGGGGGACAACCGGGAACCTGCTGCATTTGATGACGCGTGTGTTGCCGGCGGTGGATGCCAGGAGGCAGGTGGACGTCGCCTACTTCGATTTCCGGAAGGCGTTCGACACGGTCGATAATGATGTCCTGCTCGCAAAGCTGGCGGGTGTGGGGTGCACGCCGCATACACTGGCCTTCTTCGCCAGCTACCTGCGGGACAGGCGTCAGTACGTCGACTGTGGCGGGCGCTATTCGGAGCCGTACTGGACAAGATCAGGCGTCAGCCAGGGCAGTAATTTAGGGCCCCTCCAGTTTATCATTATGATAAATGATTTACCGGAGGTGGTCCTTGAGTCCACGTGCCTTTTATTTGCTGACGACCTGAAATTAGTACGCGAAGTGGGCGACACCTCAGACCACATCGGGTTGCAGCAGGATATAGACAGGGTTGTTAAGTGGAGCCACGATAACAAACTTTACTTTAACGTGACTAAGTGCTCTGTCTTATCGTTCAGCCGCGCGCGCTCTCCACTACATCACCCATACCACGTCGAGGGTGTGCCACTGCGACGCGTCACAGAGGTTAGGGATCTGGGTGTCCGGTTCACCGCGGATCTCAACTTTCGAGAACATATAACCGAAGTATGCAAAAAAGCGTACCGTAACCTTGGTTTCATTCTACGGCAATCGGATGGCTTTACCAACTTGAATGCTGTCCGTGCCTTGTATGAAGCCTTGGTAAAGAGTCATTTGGAGTGTAATTCGGTTATATGGGCTCCAAGTGAGATCAAATATAAAGCAATGGTGGAACGAATACAGAACAAATTTATTCGAGTTCTGTACCTAAAATTATATGGGGTATACCCTGGATATCCGTTGCTGTACCCTACCTTGTTCGTTTTGGGCATGGTGGGATACAGCAAACTGGAAACCAGGCGGGAAGTCTCCCTTGCTACGTACCTGTTTAAGGTTCTGCGCGGTGAAACGGACAACCCAGCTATTCTGAAAGAGCTGAGCTTGTGCGTACCGGACGACGCGGTTCAGCGGCGGCGACGCCCCGGCCTCCTGGCGCTACCCCAGGCGCACACCAACTTGTTGCGTGACGCTCCGTTCACGCGAGCGATGCGCACGCTCAATGCAACGGCAAAGAAAATAGATTTATTCAGTTGCACACGGAACGAGTTCGCGAAGGCCGTAACTAGAATCGTCTCGTATGAGCTAATTTAATACTTTATAATTTATTTAATATTTAATAATGATTAGGTTTTATTATTTTGACATATTTGACATTTATTTTGGTTACTGACAAATTGTAATATTATTATTTATTTGAATTTGATATGGACTAGAATTTATTTTATTAGATACTATATTATTGTTTTTATTATTGTTGACAATTAAATAGGATTATTATTGTTTTTATTAATTGATGATGAATTTTGACTACTAATTTTATTGTACTTTTATCGCTTTTAAACATTTTATAAGATTCAATATAATAGGATTAGCTAATTTTAATGTAATTTAAATATAATGTATGTTTTCTGCTAACGAATTAGGATATCCTGTAATGTTAGTAGTAAGTTTATATAAATAAATAAATAAATAAATAAATAAATGTTTTGTTTGTGATTATTCGAGCCCTCTTATCCTCATGTTCACAATAAAGCGCAAAGACCCATAGTGCCAGAGAGCTGTAATTTAGCAAAGGTATACCGCATATTTATAACGCTAACAAGTGGTAGAAGTCTTAAACAATTTTTTCTGGGTAGATACTTCTTTCAGGGAATTATTTCTTTCTCGTCTCAACGTGAAAAGGTTTTTTAATAATATTGTAAATAAATCCTACTAATATTATAAATCTGAAAGTTTGGATGTTTGGATGTTTGTGACTCAATCACGCAAAAACGGCTGAACGGATATGGATAAAATTTGGCACACGGATAGCTTTTAACCTAACTTACCAGATAGGCTACTTTTAATCCCGGAAAATAAACCTGTTCCTGAGGGATAAACGGTACAATTTATAGCCATAGAACGTTTTTCGTCATACTGACATGACAGATGTTCGAAATAAAACATGGCCGAACTTCAAACAGCTGATTGAGTGATTAAGTTGTAATATGGTTGTTTTTAATAACTAACAATATACCAATTGTGCGGTGATGCACATTGTGATAATTTTTATCATACAATGCGAGGTTTAGTAGCCATCGATCTTGTATAAAATCAAATATAACACGAAAGCAATTTTTTGCGGACAATTTAGGCTGCTTACATACTAGCGTTTGTAAAGCGCTTTTTGCACCCAATGAGCAATCAATGAGTTACAAAAAATAATAATTTTACAATGAAGAAAATTACTGATAGCTTATCATTGAAGTACAATGTACTAAAGTACCAGAACAGACAGCGCGAACAAAATTTATATAACGTCGGGAGGTTCTGTTTTTAAATCGAAGAAATCCATTGAAAATTGAAGCCCACTGCAGCCAATTCATTGGGCCAAACATCGTGTTCGCGGTGTCGGTTCTGTACCCCAGTTAATAATACTTCAATTTAGCTTATCAAGTTTTTTCCTACCTCTCAATAAGAAGTGCTATCGAAGTATTATAAGATATCGTATCAGGTTTAATTGATTGCAAAAGATCATCAAATTTGGTTATTAACATTCGTAAATGTCTTTCTATGTTTTATATTTACTTTGTAGTAAGAAATATTAATTTTCCTTAACAGATTGAGCAAATCATTATTAAAATGTCAGATAAGCACGTACGTCTTTAAAATCCTAGTGCGGTGTTAGCCTAATGTCAAAATTGCTTTATTTTTCTATAGATGTGCATGCGTTTAGGCCAGTAATTTTTTGAATCATAGATTTTAGTCATGGATATATTACTCTAACTGGATACATACATAACTTCATATCAAAATTGGACATATTTTGTCTAAGTGTGTACACCCTACAATATTATTATGAAGGACAACCTCAATCCGGCTTGTGATTGGTCGAATGGTATTCCGATATGACGTCATTGAATTTTTGGTCCCTCTGCAAAGTCTATCATCCAGATAGAGTAATATATCCATGATTTTAGTTGTATATCAAGCGATTTTGATTAAGCTTTTTTGTATAATATTGGGTATTTTGTCAAGTAAATCCTACTGAAATTCAGTGAGGATCTGATGATGGTTTCTAGAGATAAAGAGTGTAACTCCTTAATGGTAGGGAAAAATAGAACCGTGTTTAAAGATATTTTGTTTTTGTTATTGTTGACATTGTAAAATCTGCTCTTCATTGACCAACTAAGGGTCTCATGCCGTGTCTTGGAGAACAAATAGGTAACTCCTGAACGGGTGCAAATTACTTAACAGGAATAAAAATTATTTGTTTTTAGTAAGGTTGAAATTTGTAAAACTTAAGGCCTGCTGGTGTACCTGTCTTGGAGGCTAAATATGTAAATCTTGAATGGATGGTAATAACTGAACAAGATTAAAAAATATTTTTGTTAGTAACGTTCAAATTGCAAAGCCTAAATATGTACATTATTGAGCAACTTAGGGCCTGATGGTGTATCTTGGGTACACAAAATAATTATGTAACTTTTATGCGAAATAAGCTAATGCTTGACTAAAAAGCCACCTGATGGTAAGCGGGAACGAAGTACGGATGGTAAAGTTCACTAATTTAATAAAAGCCTATTCTCTCTTCGCTTTAAGACATCCGTATTATAATCGAACGGGAACACCCACGTGGGTAATTTATTCCAGGCCATCGCGGTACACATAATAAAAGATGAAACAATGAGCATCGTCCATACCGATTGGATGTTTAGGGCAAGGGAAGAATACTCGCCGGGCCCCGAGATGTTCAGTGGTGGAAGAAGTTGACGTTGAATCTCACAAAGTTGGTATGCCAGACCCTATCGAAGACCTTCGAGATGTAAAGGGAAACGGCTAGCTCTTCCCTATTTTTCGCGAGGGCCTCGCCCCAGATGTGAGTGGCATACGCTAGAAGAACTCCCGTCGACCGGTTTCGGCAGAACCCGTACTGCCGGTCGCTAAGAACATCACTGTATTCTAGATATATCATGAGGCGCGTGCTCAATATACGCTCCATAATAACTGCTGAATCGGTGTTTGTTGTTGTTGGTAACATTCACATTGTAAAACCAGTACCTACATCATTGACCAATTTAGAGCCTTATTGGAGATAAAATAATATGTAACTCCTGATAGGGTGGCAATAACGGGAATACTTTTTTAAAATATTAGTACCACCAGGTACTTTGACATTGCAAAACTAGCATTTTATTGACCAGACTTAGGGCCTGATGGTGTATCTTGAAGACCAGATACTTAATTATGTAACTCCTGAACGAACGGAAATAACGAAATTGATTTTATAGATACTATTTGTTGTTGTTTTAAAACCATTTTTAAAATGAAATTAAGCGAATGTTTCTTATTCACTCACGCTTAAACTGCTAAATAGATTTAGTTTTAATTTGGCTCCCAGATATTTAATATCCCGCATTGAAGGATAGGATGCTTTTTATATCGGGGATAGACCGTTCCCTCAAGATAAGTATAATTAAATATGGCTAGCATAGAATTTATGTATAATTTCTTTTATTAATCACACCCTTCATTCCTCTAAGGAACCAATTCTGAAGTCCACGCAGACGAAGTCGCGGGTAGAAGCTAGTAAATAATAAATAAACGCTTGTCACACTCATACCCCCAGTAGGTTATTTACCTGTGTTGCGGGTGGCATGGTCTACACATATAACAAACACATCACAATAACATCCATGACCCGAGTACAAATATTTATATGTCACATAAATATCGGCCCCGGCCGGGAATCGAACCCGGGACCCCTCGCTTCGCAGGCAGGGTCGCTACCAACTAGGCTACAGGGTCTTCATATAGGGGTATTGTGAGTCTGATGAGACTATTTTTCGACTTAGGAATTTTTTTGCGAAATATTGAAGTAGGTACTAATTTTGGTGAGAGTCAAGTGTCCTGCCTCGCGGCCAGCTAAACTTGGATACGTGATAAAATTCACAGAAGTAGTACCTATATCCTTACGATAAATTAAAAAGATACTTTCACCGATACTTAGGGTAATTACGAGTAATAGTCGATCAACTTACAAGTCTTACAAATATGAAACTACATTGTGCGTGGTCTGATACGGACTTGGTTGATTTTTTCATAATAGCACCGAAACGAAACAACTTTTATGCAATAACTTTGCACGAGGCGCAACTCAGCAATATCAGATACCTAAAGATGGGTACATAAATTCATTTATACATGTTCCTTTACCGTAAATGTTATAGCACTTTTTGCAAAAATAAATGCTATTGTAGTACTGCATAACGGTAACAAGGTAATAAATTCTGTTTCCTGGAGATAGGATTTTGTGATGGGATATTATGCTGTTTCTTTATTTTATCAAAATGGAATGTTATAAAATATATAATATGTTGCATAACACATCCATGTTGCTGGTATTTCATTAAATTCGTATTACAATTATCGTATTAAGTCGCATATTTACTCGTATTACGTACATTATAGGAAAAATCCTAGTTTTTTTGTATTGACTCTCGTAGTTAAAACTCAAATTCTTACTCTTGTTGTAGTCCTATTTTATAAAAGTTACTTCATCAATTTTCAGTCTTCTAAAAAGCGCACGAGTCACCTGATAGTGGTTGATACAGTCACCACCAACACCAATGCAATGTGGACCCGAAAGGAACGATTCATGGGCAATGATATTATGATGTAAAAAGAGTTAGATATGTCACTAGCGCGCCGACGATGAAGAACGTAAGAACAGGCAATTGACGGTTCTGCTCGTAGTCGCTCTGTCAGTACAAGACTATACGCACGCTTTTGTTGTTGTCAGAAGTGCTTAACATTTGACATACAGCGTTAAAATGTCTTCGTTTATTATACCAATGTGATTGGTGTAGTGAAACAAAAGATAAACGTGTGTGTGTGTTGTAGCTTTTTTCGGAACAATTTTTTTGGTTGATTTGTAAGGGTATAACGTATATTTTTTTTTATATCATTGTTCATGGGTTGTTGTCGCTTCAAGCTGCACGTTTTAACAATCAAATGAGTTAAACTGTAACGCTCCTCTTTTTTTACATGAAATAAATTTTTGTGCTTGACAACAATTCCACCTGATGGTAAGTGGCGATGAAGTCCAAGATGACGAACGCCCAAGCTTAATAAATGCCAATTCACTCTTCTTTTGAAGACACCTACATTGTAGATGGACGGGAACACCCACGCGGGCAAGCTATTCCAGTCCTACGTGGCGCGCACTATGAAAGATGAGGCGAGTCGCGTCGTTTCTCTTCCAACTTGGTAACAATAACTTCTGAACTACCGAAGCCCGACTTGGGCTTTGCAAGAGTGTAGGTCTTAGTTTACTCTGTTAACTGGTTAACTCTAACTCTGTTCTACAGGTCAACTTTAGTCTCAGTTTCTTAATAAAATTACAATACGGCCGCTGTATCTTGGCGCGTCTGAACATAGGCTTTGCGAACTTTAGCGCATGTAAGACAGAGATGGCAACACGAACATGCTAATGTATGACTGAGACACAATACACCGCGTATCGAGTATTGGAGAATTATGTTACTGCGCAGCCTTCTGCGCGAAGTTCAGACGCGCCAAGATACAGCGGCCGAAGTATACGTTCTTACTTACGTTCGGTAGGTACCAACTTGGTACACAACTAGATATCAGCTTCCAAATCCCACTATCCTACCGATAGACACACTACCACTGCCAATAGACACGTTTTCTCTTCCGATGCCCAAAACCCGACACGCGGCTTTTGAACAACACCATATAAAGAATGCATGTGTACATAGTAATCTCAACCGTATGAAAAGTATAAAATAAATTAAATAAAAAAAAATATTGAATCGAAGTTTTTATTCCAAATGTTCCAAGCTGACATTTTTTCTCACCTCTAATTCCATATTTTGTTGAAATACGGGACAAATACGGGACATGTAGATACGGGATGGGATTTTCAAATACGGTGACAGACATACGGGACGTATAGCAACCCTATAGACACCAATAGAAACTTAATAAGTAAATGTCACTAAAATCTATAAGACTCATTGATCTATGAATCATTATGCCTGCTGACGAAACACTGATTGTAAATCCACTATGTGCTTATACCTTTAAATCGCATGTACATTCCACTGAACTTAGTTCGCTTGATAAATATCTTAAACCTACATTAGGACCGTAGATACTGCGAAAGCTTATTGCGAAAACTGTAACAAATTGTGTCTATAACAGAGATTTAAAGCATTTGCCTTGTACATTGTGGAACAAGTCTACATCCGTCTGAAAAATCTAGGCAACAGCGCTAGTTATATCCACAACAGTCTACAATAAAACTTTTGCGTATAACAATTTTTAGAAGACATTTTTGCCAGTAACTTTGCTCGTATGAATCAGTTTTTTGTGCAAAGGTAGTCAGCTGACCATCCATAATCCTGATGACTCATACAACTGATTCTCTCAAAGTCGACTATAAAGTAGGTACCTACTTGTATATGTCACAGTGTAAATGAAGAGCCATAGATATTGCAGATTACCCACTGGCCACTTTCTTTGCGGGAAACGCATCGGCGACCTTTCGGTATTACATGATGTCCATTGTGTCCATGGGTGTCGTTGACCATTTACCATCCTAGTCATCTGCCCGTTTATAAGCTACATATGAATATAAAACTGGCACAGATATTCATGTGCTTTTCATGAAAATCCGTTCAGTTTTACTTGAAAGAATAATACTAAGTAAATGTTTTTTAATTATTATGTTTGCACTTACAACAACGCAGTTGAACGTTAAACTTAATCGTTAATATTTTATAGCTAAGTTTGTCGACATCTGGGGGCACGGCAGTGCCCCCGCCAAGTCGAGCAAAAAAGCGGCACGGCCGTACCATCCTTTTCTCGAAGTAATTCAGGCCATTTTCGACCCCCTATAACTTCGTTGTCGATAAAGCTAGAAGCCTGAATTTTTAGTAACCAAGCAGGCATTGTATAAACACGGTATATTTCAAATTTCATTCAATTTGAACCAGTAGTTTAAGAATTATAACTAGTCAAAGTTTCTTAATTTCGTCACTCACTGACTGACTGACCGATCATCAAAACTCTAAGGCACTTCTAGCAGACATAGAAGCTTCAAATTTGGAACACAATTAGTGTTTAGTGTATAGATCAAGGAAAAACTAAAACATTTTGCAATTTCGGTCTAGTTTTCTAGATACATCAACTGCATAAATAACTTTGTAATCCCATATAAATATATAGGATTACAAAGTTACATTTGCAGTTAATGAATTACTGTACCTGTATAACAAAGTAACATCTGCAGTGAATGAATCAGTGTACCTGTATATAATATAATGGAATAATAGGTGTAGATAGGTACCTAGATATAATTATGTTCAAAGGTAACTTGTAAAAGGAAAAAAAGTAGAACTATCTACAAAAAGAAATGAGATGCCATCAAAAACAAAACTTGTAAAAAAAACCAAGTCTCGCAACTCAGTTCTTCTACCGTAAAAAGTTGTGAGATGCATGTAATACCAAGTCGGTTAATTTATTCAGTTCCTACTTAAGGGTCCTTCTGTCTTAAGTTATCACGTAATTAGCTAACCTAACAAGTAACAACATCTTATAGTGACCATATTATCAATATTAAAAACTTTTATGTTTTAAATAAATAGATTGACTTGGCAATCGCACTAAACAATCAAATTTAATATAATATGTAGGTATTACTTTTGAGATATATATATGTGTTTTCATGCGATGGCCAAGTCGATCTATTTATTTAAAACATAAAAGATTTTTAATATTGATAATATGGTCACTATAAGATGTTGTTACTTGTTAGGTTAGCTAATTACGTGATAACTTAAGACAGAAGGACCCTTAAGTAGGAACTGAATAAATTAACCGACTTGGTATTACATGCATCTCACAACTTTTTACGGTAGAAGAACTGAGTTGCGAGACTTGGTTTTTTTTACAAGTTTTGTTTTTGATGGCATTTTATTTTGGCGCCAACCGATTTCCCGCCAATACTCGTACGACTAACATAATTACAAAAACTCAAGTGTCCAATTACAATTTTATTATGCTGTTAGAATGGAAACCGCAGACCGTATTTCGACAGACCCCAGCTGGTGTTTGTATAGGAATTTTTAACAGCCTGTCGGTATGCTCGCCTCTATAAATAGCCGATGGTCTAGAAAGCATTTATGTTATGAATCAGTACAAAATCATTAATCTGGGTTTGAGAAAACTGCAATTGCATGGTTTTGTTTCTCTGAATATTTTAGTAATGGATATAGGTATTCTGTATTGACATTAATTAGTAAGTATAATATATACCCTTACTCTTAATAACTAAGAAGATTTAATATTCCGGCTAACCTAAGGTAGGCTAAGTTAGCGAATCGCGAATCTTCATGATCATACTCGTATTTTGAGTGATATGATTTCTGCGACATTTTTTACTTCGCTCCACACTGGCCAAGTGCGGATTAGCTGCCTTGTCACACCTTTGAGAACATTATGAAGAACTCCTTGGTGCGAAGGTTTCCTCACGATATTTTCCATCACCAAAGCTAAATGATAATTTAATAATCTTCTAATAAACACATAACTTTTGAAAATTAGAGGTGCCCGCAATTTTGAATGCAGGCCCGCGCATTAGAGAGACCGAAAATTCAAACCGTTAGACTATCACTGCTACTTACATAAAATAACAGGCAAAATATTTGTTCTCAGACTGCGGACATTTTTAATGTCTCATTATATTGTGCGTATGCTAACAGCTCAGCACAAAGAATACATCGACGTATCGGGAAGTGTTACCCTGGTGTAATTCTAGACGTAATAGGGAACTTTAAGTTGTACAATTCAAAACATTTATATCTTCAAAAATATCAATGTCTTCAAAGTAGCTTTTGCGTCTCAATTGTCGCTATCAAAATAGTTTTTTTGCACTTTGAACTATTTTACTTGACCATGTACGAAGACTACGAAGTTGACCTTAAAATTCATACCTACCTGTGATACTACGAGTATATCATGTATCGTACGTCACACGAAGATGCTGGTTTTCTTAACTTACTTTATATAAGTCATACTTTTTCAGTCATATGTACATATTCTTGAATTTTAATGTAAATAATTGTCGAACGAGCAGAACTAGCACCACCGATGAACATGATAGCCCTAACGGGTCACCATTGGATAGGGGAAGGGAAATCATTTTTAACTGACTTCAAAAAAGGAGGAGGTATTCAATTCGACTGTATTTTTTTATGTTTGTTACCTCAAAACTTTCGATTGAGTGAACCGATTTTGATGATTGTTTTTTTAATCGAAAGCTGGTGCTTGTCATGTGATCCCACTTAAATTTGAGCTAGATCTGACGAGTATTTTTTGAGTTATATTGAAGTCGGTTACTTTTTCTTAGTAAAATTCACTATCGGACTTTTCGACTTTATAGTCCGTTTCACGTAAGTGTTCATCTCGCTGCCATACTATTAGAATGTCAGTGAAGGAAACTTTTATGGAACCACAATAAATAAATATGTTACGGGTGTATAGAACTTATTCTCGCACACACCACATAAATACTTGCAATCATACCACACGCACAGAATGAGAGGGTGTGAGTGTGTGAGTCTTTATTTATTTATGAGTAACCGCCCTCGCTTTGCTTCGGTTTTCTTATTTTTTTACACCTTGGGTTATACATTATTGGAGTTTAATTAAGGATCCCTAATTTTTTTGAAAATATAATATAGCCTATGTTACTCGGGGATGGTGTAGCTTCCCAACAGTGAAAGAATTTTTGAAATCGGTTCAGTAGTTTCGGAGCCTATTCAATGCAAAAAAAAATCAAATCTTTCCTCTTTATACCTATATATTAGTATAGATTTATCCAGTTGGACATTATTGTGTTTAGTATCCTACTGAATTATATTACTGTCCTAGGTTCCAAGGTAATTTTTATAAAAATTTATAATAATGTTATCAAAACTCGTTTAAAAAACAGGTGCCTACTTGCGTTGTTTCTCTTCGTTAATAAGTGCTCAGAAATGTAGAGCACGCTGTAATGTACTACAAATATAATAAATTGCGGCAAATTTATTAAATTATCTACTTTTGTGTAAAATAAAGCTTCTCATGCATAAAACATTTATTTTGTCTGTGCCGTAAAATAGTGGATACAATAATATACTCATAACTACGAACAAAATTTTTTTTTTATAAAAAATCTTGTTTCTTTTATGGAAATTACCGACAAACGAGCTGACGATTCACCTGATGGTAAGTGGCTATCGTGGCCCATGTGCATCAGTAACACCAGAAGCATCACTAATTTGTTGCCGGCCATGAAAGCCCCAAGCCGGAACACGGCACCCAAACGACTCGCGTTTGGCTGCTGACTCAAACAATAGGGTGGTAGCTATCCAGGCGAACACCATGGAGAAATAATAACTTGGCGGGGGCACTCCCGTGCCCCCACATAGTAATAATGGTATTAATTAACCTTTAAAATCAATAGTGCCAATATTTTCCGTCCGAGGGGCCTACCATCAGAAGGCCGGATTTAGTCGCCTCTTACGACGCCCATTCTGCGTGGGATTTGGTTTAGGATTCTAGCCTCCATACAACAATATGGCCAAAGAGGGAAAAGATATCTACGGATATCTTGATATCTACGGATTTCATAACGATGTTTTGTCACTTTTCGTTATTGGTACTCGGTTATAAGATCGAACCACAAATAGGCAAATATCTGCGATCGAATTATATCTTGAATTACGTATATGTACCTACCTATATTATTATTAATTTCGGCCGTAAGCAGTCCCAATACGGCCCATATTGGCGTTTAATAGTAACAATACCAATAAGGTCCTTGCTTTTTTCTCGGCTTGCAACTCGATGATATGCCTTATATTCATGGCTAACGGTGATCACTTCAAAAAAATACTTTTGAAGATTAATTTCGGGTATTTTTAAGGTAATTTATATTCTACTTCAGTCTCAGTATATCAATATTTATTAGACACGAATGATAGACACATAGCATGCTGCATACACAATGAAGGAATCGACGTTCGTGCTTCTCGGGTAATTATTGTCTCACTTAAAATTCTATCTGACAATTCAAAGATGTACGTTATTGCTTATATAATTCGCGCCAAATACTCGTAATACAGGTCGTCATTATATCATAAATACCCGATCAGTAAGGCTTATTCTGTTTTGTAACTCGACAGCGGAATCCGCGATGAGTGTCAAACTTCAAACGACTAAAGATAGAATTTTGACACTCATCGCGGATTCCGCTGTCGAATTACAAAACAGAATAGCCCTGCAGCTTCGAGTTTGATTCCCGTCCGAGAAAGATACTGACGGACACATGGTTATTCTCTGGTCGTGGGTATTAATGATGCATTATCTTGTGTTATCCATGCGACCCGTGACACCAGGAAGTCTATTGTGAGGATATCAGTATACAAGTTTTAAAAGAAATGGAAGCCTAAAGTCCTTTATGCTCCCTAAGCAAATGAAATCACCTGACTTCTCGATTCATTTTAGGGAGGTTGACAGTTTCTTAAATAAATAAATAAACGCTTACACACTCACACCCCCGCAGTAGGTTTTTACCTGTGTCGCGGGTGGCATGTACGACACAATATAACACATCACAATAACACCCATGACCCGAGTACAAATATTTATCAGTCACATAAATATCTGCCCCGGCCGGGAATCGAACCAGAGAGCCCTCGCTTCGCAGGCAGGTCGCTACCAACTAAGCTACAGCAATACTTCTGAGAAGCATCTGTGATTCCAGGTCATATCACCAAGCCTCTCTAAATACCTTAATAGATTTTAATGTTTAAAAATCTCTCACAACCCTGTTCCTTTTACAGAAACCGGATATATTTTGAAGATATTCTCTGGCAACAAAAATAGTATGGACAATTGGACATATATGTTTTATTCTATGGATTATTTTGGATTTAAAAACACTTTACCAATGATCCCGTGCTATGGAATCTTGTATGAACCTCTCAGTACCAAAGATAACCTAAAACCACCTACTGCGTCGTCCCGTTTGAATTACGAAATAATCTTAATTGTGACGTTTGCAGCATTCGATCACTACCTGTCATGCCAAGTCTGAGCCGCCATCGGGTGACCCAGTTTCTCCACTTACGAATCGGGTTCTCCTAAATGAGAAACTTCCTTCCTAAATATCTCTAGTCACAACATTAACGGTCCTAATCTGATTTATCGTTGGTGAAAAACAACACGTTACGGCACTTCTAAATAGTTTTGGACAATAATAATTAACTCAGGATTGCATCTAGGGTTGCCAGATGGTCGGGATTAGTCTAGATTGTCCCAACATTTCACATGATGTACACACAAGTCCCGACAAAATACAAGAAAAAGGCCCGACAAAATACACAATGCCCGACAAATCCCGACTTTTTGAAGTTTTGACCAGATATTTCAGTCTTGCCAGCTGGCAATCCTAATTGCATCGGCAAGTAATAAATTTACGGTATGGTTTTATGAGGCAAATTAATCAAACGAGCCGTGTGAACTTAGCTTTAGTGCGGGAACTCCGCGTTCAAATGTTGCATTTACGCGTATTTTGATAACTTATGTGATATATATGTCGGAAATCAGTAATTTCAAATCATAAAATGGAACGTCAAGCTGGAACTAGCTTGGGTGTATTCGGAAGTTGAAGATGGCAGCACCGTGCAAATTGTCTACTGTCATTTGAGTACACGCGGTGGCGGGGGTCACAGAGGACAGCTATTGACTTGCCAACCGGCAGCGGGCACTCTTTAGACAGCCTCCGAGCTGAGCGGACGATAAAGTAGAACGTCGTTATTATGGCCGAGTTTAATTTGCATTAGCATTGCACAACGTTTACTTTATGGAGAGCACAACTGGGTACAGTGTGTACTGATGGACTGCGATCGAGCAGGTATTGCGTGTGTTGACCAGTCAGTAGCGCGTTATGCCGGAGCCAGCGAGAAGTGCACGTGGACTGTTTTCTATGCACAGTCATACCCTTTGCGAAGAGTAGCACCCATGCGGCTGTGATGGTTCGCTTCTGATGAGATAGGTCATAGTGCCAGCGATTGGCGGATTTATCACACGGGTTTTAATAAGCGCGAGAGGCGCGGGCAAGTTGTGGAGCCGGGATGGCTGTGAGTGTGCAATGCGACGTGTGAATTATGGTTGGTTACCCGGAATGCCACACCGCGATGAAAATCCGACTTCACCGCGTTCCATTAGCGATTGGTTATGTTATTCGAGTGACATAGTAATCTGTTCAGAGCCATGTGTATCAGTAGTAATTGCCTACTAAATTAGTAGCAAGTGTAAAACGTGTTTCAATGGGTTTCTAAGTAAAATGATGAAAACGCCCACAGTTTATTATTTTCTGGACCACCTATCTGCGACATCAGATCGTGGGATAATGAATCCGAATTTCAGGTTTTTCAGATGGCTATCTTGGTATGATATTACAAACAGTGGACGGCGAACATGCCAAATAAGGATTCGTTTGAGGTTATAAACGTAAGGAAAGTAAGACAACGATTCGGTATGGCATTTTTATTTCATTATTATTATTATTATTGGTAAGCTCCTGCAGCCAGCATGTTACCTCGTAGCGAACAGAGCTAGAGTTCTTTATTTATCACGGACAGATGCTTGATGAACATCCTCGTTGACTGACGCGTTGCCAATAGCTTTCCTTATTATCTGCTTGAACTCCTGGCCAACACTGGTCTCAGTGTCCAGGCAACGCCTGGTTGTCGTATCCGTGGTGTCTTTGTGGCGCGTTACATAGCACCAGGATCATACGTTTCTTTTGCTGAGTATGGTGCCGAGTTACCGAGTAACCGGGTGTATTAAAAGAAAAGTTATTTTCTAAATGGCGCACACTTAAAAAAAAAATAGTTACCTTAGGTGAAAGAGGTAACAAGCTATTGCGATAGTGCAATCCCCCACATGGATGGCATCTTTGTTCTCATTTGTTTAATTTAATTACCCTTACTGAATTACATTTTATTTTAATTTCTATTCGATGACTGCAAGCGACAAAATAATAAAAGGTATCACTAAGCAGAATCAGAACATCCGATAGTATTTTTGTGTAATATCTTGACTTCCAGTGTAAATGGTGCCGTCATCTTGAACTGTAAAAACACTTGACAGAATGTTCAGAGTTAAGGTCTCGTGAATTTGATTTTTAATAAAAATATTGTGCTTCTTGTAGCATCTAGGTTTTCCTGAAAATAGGACTGATCGGAAAGAATTTAAAGTGGAGGTGAAAGTGTTTAAAGTGGAGGTGTGCGTAAACAACAAATCGTTTCGCTTTATTTGTGCTTGATTCAACGAAGTGTTATAAAGTCTTTGCACAGTATCTTTCGTCGTAGTTATTATTAATTTGCGCCAACAGAGTTGTTCAAAATCAGTGTAAGTATATTGTTTTGTGAAACTAGAAGCATTCTGTAAATGAGATAAAGAATTTTCTGTTTTCTAACATTTTGTTATTATTTAATTTTTCGTCTACCCTCAGTTCATAAAAATAACATTAGAAATTTCGTGTCTTGTCGTTGTTTTTTTTTGTGTGTTTCAGATAAACTAAGTGACAGTGACTGTTGTATGGACATGCAAGCTTAGAAATAACCAAGAGGCTATCATAGCGATTGCGGCGTAATGATACCGGGCATCAATGCAGGTAGCGTTTGTTGATAGTGATACTGTTGGGAGCGTATCCGGCTTCTTGCACTATGGCTTGCAATTACCATCAGAGACGATGACATGATTATAACAGGTGATCTGTATTGTTTCTTTTCTTTGTGGCTTAACTAAACAATAATTATTCCTTGTCGAGTTTGTGATAATTATGCGATTTCGCATTTGATATTTGATAGTTACCTGGGTTTGGATATTTGACGATTTCTGGTAACAAAGGATCTGGTAACAAAGGTCACTGGTCTTTGCTCACCCAACATTGAGTAACTGGCACCAAATGAGTGAAGAATAGACGTTTTGTTACTTACAAGAAACATCTAAAGATAATTATTACTTTACTGAAGAGTTGTGCTGTTTTTGAATTATCTTTAAAACAGACAGGATGACATAGTGAGAAAATTTAATAGGTGCAGTTTTTTTTTCTTTTTGATTTTAAAATATTGCTTAAGATACCTAACCTCGTCAAAGTAGAAACGTACCATGGCTAGTTGCCAGTTCTGTCAGATGCACCATGATCTTTGTGTGTGATAATTATATTAGGTAAAAGTTAAAGTGCTTAAATATTACTAAAATTAACACATCTTTTCTTAGTGACGAAATAAAATTATAGTATGCACTTTATGATAGATAAAGAATTAAATAAAGAAACCCTTTTCTCAATCTTCACTGCTACTGAAACCTGTAATTGCTGACAGATTAAACATTTTACCATCACACGGGGTCATTGATAGCTTAGTCAACTGATTGACGTGATATAAAATGTACCCATCGCAAAGTAACTCAATTAAGGTGACTTACAAAATTCATTAACAGCTATGCTGCAGTAAGCTGGTTCTTTGGCAAGGGAATATTATTGTGGTCGTATCACATATTATCATGGGGAACGTCATAATAGCTGTCACTACCTTCTCAGCTAGTTCAGAAAGACTGTTTGAAACAGGTGATCTGCATTTCACAGTAATAACGTTTTACTTCAGCAGGTAGGTACTCTTTTGCCGCAGTGTTACGCTTAAACGGGCTACCTACGTAATTTTCTTAGAAAAAAAAATAATTTCGAGTAAACACTCGTAAGGGTGGTGAATGTACACGTATATTGGTCGCGTAATGTCTAGTTTTTTTTTATTTTTATTATGTAGTCAATTTCAGTGTACAAACCAAATTGGAAAATAATAATTTGTTGGTTGTATCCTGGAGATGCCTTTCACTTTCTTCGACAAATGATTTGTTGGTTTACCATATAGTGAGAGGTCACAGTAATAGCAATCAATCGGTATTGAGTTCTAGAATTCATAGTTACTATTTGAACGAATCTTATTGAAATTAATTGTTGCTTTGTTGAATTTCATCTAATGTAAACATTCGATGGTAATGCGAAAAGCAAGCTACCTATTTTTTAGTTGCGGAAATTATTAATTGTCCTGGGGAACGCGGTACGCAGTCAACTCTGATGGGAGTCTGATTTTAGAGGAAACCAGAGACGTTATCTGGGGGAATTACAACATTGAATTTTATGTTTTGAAATTACCATGTTACTTCGTCGTTCTTTGACCACGACTATGAAGTACCTACGTCACGTGTAAATGTTAGTTGAATATTACATCAATGCTGAAACAATGTTTGGTGGAAAAAATACCTTAGTCAATTTAGTCATACAAGGTGAAAATAACTTGACAAAGTGACATTGTTTTCGGTTGGTTTTTAATGATGCGTGGAACGAAATGTTTGAATTGCAGACATAATAATTGACATCATAAATTATTCAATTAGACACGCAAGTTTTACGAATTACCCTTATTTTTTTTTTTTGCAAACTACCTTCAATATTTGCAAACTCCTTTCAATTTTGGTGAAGTACCCTAAATAATTACTAGATAAGCTACCGAAGTATCGGCCGTGTAAATGATGAGGGGCCGACAATCTACAGCCGATACCTGGGGTATATCGTTACAAATGAATACACGTGAATGAGTTGACCGAGAGATGCTAAAAGACCATTACGTTCTACTCTGATCAGGGGCTAGGTTCAATGCTGACCCTCAACAACAATAGAAATTTTATGCCTCATTGAGCTTTCCAATAGATCAGGAAAGGCCGAGCTTAAGAGATACTTTTGTTTGTTTTCTGGTTACAGGTAAACCATGATAGTGAAGTTACTCCATGATGTATACGGCGTTCAGATTCAAGAGCTCACAAGCTTTTTCATGGTTTATACACCATCGCGAGTATGGGATCACAAAGCACCCACGAGGACGTGGGGCCTGTCATGATGGCCGTGTCGGAAATCAGTAATTTCAAATCATAAAATGGAACGTCAAGCTGGAACTAGCTTGGGTGTATTCGGAAGTTGAAGATGGCAGCACCGTGCAAATTGTCTACTGTCATTTGAGTACACGCGGTGGCGGGGGTCACAGAGGACAGCTATTGACTTGCCAACCGGCAGCGGGCACTCTTTAGACAGCCTCCGAGCTGAGCGGACGATAAAGTAGAACGTCGTTATTATGGCCGAGTTTAATTTGCATTAGCATTGCACAACGTTTACTTTATGGAGAGCACAACTGGGTACAGTGTGTACTGATGGACTGCGATCGAGCAGGTATTGCGTGTGTTGACCAGTCAGTAGCGCGTTATGTCGGAGCCAGCGAGAAGTGCACGTGGACTGTTTTCTATGCACAGTCATACCCTTTGCGAAGAGTAGCACCCATGCGGCTGTGATGGTTCGCTTCTGATGAGATAGGTCATAGTGCCAGCGATTGGCGGATTTATCACACGGGTTTTAATAAGCGCGAGAGGCGCGGGCAAGTTGTGGAGCCGGGATGGCTGTGAGTGTGCAATGCGACGTGTGAATTATGGTTGGTTACCCGGAATGCCACACCGCGATGAAAATCCGACTTCACCGCGTTCCATTAGCGATTGGTTATGTTATTCGAGTGACATAGTAATCTGTTCAGAGCCATGTGTATCAGTAGTAATTGCCTACTAAATTAGTAGCAAGTGTAAAACGTGTTTCAATGGGTTTCTAAGTAAAATGATGAAAACGCCCACAGTTTATTATTTTCTGGACCACCTATCTGCGACATCAGATCGTGGGATAATGAATCCGAATTTCAGGTTTTTCAGATGGCTATCTTGGTATGATATTACAAACAGTGGACGGCGAACATGCCAAATAAGGATTCGTTTGAGGTTATAAACGTAAGGAAAGTAAGACAACGATTCGGTATGGCATTTTTATTTCATTATTATTATTATAATTGGTAAGCTCCTGCAGCCAGCATGTTACCTCGTAGCGAACAGAGCTAGAGTTCTTTATTTATCACGGACAGATGCTTGATGAACATCCTCGTTGACTGACGCGTTGCCAATAGCTTTCCTTATTATCTGCTTGAACTCCTGGCCAACACTGGTCTCAGTGTCCAGGCAACGCCTGGTTGTCGTATCCGTGGTGTCTTTGTGGCGCGTTACATAGCACCAGGATCATACGTTTCTTTTGCTGAGTATGGTGCCGAGTTACCGAGTAACCGGGTGTATTAAAAGAAAAGTTATTTTCTAAATGGCGCACACTTAAAAAAAAATAGTTACCTTAGGTGAAAGAGGTAACAAGCTATTGCGATAGTGCAATCCCCCACATGGATGGCATCTTTGTTCTCATTTGTTTAATTTAATTACCCTTACTGAATTACATTTTATTTTAATTTCTATTCGATGACTGCAAGCGACAAAATAATAAAAGGTATCACTAAGCAGAATCAGAACATCCGATAGTATTTTTGTGTAATATCTTGACTTCCAGTGTAAATGGTGCCGTCATCTTGAACTGTAAAAACACTTGACAGAATGTTCAGAGTTAAGGTCTCGTGAATTTGATTTTTAATAAAAATATTGTGCTTCTTGTAGCATCTAGGTTTTCCTGAAAATAGGACTGATCGGAAAGAATTTAAAGTGGAGGTGAAAGTGTTTAAAGTGGAGGTGTGCGTAAACAACAAATCGTTTCGCTTTATTTGTGCTTGATTCAACGAAGTGTTATAAAGTCTTTGCACAGTATCTTTCGTCGTAGTTATTATTAATTTGCGCCAACAGAGTTGTTCAAAATCAGTGTAAGTATATTGTTTTGTGAAACTAGAAGCATTCTGTAAATGAGATAAAGAATTTTCTGTTTTCTAACATTTTGTTATTATTTAATTTTTCGTCTACCCTCAGTTCATAAAAATAACATTAGAAATTTCGTGTCTTGTCGTTGTTTTTTTTTGTGTGTTTCAGATAAACTAAGTGACAGTGACTGTTGTATGGACATGCAAGCTTAGAAATAACCAAGAGGCTATCATAGCGATTGCGGCGTAATGATACCGGGCATCAATGCAGGTAGCGTTTGTTGATAGTGATACTGTTGGGAGCGTATCCGGCTTCTTGCACTATGGCTTGCAATTACCATCAGAGACGATGACATGATTATAACAGGTGATCTGTATTGTTTCTTTTCTTTGTGGCTTAACTAAACAATAATTATTCCTTGTCGAGTTTGTGATAATTATGCGATTTCGCATTTGATATTTGATAGTTACCTGGGTTTGGATATTTGACGATTTCTGGTAACAAAGGATCTGGTAACAAAGGTCACTGGTCTTTGCTCACCCAACATTGAGTAACTGGCACCAAATGAGTGAAGAATAGACGTTTTGTTACTTACAAGAAACATCTAAAGATAATTATTACTTTACTGAAGAGTTGTGCTGTTTTTGAATTATCTTTAAAACAGACAGGATGACATAGTGAGAAAATTTAATAGGTGCAGTTTTTTTTTCTTTTTGATTTTAAAATATTGCTTAAGATACCTAACCTCGTCAAAGTAGAAACGTACCATGGCTAGTTGCCAGTTCTGTCAGATGCACCATGATCTTTGTGTGTGATAATTATATTAGGTAAAAGTTAAAGTGCTTAAATATTACTAAAATTAACACATCTTTTCTTAGTGACGAAATAAAATTATAGTATGCACTTTATGATAGATAAAGAATTAAATAAAGAAACCCTTTTCTCAATCTTCACTGCTACTGAAACCTGTAATTGCTGACAGATTAAACATTTTACCATCACACGGGGTCATTGATAGCTTAGTCAACTGATTGACGTGATATAAAATGTACCCATCGCAAAGTAACTCAATTAAGGTGACTTACAAAATTCATTAACAGCTATGCTGCAGTAAGCTGGTTCTTTGGCAAGGGAATATTATTGTGGTCGTATCACATATTATCATGGGGAACGTCATAATAGCTGTCACTACCTTCTCAGCTAGTTCAGAAAGACTGTTTGAAACAGGTGATCTGCATTTCACAGTAATAACGTTTTACTTCAGCAGGTAGGTACTCTTTTGCCGCAGTGTTACGCTTAAACGGGCTACCTACGTAATTTTCTTAGAAAAAAAAATAATTTCGAGTAAACACTCGTAAGGGTGGTGAATGTACACGTATATTGGTCGCGTAATGTCTAGTTTTTTTTTATTTTTATTATGTAGTCAATTTCAGTGTACAAACCAAATTGGAAAATAATAATTTGTTGGTTGTATCCTGGAGATGCCTTTCACTTTCTTCGACAAATGATTTGTTGGTTTACCATATAGTGAGAGGTCACAGTAATAGCAATCAATCGGTATTGAGTTCTAGAATTCATAGTTACTATTTGAACGAATCTTATTGAAATTAATTGTTGCTTTGTTGAATTTCATCTAATGTAAACATTCGATGGTAATGCGAAAAGCAAGCTACCTATTTTTTAGTTGCGGAAATTATTAATTGTCCTGGGGAACGCGGTACGCAGTCAACTCTGATGGGAGTCTGATTTTAGAGGAAACCAGAGACGTTATCTGGGGGAATTACAACATTGAATTTTATGTTTTGAAATTACCATGTTACTTCGTCGTTCTTTGACCACGACTATGAAGTACCTACGTCACGTGTAAATGTTAGTTGAATATTACATCAATGCTGAAACAATGTTTGGTGGAAAAAATACCTTAGTCAATTTAGTCATACAAGGTGAAAATAACTTGACAAAGTGACATTGTTTTCGGTTGGTTTTTAATGATGCGTGGAACGAAATGTTTGAATTGCAGACATAATAATTGACATCATAAATTATTCAATTAGACACGCAAGTTTTACGAATTACCCTTATTTTTTTTTTTTGCAAACTACCTTCAATATTTGCAAACTCCTTTCAATTTTGGTGAAGTACCCTAAATAATTACTAGATAAGCTACCGAAGTATCGGCCGTGTAAATGATGAGGGGCCGACAATCTACAGCCGATACCTGGGGTATATCGTTACAAATGAATACACGTGAATGAGTTGACCGAGAGATGCTAAAAGACCATTACGTTCTACTCTGATCAGGGGCTAGGTTCAATGCTGACCCTCAACAACAATAGAAATTTTATGCCTCATTGAGCTTTCCAATAGATCAGGAAAGGCCGAGCTTAAGAGATACTTTTGTTTGTTTTCTGGTTACAGGTAAACCATGATAGTGAAGTTACTCCATGATGTATACGGCGTTCAGATTCAAGAGCTCACAAGCTTTTTCATGGTTTATACACCATCGCGAGTATGGGATCACAAAGCACCCACGAGGACGTGGGGCCTGTCATGATGGCCGTGTCGGAAATCAGTAATTTCAAATCATAAAATGGAACGTCAAGCTGGAACTAGCTTGGGTGTATTCGGAAGTTGAAGATGGCAGCACCGTGCAAATTGTCTACTGTCATTTGAGTACACGCGGTGGCGGGGGTCACAGAGGACAGCTATTGACTTGCCAACCGGCAGCGGGCACTCTTTAGACAGCCTCCGAGCTGAGCGGACGATAAAGTAGAACGTCGTTATTATGGCCGAGTTTAATTTGCATTAGCATTGCACAACGTTTACTTTATGGAGAGCACAACTGGGTACAGTGTGTACTGATGGACTGCGATCGAGCAGGTATTGCGTGTGTTGACCAGTCAGTAGCGCGTTATGTCGGAGCCAGCGAGAAGTGCACGTGGACTGTTTTCTATGCACAGTCATACCCTTTGCGAAGAGTAGCACCCATGCGGCTGTGATGGTTCGCTTCTGATGAGATAGGTCATAGTGCCAGCGATTGGCGGATTTATCACACGGGTTTTAATAAGCGCGAGAGGCGCGGGCAAGTTGTGGAGCCGGGATGGCTGTGAGTGTGCAATGCGACGTGTGAATTATGGTTGGTTACCCGGAATGCCACACCGCGATGAAAATCCGACTTCACCGCGTTCCATTAGCGATTGGTTATGTTATTCGAGTGACATAGTAATCTGTTCAGAGCCATGTGTATCAGTAGTAATTGCCTACTAAATTAGTAGCAAGTGTAAAACGTGTTTCAATGGGTTTCTAAGTAAAATGATGAAAACGCCCACAGTTTATTATTTTCTGGACCACCTATCTGCGACATATATGTCAGAGGTCAGACTTCAGTTATATCACTTACTTAACGTGGTGAAGCACTCAGCCCAGCAGCGGCAGCAGCTTGTATCAATCCTCAGTGATGAACCAAGTACAAGTTACCGTTGAGAAGTTCCGCTATTACTGATTTGGTCCTGACACATTATCAGGCTCTTGACACCAAAAGAAAGTATATTAAATTTATTAAAACAAATCATATGAATCCAAAATTGAGGGGTTTTATTAGTAATCGTTGAGGAGATGCACTAATTAGGTCCAGACTCCATTATCAAATCATCTCCAAGATACCAAATTATTGTATTTACAAGCAAAATTCCATTTTAATACGACACCTAGAAGTAGATTAAAATTCAGTTCAAAGATTTGTTGTTAACTATAATTTCCTTAGTTACAAGGGAAGCTAATAAAAGCGTGTAATGAAAAACAAATTATTTTCTTAAAAGCTACGCTAACCTGACGATACGACCTAATATTATGATCTTGTCAACAAATATATACATTTTTAATGGATATAGCCGGCAAACGAACTGAGGATTCAGGTGATGGTAAATAGCTATCGTCCTCCATAGACATCAACAACACCAAAAGCATCAATAATGATGAAAGAGAAGAAAGTAATTATACAATAAAATACGTTTTACTGCGTGCCACTAATACATGTAATTTTAAATGTATTGTTAGATACTAAAGAGAATGAAGTTTTAACGAAGTACAAAGGTCCAATACGATTTCTCCGCTGTCCACAAACCACTGACAGTACATGAAATTGTAATCTAAGACTGACCACTTGTTAAAAACAACTTGTTCGGTAGCTAGAACGATCTAGATAAACATAAAAATAAAGTTTTAAACCTAACTTTACTATTACGAAATCTCGCTCGGTAAAGTACGATAATAAAAATATTTTTATGCGTTAATTATGCCCTTTCATTTGATACCCAAAACAGCACCTTTCGATTTTTTTTACTGATGTGTATGTCCCCTCAGTATGGCCATATTTTATTTAGTACGAGTAACCGCCCTCGCTTTGCTTCGGTTTTCTTATGTTTTTACACCTTGGATTACATTATTGGAGTTTTATTAAGGATCCCTAATTTTTTTGAAAATATATAGCCTATGTTACCCGGGGATAATGTAGCTTCCCAACAGTGAAAGAATTTTTCAAATCGGTTCAGTAGTTTCGGAGCCTATTCAATGCAAAATCTTTCCTCTTTATAATATTAATATAGATGACGTCATAACTCATAAGTCATAACTAGCGAAAGATGACACTTAGAACGACACCTCATGTTATGACGTAACCAAAAAAACTGACCAACGACATGCTACATGCTGGAAATAGGCCTCTTACCGTCCACGGTGCATCCCATGCACTTCTACAACACCAAGGGCGTCAGACAGAGAAGCGGTACTATGAAGGAAGCAGTAAATCAAACCGCTTCAAGTATTGCTCCCCCATTTCCTTGAGAATCATGGTTGAGATTGTAAAGAGCACAGATGCTCAAAACTTGGCTTCAATTCAACCCATTAATGGCCCATTATAGGGCGCGAAATTCTCCTCATAACTAAAGGGGACCTGGAGCAAATTCTACCACACTGCTCCAGTACAGGTTTGAGGCCTGCACAGAGACGTTGACCAAGAAGTTGAAATTGATTAATTCTATCATGCATCTCCCTCCCTCCAAGATAAATAACACACAGGAAATTACTAATTATAATTACCTGTAAATGATTCTAAATAATAACTTTGTAGGCAAAATTTTACATTGCGTTATCTTACAGCGTAACAAAGAAGCACGTTTATTACGCTCATTAGTCAAGAGATCCGGATTTATAACAAGCTCTACGCAAATATTTACGGATTATTCTAATAATTTGCATTGCTATTATTCATCCTTAGATAACTTACAATTAGATATTATTATCAATCTTTTAAAAATCTTAGCATAGGCGCAGAATATGGACGTCGCACTCCACATTACAGTCCTAATACAAATTCGTTAAAAAAATAACAATTTACTCTAAATATTTTTTATAATCCTGAAAGCCTGAATCTATTGTAATTAACGAAATACGTTCGCAGATTTAAATAAGAATAAAATATTACCTGGGTTTCTGCTTAACAGTTGTTAAGAGAAACTCATATTTCATTTTACCTTTTAAAAGAGATTAGACTTCAAAACACATCTAATAAATAGAATACATACCTACTTGTCTTATACTAAAATACTTATATTATGTAAATATCAAGAAAAAACTGATTACATTTCATTTACATAAATTTATTCATTCAGAATATTCTAATTGACTTTTTCTTTAATCACTTACGTACCTACTTACTCTTACATACTTAAAAGTTACTTACATATATAAAACCAAATTAATACTAAAATAATAAAAAAATGAGTGTCGTTGATTTTAACCGACTTCAAAAAAGGAGTTTCTCAATTTGGTTGTATTTTTTTTAATGTTTGTTACCTCGAAACTCACAATTTTTTATAATTACAATATAATATTTAAATTATAATTCATACCTACTTATATCAAAATCATTCTGATGAGGAGTTCGTGAATCTTCCACGAAGAACTGAGGGATCTCCTGAAATATTATACCTAGTTATACGATTATACATAGTTATATTGCGATATTTATGAATGTTCAGTGATCATTTTAGAGGTCCTTTGAAGTCGGTTATATTTTTTGGTAAAATTTTTGCTAAAATTGTGTTAAAACAATAACATAAAATAGTCTTTAAACATAACATTCCATATAACACAGTAACTTAAAGGAACAGAGATTTACAAATGAGAAGGCAGTATTGAACAATTTTAATGACTAAGCTAAGTAAGGCCTTGTGGCGCACCTAAGGTCTAATAAGTTAGGCAACATAGCATAAATCATAGTCATTGCTAGGTATTAACTCACAATCAATCAACCACAGAATTATAGACTAACATACGAACATACTCGTACAGATAAAAACACTGACGAAAAAAGTTAAACTAAGTTATACTTCTCTGGAGTTAATTTTAAGTGTCAAATTTATTGATATTGCTTACGAGTAAATTATCTCATTTTGCACATATGTATAAATAAAATTAAAGCGTCTCTCTGTGATTTCAAAATGACTGTTTTCTCAAGTATTAAAACACAAACTTTTGTCAGTCTGTCTTTCTGTTTGCCCTGATAATCTCTGGAACGGCTGAACCGATTTTAATGGGACTTTCACTGGAGATAGAGAAGGTTATAGAGCAACATATAGGCTTTTTATCTTCGAATTCCTACCGGACCGGAATTTACGCGGGAATAATAATAGCGAACGAAGTCGCGGGCACCGCTTGTTATAAATAACTCTCATTGAAGACTAACTTCATTCAGTGTTACTTCTGCGCGCGTAACTTTTAATTCATTTGTAAAAATTCACTTTCATTTGAAGATCATAACGCGCCAAAGAAGTACACCTAACGTCAAAAATACGCAGCACTACAACCTGTTGAATCATCAAATTGAAGTTCTAAATACCTTACCTTTAAATACTGCAACGTTTAAAACCAATTAATGAAGGCTAAATTCTCAGTAAAATTATATCAACATCTAAGTACAATGAGCCAATTATGTTAATTTTCAGAGTTCATGTTTACTTTTGTTTGAAAATAAACATCGCGTGTTCTAGCCAGTGTTCATCCGGTAATCGACATACTTAGAAAAACTATATTAACGTCATTATATTCACTAGTAGATGAACTATATCACAAGGTTATCACACCGTAGACAAATTATCACACTTCACTCACTGTTTTCACACTCACACTCCGACGTGACCTGTTTAAGTTCTAAACAACACAGCTAATCGCTTAAAATGAGTATTCGAGATTAACTGTCGACTGTATTGTAATTAGGCAGGTATTTGAGCAAAAATAAAATTATGTTAATCATTCTTCCACTAGGACATACAGCTAATAGTCGAAGGACTGCATTATCAGGTCAACCCATCCTCATGATGTTGCGGCGGCGAAGCAAGCGCTCCATTGCGTAGAACACGCGATCTGAACCTCAGTACGGGCACACTATGCCCCCCGTGCCGGGAACGGCAGCTGCGTCAGGGTAGTGGACCCTGCAGATCTCCTTGAACGTCTTCCCCTGCCTCGGCCTTTCCACGTTCCTGTACCCGTGATTCTCATATCCATTCTGATACCCATAGTCGTAGCCGTAGCCTCCGTACCCACCGTACCCGTACGATCTTCGCGGGTTGCCTTTCAAGACATCGTAGAGCGCGTCGAAGAACGGTGCAGCTTCGATGGTCGCGAACGCCATCATCAGAACGACGAAGAGGAGAACACTTCGGACATGCATCGCGGAAGGGTGTCAATCAGCAATTGTCTCAATCAGTTGGCGGTCAGTGCGGCCTCGTTGCGCGGAAGCTCGTAGCGGTGGTTCAATCGCGAATGGTGCCGGGTGTTCATGTCGGCCGCTTAAATACCGGCCTCGGATGATCCGACGGGACAAACACGAGCGTACGCGCTCGCCGGGTTCATGGTCTGTCCGGGAACGGTTCGGCGTGGTCTCGGTTTCGTCACCAGGAAGTCAGCGCAAAGCTCGAGCCTCGAGCTAAGCTAAAATGAAAGCTTGCTGTTTTGTACAATTGGTTACCGCAATACGACGTGGTAGTTGTCTTTTACAATTTGATTTGAAATTATTTTAACATAACACAAAGCTGACTGGGCAGACGGAATCTTGCATAAACATGAAACTAATTAAATAATTTACCATTTACCAGACTCTAGCCAAATATGGAACTATAGTCGTATGCGAATATGACCTCAATTGCTCAAATTGTTCAGAAATTGCACGATTACTAACAAACGCTGCAAGGAATACCTTTATAGATCTACTACTAAATACACGAGTAGGTATATAAAGATTAATTAATATTTATTAGCAGATTCATCTATTAGCTCGATTTATAGCTTCTCATTGACGTGACTGATACGATAACATATTCACTTAATATATTATTTTATTGAGGCGATGGTTTATAGCTTCTCTATAAGACCTATGCCTAGATTAGATAGTGATGCGATAGTGTGATAGTGATGCGGTTTATATAGGTACCTAGGACCATTCATGTAGTTATGTAGAGTACTGTAGTAATAGGAGCAAAATACTGTAGTTCAAATTGTAATATTAATGAATTCCATATTTACATACCTACTATAAATCATAATTATTCTTATTTACATAATATACTCGTAGCGACCCCTGTAGGACTACTCTTTCATACATAGAACAAAACTATCGATATTCTTATGATCTCTATGTAAATTTATTTCTGCTGATACCTTTGCTGATGCTGCACTGGTTCTAATTTTACGCAATTGGCCTAAAAGATAAGATTTCACATAATACTTAACTTTTAATAAAATCCTTCAACTTACTAGAATCCAGGTTTCTTACGTCCCAACTCAGAGTCACTAACAGTTGCTTTAATCGCTCCTTAAAGAATCACCATACAAATTCTGTACTAAGCAGCAATTTAAGTAACCGTTAGTGACTCTGAGTTGGAGCGTTAGACTTTTTATAGTAATAATGGCTCGTATTCGCAGTCTGTATTAACTACAATACCTCATAGAGAATACACATTTATGTGTTCTATCCACACCGATTGGACTCGTGGAGAACCTCTACGGTCCGATTCTCACGAACTTTTCTGCCACGTATGTGCAAACCGGCGAACGAACTTCCTTCTGAGGTATTCTCGGAGCGGTATGACATGGGGTTCTTCAAAAAAGGTGTAAAAAGAGTTCACCTTCAGGGCCGGCGTTGCATGGGCGATTCCTCTGGTATTGTTCATGTCCATAGGCGACGGTAACCACTTACCATCAGGTAGCCCGTATACTTTTTCGTCTGCCCTTAAGGCTATATAAATAAATGTATCTTAATAGCCACTAAACGAGTAGCATCATTTGTTCTGATTAGTAACACGTTTCTGTCCAAAAATAACCCCCTTTATACATTCACTTAATGTTCAAAAATCCACCATCAATCCGCACTGGAGCAGCGTGGTGGAGTATGCTCTAGGCCTCCTCAAGAGGAGAGACCCGTGCTCAGACTGCTCAGTCGTAGCATTTATTGGCCATTGTAAACTAAGCAAAAGAGTTAGATATGCAGGTACAATAGTATTATTATCAAAATTAAATCACAAATATTTTGTAACATTGCGGAACATTTTTGTTTCATGTCCTGCATACATAAGGTGACCATACGTCCCGCTTTGGGCGGGATTGTCCCGCTTTGAGGCTGTCTGTCCCGCTGTCCCCCGCGAGATCAAAAAAGTCCCGCTTTGTACCAAATGTCTTGCTTTGGTATATATTTACGGTATATTTTTTTTAGCTATAAATAGTACTGGTTGTAGACAAATAGACGCCCAACAACCTTTTTTTTAGCTCTCAATAATAATAATTGTATACAAAATTCTGTAGGCGTCCCGCTTTCAGTGCTCAGAAAAATGGTCAGTTTATGCATACAGCATACCTAATAGGCTGTCTGTACAATTAAAGAGTTTTCTGACTGTAATGTCTATTACGAGATTGATAATTATGAAGCGACGTACAAGTTACAACGCTTTCCTTCTCCTTCCTTAAGTACAATGTTAAGGTGTATCGGAGTCAAGTTCAACTAGCCGCGTGCGTTCACCTCTCACGACTTCGCTGAGCGTTCCAACGGTTTCAAATCGAATTCGATTTTCAAATAAACAACCCTAAAGTCCGGTTTACATGTATTAAGTAGTTAAGTAGATAAGTAAATTTTAACTAAATTTTAAGTGAATAATTTTTAGTGTGCGTCCACACGTAATAATTTAGTAAAGCTCTTTAGTTCATACAATTCTACTCAATTACTTAAGCATTTTACTAAATTTTGACTTAAAAGTGCCTGTCCAAACGTGTTAAGTGATAAACCCCGCCCACCTACTTAATAGAAAATAGAAAAATTTCTAAATTACTTGTCTACTTAATTACTTAACTACTAAATTACTAAACTACTAAATTGTCCGTTTACACGTATTAATTTACTTAAAAATTAGTAACTACCTTATTACTTAATACGTGTAAACCGAACATAAATCTCTACTTTTTTAAGTATCCATTGTTAATATTTTTTTATTATAATTATGTTTATATTCTAGTCTTATATTTTTGTTCGTATTCTTCCAGTTTTGGTTATCGTCGTTATTCAAGAGTATAAAGACATTCATAAAGGAAAAGTAGCCTATATGAGACGCTCGGAATATTTTTTTCGGTATTACTACTTATTATAAGTATTATTATTTCTTCTGTGATATTTATTAGTGGATCATCCATTTTGAGTCGAATTCTAACCTAACCTAACCTGTGTTGGGATATACAGAAACCTGAACCATAGACGATAAAACGAGGGGATGGCGCTAGGTACCTCCTGTTGGATGCTGCTAGGCTCCATGGGCTTACTTGGGCCTCTGCAATATGTCTACCAGTACATACCGACTGTGGTTCATGTTCCCTGGGATCAAACTATTTTATTTCGCCTCGCCCCCAATACGTCAGGAATCGGGTACACCCGTGCTGGGATTTGTACCATTCATTTTAATCCCGATCAATCAATCTTACCTCCAAGGTACGCCATATTGGTTTCACATCAAAAGACGTAGTTTAAAGTAAATTTAAATACATTTATTTCGAGCACGAGACCCGGACTTTTAATTAACAAAGTAATTCACTGAACCGCACGTGTTTGCTTGTATCAAAGAAACTTTGTGACCTTTTCGAACCCTTCGGATAGTGTCCTGCCAGAAAATCATTGAAAATAGCTCCCAGAGAATGGTTATAATAGGAAATTAAAATACTAAAGCTCGATTTAAACCCGCCCACACGTCCTTTCTATGAATATGAAGCTTAGGTAGCGAAAAAACAGAAATAACCAAAAATTAAGTACCTAATACTGTATAATATATTCCTGTTGTATTTTTTTTTTGCTGGTATAATACATAATCTAACATTTGTACAAGCCTACAATCTAATTTGAAAAAGAAGTTTCAAATCAATCAGCTTACCATCAGGTAGCTATGTAATCAAGCATTAGTAAAACAACGTTTCCAAATAAAAGTATGAGACACATTGAACTATTATTACTAGCGTCATGAGACGTCATGTTTTCTACAGTTATTGGAACGAAGTTCCTTATCGCGCGTTGCGAAAGGGGGCTAGGCGGAAAATTTGGTAACGAAAAGTTGTAACGACACTTTTTTCCTTCGTTAGTCGTTACAACTCGTGCGGCTTCTCTTTAGGCCTCTCTTCATTAAATTTCTAGTAGGAACAGTTGCTACTAGGTGAACAAAGTCGATGAGAAATTTAATACCCCAGATTTGTTTTGGCACACTTGCTGCATGTTTTTGCTATCCTAGTACTGACTGCAAGGAACTTCGTTCCATCCGGGTGTCCCTTGACACCTCTCAAGTTTTTTTTTAGCAATTTCTAGATATATTAACAGTTATCATGTAGCAAACTATTAGGTCATTTATAGTATAGTAGGCAAATACACTTTGATTGTAGGTAAAGTTTAATGTCCAATAAAACAATGTATAACTTGCTACACTGCTATTTGCTGCTTTGCTTTAGGCTGAGGCCAAACAAGCATATTTTTTGAGCTGTGCGTCGCGTGAAATGATTCGGATTCATACTAAAGTTCAACTCATTTTGCGTCACCGTGTGGTACAAACAGGAATTTACCTAGTATGAAACCGAATGCAACCGACTCATTTTTCGCGACTCAATGCTCAAAAAAATTGTTTGTCTTTCGTAACGATTCGGTTTCAAAATACAATTAGGTCAACCACTTTGACGGATAAAGTTTTGTCATCGAGTGTCTAAGCCTAAAAAACTTGTTAAGACGGAATTATTTATACTAGAGCATATACTAAGAGACCCGCTCTGGTCAAAGGGTTTACAATGACATTTGTATGCATATTATCCATGTGTATGTAATGTTTATTTTTATTAATTTTATGTGTTTTAATCACGGACCTAAAAAAAAGACGGACGTAATCCCAAGAACAAATTCAGTGAAGCACCCATAGTAATACCAACTCTCTATTCGTAAAAGTACACACATCCACACATTGACACCATACTGCGTCAATCGCGAATCAAAAATTACGCACACATGGTAAGCGGGCGGCCATTGCTATGCTTCACTCTCGATTAGACGAGGTTACGTCCGTTTTTTTTCAAGTCCGTGGTTTTAAAGCATATTATTTTATAAACTTGAACTGTGCCAAATTATATACTCCTCCATCCGCGTAACGGCATGGACACAGTCATGTCTGCGGCGCGGCGCCGTGTTCGGTGCGCCATTCAGCTTTGCTGTTGCTTAGTTTACACGTGTTAATAAAAATGGCTGACAATTTAGATGTCGACTTTTTAATTTAATTAGTGGAAGCACGTTGTCCCAGGGAACGGGACGTGCTTCCACTAGCGAAATGTCGTTTTAATGCCCAATGTATAAACACGTGCGAACTCGCGGTACGGGCGCCACGCGGCGCCATAATTGTTTTTTGTAATCATGAACCGATTAAAATAAAACAAATGCTTAATTTAACCGAAGTTCTCTATGAATATATTAGCGAATATCACATCGGAATTGGTTGAGCCGAGTCTGAGACTATCCATAACAAATGCATAGACAAACAGACAAAAACCAAATAATCGTTGCTATAGGCCTTATCGATCACTAAGGATTGTACACAAGCCGCCGGGCTATGCGCAGCGCATAACAATTAATTAATAATTATCTCCTACATACAGACACCACTCAATTACATTTTATACATGACATATACATAATAAATAAATATTTTATACATTATACATATTTAAGTCATGTTGCAGTAATAAGTCACGCTGCACCCTCAAGTGCAGTGAGTGCGTTCACCTCTGGCCGTGAACGTGTCCGTTGAACGCTGGCCGCTCACGCTTGACGTTTACGACACATCACTCAACCCGCACCCGCAATCTGTTACGAAGCAACTGCTTACTTTAATAATAAGTAAGAACTTAATTTTTTTTAGGTTAATTTTCATTTTTTTTCAATTTCAATTTTTATTTCATTGTCAGATAACATTGATTACTGTTTATGTACACAGTAATTCAGTCAGATATTTTTTCAATACACAATACAAAATAAAAATAATCAAAACAATCAAATTCAACTAAAATATCTATCTAATAATAATAAATTAAAATTTATAATAAGTTTCATTTTTTATGGAAATAGCCGACAAACGAGGTGATGATCCATCTGATGGTAAGTGGCTATCGTCGCTCATAGACACCCGCGACACCAAAGACATTAATAACGCGTTGGCGATCAAGAAAGAGATAAGAAAAAGAAAAAAGAACTGGCTCTAAAGCCGGTAAAGCCCCCAACCTAAACAAGACGAATGGTTCGGCGGCTGACTGAAGCAAGAGGATGGTATCTACCCAGACGAACCCCACAGAGAAATAATAATAATAATTATAAAAATAATACTATAAAAATATTTCTTTATAACTTTGTCGTCCTATCCCATGTTCAAACTTTTTATTTTGCATACGTTTTATGATCCATGAAAGATTTAAACGAAGAACATTTTTAGCATAGATTCATTAGAGAGAAATTTCAACACTTTGAAATAAATGCCAGCAATAGAATGTAGCTTTAAAATCCTTCGAGGCGTAACATTTTAATGGATTGTATTTAAGGTGTTTTGAGTGCCTCTTTAATACATTTCAGTGTATAATTTAGTTACTAGCAAATAATAAAATAAATAGAAAAATATAAAGCACTCATTGTTTCATTTTCAGAGCATTTATGTAATGAAAATAATAATTATTAACGACATTATCATTATAGCAACCCTATACAGTTCTACTGCTGCTGCTTGTAGGAGTGACCTCTATATGAGGAATAGGTACAGGCCTTATTCTTCGGCTTGAGTGACCACTCTGTGAGGTAGGTATAGGCCTTATTCTTACCGGCTAAGTGCTGGTTGCTAAACACCACACACCTTTGGCAACATTAGGAAATTCATAGGTATGCAAGTTCCCTCACGCTGTTTCCCGACACCGACAATTAATTTTTAAAAATCCTGACGATTCGTATCTATAACTGGAGATCAACATTTAAATTCAGAACATTATTTTTGGAATTTTCCTTAATTTTCAGTATTTACAGGACTGTTTTTAACGCAATAAAAATAACTAAGGAACTTGTAGTGCATCCATACTCTTCTGCCTATGGAATTCTGTGATAAACCACGAATGAGATTGTGAGAAGAGTAATATAGTAATATAGGTGATGGCAACCCTGATTGACAATGGCAACACGTAAATTGAGGAGTGTCTGTTCAAAAGTAGCTAATTACATCAGAATGAATTTTATAGAAAATGCCAAAAATGAATAATTAAAAATGCCCAACATACAGAATAATTTTGTGTTGTATGTTTTACAAGATATATTTGTCATCTTTATGAACATTATTACAAACGAAGTCTTATTAATGGCCGCAGACTCATGGGATAGTACCCTTAACAATTGCTAATTATTTTTCCTCGTTCTGTTACTTATTACATTATGTTCTTCTTCAGTGATAATTAATATATTCTGTTTTGCATGTACAGTTTTCAGAAATGATAAATTATTATATTAAGTAAACAAGGACATGTTATTGTAATATGATAATATTTATACGTACATTTCATACAAGGATGTTATGATGACATCATCATAACTGATAACGTTATCAATATAAACAGTAATTATTAACATTGAACTACATATTAATAGTGTTATTTACACGCAATTTGTTCCACATAATCTTATCTCATTTTTTTTTTGCTCTTTTCCTCTGAAAACTTTTGCATTACAGCTTCGTATAAGAAAATCATCACAGCAAAAAAAAAGATGCACTAAAAGAAAGAAGTGTAATAAGTAATAACCATCTGGAAAATTGCAACTAAGACATCATCACTGTCCAAGGAATTTTGCTGTAAGACACGATTGTTTAGCTATGTACCGAAGATCAATGTAGATTTCCAGGCAGAGAAAATACCCTTATACAAAGCAGTAATACCATCTAAAAGAAAGCGTGCTAAGCAACAGGTTTATGCTTTATTCAGCAAACGACCACGGAATATTGACTACAACTCAGGGACAGATTGAGCCTCATATACCCCAAATCACGGATCATAATTGTTTACTTCATCCTTCTCACGGACCTGAAAAAAAGACAGACGTAACCTCGTCTAATCGAGAGTGAAGCATAGCAATGGCTACCCGCTTACCATGTGTGCGTAATTTATGATTCGCGATTGACGCTGTATGGTGTCAATGTGTGGGTGTGTGTACTTATATGAATAGAGAGTTGGTATTACTATGGGTGCTTCACTGAATTTTTTGTTGGGATTACGTCAGTCTTTTTTTTAGGTCCGTGATCTTTCTATAAAATTTATGTAAAGTAAAATATGTCCTTATCCATCTCTATTGGTATTTGTACCACCATGACTTTGCTTCGATCTTTCAAGGCTACTCTTTTGACACCATGACCGTCACCAACACCATGATCTTTCAAGATTACTCACTTATACTTCCGGGGATTACATACTGACATTGCTGATTCAGTTTACTTATAGTTTGTTACTTTAATTATGCTAAGTGTCAGGACACGATGCGAGATCTATGTGGGTCATTGATAAATGGTCTAATTATGTCGCAATGTTTTCCTCATACACTGTATTAGTAAAGAGTTATCTATCATAGTTCAGCAGAAGTGATCGTTACTCAGTTTCTATTTTTTGTCTAGTGATATCAACGTAGTTTGTCTAGTGATGTCAACTAGTGGGAAGCTACTGCAGGATTAGGGTCTTTTCTCGATAGAGGGAAGCCCGGAATTTTACTTTACAAGAATAGTAACCTAGTTCGGGTTAGTGGCCAGTTAAATAATAGTATTCCCGCTATTTATAGTTATCCTATATAGGACTACTTCCCAAGGGTTTAGTACCCAGAAGTTAGTAGTTTTCTTTCCAAAGGTTTTGTGACGGTTCCTTTAAGGCACATTCCCATTCCGGGTTTGCTTAAACTTGAAGATGAAGTTTGCAACGCTTTGTATTGGCCGAAAATTTTCCGACCGAAAAAATCGTGCTGAAAATGTCTATTTTATTGAGCAATGAAAATATACATTTAAGTACATCGGGAAATGTTAATAACTTTTTTATTTTATTTTAATACCTAATATTTTGTTTTGTGTGACAAATCATATTGGATTATGTATTATTAAGAAGAAATACAAAAAAAATCCCTTGGGACCACTAGTGAAACCTCTACGGAAAAACAACCCAGGTGTTCCGTTTACGGACTATTATACAGGACTAAATAACTGCTAACAAAAATAAATATTTCCTTCATTACTTCTTTGTTTTTGTTAACTTTTACCTAAATATTAAAAACAACGTACGTTGTACATACATTTAACGTATATGGACGACGAATGTAATTATGGATAAATTATGTGAATAATAATCTTTCTTTCATTCCGGAACAGTCCAGTGTTTTTAACATGCAGCGTAATCAACAATATGAATAGTGCAAAAACAGGTTTATTTCATTACCATATTCACCTTATTCAACCCTTTGTTCTGTGAAACTACGTCGCATCGCAGGCACTAACAAAAAGAATACGACCATAAACTTTGCATTTATACGAGTTTCGTCAAGCCAACATAATCCATACTAATAATAAAAATGTATGCGTGTTTGTATGTTTCTTTTTGTTATGGCAGCGGTCAAATCAACAATATTTTATCAGATGGAAAACAAGTATGAATCATTTTACAGAAACAAAGAAATCTATAAAATTACCCTTAAAATAATCATAAAGAGTGTAATCGATCGTGAAGTATGAGAAAAAGTTTTTTTTTTTGTATAAAGAATATCTGTGTGTTAAAATTATTTCATCTGTTGTAAGCCGTAACTATTTTATTAGTGAGTGACGTGGGCTGAATTTTATTTCCAGAAAAAATTGAGGTTCCACGAAAATCTCAATAATGTAACCAAAAATTACAATAACTTGGCAATTGCATTGTTTGGCGCACGCTACGAATTGTTATTAGGAATATTTCCGCAGCAATTCGAAGGCGGATCACTATTAAAATTTAAAGTTATTCATTACATAGCCGTAGTACGTGTTATTATTAATACGCAATAAGTATACAAACACCAAACCATTGTAGGCAGGCAGGCTAAAAGACTAGCATCTAAATTTATGCATTGTTATACCGAGGAAATGCAGCTAGCGTTATAGCATCCTATTATATAATTCATACGATTGTATAAATTAAAATGTATTTAATTTATTATGCTCGAGTCATTTTTACAATGAGCGAGATCGAATTTTTTCCCTCTTTCTTTCGTTCGAAAATGAGTGTTCTCGTATGTATATATATTTACAAAAAGAAAAGAAAATTAGTTATACGTGCATTCCGTTTTAAGGTCAATATGACCTACTTTCAGGTGATACATGATAAAACAGTATTAGTTCCTTATGAAAGACAACACTACAATAATATCACCGTAACGCACATAACTCCGTAGCAATGTAATTTATTTCCTTCGGAATAAATCAAGGAATATATCAAAACGGACAGACAGCCAAGACTATAACTCAAATACATAAAAACACGTAAATCAAGAAGGGAACTGGGGATAATATCGTGTTAGATACGAAAAATGTTTTATTAAGATTTCTACGATACTAATTAGACGTAGACGGGCGTGTAGCTCTCGTAGCGGTTGTAGCGGGTTCTGGCTTTGACTCTCAGTCGCACAAAGTTAAAGTCGCACTTTGACAAAGTTGCACATAGACTTTGGCTAGGTAGGATTAGGCCCGTATTAATAAATCGATCTTAGGTTCGCAGAGATCTTCGGTTTGAAATGTTTCAATAAATCAAATGGTATGTAAAAATTACACTGAGATCGCGGTTTTGAGCCGAAATCGGTTTTTTAAGGTTCCGAAGTAAAATCGGAACACTTATAGTTTTGTCATGTCCGTCCGTCTATGCGTCCGTCTGTCCGAAGCAAATCGCCGAGACCCTTAGTGCTAGAAAGCTGTAATTTGGCATGGACAATACATATTGATTAAAACTCCAGAATCGTAGAATAAAATATTGAAAAACATTTTTTTTCAAGGCACCTCCCCTACAGGGAACGTGAGAATGATTTTTTATATTTTAATAAATATGTATAGGGTAAAGTCTAGTAATATTGGCACTCCCCCAACGATTGACATCTTTTTCGTATTATGCCCTAAACTAAGCATAATTTTTTTTAAGAATGGTAACTTTACATTTAGTTAGTAAAATTTTCATTTTATGAAATGGCAGCATTTTGGTAGTTTATTTTCCCGCCATTTTGTATCTAATGTTTTTTTAAAACTAGCGGGACTCGTGGGTTGCAGTAGACTGATGAAAATTAAGAAAAACAGAAGGCGGGACTAACTTTGTGTGACGATTTTTATCGCCCCTGGTAAGTTAATAGAAGTTTGGTGTTATTTCTACTAAATTATGTCGTAATAAGATGTGATTTTCACGATTTTACTAACTTTGTCTTAGGAAATATTACTTTTTGCTAGTGCCAATCAATGCATTTTTATTTGTACTAGGCTGTAACGATTGACACCCCGTACGGATCAAAATATTTTTACGAAGAAATTAGAAACTGCTGAAATTCACACTTATTTATCAGTAGGGAGCAATTGCCCTCGCTTCTCTTCAGATACCCTATGCCTTAGTACCCACACTAACAAAGTCAAAAAAAAATTAACACGCGATTTTTTAAATTGGTGTGACTTTTATTTGTGAACCGATTAAATTGAATTAAGATCTAAGTGTTACTCGTTAAAGGAGAGGAGAGAAGGAGAGAGGGTGAGGTGGGAGAGGGGAGAGGGAGGGGGTTGAGGGAAGGGGAGGGGAAGGTGGAGGGGCAGGAGAGTGAGAGAAACATTAATTGATTGTTAGGTTGTACGAAATTTGCCATTCATCATCATCATCACCAATCGTCATCATCATCACCACCATTCGTCATTATCACCATCATCATCATTCATCATCACCATCATAGTCATCATCGACATTCATCATCATCATCCTCCATCATCACCATCATCTCCAGTCACCATTATCATCACCACCATTCATCATCACCATTCATCATCATCATCATTCGTCATCATCATCATCACTTTGACACTGACGATTGGGATCGACGGAGACGACGATCATTCATCATCACCATCATAGTCATCATGGTCATTAATTATCATCGTCCTCCATCATCACCATCATCTCCAGTCATCATTATCATCATCATCATTCATCATCACCATTCATCATCATCATCATCATCATCATCGTCATCATCATCATTCGTCATCATCATCATCACTTTGACACTGACGATTGGGCCATGACGCCTACCGATGAAGTCTCAAATACAAAATATAAAATATCTATTTCTACCAATTTCAGTTCCAAGCTTTTCACATCAAATTGATTCAAATATTAAAACACTTGAAAAGCGACCAATAACGTTAAAATAAACTTTATTAATACCAAAAACTCCAATTAGCAGAAATATAAAACATACTGATAAGAATCATTTCGTGTTAACAAGCTTAGAGTGGCAAAACATACAAAATAATAAATAGATGAAAAATTAACTTTTATAGAAAAAGAAAACAGAAAACGGAAAAGAGAAGAAAAACTTCAAGAAAAGAAGAAAGCAACAAATAAAAGGAAGAAAGACGAAAGCAAAAATGCCAAAATAACAATACTTTCTAATGTACTCATAAATAAATAAAAAGAAACAAAAAATAATCATTTCATTTACAAAACTCCATATAGGTACATACTTAGCTTTTCAATGCGTATTAATGTGCCTACTAGTAGTCCGGTCAATTTAGACATTCGAAGGTGCATAAATTCCCAACAAGCTGAAAATTAGTAAGATTGTTCAAAACATAATTATAAATAAAAATTTTAAGTTCCCCATCATTCCCGTGTATGGAAAAAAAATATTCAAGGTCAAAGGTCAAAAAAATGAGTTTTTCGTGATTTTCAGCAAAACGGTAAGTTTTATCATAAAGTACCCCAGACAAAAATTGTAGATCATAAAATTATCTATAAAAATGTATCAATACTTTTTTCCTACGAGCCACCGTTTCTGAGATATAAGGATTCAAAAACACGCTAAGTACACTACCATGAGGTAGCAGGGTAAACGTGTGCATATTATGACGATAAAAACTTACAACTTTTTGAATCCTTATATCTCAGAAACGGTGGCTCGTAGGAAAAAGTATTGATACATTTTTATAGATAATTTTATGATCTACAATTTTTGTCTGGGGTACTTTATGATAAAACTTACCGTTTTGCTGAAAATCACGAAAAACTCATTTTTTTGACCTTTGACCTTGAATATTTTTTTTCCATACACGGGAATGATGAGGAACTTAAAATTTTTATTTATAATTATGTTTTGAACAATCTTACTGATTTTCAGCTTGTTGGAAATTTATGCACCTTCACTATCATTTTTTTGTCTAATTTGACCGGACTATAGGGTGTCAATCGTTACAGTCTCGTTGGGTGTCAATCGTTACATTCAGGTGTCAATCGATATAGTTTTGCGCCCTTTTAGTTTGAAACATTATTTTTTCTCGATTAAAATATTTAAACTGCACTAAAATTCATATTAATCTTCTCCTTGATAGTTAAACATTATATTTAAAACAAAAAAATATTGCATTTTTAAAGCAAACAACATTAAAATGACAAAAAAATGTTGAGAAAACGCTTAGGTTGACAATCGTTGGGTAAATTACCCTATCCGTGCCAAATTACAGCTTTCTAGAACTAAGGGTCTCGTCGCTTTGCTTCGGACAGACGGACGGACGTAACGAACTAACATAACGAAACGATATAATTTTTAATTTCTAGGAAGAATATAGAGCTTTAAATGAACTGCCATAAAAGTCATCGCTCCCCATTAAATTAAAGACGCTTCGGTAATATTTCTTATAATCCGAGGCAGTTACGATAGCTAGACCGTGATAGTAGAAGTAGAAGTCATAAAGAACGAATGCGGTGCATTGTGACGTAAGCGCACCTAATGCTTGAACCCCAGTCGTCCCGGGCAATATAAATGTCTGCTTTTAGTTTCATGACCTCTTCACCCGTTAAACCTTGATATGAGAACGGGGTGCTATATCAAAGCACGGCTTGGTAACCACGAACAAGTATCAAGATCATGATTATAATGTACCTACAAGCAGATGGTTTTTAACGAAATATATTTTGCCAGTTCATACAGTTATTTATTATACTATTATTCAAAATCATCTTTGCTTATAGGAAAACTTTAACGGATCGATCTTGTAAAACAATCTATGCTTACTAATATTATAAAGCTGAAAAGCTGAAGAGATTGTTTGGTTGAACACGATAATCTCAGGAACTACTGGTTTGGATTGGAAAATTCTTTTTGAGTTTGATAGTCCATTTATCGAGGAAGGCTATAGGCTAACATCATATATTTTAGTAGTTAGTTTTTTGCACAAATTAACGTGGGTGAAACCGCGGAGCACAGTTAGTTAAACATATTATGAGAAAAAATCCTACATACGATACCATATATTTTTTAATATTCGTTGTAACTTAATAAGAACCAACCCAACATTGATGTTGATTTTGTGCACAATGTGCTAAAGCAATCTAATTACTTGGTGACAAAGCGGATAATTTTATTAATTCATTTCACTGGGTAATAAATTGGAGTGCCATGGATTAGTTTCAATATTTTGCGTAAATGATAATGTAGCCACAGAGTACACACATATGACATGTACACACATGTACTCTCGCGAGAACAATGGCTTGAATTTAAATCCAACGAATAATTTTATATGAACTTATGACAAATAATAAAAGTTGGAAAATCGTATTGTCCCAGAACCCTTAATAGAACATTTTTCACGGAGACATTTCCATCTCAATGAAGGAGAGCGAACCCCGTTTATTTCAAAACCACTACCAAACTACAGATCGAGTATATAGTAGAAATGACTTGATACTATTTCGGTACTAGTCATGTACCATCATATTGGTTCATAACAATTTTCATTACTTACCTTACTGCCTTCTGACTCAGAGTCTGTGGAATTCTGAACAGGACCCATCCTGGGTCAGAAGCTGCGTACTCCTCAGAACATAGTTTTGCCATTCGTCTTTCATAATATAATACGAGCTACGTTTGAGCGCGAACCACCTACCGACTACCGACTCTTCGGAGCACTAATTGTAACGATCTTCAAAGTATTATAACTATTTATACAGTCCACTTGTTTCAGTGAAGGACGCAACAGCTTCCTTTTGAGCTTCTTTTGAGCTATTCCCGAAGCGTTATGATGTTCTCTAAAAAAATATGTAAAAATAGTTCTCCTTCAGCGTTGCCTCGGACACTCCCCAGGCAACGGTAACACACCAAGAGGCTGCTCGTTTACTTTTTAGGTTACAATGTATTTAAGTACGTATTTTAGGTTCTGTTAAATCAATCTTCGGGTGTAAGTAGAGTAATAGAACAGTAATAGCAAAACTCCAATTCTGTCCAAACTGTTTAGCTAAAATACAAAAAGTGGTATGAAAATTCAAATGTTAATTGAAATTCCTCGAAGCAAACGCAAAATCAAAGTGCTCTAGCATGGCAATTCGAGTAAATCAGAAGACAATGAGGAACCATGTTATTTGATTCCAAACAAAGAGAACCTAAAGTACTTATCGCTCGACAAATATAGTAACTACACCTACATGTATAATTGTATACACATGTAAATGATACAATAGAAAACTTACCGGCAAATCGCATAAATGTGTGAAATTATTTCTACTTGTTATTAGTTCTGTGGACGAAACTTACATGAACGCTCAATCAAAACATCCAACACATATGCAAATTGTTCACGAGGAAATTGAAATAACGCTCTGGAACTCGTTAATTAGACCTGGCATACGGTATACTGCCTTGTATACGACGAAAAATTATTTTCAATTCTGCTTTCCATACGGATTTAACTAGTTTGTACAGTAAACATAATAAATGTAAGTTTACTGACGTGCCTATTGAATTTTAACGTTAACGACGTGTTATGAGACACTGTACAACTGTTGTTATTTGACATGTCGCTTTTAGCCATTGAGGGTGAGCCCGAACGAGCGTATTTTTTGAGCGTGCGTCGCGTGAAGTGGATTTCATAGGTACTAAACTCAAAATTCATTTTGCGACGCCGTCTCATTTTTCGCGATTGACAGCTCAAAAAATACGCTCGTTGGTTTAGCCTCACGTACTATTATGAGGAGCGTATTATACGTCAATGTATGTATATGGCACGGACGTAAAAAAAAGATGGACGTAATCCCAACAACAAATTCAGTGAAGCACGCATAGTAATACCAACTCTCTATTCGTACAAGTACACAGACCCACACATTGACACCATACTGCTATGAAATTGACACCATCGCGAATCAAAAATTACAAAATTACGCACAAATGGTAAGTGAGCTGTCATTTCTATGCTTCACTCTCGATTAGACAAGGTTACGTCCGTACTTTTTTTACGTCCGTGGTATATGGTCAGTTTTTAGACGATTCTTATTTAGCTAACAATTTTGGTACAAATTTTTATTTAAATATTAAATTAGATTAGTTTAAAAAAATTGTTAATAGTAAACAGAAAGTAATTTCCGCATTAAATGATTATTATTATCTGTTTTTAAATTCTTTTCATTCTTGTGCCAGCCTTATTCTTAAATTACAAATTACCATAAAAAAACACTAACAATAAGATGTTTATCAAATAGGACAAATTGATACCCGAGTGTGGACTCGGCCGGTTTTTTCCTTATTCTGTGCTACTCGTAAGCCTACCTCTAAAACTATGAGCGGCGGCGGGATGCCCCGAATTCGATAAAAACGTTGAATATGCATAACTCACATGTCAGCATATATCCTGCGTCGTAGTCCAATGGAGACCTGCAGCACGTACTAATGTGACAAATGACTGATGTTACTTTGTAAAGTAATTCCCATTAAATATGTGACGATGTGCGGCTTTGATTTCCTGGTCTATTGACAAGATGTAAATATCTAAAATACTAATTTATTTTATTACATGACAATAGGATTTATCTTATAAATTAAACATGACTCTTTGTGTACGAGAGAAGGGTGATAGTTGTCTTGAAAGATAATAAATAGAGTAAACTCATCTGATTATGTTGTATAGGTGATATTTAAGGTGACATTTAACTTGAGGCTTACGATTTAGCTCTGTGAGTGGAATATAAAATAAAGAAGAATGAGAATTAGACTGCAGAATTCGGGCCACGTTACCCTAGTTTGTGGATGAATTGTACTAAGTTAGTTAAGTTAGTTAGCTACTAACATACTCCTTGATAATTACACGCTCAAACATTACACTTTTTGAAATAATTGAATTTACATGAACTTCGAAACCGATTAATTTAAATATATTTATGTATTCTTCCAAATTCGAAGATACAGCGAACCTTCACAGAGTCTATAAATAATAAAGCACCCATAAGGCTGCTAATTAAAATGGAAGCATCTCGAGACCCGCGTCGGGTAAATGATACCAAGCGACCGTGACAAATTGCAAAGAGTACCGATCCTCCAACTACTGAGATAATACTCGGAAATATTATGTCGCGATACAATTTTTGTACACTAGACAAAATAAAAAAGTACTTTAAATATAATTCTTGATAAAAACAACCGATTTCAAAATAACTCAAAAAGTACTTCTCAGATCTCACTCAAATTTAAGTGAGACCACATGACAAGTACCAGCTTTCGATTAAAAAAAGAATCATCAAAATTGGTTCACCCACTCGAAAGTTCTGAGGTAACAAACATAAAAAATACAGTCGAATTGAATACCTCCTTCTTTTTTGAAGTCGGTTAAAAACATCAGTTAATTTACCTATAGACATAATAATTTATGCCTCCAGATGTAAAACAAAATAACAAAAGATAAGTATGTATTTAGTGTTTGCAGCTTAAGCATAAAAATATGTTTTATAATGTCTAAATTATTTAGCAGGACATACTTAAATTACAGTCCAGTTAAAAACCGTAACACATAATCGTGCGGCATGTGTTAAACGAAGGGCTAGAGAGATCAAGTTTACCACGAATTTTTAAATAAAAATCTCGTGACGTGGTATTTATGGCTATCAAATCCAGCACTCCAGATGTGTGATTTAATGCAATTGTTAAGTATTTAGGTATTTTTAGATTTTAACCACAAACACGTGTTCCCGAAGTACGTAACGTCTATGTTGCAAAATAGGTCCCCCGCGGAATATCAACAGACTCTAGCGGTAGTTTGATAAATTAATGGATTGCCGGGATTGTGGGGGTAAGGAGTACCCCACCCGCCGAGTTGCTTATAAATGTAATTTATCACGTTTCTACTATAAAATTGTTATACCCCAAAAGAAACTCCAACAAAAAAAAATCATTGAACCTAAAAAAAAAAATTTACAAACTCCATATTTAGTAAAGAAAAAACTCGATTAACTCACTTATTTAATTAATAGGAAATTGATATACCGAACAATAAAACTCTTTCTGTTAATTTAGTTTTTTACTAAGAAATATTAATAATTTTTCGTGCACCAAAATAGAGATTGATAAATGTGTAGTTTTATTTATTTCCTTCCCTGCCTCAGATTACGTTTCTTGTAACAAGAAAGCTATTCTTCAAATAAATTGCCTACTTGGACAACGAAAAAAGAAATTCTCCTTAGTACGATTAATTACGATTATTTATCTTTAAACTCTTATTCTGCTGTCTTGGATATTTGTTACATTATTTGTAAGGAGATTGTGGATAGATAGATTATTGAAAACGACAAGAATCTGTATGACTTTGAGTTAAGTCACAGAATACAAAATAGTACAGGGTTAAGTTAACAAACCCATTAAGTATTCCTTTGTTATGAGTTCTGTTTAATTTCACAAATTATTCGAAATCATAAATGCCTGTCACGACCGGGATTCAAACACGGGGCCAAACGAATCCAAACGATCAATCACTTCACCAATCATCAATTAGCTGTGACCAAGCCTGATAAATGTTTATTTTAAGGCCTATTTGGCTTGCGAAATGTGAATATCACCTCTAGAGCAGGGTGAGATGCGAGCGGATGAAACTTTATCTACTATTTAACCTTCATAAAGGGACAATTTAAACCCCACCACCCTCTTAACGGTGATGGGCTGACATTCTCGCCAACACATTCCAATCTCCGGGGAGCTCGGGGAGTGTTAATTCGAGTGACCTCACAAGTTCATTGTCGCGCGGCAACTGACGGGTTAAACGGCTGGCGACTTAACCTTACACTTCATACGTTCCCTTCCGGGTCACTTGTTGAGTTAACTAGATGTATGACGTGAGAATTTACTAAGCAAGCGCAAATTTACTACGGTCGAATGTACGTACATCTACCAACCATTTAGCAGGCATCAATTTTATTGATACAAACATTCATTCATCCAAGTTTTGGTGCTATGCCAGATTCAGGTCCTACTTGGGCGCCTAGCCGATTTTGATTTTCAGGAATCCAGCTAACAAAGCATTTTTTTTGCTTATTGAAGTTATACTTCTTTAGGCGCGTTATGAAATAAATGAAAAAAATGATGAGAGTGACATTTTAAAATTTGTAACACGTGCGTGTTAACACAAAAACGCCGGTCACGAAAAACCACACGCGCGTTTTTAAAAACGCTCGTTTTGAAAAAATGATAATTATTATATTTATTTATTAGATATATTGTTTTTTTTTTAATATTGTTAGAATACTGTTTTTTTAGTATTATTTTTTTTATGATGCCAAAGAAGTATAACTTCTCACGCGCGTACAAAAGTACACGCACCCTTTTTTTCAGGATTACAAGACAAGTGATCACACATTATCATTAGTGTCATTACTAATTACCACACTATCTTACAATTAATCTTTAATTATTATAAGCTACTATGGTAGATAATTGTGCATCGTAGATGCTTGTAGTTGAGCTGATTTAAAATAAGGCATTATTGAATTTCACGACTCAAATCAATCACCTTTCATTCGATTACTCATCTCGAACTAAAAACCGAACGAACACTACACTACTACTAGACCTATACACAAAAGAATACCCATAGTGCGTTTCACGTAACAGTTCTTTTCACTGTCGTACTGTTAGGGGAACAATGTTGCCAATGCTCTACGGCTTTCAGGCCCAAAAAAATCACAAAGACTACGGCCTACGGCTGCCCTACGCCCTATGGCCGTTGCCAATTCTACGGCTTCTCGCACATTGACAGTTGTGGACACGGCCCACACTTGATCTTTTTCCATATAAACACTGCTTTTTTATCTAATGTATACAGCCGCCTAAAAATTTGCATTGGCAAAACTGTAGGCTAACTACTTATAAATAGAGGAACTCTTACTTGAAAAACACTATACAATACTATACCTAAATCTCTCATACGACGCCTATACATAATGCGAGTAATATGTTTTATTATTGATCCATCCGATGCCACTAAAAACAAAATGTCAGACATGTTTCAGAAAGAGTACCTACGTGACTATTATTAATATAAACTTCCTGATCCATTAGCATCCAGTTTTGTTTTCGACATGACAAAGGCCCGTAGATTGTTAAACGCAGTCGATCACCTGACCTCAGACCTATGGGCAAGAAAGTTTGCACAACAACTGCGCGGAAAAGGTTATCGATTCAATCTTGGCGAGGTAGGAGCCGAGGAAACCAAGTTGCATTTGAATCACGCGACTCTCGTGTTAATTTACTATAATAATGTTTATTATAAAGACGATAACATGTGGAAGATATTAATCTTAATCATTGGACTCTGAATTGTTAATCCCTACACTACCGCAATATCAGTGAGGTAGCGAAAACTTAAGTCCGATTTACACGTATTAAGTAGTTAAGTAGATAATGCGTAATGATAATAGTAGGTAAATTAATGCGTGTAAACAGACAATTAAAAAGTTACTCTTTTAATTAAAATTTAGTTAACTACTTAACTACAGATACTTAATAATTGTAAACTGAACATAACAGTGTATGCTTATGCCTCAGAAATCTAAATGAAAAGGCTAATTTTCTACAGTAGACTAATAAAGAAAGTTAACATAATGCTGCTCGTATAATTAATTGAAGTAATGAAATGCGACTACTCACAAGAATTAAACGGAAACAAAAGGATTGACGACAAAATTAAATAAAAGGCTTATTGTTAAACATTAATTTATTTTAAATAAATAAAAATTATCCTATCACGTTAAATTGTTCCAATTTATCTTTAAAACAAATAACAAATAAATATTAATTTCCCAATAGACTGTACAGGACCTATCAGTTACGCAAATATTTGCTTAATTTTAAGCACACACGTATGGTTTTACAAGTAATTTATGACTTGTATTTCTGGTCCAGTAGAATACAATTGGGCACAAAGAAAATACATTTTTTTAATGGAAATAGCCGGCAAATGAGCTGACGATCCAGCTGATGGTAAGTGGCTATCGTCGCCCGTGGACATCAGCAAATCCAAAGGCATCACTGATGCGTTACCGGTCAAGAAAGAGAGAAGAAAAACAAAGAAATAAAGAAAAAGAAAAAAGAAACGTACATCGCGTTTTTAGCCTCAACAGAGGAATACAATATCTACTACCAAGCTTTCATCAGTTACAGTGCGACCAACTTATCTGTGAACTGAGGGAGGGCGCTGTCGAACGCATTGGACCAATCACTGGGACGCAATTCGAGACGTAGTAAATGTCAATGTCATTCATTGACATTAACACAAAGAACTTAAGAATGGGGCAGCATTAGTTCCAATTTTCGCCATTTCACAGATAAGTTGGGCGCACTGTACATCTCACGAATCTCACCCAGCAAACGTCGCAAATAGAAATTAGCTGATAAGTGATAACAAAACACAAGATACGAGTATACTACAGTTTGCTGCCGGAAACACGTTGTAACCCATTGCCAAACAAATTTTTACGTCAATCATCTTAACGGCCTCTGTATGTAATCGCCGAATTCGGTCTAATCGGCCGACCTCCCGCTTGCGACAAATATTATTGTTAATGCAAGTCAATGTCAGCAGTGTGAGGTCGATCGGTAGTTGCGATCTGATTCACCGAATAACTAGGGCCTCGTATGACGTCATTTAAATCCCGATTCCGTGATTGACTTGGTAATTGGAACGCTGATAGCCCAATGAATTGCGCCGATCTTTTATCGACGAAGGAACATTGGACATTAAAATACAATGATGATAGCAAAAAATCTTCTTCCGTATTAAAAGGTTACTTTAATCTGTTGGTGTCAGTTGTTATCATTAAAAAGCAATCGTTAACTTGTGTGAGGCCTTCGGGTAGTTAAAAAAATTGTCATACTCTAAAAAGCTCATATTAACCTTATCGTCACCACCAGTTCACATCAAAGTTCTAATACTCGTACTGTCTCTCCGACACTGCACCGCAACCAAAACATGAAAATAACATTTCACTGTTCTTTTATTCGTTAACCCCATAATTGAAAAAAAACTTGAGAGGTATCAAGGGACACCCGGATGGAACGAAGTTCCTTGCAGTCAGTACTAGGATAGCAAAAACATGCAAGCGAGTGTGCCAAAACAAATCTGGGGTATTAAATTTCTCAACGGCTTTGTTCACCTAGTAGCAATTGCTACTAAGCTACTTGTAACGACTAACGACGGCGAAAAGTGTCGTTACAACTTTTCGTTACCAAATTTTCCGCCTAGCCCCCTTTCGCAACGCGCGATAAGGAACTTCGTTCCAATACTACTAATTCTTATTATTACCCCGTATATTATTTATTATACTGGCTAGTACAAAGCCGAACGACTTTCAGCAGGGTGCATGCACAGCAACCACAATTCACTATAAGAAAATAAATGTTTACTAAACAAACAGAGACCTATCGCTAGTTCCTACTAATCCTACTATGCATTCTGCAATAAAAATACGCGTTCATTTGCCACGCGACTCATTAACGATTTAGTAAGGAACGCCACTGCATACAAAATCTGCTCAGTGAGACAGATGTTCTCAAACTACACTATACTTGGTTAATTCGGTTTGGAGTCAACAGAGGGCGAAAACAACAGCAACTGTAAACGAAACACGCGAAGTTGAGAAATTGGTTCATGGATGAAAGGTTTTTCAAATGGTATTTGTATTTTATTTTTTAATTACTTATAATAGGATAAGTCCTGTCATCCTAACAATGGAGCTAATAGCCTAATAGTCGTTAGAAATTGTTGTTTGTTGGTCATACTCAGTTGTTCTTACGGTTTTAATGTTATAATTAGGTATTGTGATGACAAAGGGTTGTGAACGTAAATAATTAGATTATCATCATTATGTAGTTTTTCCTAAAAAGTAAATCAATCTGCTTCAGTAATTGAACCCAGGATTTCCCGATCAGATTCCCAACAGGTCTACAAGGTCGTTATTCTATAAATACATAATATCTTAAAGGTTGAGTATCACTGACCTGTATAATGTTATTAAGGCATTCTGAATTGCCAGCAGGCAATCACTACATAGTTAGTCTTGTTTTCAGCTAATTACGTAGATAAGCTACGTTGCAGTAGATATTTCTCGTAAGCTTTTAATGAGCGTACGTAATTGTGTGCGTTGCTACGTCATAAAACAATGTGGTTATTGTAACATTGCGTCGTTAAATATGACAAAGTTACAAATATTTACAACTAACAAATGCAGAGTTCAGTTACACAAGGTTTTACAGATACAGGCTTATCACAGATAGGTACAAGGTTATTTCAACGTGGTGCCCCTAAAAAAAGCTCGCCAACCGCCCCTAGTGCCACTAACGTTGATGTTGGCAGTAGGGGCAATGAAGCTTTTCAGCGTCCTTTTATCGATTTGGAATTCGGGTCAAGAAATTTAATATCTCGACACTAATTAATTACGGGACAAAAATTGAAAAATTCCGAGAATTGATGCACTGATGTTCGATGTGTCCGACTCGACGACCGATAGACTACGGTAACTATTTTAACGCAAAAATGCGATAACAGTTAGCTACTATCACAATATATATTTATATCTTTACTGTGCTACTATTATCTCACTATCAACAGTAAGGGATAGGTGTACAAACACATCGCGAACAAAAGATGGGTTCGTTTCGACGCGACGATACATAGATCCCCTATAGGCACTATTGTATATTATGTGCTTATATCCCAAAAGTCCCAAAACTATTATCACTAGTGTCTTCTCAGTATTCGTTATTCACCATAATCATTATCGAAACATATATCGAACTATAACTATATATTTAACTTGCATACCTATATCGAACCATTTTTCCTTACAACAAAAAGAGAGAATCGATTGACAAAAACAGGGGAAGTGATATAATAGATATACCTATTTTCTCTTAGCCTATTTATGCCATGCTCGCGTTGAATTAGTTCAATACTATTGCACATCGTAAAGATCCTGACCTTAGGTAATAAATAAGCTATTAGTCATCGTGAACGCGACACGGGAAGGCCGCGTAGCCGTCTGGGAGCCCGATGTTACGTTACGCGTGTCGTAACGTCATATACAAGGTGTTGTAGTACGATTAGTGCGTCGCGTCGCGACGGATAAATCTGAATAATATGTAACATAATACTCCGTTTTTTAATACGAGTCCTGTGTAGTAAACAAACTTAGTCCTTTTACCGTTCGTAACTTAAAAATAAGGCAAACACAAAATGATACAAATTTAAAGACGAATAAACATTTTTAATGCCAAAACTAATTTCAGTTTACCATTTTTTTAATATTTCATTTAAAATTAGTGCTAAGTTTGATTACCAAATTGATAAGTCTCCTGTACAAAAATGGAGCACACATAGACATGTCTTCACATGGCGCTTTTTGCTCGCAAAAAACAGTTATAGTTGAAGCGCGGGGCAAATAATCTATACTAATATATAAAGAGGAAAGATTTGATTTTTTGTTTGCATTGAATAGGCTCCGAAACTATTGAACCGATTTGAAAAATTATTTCACTGTTGGGAAGCTACACTATCCCCAAGTAACATAGGCTATATTATATTTTCAAAAAAATTAGGGATCCTTAATAAAACTCCAATAATGTAAGACAAGGTGTAAAAAAATAAGAAAACCGAAGCAAAGCGAGGGCGGTTACTCGTATTATATAAAGAGGAAAGATTTGATTTTTTGTTTGCATTGAATAGGCTCCGAAATTACTGAACCGATTTGAAAAATTCTTTCACTGTTAGGAAGCTACACTATCCCCGAGTAACATAAGCTATATTTTCAAAAAAAATTAGGGATCCTTAATAAAACTCCAATAATATAACCCAAGGTGTAAAAAAATTTGAAAACCGAAGCAAAGCGAGGGCAGTTACTCGTATCAAAATAAATATTAATATTCATACGGGGACGCAACGACCTTGTAGCCTAGTTGGTAGCAACCCTGCCTGCGAAGCGAGGAATCCCGGGTTCGATTTCCGGCAGGGGCAGATATTTAAGTGGCAGATAAAATAAATATTTGTGATGTTTCATCCATGCCACCCGCGACACAGGTAAAAACCTACTGCGTTTTTTTTTATTTACATCAATCGATTTCCAATTTCCACCGTAAATAAAATCTATTATTACCTGTAATGCACACAAATCAGTAAATAATCTCAGGTCCTTCAATTTCTGCATTGAAGAAAATAAAACAAATATTCACACATTCATGCCAAGTCATTCATCTTGTTTTCCATAAAACAATAATGCTTTACAAAAATTAATAACTATTATAACAATAACTTCATTAATATTTAAACATAACAATATTTTGCTCATTTCGGATCGGTACGTCTGTCTGTATACTGTAGTGTCATATTTATAATAAATATTATAAATTTTTATTTTTATAGCAACTAAAAATTAAAAAAATAATTACTTTTTAACACAAACATTAAACCAACGAAAAAGTAAACCATGTAATAATATAAATTAAGCTCCTAAATTAACAGTAAATAAATAATTTTAAGCCGGTGCCAAATAGATGAAAAAACAAACGGTGAAAAGGTGTGCGCCGCGCTGCTGCTGCCGTGTGCATCGCATGCCGCTGCCCTCATTTTCCGCTTTAAATAATTAATTTTGCTTGTTTGTTTGGCGCCGCCGTCTTAAAATTATTTACTTATGTGGTTTATTTTATTTTTCACTTTTCAGTTTTTTTTCCTTGGTTAAATTTTTGTTAAAAAGTAATTATTAAATCATTAAATTGTAGGTAAGTACCTAGTTTTACCTATATAATGTATTACGTTGAACGACACTTACCAATATAAAAATAATGCTCTACATAATCTATCCTAATCAGTTTTTTCATTTCCAGATGATAAAAAACACAAAGTTAAATTGAAACAAGCTCCTTGAACGTTTTAATAACTCAGTTATCATAATCAATTTTCAATTTCCCCTGTAAATACAATCAATTATGACTATTTCCATGGATAGAGTAGAATAGAGCTGGTAGAGCTGAGAAATATCAATATCATTCGGTAATGATTGGTCCATCAACACTGATGCATGGTTTGGACAAAATTATGCCCATTACATATTATAATAGACAAAATCCAATGAACATTATTTTCTCTTTTCCTTTTTACTTTTGCTCTTTACCTTTCTAAATATAAGGTAAGAAATAATTCTTATTACCATGCGTAAAATTATGTATATTATGAAAAGCAAACTGATAAGTAGTGCTATTATGATAACAGTGACATCTAGTTGTGACTCCTCCAACCATGTGTTGTTTAAACTTGGAAGATGTGTCGGTGAGTCACGGTGACGCGCTACGTACTCTGTCCAGTAGATGGCGCTTTCCATGGCGGGAAGCGGCCGGTCATGCCACAGAGACTTCACTTTTTTTGCAGCAACTTGCATCCTAGAACAATATAACAGGAAAATAGGCTTAAATAAAATGGAATTATACTTACATAACTGCGATGCTTCTTTTAACTCTATGTAATGTATTTGAATGTAATAAATCAATCGGTAACAATCCAGTAGGAATGGTTAGTTCAATACTTCAGTAGCTAAAACCAGTCCTGTCACTTTTTAAGCGCAAAAAATTCAAGGGCCGCCCGTCTGGTCAATAACCTGTATCTCGCCTAGCTGTTATAAAATTGTAAACCGTTCATTATTATGGAAAAGAGGTCGTCGTACGTTCGTAGTAAAACTTAAAGCTATGGAATGAAAGAAGTTGGACGTAAAGAATGCGAGGTTTGAAAGGGCATCGAACCTAATTGGCACACCTAGAAGTCCGCCATTTTGAAAAAACCTCGATTCGGCGGCCAGTGATGAAACATGTGTCAATCGATAGACTAAATGATTATGATCAAAAAGTATTCAGTGATAAAATGTCGTAAGTGATATACTTTCTGAGATAAGTGAGTTCAAAACTGTAGAAAAATGAAGCAAAAAACTTCGTTTCAGCGGACATTGATAAATCATATGTCATTCGATAGACTAAATAATTACGATTAAAAAGTATTCAGTGATGAAATGTTGTAAGTGATATAATTTCTGAGATATTTGAGTTCAAAACCGTAGAAATATAAAGCAAAAAAAACTTCGTTACGGCGGACATTGATGAAACATATGTCAATCGATAGGCTAAATGATTACGATTAAAAAGTATTCAGTGATGAAATGTTGTAAGTGATATCCTTCCTGAGATATTTGAGTTCAAAACCGTACAAAAATAATGCATTAAAAATTTTATCATTTACTTATTTTGAATTTATTAGGTACTTGATTTATTAATAACGGGTAGGTTTGAATTAAAAAAAAAGCAAAGCAAAAGCAAACTACTAGGTTGTTTTATAAATAATTTATTTGCCACCAGCGGCTACAGCTTTGGCAATTACTCTAAACCAAAAGTTAAAATTCATTATTGGCTTAGTTTTCTATATCGTGTCTGACAATCACTGAATCTAAAAATTCCGCTGGTGATAAAGGCAATGTTTCCTGATGTCGAGCCCATGCCAAGAACCATATAACACATATTGTATGGGAACAACAGGACAAGGTTCTTTTTAGGGTTCCGTAGCCGAATGGCAAAACACGGAACCCTTATGGATTCGTCATGTCTGTCTGTCTGTCTGTCTGTCTGTCTGTCCGTCCGTATGTCACAGCCACTTTTTTCCGAAACTATAAGAGCTATACCATTGAAATTTGGTAAGTAGATGTATTCTGTGAACCGCATTAAGATTTTCACACAAAAATAGAATAAAAACAATAAATTTTGGGGGTCCCCATACTTAGCACTGAAACACAAAAATGTTTTTTTCAACAAACCCATACGTGTGGGGTATCTATGGATAGGTCTTCAAAAATGATATTGAGGTTTCTAACATCATTTTTTTCTAAACTGAATAGTTTGCGCGAGAGACACTTCCAAAGTGGTAAAATGTGTCCCCCCCCCCCCCTGTAACTTCTAAAATAAGGGAATGATAAAACTAAAAAAAATATATGATGTACATTACCAAGCAAACTTCCAACGAAAATTGGTTTGAATGAGATCTAGTAAGTAGTTTTTTTTAATACGTCATAAATCGTAAACCGCAAAAAACATTGATCAAAGTTACAACGAACTACAAGAACTTTTATATTATGTTACTTGCTGCTACGGAACCCTTCATGGGCGAGTCCGACTCGCACTTGGCCGCTTTTTTTCCACTATGCATGAGCAGTACCATCCCGCGATTTTATCTCTACCCTTAAGTTGTTTGTTTGACGAATTTGTTTGATTTTTATAATACATAACGTAACTGAGGTAAGAAAAAAGTGACCGGTACACTTCAATTGCTGTATCGCCATAAACACTTATTACCATAAATACGCCATAAACACTCTGGTCATCCCTCACATTGATTATGCTAATGTGTGTTGTACAGATTTGTCAGAGGAACTTCTGAATAAATTGGAGCGCCTTCTTAATAACTGTATTAGATATATCTTCGGCTTACGTAAGTATGACCACATTTCCCAGTTCCATTCCTAACTTAAATGGCTACCCATTCGATACAGGCGAAACTTTTGAATTCTCTCAACGTTTTATGCTATTTTGAATAATGTGGCTTCTCCTGTTTATTTAAAGGAAACCCATAGAACTGGTTATTTCGGGAATTCCTTCACAATACAGTTCATACTTTTCTGGAACTCCTTGCTTGTAGACATCAAAAAATCATAGACTACCAAAAGCTCCTTCAAGAAGTCCGGCAGCACTACCTGAAGCAATTAGAATGTTGTCGCCCGTGGTCTTTGCTTTGCTTTTATATTGTGATTTTATATGTATATAGTAATTTTCTAAATATTCATAATATTTCTTATCTGGCATTACACTGATACAGTTACAGATCCACTAGAAATAAAAAGATAATTAATTACAAATGTTTTATTTTTGTACGGTTTTGAACTCAAATATCTCAGAAAACATATCACTTACGACATTTTATAACTGAATACTTTTTGATCGTAATCACTTAGACTATCGACTGACACATGTTTTATCAATATCGGCCGAAACGATGTTTTTTGCTTTATTTTCCTACGGTTTTGAACTCAAATATCTCAGAAAGTATACCACTTACCACATTTCATCACTGAATACTTTTTGATCACAATCATTTATTCTATCGATTGACACATGTTTCATCACTGGCCGCCGAATCGAGGTTTTTTCAAAATGGCGGACTTGTAGGTATGCCAGGCTCCATACAAAAATGTTGGAAGCCCTTTCGGTCGTCGTCTCATTTCGTCGTATAAGACACTTGACCAGGATACAGGGGCGACGCGGCGCGAAGTACTTATGTAAGAAGAAAATATAAAATTTCAGAACATTTTACGAACCCCGTAACTAATGCCCTCAAGCTGCACCACTGATATTTAGCTACATAATATACATAAAAATAGGGTCTATACTTACTAAGAATACCTACAAACTCCCATACCAAGACCACTCAAAAACACCACTAAATATAAATCTATTGGTAGTACAATGTGTTACTAAGAAAATAGATTAGGTACAAACTTTTGAGATGTCAACTCCTTAACCGCCTCGATCAAGCTGTCTGTATTAATTTCATCAAAGAACATCATCTTTCCAAAACCCAGTTGTTTCGCCGCCGCGCTGTTCGAGAACTGGTCTCCGAAGAACGGTATCGTGATGAGGGGTTTTCCACAGTATGCCGATTCTGAGAGACTGAGCATCCCCCCGTGGGATACAAATGCCAGCACTTTCGGGTGACCTGTAATGCAAACATTCCATTATTATAGAAAACTTACTCGTGGGCCAAGCATAAATTACGTCACACTAATTTCAGGACTTTTTGACCCTCCCCTCCTCCTTGTCACAGCTGGTCACATTTGTGAGACCTCCCCCCTAGTGTAACGTCACATATTATGAAATTTTACACCTAGAAATGATTAAATTAAAACAACAGTTCCGAAATAAGTTTTATTTCCATTAATTGTTTTTTAATATTTACCTACACATACCAATTATTCGATTTAGAAATATGACGTCACGAAATTTAGGCCCCCCTCCCACCCCTTGTCACACAATGTCACACTACATCAACCCCCTCCTCCACCCTAACGTGTGACGTAATTTATGGATGGCCCCTTAGTCATGCAATTTGTAAGTTCCAATAGTAAATAGTCGATTCATCTATAGCTATCTTTTCTCACTGATTTACGTCGATATCCTATTTTACTCACACAATATGTCGACTTGGGGCAGCCAGGCCTGAGCAAACACGTTGACATTATCTTCAGGCAGAGAGGCTCTCTAATTCCTGTAATATTTGAATTATCAATAAATTAATCTAACTACGCTACTATGTCATATAGGTATAAGTATTATATTTTACAAATTATACAGACTATGTTTCTTAAAACTATTATCAGAGGAAAATGTTGACTTAATAACAACAACAACAACAAAATACTCTTTATTGTGCACACACAATAAAGAGAAACAAAGAAAAATATAAGCAAGCCTTCCAACACGGCAAATATCTATTAGGCATGATTAATCGCTAACACGCTAACACAATCATATCCCCGCAGTAGGTTATTTACCTGTGTCGCGGGTGGCATGGACGACACATATAACACATCGCAATGACACCCATGACCCGAGTACAAATATATTTTATCTGTCACATGAATATCTGCCCCGGCCGGGAATCGAACCTGGGACCCCTCGCTTCGCAGGCAGGGTCGCTACGTTAGAGTACTGAAGAGATCAACTTTGGATATAATATAAAGTTATTAATTAAATTTAAAAAAATATACTGTGATTGTACTATTTATCATTGAGGAATTATTGATCTGAAGTAGCCGTCAGATTATAATGGACTTTAGCGCGAATGCGCAGGTCCGGATCTAGGTACTGGCCGGGGCATCTGGGTGAATATCAGAAACGTGCATTTTTTTCAAATTTTGGTGGTGAAATTTTTTCTTCAGTTTTCGTGAAAAATGAGGACCTGGTATAAGAAAAGAAAGTGTAAAATTCGACTTTCTTTTCTGATATTCACCCTGCCCCGCCTCAAGCTGCCCCGGGCGGCAGTTTGAGGGGGTGCCAAAATCATAATATAGTATAAATATAAGAAATTGTTCCACAACACGGCCTGAGTTCTTAGACACCCGATAACATTTTTTTTCACTCGGAGCGCTGAACCGATTTTGATTTCTATACGTTTATGTTCGGATAGACGCCTGATGACCTTTTTTTGGAACCGATTTTGCAATCCATTGTAATAATTATTGTATCCAAAACTCCGCTATCAAGTTTCTTCCCCCTATTCGAAAAAATCGTAGATCCAGGCATGCGAATGCGTTATTTATATAAAACTTGTTCTAATTCAGTTTACATTTGAACGGTGACCTACTGAAATCTCCACTTACCATCAGGTGGCATTGTGGTCAAATATTATTTGTATAAAAAAAATACATTAATTATTAAAACTTGTAAAAAAATCAATGAATAGTTAAGTGCACATACCTCCGAAAGGGGCTTTGGTTTCCGAATATGCAATCCTCCAATTTCCAGAATCTGGTGCGACAGGACCCTGGTCCCGGTTAACGAGAAGTGTTGGTAAGCGAATATCATCTTCATCCTCTCCTTTGCCATCTTTTCTATATCTATTTGGGCATTGGGAAGAAACTCCTTGAAAATTTCTTCGATAATACCATGAACCATCGACTTTGCAAAAGTTGTCAGAAACCAGTTAACCACCTTGTTCTCCACCCTGTGGTACAAAGATGGATTCGTTCCAGCGCTGGAAAAGTAGAACGCGTCAGCTGCTGTATCGAACGGTATTCCCATTCTGGGGTAAGTCCACGGCAGCAGGACGTGAGACGTTATCCCAATGATTGGCGCGTCATACATCGTCGCTGCATACGCAAGGGCGCAGTCGCTCATGAACTGTTCCACGAATATCACGTCATATTTTATACGTTGAGCATTTAGCTGCGCGACTCCATTGTGCTTCAGAAGATTCTCGCAGTCGACCCTCGTGCTGAGAGGTCCGAACGAGATGTGCCGGTAAGCGTTGCGGATGCGCAGGAATTCCGGATTGATGTTCTCAAAGTCGATGGCAGAAGTGCGATTTTTGAATGGAAGAACACTTTCCAAGTTGATGAAGGTCAGGTTCTTCATGGAGACTTCGTCTGGGAAGTTGTTGATGACCGTGACGTTATGTCCCCGGTTCGCGAGTTCCCTAAACAGCGGACCGAAGGCCATGTAGTGACTCTTGAAGGGCTGCGAGGCGATAGCTAGGATATTGAAAGCGGTAACATGATACCAACATAAGAGGGTGATGAACGTTATGAATTTTAACGATAACATGGCCAAGGTCAACGCTCGACCGGATCGCGGAATAGCGGTCAGTCTGTGCCTACGGTCCGCGGTCAACTAACTCGCCGGACAGCCGTGACCCATTAGTCTGTGCAGTGTGCGCTATAGTGCTATAACACGTCTGAGCAGTGGCGTAGGGTGGGTTCCCGCCGCCCGGGGCCGATCGAAAATTTGCCGCCCCCCAATGATCTTTGCCCCCTCATATTATTTAAAATATTTTTTTTATTAATTAAATATTCACTTTTCTTGTTTTTTTCATAGCACAATTATAATTTAAAAAAATAATGCATACTTTTTTTATTTAACAATCGAGTGGCTTTCTTTGCTTCATGTGCCGCCCAGGGACATTTTAATTTACATAAAAAATAATTAATTTTAATGGATTATTTTTTATTTAAAAATCGAGTGGCTTGCCGCCCCCTCTTCATGTGCCACCCGGGGCCATGGCACATGGCCCAACCCCCCCACGCTACGCTACTACGTCTGAGGATCTTCATCCTCCACAATATAATCAACAGATTTTCAATTAGAATTTAATGGTAAAGTGTTAGTAAAAAGGAAAAAATATATATTTTCATTCATATCTTTATTCTTAAGATGAAGAAGGAATGCAAGGGTTTACATACAAATTAATATATAAATAAATTCGATTTTACAGTTATAGTTAAATAATGTAAAATATCTCTGTACATTGCCCAATAATATAAAAAAAACATTTACAACTTTTTCCCAGCTACTACCATCCATACAACTTCACACATTTACATTAATAGATACTTTATTTTATATAGGTACAATAATCTAGTTATATTACTCATGCGCTTCGCTTCCGGAAAAGGTATTTTTAGCTTTCTTGTAGATCTAGTGATGACTAATAAGTATATTTATTTATTTTTTCATTTATTTGAATCAACAAACGGTTAACAATAAACATTTAAGTAGTTTATGACACAAAAGTTATTATATTGCTACCAACACAGTTGACAACCGATTATTTAAAAGTTGAGTAGTGGAATGTGGAATAGTTACATGTTTATATTAGAGTAAGGATTAAAAGTTGGTTTGTATTACTTTGGACTTGATTTTGACCCACTTCAAACGGTCAGATTTTTTTCAAACTTCGTAGACTTATCGAGGACCGATGACAGTTCAATATTTAAAGAAAAAAAGAAAGAAAGAAAGAAAAATCTGTTCGTAGAGCATAGTGCTACCTGCACTACTAATTACAGATGGGCAATCATTCGAAGTGATGCATGTATGACAACAAATATTACTTCAGTAACTCTCATTCTTGTGATCCAAAGGGATCCAGAGCAAAAGACACAAATGGGAAAGCTTGCATTATCGAATGCGATAATTTAGACGAGCTCCTGAGAATTTGTAAACGTACAACAGGCAACAAAAATGTACAGTTTACAATTGATTACGTCGATGTTTAAGTTTTCGATGTACATGATGAGTCTGAAATTACAGAAACACATCAGAGTGCTGAGAGGATACCAGCTGCGTCCCAAATGATTACTTACAACAAGAATTAATTCATTAAATAATTCCATTGCAGACATTAGTGACGGCACTGATTGATGTAATGCAACCCAATGTGGAAGATGAATTACAGGTTTCACGAAACCTTAATGAAATTACCCGCAAAACGAAAGACAATATCGGAAACGTGGGTCATGAACTGAAAGCAGAAGAATTTGCCTGGTACTTTTTGTTTCCCAATGGAAAGAACGGTTTTAAAGAGCAAAGGCCCGTAAAAATTACAGCTTTAGACTACTTTCAATTCAAAATTTTGGGAAGTGATACAAGATTTCAACGTTACGATTATCTCTTTTATGCCTTACCGTTCTTTGAATATTATCGAATTAAAAGCACTATATCAGCATGCGGCAAGAAAATCGTTAATCAAGAGGGAGCAATCGAAGACGTTCATCTTTATGTGAAGAATTTAAGAGGTTCTGCAGCGTATTGGAGATCAGCTTTGAATGAGCTATTACCTCAAATCAGATGTTTAGTAGCTCCAACCTACTTCGTAACATTTAGTTCAAATGATCTCAAATGGTTAGACCAACGAAAAGCCTTGTTAATAGCTGATGGTAGGCCCGATGTAGATCCAAGTACACTTGACATTTATAAGACTTAACAACTTATCGAAAAGTACCAAGCCATTTTGAGTCAGTATTTCATGGTCAGAGTAAATGCTCTAATGAAATGTATTAAAAATAATGATGAAGTATTTGGCGGAAAAGTGAAAGATCATTGGTGGCGTATCGAATTTCAGAATCGTGGCAGCCCTCACCTTCATACTCGTATGGTGATTTGGATTGAAAATCATCCAGAGTTTGACACAGAGGAAGGAAAACTTCTTGAACTTGTTAAGAAATGTCAAATTCATCGACATACATACACTTGTACAAAAAATAATACCTCGGTAAGATGTCGATTCAACTTTCCACGTCAAGAATGTGACGAGACACGAATAGTGTCACATTCTTCAGATGATTTTCTCCGTAATGGTGGCAGAATTTGTTTACTTAAGCGTCGAAAGGAAGATGCTTGGGTAAACAATTACCACCCAGAGTTATTAAGACTCTGGTGAGGTAACATGGATATTCAGCCATGCGGATCAAATGAAGCGATAGCGTACTATATTGCAAAGTACCTTTCAAAAGCAGAACCTGAATGTGTAGATTCTGGAATTGCACAGGCAATACAACAAATTCAACGTAAAGAGACTGACATTTCACGTAAGCTATTCAGGATATGTATGAAGATTCTTCATGAACGACATGTATCAGCCGCAGAATGTGCGTATCGACTTTTTCATATCCCATTACGGGACAGTTCGCAAAATTGTATTTTCCCCAATACAAGAAAGCCAGAAGAGCGTTATAGAGTATTGCAATTCGACAGAAGCGGACACGCAACTGGCTATCACAGTTTATTTTATTTTATTTATTAGTCCTATATACACTGATCTTCTTCGGCAGGACCAAAGACCTTGAGTAGGTACACTAATATACATTTCTTATTAAATTATGTTAGTACAATAATAAAATAATAATAATAATAAATAATGCATTAATTATACAATACTTACTTAATACAATAATTATATTATAGACAACAAAATCGAAAAACAATAATTATGAACATTATACATGACACCTTTTTGACAGATATTTATCTGAAAACTTTCTCACTTACAAACAATATAACCTACAAAGCAGTGGACCTCAAAAGCCACAGAGTACTTAATCACTACGTTTTAAAAGCCTGATGTCACAGTATCATCACAGTTAAAACGTAGTGATTAAGTACTCTGTGATCACAATAATATCTTTGAAAGATATGAAAAACGTCCGTTACAACATCCAGACTACAATTTTGTGAACATAAGTCTTTATACAGAGTTTGCAATGTTGTTTGAACCTTTCTATCCGAAAAAGCTGAATGAAACCGAGGAGAGCGTTGATCATGATGCTTATGAAGAACAACCTAATATGCGTCGTATGCTCATCACGCTGCATGTGATAAGAGCAAAATGGTCGTGAGAAATGTTCCTGCAGTTGTCAGGGTGCCGTACTTAATAGCAATATCGGATCCAGAAAACTTTTTCTACAGTTTACTCGTTCAGTACATGCCTTATCGTATGGAAACTGAAATACTCGAAGGTTTCGATAATGCAAAAGAGGCTTTTTTAGCTCGAGAGAATCGTTTGAAGGAAATGAGTAAATATATGTGCCAACATTGAGAACGGGACCAACAACTTGAAAACGCGTTAAATCAGGTACATGCCTTTGAAATTCTAGAACAGCCAGAGATTATAAATCTTGAAGCTGAAGAAGAAGAATTACCATACACTGAAATGAGCAATGATCAATTTCAAAGGGCACAACAGGCTGTGAATATTGATCAAAGACAATTGTTCGTTCTTATTACAAAGAGTATTAAAAAACAACTTATTGGTGATTTTGGAAGAAAGAAAATTTTCAAAACTGGTGGAGCAGGCACCAGGAAAACTTTCCTGGTTAATTTATTGAAAAATCAAGTCAACCGATGTTATGGAAAATCGGTGGTAAAAGTTGGTGCTCTCACTGGAGTTACAGCACGGTTAGTCGGTGGATCCAGTTAAATCTTTCCAAAACAAAAACTATGACAAACAGTACACAAATACCAATTATAATCGATAACGAACCCCTGGAATATGTTCATCAATATATTTACCTTGGTAAACAAGTAGGTTTCGACAGAAATAACAACGAGCTAGAGATAGAGAGAAGAATTGAAAACACCTGGAACAAATACTGGGGACTGAAAGAGGTGTTTAAGAGCGAAATGCCCGTATTTCTGAAGAAAAAAATAATGGACACATGCCTCCTTCCCTCTCTTACTTATGCCTGCCAGACGTGGAAATTTACCAGCAAGATAAAAAATAAAATAATAACCTGCCAAAGAGGTATGGAGCGAAGCATGTTAAATATCAAAATAATACAAAGGATCCGACACTCAAAAATTAGAAACAATACTAAAGCGATAGATGCTCTGAAGTACGCTCAAAAACTAAAATTCAGATGGGCTGGTCATGTAGCTCGTCTGCAAGATAATATATGGACAAGTAGAGTTACTGTCTGGAATGGTCCAACTGGTAAACGTCGCGCAGGCAGACCCTACACACACTGGGAAGATGAGATCAAAAGGTAAGCCGGTCCTCATTGGATGTCAATTGCTCAGGACAGACAGAGATGGTGTCATTTGGAAGAGGCCTTTACCTGAGAGGGGTCCTTGTAATGATAAATAATATATCCATTTAATAAATATATCGCAAATTGAAATATAATATAATAAAAAATAATTTAATAATTTTAACAATTTTAACAATTTACATTTTATGAATAATTATTTAAATACAATGTATATTTCTTAAAAATTAAAAATATGTAAAATTTATAGAAAATGTTTTTATTTATTGATTTTAGTAATGAATTGTTTTTTTAAATACTGTAATATATATTAAAAAACAATAATATTGTAATATAAATTATACTTTTGTCATTGTAATATTTTATTGATTTACATGGAATAAAAGGCATTTTTTTTTTATTTATTTATTTATTAGTCGGTGGATCCACACTACACCGTCTGCTGAAACTACCAGAACAAAATAATGATGATAATGAATACAGATGGGGTTATTGTTAGTATGCCACTTCTTATATTACACTTCTATGGTACCTTATGAGATGCTTTGTATGATCGACTCTCGTTTGCGCCAGCTAAAAAACCCGACCGCTTGTTTTGGAGGCATAAATGTTTTACTTTTTGGTGATCTAATGCAACTACCACATGTTCGAGGACATCTAATGTTTCAACAACCAGAACACATGAAACCCGCTACACACTTGTGGCGACTATTCCGCCTAATTGAACTCAAACAAAACACGCGTCAACAAGGAGACACGAAATTTATAGATGTTCTTAACGCCCTAACGCCCCAACTCAGAGTCACTAACGGTTACTTTAATCGCTCCTTAGTAAAGAATCACCATACAAATTCTGTGCTAAGGAGCGATTTAAGTAACTGTTAGTGACTCTGAGTTGGGGCGTAAGAGTTGGAGAATTTAATTCAAAGCATCTTGAAGTTCTTCTTGAAAAAGTGTCAACAGATACGACTAATGAGTTCTCAATTGAGAGAGCATTAAGAATCTATCCAACAAATGACCAAGTAGCTAGACATAACGAAAAGGTTCTCCAGAGTTTTGAAGAAAAAGGGACAGTTATTTATACAATTAAATCACAGGATCAACTCATTCATGCGACACGAAATTTAGGTAATAAGGACTTAGATTATTTGATACCTAGCGATATCAATAAAACAAGAGGTCTACCTGATGTATCGAAAATATTCGTTGGAGCTAAAGTAATGTTGAGGTCGCATTGATGTGTCAAAAGGTTTAGGGAATGAAAGTTTATTACAGAAATTACATGGCCAAACTTCCGCAGGGGTCAATTATATGCAGAAGACATTCCATCAGTCCGTATCGATTTCGGGTCAAATGGTGTACACGTAATTAAATCAATATCGGTACAGTTCCCAGCAAAATACAGCTATGGAACTGCTGAGAGACGAATGTCGCCATTGATTTTGAGTTCAATTGATCATGCAGTCATTTATCTAGGCTCTCGACTGTTTGCAATTGCATTGCATTTTATTGTTTTAGGGATAGGTTTCTTTTACGTCGATCAACTAGAAACATGATTTTCTTTTATTTTAGTTACTGCAGAAAAGCGATCAAAATTTTGATAAGTCGGTAGATTTCGTAAAGTAATTTTTTTTAACCATTCACATACTCTATAGATTTAGGTCCTTCTGAAAATAAATCTACTTCAGATAGTGTTTACATACTGGTATTAGTAATAATAGGTACTTCTCCAATCAGTAATATTATACTAACACCTAGAAATAAAGCAAATAATAAAGTATCATGAATACCAACAATTCTGATGAAAATACCCTGTGTCAACATGAAAAGATTCTCGCAGATGTTTTTACAACATACCGAGAATTTACAAAATCAATAGATGAAGAAAAGTGGGAAAAATCTATTACTGAAGAACTACAATCCCATGAGAAAAACAATACTTGGACTTTGGTTGAAAAACCTCCAAATACCAAAATACCAACTGCTCCACGCTACAAATCAAGGTTATGTGCTAAAGAATACGCTCAAACTGCAGGTATTGATTGCCAAGAAATCTTTGCACCAACAGTAAGCGTTCCAGTGGATGCTCACACGAAGCTGCAGAAGGGAGAAGGGGAACTTGAGAAGAATATCCCTGACCGAGAGGCTGTGGAGAGACTCATTCACTTGGCCATTGTAAGTCGACCAGACATCATGTTTGCTGTCAGTCTAGTAAGTCGATTCCGCAACTGTTACCCCGGTCACTCACATGCGCGCAAATGTTTGACATTTTTACGAATGTTTGCGCATATGTGAAGGGCGGTCAGGCAAATGGATTCGCATATGAGTATACAAGCCCATTTCCGCTTCCTCCTACACTTTGTTCACAAATGTTCAATCTTGCTGTTGTTTTATGTTGTTGTCATTCAAATCCATTTTCAATACAGAAAATAAATGGTAGTACGATTAGACGCCACGAACCATGAAAAATTAAGAGATACATCACCTTTTTAGTCGTGTGCGCAACTGGTCGCACGAATGTGTGGGAGACTACACGAAGGTTCGAGGTTCGCGCGCTTTGATGTGTGATAAAAAACCGACACAGCTTGGAAAACCCCGAATGCCTCGAAAACTTCGCATAATCATTCGCGAAGGTCGTCCCACACTTGTGGGTTCGCGTATTCGCGCGAATGTAAGTGACCGGCATTACAATCAAATTCATTGGAATGCAGTCGACCAGACATCATGTTTGCTGTCAGTCTAGTAAGTCGATTCCGCAACTGTTACAATCAAATTCATTGGAATGCAGTTAATAAGATGTATACATATTTAAATACCTGAGAGGTACAAAAGATTATGTTTCATGCTGTACATGGACCACACAACCATTTTAAGTCATTGGCTACAGTGATGCTGACTGTGCAAATGATTTAGACACTCGACGATCAGTCACTGGCTATATTTTATATTATACAACTAGCTGACCGGGCAAACGTTGTTCTGCCAAAAAAATTTTAGGGGTAGGGAGATGAAAAATACATGTTGTCCGATTCTCAACCCTAGCCGATATGCACGCAAAGATTCACGAAAATCGGTCGAGCCGTTTCGGAGGAGTTCAACTTCTAACACCGTGACACGAGAATTTTATATATTAGATGGAGCAGCCTTAATCAAAAGCAACAAACCGCGGTTTGTAACTACCACTGTGTGGCTCTATCTACAACAGAGGTTGAGTCAGTGATGGATTTACGCCAAGGCCCATGAGGCCCAGGCAGCGACTGATCAAGAGATCTGACCGCCCTAGGCTAATTATGAGGACACGCCCCCACCAAAAAAGTAGTGAGTAGAGTAGTAGTGTGAAAATTTTAAGATGGTTCATAAAAGTTTTCAGATCGATCTGCAAGCGAAACTAACGTTGTACTTTAATCTGCATGACATTCAACCTTAGGGTGGCAAACCATTTTTTAAGCTGATCGTACATAAAGGCAAAGTACCTCATTAAAAAAACACGGACACACTAACGCGCTGTCCTACGTGGGCGAATCAACGCCAACGCGAAGCGACGCAGCGCGATGCGAAAATAACAAACAGTCGAAATGTATTGAAGTGTCCTACGTGACCAAAAGCACATAGAAGGCGTTGCGGTGCGGTGCGGTTTGAAGCGAACGCGATCAGTTGGTTTGATATTTTCGCGCGAATTTCAGCGGCGCGGCGTATGTCAGTGGCGGTGAAGTGACAATTCGCGCGCACGTAGGACAGAGTCGTCGCTTCGCTCCGCATCGCACCGAATTCGTATTGGATCGCTTCGCGATCGCGTTCGCGTTGATTCGCCCACATAGGACACGGTGTGACGTGGGCGAATCAAAGCGAACGCGAAGCGACGCGGTGCGAAGCGACGCGGTGCGAAGCGAAAATAACAAACAGTCGAGATGTATTGAAGTGTCCTACGTGACCAAAAGCACGTAGAGGGCGTTGCGGTGCGGCGCGGCTTGAAGCGAACGCGATCAGTTGGTTTGATATTTTCGCGCGAACTTCAGCGGCGCGGCGTATGTCAGTGGCGACTGGCGGTGAAGTGACAATTCGCGTGCACGTAGGACAGAGGCGCCGCTTCGCTCCGCGTCGCACTAAATTCGCATCGGATCGCTTCGCGATCGCGTTCGCGTTGAATCGCCCACGTAGGACACGGTGTCACGGAAACGCGCGTATAAGTGAAGATTATTAGAAAGAAGTTCCTTATCGCGCGTTGCGAAAGGGGGCTAGACGGAAAAAATTTAGAGGAAAAGTTGTAACGACACTTTATGTCGTCGTTTATTAATTAAAGCGAGTACTAGGCGACCAGAAATGTTCGAGGGTGCGACATCAGTGATACTGTACAATCATAGTATGTGGCTGTCTTATTTACTCTTCGGTATTTTGCATAGGCACAACAGGGATATCTATATTACGATCATGCACATTAAGTTATTATTGCTATTTCTCTTGTCATGCCAATTAATATGTGGAAGAGCGACAGGGATAGAATAAATCTATCACTGTCGCTCTGACAAGACACTTGTCAGGATTGTTTGGCAATAAACAATATTAGGAGTTGATTTATCGTTTTTCAGTACAAAATGTATGGAAAAAGTTTTTAGCGTTTTCTGACATTTCTAGTGCTCATACCTTAAATGGTCCCATAGAGTATTTTGATTCCCATACGAAGTAGGATCGATACGCATATTTTTTTTTTGGATTTTAGCACTTTTTTCGCTGACCGTACATTTTCTCAAAAATCTGTGAATGCAGTTCAGAATATCTTAAAAACTTATGGATAGTCTCGTAGGAACGTTTTCCTATAACTATAATGGTTAAGGTACCTGCCCTTACTGACCCATCTCAAAAATCCACCCTGTATATGGAAAAGACATCTCAAACAAAATAATTATGTGTTCTATCGCCGGCTTGCCCTCTGTTCTCTTTTCAAACTAGAAGCCTCGTTTGCACACTTGCCATAGAGTAACTTTGTATATGACACTTGCCGAACCAATACTGCAAGCCTAACACCGTGTTCCCTCGTAGGACACCGCAACTTCCTCTACGTGCTTTTGGTCACGTAGGACACTTCAATACATCTCGACTGTTTGTTATTTTCGTTTCGCGCCGCGTCGCTTCGCGTTCGCGTTGATTCGCCCACGTAGGACAGCGCGTAAGCAAGCTTATTTAGTCCATTAGCGCTAGTGGCTTGCCAAGTTCAAAGGCTCCTTATGATTTTTTCATTAAAAAATGGTGGGAACATTGCACAATAATTTAATTAAATTCGTTTTAGTTGATTTAAGTTAATATTTTGTTTTCTTACCGATGATGAGTGCAATGCACACCCCCGAACCTGATGTTCGCGGTGTCTATTCTATACGCTAGTAATAATCGTTCAATGGTCCAAACGTGTTAAGTGATAAAAATCTACTTAACAGAAAATAGAAAAAAATCTAAATTACTTGTCTACTTGATTTCTAAATTTTAACTACTAAATTGTCCGTTTACAACTTTACACATATTAATTTACTTAAAATTTAGTTAACTACTTAGTACATATAAACCTAACATTATTGCGAGGCGGATTAATCAAAACGCGCACTAGGCACTGCGTGCCTGGCAAGTGGCACTCCGTTGACAACTCACCCACTCGCTCGACCACCGATCAATTCGAGTAACAAGTCAGTGTTTGTTTTATGCGCGCTTTTTAAAATTTCATTTATTGGTAAAATCAGGGACTCGTCTCTAGGGACTAGACTGTCTCGGTCTAGTTGAAATGTGTAGCCTGTATAGGGTAGATGCAGTGATGCTAGATTAGTGCATGCGAAGACACGATTTTAGCGCGCCCCCCCGATCCTCGCGCCCTAGGCTGCAGCCTAATTAGCCTAAGGGTTAATCAGGCCCTGGGCCCAGGCCTACGGCGGAATGATTTTAGGGGCGGCAAAATTTTCAGAACCCCAAAAACTTAGAGCGGTAAAATTATTTGTATGTAAAATATTTTTGTGGATTATTTTCGCTTCAAATTAATAAAAAATTATAAAATATTTTAAATGTTGAGTTTACCTTTTAATTTGTCGGTGCAATATAAATTATTTTTAATCAATATTACTTTGAAATCAATAATTTTCTAATTTTTCACAAATTATTATTTTTTATAGCGGATAATGAAAGATTATTATTTCATAATAGCCTGTATGAATGAATTATTAATAAGGTTAAAAAAGTTTTCAATCTAACATTATTATTCAAATTATTATATTTATTTTATTATTATTATTATTAATTATTTTCGGAAATTTTAAAGGAAGAATTCTTGTTATTTCAAAATTCTATTTATCATTCAACTGAGTGTGCTTTTCGATATTGTGTTCCGAATGTTAGAAGGTCGTATAATTATAACTTCTGAGTGAAAAAAAGAACTTCCAAAGCAAAGAAAATGTGAAAAAAAAAATCTTAAGCCAAAGCTTCAGGAACCTCAAGTTGATTTATCATCCGTTGTTCAACTCTACAAAGTTCAACTCGTTAAACTCTAAGGGTAGTTGTGAGCCAGAAATACGACGACGCATCGCAATTGCTAAAACGGGTATGACCCAGCTAAACAAAATATGGTAAGACAGAACATATCTAACCGTACAAAAGTCCACTTAGTTCGTACACTCGTCTTTTCCATATTTTCATATGGCGCGGAATCGTGGATCTTAAAAGCCACAGACAGAAAAAGAGCTGGCGTCGCGTACTAAGAAATCCCTGGACAGCTCACCGTACTAATGTCTCTGTCCTCAAGGAACTGAAGATACACCAATCCCCAACACTTTTCAGCATTTGCCTGCACCGCATTCTCAAATACTTTGAATATATTGCAAGAAGGCCGCATGACAATATAGAAAAATTGATGGTTGTAGATTTTGTGTTTCCGAACGCAGACATGTACTGTATACTAAGTGTTTCCGAACACTCATTGAATAATCTGTGCAACACGGATGGTCTGTAATTTTCATTAATAAAAGATAAGAAAGTTAAATCCGAAGTTGTTTCTTTGAAACCCTACAAATTCTGGCGACGAGTAAAATAGAATTCACGCGACACGCAGTGTAGATAATAAACACGAAACAAGTTGTGCATGTGCAACCAAGGGCACATAATATGGAGTACCCGGGTGGCGTCGTCAACCCACCATTCGATCCATTCTGCAATCCCACAAATAGTTCGACTCGATAGAGGTGTGGATGCGCAACTTTCAATACTACATTGACGGACAGGTAGGTCTGTCAGACAAGCAAAAAATTTCAAGACTGCATCAAGCGGGTACAGAGATCCAAGAAATATATGAGACACTAAAAAATGACGACGCAGTAGGTATAAACGACTATGACAAATGCCTATATCGTTTAAATACTTACTTCGAACCTGTAAACCTGCAGATCGCCATAAGTGGAGACAAGCTATTGAAAAAGCTTCGCGTCACGATCCTCAGTAATGACTAATGAGGCCCGACTAAAGAGAGAGAGAGAGAGTTCAACTCTATGCTTCGTTGTCTTTTTTTCTTCAGGATATGACAGATAAAAAATTCTTAGAATATGAAGAAAAAGCTAAAGCGCTGTCTGGAGTTCAAGATTATTATCGTTATGATACCCGCCGCAGAAAAATCAGAAAACTTCAGCCAGACGAGTCACGGGCAAATTAAAGAGCACCTTTTTCTGGACAAGAAAATTTTCGTACAAATATTTACCTATTTTCGATACTCTGTACAATTAGTCGGATGTAAGATTGTATAAGCTTTATTCACACTTCAATTTATTTGATAATTCATCCGAAATTGACACAAATGAATTTTAAAATCAATCAAATGAACTAGTTAATAAGTATCCTAACGATTTAGAAGACACATTAGGAAATGAATGTATTCACTTTCATTAGCAACTTAAAGATTTATTGGGAAATATTGAAGATGTACGTTCTGCAAAAAATATATGCCAAATATTGCATTCACAGAATATTCGTGATGTTTATCCTAACTTAGATACCTATTGCTTTACGAATTTTTCTGAGTATTCCGGCCACAAATCGTTCTGGAGAAAGATCTTTTCCCACCCTGAAAAGGGTGAAAAATTATTTACGTGCAAGTATGGGCCATAGTATGCGAAGGGGAGATGGTAATCTAGAAAAACTGGTAATTGTTGGCAATACTGAAAGCAAAAGATCATGTGACCGGTCGCCAATACGATGGTCTGACCAAGTAAAGGAAACTATCTCATCCAAATTCTATCATGCGGTGAGGGCTACTTCAGACCGGAACCGTTACATTGGGTTTGGAGCCAGAGTATAACCTGGCCTCGCTCGACAAAATTAAAATATCATTGAACATTAATCACATCCAAATTGAAAAACATACATAAAATAAAACCCAAAAGAAATAAAAAAAGATCGTTGTCGTACGTAATTTGGATTTGCGCAAAAGGAGATTCAAAATTTTAAATACAAAAAATTTAATTACAATTTACAAATTACCAAATTACTTTTGCACGGAATTGTACCGTTTTTACAATCCTTTTACGAAACTTATTTTGCGAACAATCCCGTCATTTGACTAGAACAATCTTTTCTGTACAATGTAAAGACAAACAGCTAGGAAGAAGAGAAAGGCGAAGAACATGATCACTTTATCTGTGAACTCTCGCCGGCCGTATTTATTGAGCAGTTTGCTGGACTGGGATATTGAACCAGCTGTGTTCTGCAACTCCGACTGTGTGCCCTGGAACAAGTTTCAACTTCCAGTAAAGTTAAATAAAGTTAGTGAGTAAAAGATAAGTACTACTATTTCTTCTGTGGTAAAAGTAAAGTTTTTTTAGGTCATCTTAGTCACTTAAAAAAATAACTTAATACGTAACAGTTAAGTACTCTTGATTTTTGTGACCATGATTCATGCGACTTGGGTCGATATTTTGAATACAATCAGGTACTAAAGGTTTTTGTTAGGTTTCACCGTGGACGATGAACTATGTAACATGTGGATCAGGATCAGGATCATCAGGATAAAATACAAAAATCGTGAATGATAAAAGTTCAACATCATTGGGTCTCATAATTCGCCTAAAATACAACATAGCAGTCACGCCGTGACCGTGAACAATCATATCTGGATAAAATATTAGACAAGAAATTACATGCCCATTTACTAGAGACAAAGAAATCAAAAAAAAGTGTGGTTTTATGAAACCACTATGCAAGTGAACCTTTTTTCGGTTTGTAGGCATTTTTAACTAAAAAAATTTAGAAAATTATTCGATTTAGGGTATTAAAATTATGTATTTAATCTTAACTTAATTATTGAAAAATGGGAATGATAATGGGAAAACATAATTAATACAATCATTGACACATATTAAAAACTAAGAGCAATCAATCAGGTGGGATAGTGGTCAAGCATTAGCTTATTGTAAGTAAAAAAAAAAAATATTTATTTAAATCACTGAATCTCCATTATTATTCTTTCTCCAGCCGGCTGTAATGCGACATGCGATAGATGGAAAAAAAAATTTGGGGAGATAGAATAAAAGTTTCACTTTAAAAAGTTAGCTTACATGCACAGTGGAGCTTGAAGACACCAAACTGTCTAGTGTATTTTGACTCCTCTGTGTTGTATCCGCCAACTGTCTGCTTATTGATAGTAACTGGTCTGTCACTCCTAGAAACAATAAATCATAACAAAGTCATACTAGGTTTATGTATCTGTGCATTGCATATAAAAAAGGTGCCATTATTTTTCTTTCGGATTTTGATTTTACTAAGCAAACTAAAAAACTATAAGGCATAAAACAACTCGCCATCACAGATAATGCATACTTTTGAAACATTTATGAAAAACTTTCAGGAAGACAGGTTTACCCACTATACCTACTAACTATATTTTGTCTTCAAGGAAGCAAATGATAAAAGCAATTTACTATCCATACATAACTGGAAAATTACCAGTGATATTTTAAAAATTATAGATACATTATGCCCCAACAAAAAATCTGTTCAGAAAAGAGCTACAACACACCCACATTTGTCTATTATTTCACTACACTAATCATATTGGTACACGAAGGCATTTTAATGCTGTATGTCATGTCAAACACTTCTGACAACAACAAAAGCGTGCATATCGTCTTGTATTGACAGAGCGACTACAAGCAGAATGATCAATTGCCTGTTCTTGCGCTCTTCATCGTCGGCGTGCTAGTGACGTATCTATCTCTTTTTTACATTATCATTGGATATAAATGCTGCAATGTGTGTAGTAGTACCTGTAGACATCTGCAGTAATCCATCACTATCAACTTTTGTAGTTTTATGCCTTCTTTTAACACCACTACTGCTGTCCTCTGGTGTGAGTAAATCGTCTCTTTGTGACTTTTCAATAGCAAACATACTTTTTATGTTTGCTTCTTTAAATTCTCTTAAAAGCCTGTAACATTTAATTGCATAATTCATTGCACAAGTATCTAAAAATATAGAAACCTGTGATTTAAATAGTATGTATTATGGAGGTATTTATAAATATTTATTATATCACTATTTATATTTTATGTCATGATGTATCATGAAAATGTAAATAGTCATTTGAATTAATCCACATGAAAAATTTTATACACATAAGGATTCTTTAAACTCATCAAATGATGAAACAAAATAATTGATATAAATATTGAGCAATTATATCAAAAGCAAAACAAATTATGCCTCTGTTTGCAACTTAAGTGCAAACCTAAAATGAAAAGATTTAACTTTATCATTTTAAAATCTCAACACTTAAAATAATAATAATAAAAATTGGGAACCTATTTGTGTGTAAAAATAATAATTAATAAATGATTCCAATTTATAACAATACTGGAACTGGTAATAAAATACTGAATTATTGACATCCCTTACCCAGACAAAAGATGTCTTTGTGTTTCTAACTCCTTCTCATATTTTGGATCCCGCGAGTCCTTTGCATAGTTACCAAGTTTCTCAATTTCTTCTCTTATCTCTTTTATTACTCCTCTGCCTTTTTCATTTAATTCATTTAACTTTTCTATTGAATTATTGCATGATAATATGTCCTAGAAATAAATAATGAATCATAAAAATTACAAATTACTTGATCATAATATTTTATAATACATTACAGATTACTAAATCCTGACTTCAACCAATAATGGCCAACTACTGAAAATGGATCTTTCCTCTTAGCAGGGGCATAGCTACCGCCGTATCTGCCGCATCAGTTATACGGGGCCCCCAACGTATAGTGGCCCCCCTAACACTTATCAAAAAGAAAGCTTGCTAGCAACCTACAACCGCTACGGTTGGCACTCCTTTTATATTTGACAGCTGACGTTGAGGGGGCCCCACAACAAATATTGATATGGGGCCTCCTTAGGGCTAGCTACGCCACTGCCTCTCAGGAGGCTCAGAGCATACTCCACAATTCTTCTCCATTATGGTTTAGGGGAGATGTTAGTGCCGGATACTGTGTCCTGGTTTAAACAAAACTAAATGTGGCATATAGTTATTCCTAAGGCGCTTATTATATAAAAATATAAATTGGTAATTGCAATGTCTTCTTATGTGGTAAATGTATTTGTAACTGTAATCCCTTTATAAATTACTAATGTATCAAAATATTCCAGATGTATCTACATACTTGTTTATTGTCTTAGAAAAAACTGTGTAATTCCAGACAGGGTTATTTAATGGTTGTAAATATATAAGAAACTTACATGACTTATAGCTTTCAGCTCAAAGTGGCATTTTGCTAGTGTTTTTACAAAGAATTGATACACCATGTCAGGATCATCTAGCTTTGCATTTATATCTGGATAACCAACAAGCCTTTTATCAGTCTTTAGAGCCATTCGTATGTATTCCTTGTCCACCTTATTTAATGTATTCATGATTGAGGAACTATTTGTTTCAATTTTCAAATAAATTCATCTACAATTAAATTCATTCAACCCAATGAACAATCACCAACCAAAAATTCAGTAATTGAATTGAATTGAATTGACAGTTGACAAATTTGACAATTGACTTTGACACAAGACGAAGTCCTTGATCAACTACTTTTTCTTTAATCAATGTTGATCAATTCATCAATACGTCATATCTCTGTATAGTCTGTGAGCTTAGCGCAGAGTAAACTGCAAGAATACAAAATTATAGTATTCAAGTGTGCGTGGATGGCCAAATTCCAAACTACGAGGAATAGCGAAAAGTGGTCAAAACAATATTGCGGCCGATTTTGATTAAAACTAAAACTGTATCATTTAGATTTTTGAAAAATTGATAACCCTGGTCAGGAATGGAACCCGTTGATTTTGAAAAAAAAAACACACCTGTAGGTATAATGAAGACGGATGACATAACACTGAATGACCATTTTTCTATTGTGTCCATGTTATCTATAGTTCCAGGATGCATCATTCGATGGTGTTCAATTTTTTTATGTGTGGTGTTTTTAAATAAAAGATGTACCTTATTTTTTATAAATAATATTGTTTTATTTCATTATCACCTTAAAAAATAATCGTATAAAAACATCAGTTTTCATTACCTACTCAGGTAATTTTGAAGAAATTATAATAAATTAAGTTATTTCATTATTAAACTCCTTTACCACCAGAAAAAAATATAGGTATTTATCAATAGAAAACATTTTGAAGTATCTTAACAAATTAAGACATACCTAATAATTGGTCTAAGTAAGTACGGACACCCTATTAAGTGAAGGACAGATCGATCCGGCATGTGATTGGTCGAAAATGGTCATTCAATGTTACGTCATCCGTCTTCAGGTACCTAGACAGCCTAGACTCAACAAAGATTGTTATCCAGTTAGACTTTAATATTCTTGATTTATACTAAATGGAGACACTGGAGACCATGATTATGACTTATCTGAAGATGGATCACATGATATTGAAACTCGAACTTGAAACGAAGCCCTACCACAATGCTTGGGGGACCGGCTTCTGTCGCCTATTATCTCTAATTAGCCTGCTAGAATGTGATTAGGATCAGTGTTCTGGACGACCCTAACACGGGCAAAACGGGAATATGGCCATGCGCTAATTTCAATATTTGGTGTACTTATGTATGTACCTACCTAGCTATGATGAAAAGATTTTTAATTATTTGTTACGTCATCGAAGAAAAAAAGGTTTTGGTTAGGTACCATCCTTATATCATACGTGAAATGTTTGCACGTGTTTTGATGAATGTTTAGAAAGCCAGTTAATAACCTTCCTTCATTACATTCACTCGTTTGGTCGAACCCCACCTACCTTACATAACTGGTACCGTGAATCAAGCCCGTGCCGGGGCTCAAGGGCCGTGCTTCACCAAGGTTCTCCACCTGGGTGAAGCACCACTGGATTCGTGACACTCTTCAGGAGCGTTATCCATGAACGGTGATCACTTTCATCAAGTATTAAGTGATCACTTTGGTCATGTGTACGCAAATGTGTACGTTACTGAATTACAACAAAAAAGACAATAAGCTTAAGCTGTATATTTCACAAGCACCTAAACATTGGTCCTTAACACTTACAAATTTTAAACAAATTTTACTACATTTTTTTTGCACAATCACATTTGTAATTACTTTCCACCTAAATTTTATGTTCGTCAATCACACATATTTACATCTAAATATAGATGATGGAATGCCTTAGCACCTCTTAGTAGTTTTCGGCAAATAGGGCAACGATTCTTTTGATCCAAAGCCTTTTCCATACAGCTGGTGCAGAACACATGCCCACAAATAGTTGTAGACACTGAATCTACGCAAAGAATTTCCAAACAAATAGGGCATTTCATCCGCAAAAGATTACTTTTATTTTTCCCTTTATTCTGTAACATAAACGTTTTATATAAATGAATAATTTTCAAAGGCTTCAAGCACTAGTCTAAAATGTGCAGTGCTCCTATTTTTTTAAATCATATTAAGTAATGATTTTATTTACAGATAGTTTTTTAATTAAGTAAAATTTATATGTACAAATTGATATCAATTCGCTGCAAGCGTAAAGCGTAAAGGTTTTCATCTAAATGTTTATCCAACATACACATGTCTGTGCAACATACCTTTGTCCGTTTACTTTTGGTTATTTTGCTTTTCTTAATTTTCTTAATTTTACTTGTATCCTGGTTTGGTATCGTAGTTTTAGAATTAATAGACGGAGTCATGACTGGTTACTACTCTTTTTACAAAATAATTTTATTTGGAAGAATTGAAAATTTTACTACTAGATTGACATGTTATGCTTTATTCTTGTTCACAGAGTATCTATGTAAACATTACGTTATTAAACTTCTGTCTCAGATTATCTTTATTCTGAGATTTCTACATAAATCGCTCAATCAAACCCTTCAAACACGGAACATAGGTTCCGTTCCATAAAGCTTTATGCTTGCAACACTGTACTACCTATTTTTCATGGAGGTGAAATCTATCTCTACTATATAAAATTCTCGTGTCACGGTGTTAGAAGTTAAACTCCTCTTAAACGGCTCGACCGATTTTCGTGAATCTTAGCGTGCATATCGGCTAGGGTGGAGAATCGGACAACATCTATTTTTCATCACCCTACCCCTAAAAAATTTTTGGCAGAACAACGTTTGCCCGGTCAGCTAGTTTTATATAAGATAATAGTAGATACCCGGCGTGTGCTACGAGTACTACGCTAAATTTTGTATGGGAAAAGTTGAAAATCGACTTCATGAATGGACAGAATGTGCCTAATGCACTATTATCTAGTGGTCTCAAACCATCTTCGCAATATTGCCTTTCAAATGACACCAGTTTGTGGCACACGCACATCGATGGTTTCAAAGTCTATAGAGGACATCGCCAAAATTTTTTTTTGTGTTTTATATAAATAGATTTGTAACCATAATAAAAGCTGCAAAACTAAATAAAAAGAGAAAAGGCGAGAAAAATAAAGGAAATTTCCCGAATTTCCGTTGACTTGTACCTACATTTGCTACATATTAATCGACTCGTATATACAGGACTGCAGCGAATAGGTACCTAAGTAGGTAAGTAAACTTACTGTAATTTAAAAAAAGCATTCATATCAGAAATTAATGAAAAAATGTTTGATGATAAGTAATAAATAAAGTACTTTATGAAGTGTATGGTGATTCATAAAATTATTCCACCATATCGTTCAAAACAGCAAAAATAGAGTAAGCATTGTAGAGAGCCTGAAAATAAGAAAAATATCATATTAAAGTAGGTATGTATAAAATTGGTACAAAATTTCGAATACAAAAAGAAGACCTCAATTCTCGAATCTCACACATAAAAATGGTGATTTTACTTTAGGACTTACTTATGTTTAAACCATAATTATAAGTAATTTACTATTATGATTTCACTTGCAGTAGATAACAGTGGATTCACTGCAGAATTTGAATAACATGATAGATAAAATTATGTGAGATTCAATCAATAAAAGAAGGATCGAAAATCTTAATCCAGATCAGGCCACTAATTTTAAAAAGATTTTCCAAAATATTTAGAATAGAATATTGGCTATTTTGTTGCTTTGTCTTCACCCGCTGCCAAATGAACTGCCCATAACTGGATTAGTTAGATATACCTACAGGACGTACCTGACTGTACGTCTGAATGCACATGGTAGCCATACCTCCGGCACTTAGAGAAAGAGGCTTTTGTGCAATCCGTATCAGGGTCAGCAGATCTTTTTGCATGTCCATTGGCCATGATGTCCATTCTGAATCATAAGCTGCTAAGGCTATTCCTTGACTCTATAAACATATCCGAAAATTGAGTATTGCCACGAGTATTATTATAGTTAGGTTCTACGTATATTTCGCTTCTGTCAAGACAAATAATGCTCACCTGTATAATTAATTCATTTCCTAAGTAACAGAATATGTACGCGTTCAGAAGAGCAAGACATAGGTAGGATAAAAAGCTTGCTAACAGTGTTTTCTCAGTTAGTCCAACCTGAATAAATCTTAATCTTATTAAATGATCGTGAAAAAGCGTTGCAGCTTCTTATCTAACTTGCTAGCGATAGGTTGAAAGAAGTTATGATCATCTTTGAGTCTAGGAAAACAACGCAGGGAACAGCGATAACTTGTACCCTACTAAATAAATAAAAAATTTGCACCGTGTCGTAAAACTATGTAAGTAGGTACCTATTCTCCAAGCAGCTTAATCCCGACATTACTTATGGATTCAAGGTGGATCTTCCAGTCCAATCAATTGTGAAATATATTTTTTAACGTAAAGAGCCGGCAAACGAGCTGACGACCCACCGATATAAAATTACATCGCCCGTGAACATCAGTAAGACCAAAGACTTGGACTTGATCTTGAGGAAAAGATGAACAGGCATCCATGCCCCTCTCCGAAGCACGTCGACTATTTGGCGGCTGACTCGAACAAGTGGATGAGAGCTAGCCTAGCCAGCCTTACTTCTTCCCCAAACGATTCGGTGGTGCTTTTATGAATTATCCATTGAACAGACTACCTACGACACCGTTCATTTGTTTGTTCCTGAAATTATACTTACTACTGAAACCATAATCGCGTTCAAACACAACTCTATAGTGACCGCTAGATTTTGGATTAGAAAAAATTCTTTAAAAATGTTTGTGAATGTTTTAGAGTATCTGTAAAGAATAAATTAAGTCAATCACAGAAAAAAATCATAGTATGAAACAACAAAATACAAGTTAGTTTCAAAGTACCTGATCAATCGCACATGCTTCTCAATAATTTCCTTAAATTTCTGACTCGCCAAAGTCTCACTTTCCTTTGAAAACTTAATATTCTTTATCGAATCCTGTACTTCGATAAGTTGGTCGCATAGATACATTATTATACTACACACAATACCCTGGATAGCAATGTTTCGGAACAGACAAACCATGAAAGACGTTCCCAAAATTTGGAGACCTAAGAATAGGTTCATTCTATTTTTGTTTTCGTTAAATGGTATCCAGGCTTCCACTGGCAATTCTCCTTTAAGTTGGCTCAAGAGACTGAACGCGCCGACGGTTGCCGAACATAGGACCGTGACAACAATCACATGAAGAGCCATCAATCGTTGCCGCTCCTTAGACACCCTGTCTCCTGAATGTGTTATCTCTGTGATGAGAATATTTAGCTCCCTGCGCTTGAGCACAAAGAAGAAAATCTTCAGGACGAAGTTATAGGCGACGAGAGTTTTATCCAGATTGGACAATAGAACGACCATGTCATGTCTATTCTCATACGTACCCACAGCAGTTAAGAACATGAAATTAAACGGTATGACGTACATTACTACCTCATATATTCTGTAAAGTAGTAACCGTCTTTTCGGCCAATGTTGTTCAGGCCATAGTCCCATGTAATATAAACATTTTAAATTAAAAGCGAAAAATCCGTTCTCGGATTGTAAAAAGTCGTCCAGTTTCATCGTCTAGCTAGGTAATAGGTTAACAAATTGAAAATAAGTGCCGTTAAAACTCCATGTATTACTGTGTGATCGTGGATAATCAAATAGTTACTTAGAAAGACTGCAAGTAATTTAAGTTAAAAAGTAGTTAAGTTTAAAGACGATGGGGTTAACGATAATACTACAATGACATGATTATCATCTATGATTCCCTCATACTTGCTTATTTGTAAAATTCGAATTTACTAAAAATTGTTTTGTTATGATGGGGTTTTAGACTTTACTCATAAGGTAAAGATTAATTGTATGGTATGGACAACTGTTACGCAAAATATTTGATTTTTGATATTGAGGAAGTCAAAAAAAAACAAGTTCATTAACATAATATTTGTTTTAATATCAGTCAGTGAATACACTCAAAGCTAGGAAAAAGCTTCATGAATGAAGGTTATTTTGGTTTTGGTTGCGCTTGAAGTGTATTTGCACTTGCTTCTTAACAATTTTACTAGTTTCTTTGGTCCACAGCAATACAAGTTTAGGTTTTGTCTGAAACAAAATTATAATTATTTAACTACGTGCTTAATTCTATTTTTAATGCAAAAACACATTTAAATTCATTTTATAAAGTGATCAGGTATAACAGATTAACGGGATTAACCCAGTATTTTGGCTACACATATTTTGAAGAATAGGCTATGGAGAGGGGCTATGCTCGATATTTCTCTACGTGATCGCATCAGAAATGAGGAGATCCGTAGACAAACAAGGGTAACTGACATAGCTCTAAGAATTAGCCGGCTGAAGTGGCAACGGGCTGGCTACATAGTGAGTAAGACCGATAATCGTTGGGGAAGAAAGGTCCTAGAATGGCGCCCACGTCTAGGAAAAAGGAGCTTAAGACGCCCCCCTACCAGGTGGACTGACGACCTGAAGAAGACAGCGGGTTTCCGCTGGATTCAGAAGACTCATTACCGGTCAGTGGCGCAAGTTAGTGGAGGCCTATGTCCAGCAGTGAACCTCCAAGGGCTGATGGATGGATGGATTTTCGAAAGTAAGTTTAAAAGAGTTTCACCCTGGTTCCTGATCTGTCTCCTTCTTTAGGAACTAAATATTAAGATCACTTTAAAATACTTTCTTTCAATGCTTGCATTAGTGATCATGTCCTAAAGTTATCTGGAATAAATTGCTCCTATACTGTAATAATAATATATATATCGGCGCGGCGTATAAATGATTAAATGTGATCGATTTGAATAATTGCTACTTAAACGATTATTATTGTAAATTGAGCGGGTAACACCGAATAGAGTTGTATGTGTCATGGCGACGTCTGGCAACCCTGGCAGAGGGCATTCGTGATGTGATGCCGGTCGCATGAGTATGTACAAAACTATTGGCTCATATTTCTACAATCTTCTATTATTTTGTGTTGTATAGTGTTACAGTGTTAATTGTAATAAAATGATTGTAATACGATATCTCTGTGAATAATCCTTTCAAGAAAATACCTCACTATCTGTACTGTGACATATAACCTAAGAATATCATAGGATGGAATACATCTCGGTCTCGGCGCTCCGTTATCAGGCGTGGGATAAAAAACCCAGATGATTCTCGCCCGCACGTGTTGGAAAATAAATGAAAAAGTTGAAGTTGTTGATGGAAACCGAACTAGTTTGACATTTGAAATAAATTGGAATGAAAATTTTGCAATGAAAAACAAAACGATAGTAAGCGCGAGTTAATGAGAGCCATGAAGTTTTGCAAGGAGATTCGATGTGGAAAGTGCAAGTTGTATTGTGCGCTCACAGTTCAAATAAACCTAACTACCAAACATTGTGAACCTTCAGTTGGATCCTCGCCTCACGCGAGATATCGATATTCAATTATGGTCGAAGTGTACGGTGGAACAGAATACGTTACTATTTGAACACACAACACGAGGACGTGTTGATTTTTGTTGGATAGCCGAAGCAGTAATAGCATCCAAGACACCAATCCACACCAACTGAACAAACCAAACAAAAAAAAAAAAAAAAAAATTCACACGATGTGTCTTTGAGGGACAAGTGCAGCTGGTACTTGTAAAAAGTAAAAAGCGTTTCCACTTGGCAAGAATCCGCATTTCAGGTTTTTCAGATGGCTACCTTGATATGATAATACAAACAGTGGACGACGAGCATGTCAAATAAGGATTTGAATACACAAGATGGGAATAATGTCATTAAGTTGGCATCTGAATGTCTACCGCGTGAAAGTGTATACAAGTGTTGTCTGTTAATACAAGCTTGCATCATTGTACCCGGAGAAGCCACGGCTAAAGTCCACCGAGGGACTTGACGAGGGCTGACTGTGCCACTGCTACGTGAAATCAGGTGATATGTGTTGTTTTATGTTGGATGAATGTCTTGTAAGTATGAAGGACACGATAGAAAGTTTGTGTATCCGTACCTGATATGTTTTGGTCACTTACAATATGATTTAGATAAAGTTTGAAGTATAGTACTACTTTGGGATCATAAGATTGACTCATACAACCAATAATAAAATCTAAGATAAAATATTGAGACCAAATTAGGTAGTTAAGTACGTACCTTAATTTGAAAAAGTGAATTGATGAATTAGTTATTATCCTAAAAAGTTTGTTATAGACAGCTGACAGACTACTATCATAAGTTACCTTAACTTGGGTTATGGTGCCAAGATAACTAAAGGAAAATTGTAGTATCTAACAAGATCAGTAGTCATGTGATATAGTTACAGTTATGTGAATTTAAAATCCTCTTAAAAAAAACAGTAATGGAGTAACTAACTAATTACTTGGTATCTGCGTAGTCAGGCAGGGCAATACATTATGAAGTTATGAGTTATTTTATAATGTAAAAATAAAGTTTTTCTTTTGTGAAAACAATGGGATGGATACCTTTTTGTGATGATGATGTGATAAAGCTATTGAATATCTTGCCACCATCACACATCACAATCATGTTCAAAAGTTTGAGTTGAAAGAGTTTTGATGAGTTTTAATAAGAAAGAAATAGTTGCTCGGTAGTGTAAGTTTAGAATAAATTATGGTTCTAACTATAATCCCAAAGGATGTGGATTATGAATTTGATAGTATGATTAGTGTAATACAATTTTTATCATATAGAGTGAATAAGATGTGGGTGATAAAAGGTACCGATGTTGACCAGTCAGACCTAGTTGATAATGATTGATCACAAAGAGATCTAATAGTAACATTAAACTAAAGTTAATGAGCAATCAATCTGTGTTGATGAAAACTGTATACTTGGTATTGTCATATTAGTGTGACTAGGGTAAAACAGTAACTTGCTACATGTAGGGTAAAAACACTTGTTTGCGACCAGTAGGGTAAAAGGACTAAATAGTGATCATTGACTAAAAGGAATTTAATTATTTTGTTTTCTTTAGACAAATGGTAAATAATGCATCATAGTTTTGAATTCATACAGAATCTAACGTTTTGAAAGAGATTTAATAAATTTTAGTAAACTTGCTATACAAGAGTTATTAAAAATCAGTGCAAGTATGTTGTTTTGTGACACCATAAGCATTCTGTGAGTGAGATCGGGAGTTTTTAATTTTGGAACATCTTGTTGTTCTTTAATTTGCCGTCTACTCTCGGTTCAGAGAAATAACAAGTGGACATTTCGTGTTTTTGTCTTTGTGTTTTTTTTTTCGTGTTTTAGATAAACTAAGTGACAATGACAGCTGTATGGACATGCAATCTGTGAATATCTAAACGGTGACGAGAAATTACATCAATACGTGATAAGGAGGACTGGCGTCAACTACCTGCATTTGTTTTATTATTACCGGCGGGAGCGCATCGCGGCTTCTTGTACCGTGGCTTACGATGAGCATCATCCGTCATTGGATGGCGACGTGATATAACAGGTGATCTGTATTGATTCTTTTGTAGCTTATTTTAATTACTGCTCACTAAAGCGGTAATTATTCCTTGTCAAGTTTATGGTGATGTCGCATTTGACATTTGATGGTTATTGTTGCAACTTGCAATTGAATTCTGGCCTTGAAATGCCAACAAATAGTACTGAGTCAGAATGTACCGATATCGGCAGTAAGAAGTATTACGTACTGTGTGCATATTTATCTCCCTTAAGTTTTCAACTTATTGACACCAACCTGTGTGATACTGACGGACCTGTGTGATACTGACGGACCTGTATGATACTGACGGACCTGTGTGATACTGACGGACCTGTGTGACCTTGACTAGCCTGTGTGGCCTTGACTAGCCTGTGTGGCCTTGACTAACCTGTGTGGGACTAATCTGTGTGGGACTAAACCTGTGTGACCATGATCAGCCTGTGTGGCCTTGACTAGCCTGTGTGGACGTGACTTTCCTGTGTGGCCTTCACTAACCTGTGTGACAAAAATTAGCCTGTGTGACATTAACCCGACTATGTGACAAAAATTAGCCTGTGTGACATCAACCCGCCTGTGTGACAAAGATTAGCCTGTGTGACATCAACCCGACTATGTGACAAAGATTAGCCTGTGTGACATCAACCCGCCTGTGTGACATCAACCCGCCTGTGTGACATCAACCCGCCTGTGTGACAAAGATTAGCCTGTTGAACAAAGATTTATTTTGTGAGACATACCTTAATGTTTACAATTCAAATGAAACAATGAGCGATTTGAAGTTTAAAATGTATTGCGTAACTTGAGAAGTAAAATGTTTACAGTTGTTGGTCAGGGTGACCGATACAGTATGGTGTGTATTAAGGTGCGACGTTTGTCCACAGTTGATGCGGAATTGCGTAGGTTGAAGAGAGTGCACACGAGGACGTGTGACAAGCAGGACGGCCGTATCGGCGCGGCGTATAAATGATTAAATGTGATCGATTTGAATAATTGCTACTTAAACGATTATTATTGTAAATTGAGCGGGTAACACCGAATAGAGTTGTATGTGTCATGGCGACGTCTGGCAACCCTGGCAGAGGGCATTCGTGATGTGATGCCGGTCGCATGAGTATGTACAAAACTATTGGCTCATATTTCTACAATCTTCTATTATTTTGTGTTGTATAGTGTTACAGTGTTAATTGTAATAAAATGATTGTAATACGATATCTCTGTGAATAATCCTTTCAAGAAAATACCTCACTATCTGTACTGTGACATATAACCTAAGAATATCATAGGATGGAATACATCTCGGTCTCGGCGCTCCGTTATATATATAACACCTAATTTGTGCATAATCATTACCCGACTGCCAGGAAGGGTTATGTTTTTCGCGCGTACTTGTATGTATATTTACTGTGATTTTTTAATTTATACTAGTTTATTACCATCAGGGTCTACATGAAAGTAATCGTATAACATATTGTATGGATTTTTTTTATGGAAAAGCCGACAAAAGAGCTGACGATCCAACTGATGGTAAGTGGCTATGCCCATGGACTCTCTGGAAGTACTTAGAGAGAAGGAAAAGAAAGAAAGGTACGAATAAAATGATCTTACCCCGGGTAGAGATGCACCCAGTACCCAAACACTCGGTCCCAGTGCGGCCGGCCGCGCCTCATCCGGCACCCTACCAGAGGGTACTTCCTAGCTATATCACAATTATTGTCATCGGTTTCCTTATCCACTACCCTCGGAACATTTACACTAACATCCACATACGTACTCCTCTTCATCTGAGGCGTCAACAGCGTCATTCTTTCATCATCACCGTTATTGTCTGTCCTTGTCAAAATGTGCGTTAAATCTCCCTTTTCATCAACTACGACAGTGTGTGTTAGAGCATTATTTACATTATTTACTACGGTTTTAGGTTCATTTCGTTTTGAATTAGTAACGTAGAATTCCAGATGGAGTCTATCTGGTCGGTTCGCGTGTCTTAGCTCAGCAATGGTTTTGTTCACCAATTCTGCTAGCCACGTGATTTCTTGCTCTCGTCTTACTATCCAGAGGAGATGTATCCTCCCTGGCAAACGACTTCTAGGGTTTCTGCAAATAAAATTGTATTTCTATTTTAATTAAAACAAAATTTCCTTTAAAATAACTAAAAAATGTATCATAAGCACTTAACCATAGCCACTAACTCTTCCACCAATCCGTACTGAAGCAGCAACATCCGTGCCCTGGAGCTTATCGATGAGTTGATTTCAATTAAATTCGAAGAGATTCGAGATTGAATAACAACGTACCTGTAAATATCATTCAAGAGCGCCACAAAGGGAGTGATGCCGACCCCGGCGGCCACACACATCGCCACCTCGTTGGTACAAGCTCCCTCCATGGGGCTGGAGAATGGACCATCCACGAGTACGCTGAAATATGACAATGATTCAGTAGAATTACATCATTAACCTTATTTACGAGAGAGTGAATCTTAGCTTCCCACAACTCTGGGAATCCTAGTGTGGGAGCAGTGGGAGCTAGTGGCACTGAGATTATTGTAATATTGGTTGCTGAATAAATCATTTTCATTTTATTGTTTTCATTAATATGTGATAGGTAAGATAGATCGCAAAGTCACTAACGGACGTTTCCTATATTCTATCTTGGGTAGATAATCTCGTGATAAATTAGTGATAAAGTAATAACCACTTTAATTTTGTACCTTTCCGACTTGAGAATTATGAATGGGTAAAATTTTTTTAAAGGCCGTAAGTGATTTTTTTGGAAGCAATAGATGGAACTCATTAAAGTTATTCTGAGAGGTGGAAGTTCCAAATGAATTTTTATTACTTAATCTTTACCTTAAGTTATGGTATCCCTTATCTAATAATGCATTCTCAAAAGCTTCCGTCCAATCTCCTTTAACTTTCATCCAAATCACAAAGTCTCTCTGCGTACATGTGGGAATCTGAAAGGAACCATAAATTACAAGTAAAAACATACTTTAAAATAAGAGTTTTACAGTTCTTAATATTGTATGAAAATTTACCTTTACAACAGTGAACGGATGCCACTCCAGTACAGATATGTCTGAGCACTGGATCAAGATGTACTGTCCTTTGAGACACATGAATCTGTCGTGCGGAAAACTCAGAGTAATACTAAGCGTTCGGCCCGGCATATGTGTTACCTGGAAAAGACGTTTATACTGGTTTACTGCATAAAATAATACAATAAACAATATTGGCATGCACACACTTCATCAGATTCCAACCTATAATGTTGCAATGTCAGAGATGCCTTGACCCCTCGGTATGTTACTCGTGCATTGGATTAGGTTAGGAGACCACAGGAAGACAGTGATATTTACACATTCTCCATCAGTAAAATTTTTAAGTCAAAATTACTCAGTTTAATAATCATTTTTAATTTTTTGAATGGCACTTGCTGTTAGCCGTAGCGGCCTTTATAGCTTCACGTGAATAGAAGGGCGAGCTTGAAAAGGCTCAGCCGAAAAGACAATTTTTACAAAAAGGAGGGCTATAGCTCCCAAGGCTAGAGCTCTTCAAGAAATGGGGGATGCAAATGATCTAAAGGCACTCTCTTCGGGGTTCGGCTTAGGACGTCACTTGGAGGAGGACGTCGGGGCTAGGTAGCATCTCACAGCGAATAAGTTTTTTTTGCATTCAGCTTAAACCGGAATATAATTCCAGCGTAAGTATTGCATAATTCTTAAAAATGAATTAACGTAATCTGGTGACTGTACAATCGAATCATATGAGAGGATTATGCAAATATGTTAAATCCGTTATTGGCCCAAATTGCACTGGATACGTTTCAGTTCGCCGCGGCGTTAATTGAAATAATTTTCGTTCAATTTAATGTTCAATGAAACAGTGTGCTTCCGACACATTTAACAAATTTTTCTGTTTCCGTCATGTATAATTCTTTTATACATATTAATCATATTGATATATCTACGCTAAGCTCTGAATGAATAATCTGTACTGCAATTAATCAAATGCGAATAAGTACCTAATTCAACACACAGATCCGCCGGTACCCAATTAACCATTAGGAAATTAATATGATTTTACCCACGACATTGAAACCCCCTATCAGTAATGGCACTTTGATGTGATTTACGAGTCCATTACAAAGCGGGGATCCATTTGCGTTGAAGTGAACATTGGTGTTCTAATTGACATGTAAGTAATTGACTTACGTTCAATATGTGGACAGCTGCGCGATTCCTCGAACACACCCGCCACAGCAGATCGAAGAAGAAACAGCTGAGCGACAGAGCCATCCACAACCAGGTCTGGAAACGATCCAAGTTTTTGTAACAGCAAGTTTCTGAATAGGTTTTACTTTCTTTAAATCTCAATGGAGTCCCTATGGATGATTTGATCTTTTATAAGAGCTTTTTAAAACAACTGACCAAGTCTCAAAATCATTAGATTATATAAATAAATTAAAAATCTAATATCGCTTGAATGAAGGTCAGCCAAAATAACAGTCTTCAAAGTTTACAATTGGTCAAAAAACGAGAGGCAGATGCACCAAGTGGTGTATCTTGACATGATCTTGACCAACAAAGTGTCATTGTCGCTGGTGTTATTGATGTCCATTTACGGCAATGACCGACCACTTACTTTAATTGACTGGTGTGTTTTTCAAACTTAAATATGAATTACAAAAACTTTCAATGTTCGTGACTTTGCTGTTAACCGTTGAGAAGTTTCCTCATCTGGAACCAAATATGAGTAGTGTCGGTTCATGTTTATCAGAAAAATAATTCATTGTCATCAGAACTAATAGAACTAATGGCAGATACTTGCAACCGCTAGAATGTTCTGGCTGTTTACACATATTTTTTAAACAATTGAAAGAATGTTCCCTGAAAATTTGAGCCTTGTGCGAGTACGTTATGAATTGCTCTCCCGATGACAACTTTGCTATGTTCTGGCACATTATTGCAACCCTCAAAATGGGTTGGCAATTTTTTTTTACACTTAAACATATTACAACATATTAAAATTGTAGCCATGTGGGAGTGAGTTTAAGGGATGATGACGCAACCGCGAGATGCCTGCTAGAACGGTACTTTCTCAATTGATTGATAATAAAATATCATTTAATAAAGGGCATCGAACCTAATTGGCACACCTACAAGTCCGCCATTTTGAAAAAACCTCGATTCGGCGGCCAGTGATGAAACATGTGTCAATCGATAGACTAAATGATTAAGATCAAAAAGTATTCAGTGATGAAATGTCGTAAGTGATATACTTTCTGAGGTAAGTGAGTTCAAAACTGTAGAAAAATAAAGCAAAAAACTTCGTTTCGGCGGACATTGATAAATCATATGTCATTCGATAGGCTAAATAATTACGATTAAAAAGTATTCAGTGATGAAATGTTGTAAGTGATATAATTTCTGAGTTAAGTGAGTTCAAAACTAGAAATATAAAGCAAAAAAACTTCGTTACGGCGGACATTGATGAAACATATGTCAATCGATAGGCTAAATGATTACGATTAAAAAGTATTCAGTGATGAAATGTTGTAAGTGATATACTTCCTGAGATATTTGAGTTCAAAACCGTACAAAAATAATGCATTAAAAATTATCATTTACTTATTTTGAATTTATTGGGTCAATAACGAAAAATAAGTATTTTATGTCATATGTGTATGTGCTGCATAGGTACTTGATTTATTAATAACAGGTAGATTTGAATTAAAAAAAAAGCAAAGCAAAAGCAAACTACTAGGTTGTTTTATAAATAATTTATTTGCCACCACCGGCTACAGCTTTCGCAATTACTCTAAACCAAAAGTTAAAATTCACTATTGGCTTAGTTTTCTATATCATGTCTGACAATCACTGAATCTAAAAATTCCGCTGGTGATAATGGCAATGTTTCCTGATGTCAAGCCCATGCCAAGAACCATATAACACACATTATATGGGAACAACATGACAAGGTTCTTTTTCCCACTATGCATGAGCAGTACCATCCCGCGATTTTATCTCTACCCTTAAGTTGTTTGTTTGACGAATTTGTTTAATTTTTATAATACATAACGTAACTGAGGTGAGGAAAAAAGTGACCGGTACACTTCAATTGCTGTATCGCCATAAAAACTTAACCATAAATACGCCATATACACTGTGGTCATCCCTCACCTTGATTACGCTGATGTGTGTTGTACAGATTTGTCAGAGGAACTTCTGAATAAATTGGAGTGCCTTCTTAATAACTGTATTAGATATATCTTCGGCTTACGTAAGTATGACCACATTTCCCAGTTCCATTCCTAACTTAAATGGCTATCCATTTGATACAGGCGAAACTTCAGAATTCTCTCAACATTTTATGCCATTTTGAATAATGTGTCTTCTCCTGTTTATTTAAAGGAAACCTATAGCACTGCTTATTTCGGGAATTCCTTCACAATACAGTTCATACTGTTCTGGAACTCCTTGCTTGTAGACATCAAAAAATCATAGACTACCAAAAGCTCCTTCAAGAAGTCCGGCAGCACTACCTGAAGCAATTAGAATGTTGTCGCCCGTGGTCTTCAACCAGATGTTATATATGTAAATCTGAATAAAACTGTATTTATTTAATTTTGTTTATGTACCTATATTGTGATTTTATATGTATATAGTAATTATTCTAAATATTCATAATATTTCTTATCTGGCATAACACTGATACAGTTACAGATACACTAGAAATAAAAAGATAATTAATTACAAATGTTTTATTTTTGTACGGTTTTGAACTCAAATATCCCAGAAACCATATCACTTACGACATTTTATCACTCAATACTTTTTAATCGTAATCACTTAGACTATCGACTGACACATGTTTTATCAATATCGGCCGAAACGATGTTTTTTGCTTTATTTTCCTACGGTTTTGAACTCAAATATCTCTGAAAGTATACCACTTACGACATTTCATCACTGAATACTTTTTGATCACAATCATTTAGTCTATCGATTGACACATGTTTCATCACTGGCCGCCGAATCGAGGTTTTTTCAAAATGGCGGACTTGTAGGTATGCCAGGCTCCATACAAAAATGTTGGAAGCCCTTTCTAGCTTTGTGGGAAATGGGTTAGTCAAATGGTTCACTAGCTCTCCAGCTATATTAAGCAATAATTAAATTACAACTCCTCAGAAAAAGATAATTCCAATTAAGCATTGCAAGATTTGATCCACACAAACAAGGTTACACAAACTTAAATAAAAGCGGTTAAAAAAACATCAGTCGTTCGGATGACATGAAGATTGCATATTTATTGGTTCACCGAACAGAATTCTACTGGACGGGAAATATTCAAATAAAATAGGTTTTCGTGAAACAGCTGAGCACTCGATCTATTCTTGCGTTTTCTGCATAAACAGGAATCCTATTACACATTTGCAAACAATAAACTTCCCTGATTTAGTGTTGTCTGTACAATATCAACTAGAAATATTTATAGAACTATATTCAGTATCAGCAAAACCCAGCCTCACATCGCGTTCGGAAACACGTATATAATAATTGTATACCCACCAATAATAAGTTAAAAACGGAAGTAAATTTTATTCTATCAATTTTTTATCTAATTCATTCTTTCCAGGTGTAGATTGCTACTAAAAATGTAAGCTAATTATGTATGTAATTCTGTTAATTACATAACGCTTTATAGAATATTTACACTATGCGTCAATGTCGTCAATGGGACTCATTTTATTATAAAGTATATTTTCTTTTTCTCTTCTCATCAGTCTATAGAATCAAATTATGATATAGCATCACAGTTGAACCTAACTTCCACTGTGGGTATATTTCTTTACTTCACATAGGTAATAACTTTTATCACTTAGGAAATCCGATCATTTCGATCTAAAACAGCAAAATAATTCCTATGACGCTAACTCTATCATTCATGCAGCAGTTTGTCGTCAGGGATATTGTGTTGTGAATAAAGGAAATGAAGGTCAGTAGAAACGTTTGATTTTGGTCAATGATATGAATATAGTGATACCTAATGATTTTCGAATAAAGGTATTTTGAATTAATTTGCACTTGGAAAATGGCAAGGAAAAGAAATTGTATTTCATTTTCAAGAATACGCTCTCACACCTTAATGGCTCAAATCATCCAACGTTTTGTTTACTGTAACATTCCAAAACTTCAGCAATTTTCTTAAGCACGTAACATTTAACACAGCAATTATTGTAGGTGCCGTCGCTTCCCGTTCCAACTTACTTAAATGAATTTACGAGTTAAAGGCGATTTTCTCAGCGACGCCTTTAACAATATAAATGTCTCGCATATTATCTGCAGAAATTAAAGTCTCTTATACATCAAGTTTAATCTGATTCATTACGGTGCGCCTGCAGCCATCAGTGCGTTCAATTATCCCAGAGACTGCGCCCGCTATTGTAGTACTTTGCTTTGCTTCTCGGCTAAATGACTTTACTGAAGCTGTCATTACTGAAGGCAGTTTGAAGGTATACAATTAATACAATACCTATTATTGTCCACTAGAATATTGGAATACCAAACATAAATACAGCAGCACAGTACGTATTTGCCAGAATTACCGCTATAGCAGTTTCCTTGGTACATATATCATAACAATAATCTTAAATTAAAATTTAAAAAATCCCCGATAGTTTCATTAACACTAAACATATCTGAGAACACCCTTTCAAACAAAAAGAAACTAGATCAAAATCGGCTCATCCGTTTGGGAGCTACGATACACAGACAGACATACAGATACACAGATACATAGACACACAGATACACAGACATGTCAAACCTATAACACCCTTTTTTTGTCGGGGGTTAAAAATTGTGATGTGCATACAAAATTATTAAGACTGTCACTCATTAGTAGCCAGTTTTATCTTTCCTTGTACCGCGAAGTTCTAATTCGTACAGTATTTCGTTTCAGCGGTGAATGATGATGAGACTACCCGTCTTAGAAGTGCCGTGGAGGCCACAGGAGGCCACGTATAGGCATACTAAAAAATATTTCTTCTAAATTTATTTTTCTACTTTGAACGTGGGTGATCCACATTAAAAGATATGAGACTAAACTGAAAACTCATAGCAGAAACCATATTTTAGAACTGCCTTGTCAGGTACCGTTCATTTTAACCGTAGACTATTGGAGACCACATTTTGTTATCGAAAATACAACTACATTTGATCACACTAGTTCGCATAGATCTTCAACAGAACTTTGACTAGACATAAGCTTTCTGCATCCAAAATTTGGATTACAGTGCACCTGGATGGGGACGTATTATGTCCCCTTTATCAAAGCTCAAGGCATAGTTACCGTTTCAGACGGAACCCTTCTTCCCCAACTGCTATCGGACCTTCTTACTATGTCTTCGCTATTTTGTAGTACGTAAAGCAATAGGCAGAACACTTCGGGTGTATAAAATTCCAACCTTCGGATTAGTCAGTCACTTCTCACTTCATCGAACATGACTGGAGCAATAGCACAGAATACGCTCTAGACTTCTTCAGCAAGATTTAGAGTGCCTTACATCAACAAAACGTTCCCTTTGTATTTACATATGCTAAGCTCTATTTCTTTATTTTGAACCATAAATCTCTCTAACCCTTACCTTGATGGAAAATTTGTCCACAGACTTATTAACTTGATGTTATGGAACTTACCTTTGATTTGATCGGAACAAATTGTGGCGAGTACTCAGCGGATACGTATCCCCAATCTTCGTAGCGACTAGAATTGTAATCTACCTTTTGTTCGACCAATACTTCTTCCTTCAATGCACCACTGTAACAAGGAAAAATAAGATTATGAATACACAAAAATAAGAGGATTTTAACACATATTTTAAGCTATAGAAAATTAAAATCATAAGTTTTAAAAATACTTGACAGATACTTGGTATTCTTCATTACCTTAACGGATGAATCATCAACAGCACCAAAAAAGGCAGATATAGCTGATGGGTATACCAAAACGCATTGTAAATCTTCCGACGCACAATTCTCAGTGATGTCAGCCCCATGCTTAGCGAGATCATCAACATTAGGGTACCAGTCACGCCTGCTACACTCATCAATAGGAATAAGGGATTCTGTAACAAGTGACAATACAACTGTTTGATTAATACTCGTGTATAATAATTATGTATTGTTAATTTTAAAGCGTTTATGTTTAATGTTTAAGTTTATTTTTCTTGGCAACATTTAACTTAACTATATCACCAATGAACATTTTCCTCTCTAGTAGTCCGTGTTACCTAATACTAACATTCATATTGTAATCTGCTATCAAATTAGGTATGTCTTTCGTATAAAGAAAAGATCTACCCATATCAGAAGTCACAGAATCGGTTTAAACTCAAGCCTTGCTCATTGTTTTAATGATGTAGTCTTTTGGTTTTCTAAGTAACAACCAAAAATATTTCACTAACATACAATATCATTGCCAATAGTCCTTAGAAACACAATATGAGTTGTCAACTTAGTACAGCGTTTCATTTTCTATACTGAATTTTCCACACCTAGTGAACACCACCGTCCACCGTATGGGAAACACAAAGAGACCCCACAGATACCCTTGTGCAGGTGAGGGTAAATTATTGTATGCTCCAATTGTTTTGCTATGTTACACGGTTCGATTCCATGTAAAAATAAGATTTTATGTTAACTTTCAACGCTACCACTGCTTGCTTGGATTTAAAAAATGTAAACATATGAAGGCAATGACCTGTACAAAAAGAAATACGCCATATAAACGCATGCATACAAAATATACGCCCTAGAAATGTACCCTACATCTCATACTCTACTACTCGACATTAGCATATTTCCAGTGACGTAGTACCAGCGTAATTTAAATACTATGCCCTAGATGCTATCAGACCACGTTGTAGGTCAGTAATAGTCCTTCAAAAGATTTTTCAACGAAGAGCTAGCCCTCGGCTCGGCACGGCGACTCACGTCAAGATGCGGTTCTGCTTGCCACGCTCATTTAAGAGCAGAGTGGCTAGAATATTAAATCACATTTTTAACAGACTTTAAAAATGAGGTGGTTATCTTTTCGTCTACTTTTTTAAACGCTTTTATTTAGACCCCGTTTGTATTGGTCAAATCTTGAAAGCAAAATAATAATTAAAGATAGGTCTACGATTCAGGAATTCGTTTGCGAAAGTAATAAGTCTAATTTAAGTTAGAATTAAGGTGTTAACTTTAGTTAGAGTCAAGCAATAAATTCTAACTTCTACCTGTAAAATACGCATTTTAAACACTAGTAATTTCCAAGACAATTAACTCAGGCATTCAGCATAATGTTCAGTGACCTGTAAAGTATGTTACCTGAAGAAAAAAGGAAAGAGGAATGGAATCTTTCAGGCCTGGCTAAGTACCAAGCAAGTGACCTAAGCAGCGCTGCAGAGGGGCGGGAGTGGCGGGACAATAGCGAACAGCACGCCGGCGGCACACTGACAAAAGGACGGTGTTTGCTGTTCATACAAACACTTGACACGTCGCCATTATTAATTCCGCCCTTGCGTGGCGAACGGTCATAATGGGCCTCTCTGCTGACAAAACCGGTTATTAAAAATATTTACAATGATTTTGCTGAACATAGTAGCGCATGGGAGCATACAGTTATAGGTGTCTGAAAAGACAATCTGACATTGATGTACGGGTTTGCTTTTGCACTATGTGAATGTTAAAAAAAAAATTCCTCGTTAATTTTATTATTTTGTGTTTTGTCAGTATCCAATATTTTTGTGCGCGTCGAGCCTACCCGATGCACATCAAAAATAGATGAGTGGTTACCTGAACACATTTTGACACAACTACAAAATATTTACACGAATCGCGCTATCAGCTCAATCCACAGTAGTGTTCGGGCGCAAAAAACTCAGAGAATCGTAATAACAGACAACTTCACATTCAATGTTTATACCGATAATAATTTATTAACGATCGCTGCATTGCCCTGTAATGGTCGGATCGCTGAAATGCAGAATGACCTATAAATCCTGTTAAAATGATATCGGCATAATTTACGTTGCCGATTGGAACTGTGCGGATGCTATAAATTTTTGAAATTACATCACCGTGCGTATTGCAACATAAACACGCGGAAACTTTATCAAAATGCCTCGATTAAAAACAACTGCAACACTGTACAAATTTCCAGAGCACTTCACTTCACTGTAGAACTGTAGATATTAACAGAATATACGAGCTGAACGAGCACTCTACTCTCGCAGACAATTTTTCGGCTAGTCAACTTTCGGGGATCTTATAACTAAAAAAACTAATCTAAACTTTATCACTGAGCCAAAAAATTGGATTTCCCTTGTTAGAGACCAAGAAAATATGCAAAGGTGCATCTATCTACATGCTAAACTAGACAAAGTAAGACATTGTTTCTAAACTAACCTCATTCCTGTAGCTCGCCAGATTTATTTCCTTCCTTTCTTCATCGTAGTTTCGAGAGAAGTTCCACAAGTTAACGAAGTGTGATATAGAGTGTATCACTGAAACAACGAAACAAGATCAGTACAGTTATTTCAAAGCTTTTTGCGTAATGATACTACACGGTAGTATAAAAAGATGCACACCACGCAACCATGACATTATACTTATTCATCATTCATAAATACTTACACATAAGTGTCAATAGGTCAATCAACACCTTTACATAAGCATTGATTAACAGTAGGTAATTAAGGTTATGCTTGTTGATCATAGATTTCGAACCATGCAGATTTATCAAAATTCTTGGACATATAATTTTTAACATGTTTATGATTTGCGTCCTACAATCATCAATTCCTAACTCAGATGGAAAATGTGGTATTATTATGATCTCCACGCTTTTGCCCAATATTGCTGTTTTATTGCCTTAAGGGGGTCTTATCCCAAAAATGGTATTTTTGAAGGTGTTTTGTTCATAAATGGTACATAATACAATTCTAAAAAAAATATATGTTAATTTACAGTCTTTGTTCTTTCATTTTGTCATACTTGATACACGATACCCGTTACTTCATTCGATAGAAATAAATCACAAAGTTGGGTCTAATCTGGCATAAAAATGGCGTTTTATTCGCGTTTTAATCGCTTCCAGATAATAAAAAATATACCACAGTATAATAGGTCCTATAGATACCGGAATTATTGGCGAATCATAACATGAAATTTTGAAAAACAACTCTTTCAATTCATAGTTTTTCCATTTTCTATAGTTACGAAACGCCCCACGTAATAATTTAGTCTCGCGCCAGACGCCGTCGAGGTAAGGCTTATGTTAGTTTCGGCCGTGCGACAGTCGAATTTCCGACTCGTAATTTTATTGTTGGCGCGCGCGCGTTTCGAACTTATATGACGTATTAGGTACACAGTCCAAAGTATCCACACTGCTGTAATTTGAAATAATAAAAATTGTTCGTGTTTATACTTTAGTTACTATTTATAGTATTTAGGTATTGGTATAAGTCAAGTGCTAATTACACAATTATTCTTGCCGTATTGGGGCCGCTTAGAATACTAACCTCAATCCCAAGTCGTATGGGTGTCGTAAAAGGCGACTAAATCCGGCCCGCTGGTGGTAGGGCCCCTCGAGGGATTATATTGATAATATTGATTATTATTACTATTATTATTTCTCGATGGGGTTCGCCTGGATAGCTACCACCCTTGAGCATGAGTTAGAGGCTTGGGAGCCAGTTTTCTTTTTTGATGTTATACTTCTTTAGGCTCGTTATGAAATAAATGGAAAATTGTTTTGAAAAAATGATTATTATTATATTGTTTTTTTTTTAATATTGTTTTTGAATGTTGTTTTTTTGTAATATTGTTTTTTTTTTGTATGTATATGTATATATATGTACATGTATATTTGTATATACGTACAGGGGAAGGAGAGAGGGAGGGGAGCGGAGGGTAGGGGGAGGGGAGGGCGAGGGGAAGGGGAGGGCGAGGGGGAGGGGAGGGGTATGGGAATGGCAACGCATCAGTGATGCCTTTGGTGTTGCTGATGTCCACGGACGACGATAGCCACTTACCATCAGGTGGATCGTCAGCTCGTTTTCCGGCTATTTCCATTAAAAAAAATTATGTAGTAAGAATAATATTAATAAAAACTTGCATTCTCATACCCCCCAGTAAAATATGAGACATACAGTACAAATCAGACATCACTATAATTACCATAACCAGAGTACAAATATTTATCTGTTATATAAAAATATCTGCCCCGGCCGGGAATCGAACCCGGGACCCCTTGCTTTGCAGGCAAGTCCGCTACCAACTAGGCTACAAGGTCGACAAGTTGGTATTTACTTTACACAACATTTAGTAGTAAATTTAAAAAAATGTCACATATCAGTGAGATTGACTTTACCGATGAGTAGTTTTTCAATTCATAAAATATGATACACAATAAAATTCTGAACAGTATTTGACCTCGGAACTTTTCGCACTAAACTTGATAAACGATATTTTACTGTAGTGAACAAGTCGCAAACTTAGATCGAAATGAGTACAAAAAATAGAAATAAACGAGACATTGCAGCATAAGATGAATTTCTGAAAAATATCGCTTCTATGACGCGTGAATGAAGGAAGCACCAAATACCTACGCGGCATATTTGGCGGTTCCTTTACAACCCCCACTGACCTCCGCTACCAACTAGGCTACAAGCTCGACAAGTTCGTATTTAGTTATTTACGTAATATTTACTTGACATAACATTTAGTAGTAAATAAAAAAAGGGTGTTCTGAAAATTCTGTTATTTTATTTCCTAACTGAGATACGTGTGATACACAAATAATTAGGTACTAACATACAAAATTGCCTAACATCATCTAAATAGTAACAAAAAATAACCAACTTCAAAATGGCTCAAAAACTACTTGTCAGATCTCGCTCAATTTTATGTGGAACCACATAATAAGCACCAGCTTTCGATCGAAAAAAGAATCATCAAAATCGATTCACCCACAAATAAGTAGGTACTTACATACAAAATTGACTAATATCATCTAAATACTAACAAAAAATAACCAACTTCAAAATAACTCAAAAACTACTTGTCAAATCTCACTCAAATTTATGTGGAACCACATGATAAGCACCAGCTTTCGATCGAAAAAGGAATCATCAAAATCGGTTCACCCACAAATAAGTAGGTACTTACAAACAAAAAATAACCAACTTCACAATAACTCAAAAACTATTTGTCAGATCTTGCTCAAATTTATGTGGAACCACATGATAAGCACCAGCTTTCAATCGAAAAAAGAATCATCAAAATCGGTTCACCCACAAATAAGTAGGTATTTACATACAAAATTGACTAATATCATCTAAATACTAACAAAAAAATAACCAACTTCACAATAACTCAAAAACTATTTGTTAGATCTCGCTCAAATTTATGTGGAACCACATGATAAGCACCAGCTTTCGATCGAAAAAAGAATCATCAAAATCGGTTCACCCACAAATAAGTAGGTACTTACATACAAAATTGACTAATATCATCTAAATACTAACAAAAAATAACCAACTTCAAAATAACTCAAAAACTACTTGTCACATCTCGCTCAAATTTATGTGGAACCACATGACAAACACCAGCTTTCGATTAAAAAAAGAATCATCAAAATCGGGTCGCCCAGTCAAAAGTTCTGAGGTAACAAACATAAAAAAGCGGCCAAGTGCGAGTCGGACTCGCCCATGAAGGGTTCCGTAGCAGCAAGTAACATAATATAAAAGTTCTTGTACTTCATTGTAACTTTGATCGATGTTTTTTGCGGTTTACGATTTATGACGTATTAAAAAAAATACTTACTAGATCACGTTCAAATCAATTTTCGTTGGAAGATTGAACGGTAATGTACATCATATATTTTTAGGGTTCCGTATTCGGATTCGTCATGTCTGTCTGTCTGTCTGTCCGTCCGTATATCACAGCCACTTTTCTCCGAAACTATAAGAACTATACTGTTGAAACTTGGTACGTAGATGTATTCTGTGAACCGCATTAAGATTTTCATACAAAAATAGAAAAAAAAATTTTGGGGGTTCCCCATACTTAGAACTTAACTCAAAATTTTTTTTTTCATCAAACCCATATGTGTGGGATATCTATGGATAGGTCTTCAAAAATGATATTGAGGTTTCTAATATCATTTTTTTCTAAACTGAATAGTTTGCGAGAGAGACACTTCCAAAGTGGTAAAATGTGTGTCCCCCCCCCCCCCCTGTAACTTCTAAAATAAGAGATTGATAAAACTAAAAAATATATATGATGTACATTACCATGCAAGCTTCCACCGAAAATTGGTTTGAACGAGATCTAATAAGTAGTTTTTTTTAATACGTCATAAATCGTAAACCACAATTTACCTTTCATTCAATCAACTAAAATACTAACCTACCTACCTAACCTGTGGACTCAATCAAATACAACGAACTACAAGAACTTTTATATTATGTTACTTCCTGCTACGGAACCCTTCATGGGCGAGTCCGACTCGCACTTGGCTGCTTTTTCTTAGTTTTATCATTCTCTTATTTTAGAAGTTACAGGGGGGGGGGACACTTTTTACCACTTTGGAAGTGTCTCTCGCGCAAACTATTCGATTTAGAAAAAAATGATATTAGAAATCTCAATATCATTTTTGAAGACCTATCTATAGATACCCCACACGTATGGGTTTGATGAAAAAAAATTTTTTGAGTTTCAGTTCTATGTATGGGGAACTCCCAAAATTTATTGTTTTTTTTTTTTCAATTTTTGTGTGAAAATCTTAACGCGGTTTACGGTATACATCTACTGACCAAGTTTCAACAGTATAGTTGTTATAGTTTCGGAGAAAAGTGGCTGTGACATACGGACGGACGGACAGACAGACAGACAGACAGACAGACATGACGAATTTATAAGGGTTCCGTTTTTTGCCATTTGGCTACGGAACCCTAAAAACAGTCGAATTGAATACCTCCTCCTTTTTAGGGTTCCGTAGCCGAATGGCAAAAAACGGAACCCTTATAGATTCGTCATGTCTGTCTGTCTGTCTGTCTGTCTGTCTGTCCGTATGTCACAGCCACTTTTTTTCGAAACTATAAGAGCTATACTGTTGAAACTTGGTAAGTAGATGTATTCTGTGAACCGCATTAAGATTTTCACACAAAAACAGAAAGAAAACAATAAATTTTGGGGGTTCCCCATACTTAGAACTGAAACTCAAAAATGTTTTTTTCATCAAACCCATACGTGTGGGGATCTATGGATAGGTCTTCAAAAATGATATTGAGGTTTCTAATATCATTTTTTTCTAAACTAAATAGTTTGCGCGAGAGACACTTCCAAAGTGGTAAAATGTGTGCCCCCCCCCCCCCTGTAACTTCTAAAATAAGAGAATGATAAAACTAAAAAAAATATATGATGTACATTACCATGCAAACTTCCAACGAAAATTGGTTTGAACGAGATCTAGTAGTTTGAAGTAGTTTTTTTTAATACGTCATAAATCGTAAACCACAAAAAACATCGATCAAAGTTACAACGAACTAAAAGAACTTTTATATTATGTTACTTGCTGCTACGGAACCCTTCATGGGCGAGTCTGACTCGCACTTGGCCGCTTTTTGAAGTCTGTTAAAAACAGGTAAGGGTGTTCTGAAAATTCTATTATTTTATTTCCTAAGTGAGATACGCGTGATGCACAAATAAGTAGGTACTTATATACATACATACAAAATTGACTAATATCATCTAAATATTAACAAAAAATAACCAACATCAAAATAACTCAAACTATTTGTCAGATCTCGCTCAAATTTATGTGGAACCACATGATAAGCACCAGCTTTCAATCGAAAAAAGAATCATCAAAATCGGTTCACCCACAAATAAGTAGGTACTTACATACAAAATTGACTAATATCATCTAAATACTAACAAAAAATAACCAACTTCACAATAACTCAAAAACTATTTGTTAGATCTCGCTCAAATTTATGTGGAACCACATGATAAGCACCAGCTTTCGATCGAAAAAAGAATCATCAAAATCGGTTCACCCACAAATAAGTAGGTACTTACATACAAAATTGACTAATATCATCTAAATACTAACAAAAAATAACCAACTTCAAAATAACTCAAAAACTACTTGTCAAATCACTCAAATTTATGTGGAACCACATGACAAACACCAGCTTTCGATTAAAAAAAGAATCATCAAAATCGGTTCGCCCAGTCAAAAGTTCTGAGGTAACAAACATAAAATTATAATTAAGATAATGATAAAAATAAAACTATATTTTCATTTCATACTAATAAATGTACTTATTTACTGACTACTACATAATTCAAATTTGTAAAAGTAGTGCAGGCTGTGCAGGTCTCCTACTGCAAAATATTTCTACCTAATTGTGCTGTGGTCGGCCACCGGGTCATACGAGTTCACGTTCTCGAGGCGTTATCGATGTTTGATCCACGCGGACTCGCCAGCGCGATAATACCTACTTTATGACTAGAAGAGGGCCTTAACACGTTCCATGCGAAACCAGGTCGAAAACATGTTGTACATGACTCGCTTGCAGTGCGGCTAAGAAAAACATAGACTTCTCTGTGGTGCGAAAGGCATAACTTCAGTTTGCTTTGGTGTAGGAAGGAGATGAATATATATCTAAGATGTGTTTCTAAAGTAGAGTTCAAAGGAGTAGCCAGCTTATTACCAGATATTTTAGATCCGGTACCGCACTGAAGAAATAAAATATAAATACAGTGCGGTACCGGGTAGAATGCACCTGGTACCTCCGCGCACCTTGTACCGCACCCTGCGCTAGCTTTACGCGGCCAGTGTTGTGTTGTAGTCGATAAAACGCACGCATCCCTCAACATGTCTTCAAAGAAAAGGTGCCGAAAAAAGATCGATTTCAACTTTGATGTTGATGACAACAAAGATAACAGCAAAATGAATTCAAATTATAGATTGTTATATCAAAAACAGGTAAGTCATCAATAGATAGGTAATAAACGTCCTCCGTGTTTTGTTATAAACAAAAAAAACATACGTGGAGATGAAAAAAAAAAGGTATAATGGACCACGGATGTCTAGCTTTTTTGAAATAACACGGTCAATGTTTGAGTGAAATGAGAAGGTTATAAGCAGATGAGCCACTTGTCTAGTTACTGCATACAACTTTTTAGACCTACATCTACTTTTTGTTCGAGTTTCTTAATAGGTTAGACCTATTATCACGTGTAATACTCGTATAGAGAAATTGTATTAATAATTAATTATTAGAAATTGTAGAAAAAAATATTGTGTTTTTTTAGAAAACAGCGTGGAAACTGACACAGGTATTTTTTGAAAACTAATATCAACAATATATTTTATTCACGCGCCTATGTTTTCCATGATTGAAAGATTGCACACAAACAGACACACACACGAACACATATATAAATTCGTTAATAATACATATATTTTTTCAGAGCCTGCACCGAATCTAAGTAAACTTCATCTGGTAAAGGGTGACAAGAAAAGAAATTGTGTCAGATGTTACGAAAAATTACGAACCTTTTTAACAAGCCTTACATAAAGTTATCGATATTTCTACTTTTCAACTCTAAAATATGTGCAAAAATTCCCGTGTTCAGTGCGGTACAGGGTGTAAAAGACATTGTATCTTATTTTAGCTACAGATTCTAAACAAAATAAGCTGTTGACGTACGCCTTCAGATTTATATAAATCAATTCATTATAGATAATGTTTCAAGGCAAAAAATTATATATTTTTTGTTAAAATGATGCCAAAAACACACTTTAGTTTCTGAAACGCTACATGGTCTAATAGAACTTGTATCGCCACAATGAAAGGTTTAGGACCAGGTTGAAAACATCTTGTACCGCAGTAATGGAAAGAAATAAAAAATGAGTGCCGCTTCGAACGTGTTAAGCCTCCGATTACTCAGAATTTTATCATGTCAACTCAATTCGACAACTACCGGTGTCTTCAATTTGTGCTGGAGTACAGGAACAGTATTGTATAAATGACCTTAATTTGGTTGATTACAAACTATTAACTCAAGAGCCTATGGGGTATTTGTTACACAACTTAAAACTGCTCAACATTCTAAACAGATCGTTCAAGTTCCATTTCAGCCATTTTAGATTAGGTTCCCTACCAGCGAAGTCTCCTTTGAATTCTATTCCTTTTTACCTCAATTGGGCATTAAGTTCTCGAGAACCGTCTGGAGAACCATGTAACCATAGGGTTACATGAGTAGGTACTCACGGATTATTAGCTCACCTACTTTAGGGCTGCCTGGTTATTGTTTTGTAACATGTAGTGACAAACAAAGTAGGAAATCTTGTTTGGATATGAAAGTGGATGTTATTCTTTAGAATGCACCATTTTTTGGCGGGGCTTCATTCTGTTTTAGGATACGTCCACTAAGAGGGAAAACTTTGTGTCGCGAATAAAAGTTACTAGTTAGCTAGTTTGGTCACACATAAAACTAATCCCCGACTAAAAGTTTAACAAAAAATAAAAATTGTAACAAATCCAACTAAAATTATAACAACTCTAACTTGACATAGGCGCAAAGATGAAAAGAGCTACTAACTAACGTATTTGTCTTCTTAATTATGAAAATATAAAAACGACACTTTCAAAACGCAAACACACTAAAGACCCTCATTATTTTAATTAAATTTTAAAACCTTGTTTAAATATGTACTCGTGTTTATTAAACCTTTTGTTGCGGACCTGCAGGGTGCAGGGTAACCCCGAAAGGCCGAGGCAATCGTCTGAAGAACTTAATGCTGCGGAGCCCGGCTTTCACGCGTCACAGCAATTCGTAAACCAAAGAACCGCCCCTAATACTTAACACTCACGCCATTAAATAATGACACAGTCTGTCTAGACTTTAAAACACTGATGTTCAATCTGCGAAAGTGCGAAGTATCTTGGACAATTTTGTGGTAAAGCAAAACCGGTAATATAATTGTTTTCGTTGAACTCAAATCTTTTCTAAGGATGTTCTCCAAACTTGCTGCCATTTGCATGGTAAAATGTTACCGACAAAAATAATATAACTTTTGGATCACGCTGTATAAATTAATCAAACCAAAAGTAAATATTGTAAGGTCAAATTACAAACCGAATTGTTACGTTACTACGATTTAAATTTATTCCCTTTTGTTTCTCTGTTGCAAACATGGTACATAAAAGATTTCCCAGTAAATGACGCTCGAGTAAAAGGTTTAGAAACGCTGCTCGGAACTGTGTTCATTTGAATGACATGCCCTCATGAGGGGATTCAAATTAATGTCTATACTAGACACCAGCGCAAATGAAGGGGATGGCATAGAGGTGTTGAGGGGCTTTCGACTGGAATGTTGTGGGCCTGTGGGTGGATCTGAACAGCGCAGTGCTCATGTAGACTAAAGGCAGGGTTCTAGCAAACTAAAACCGTCAAAGCTTACACTACGGGGTATTATTAAAATTGTGTTCCATCCATTTTATACCTAGTCGTTTTTCAACCCGTCATGACACTCATGATATATGTATATTACTTATTAATCTCTATCTATCACTATATCACTTATTAATTGCTTTCTTTGATGAGTGGCTGAGAGGTGATAAAATTATATTATAACAATCTGTAAGAAGTATGTAAAAAGATTTTCTTTTACACGACCTGTGTGGCTCGATGGTTACCATGCCGGATCGCCGCGCCAAGGGTCCTGGGTTCGATTCCCAGCGAAGCGGAAATTTGAATGATGCGTTTGAATTTCTGTTCTCGGTCTGGGTGTGAATGTCCTTGTCTAGTATGTTGTCCATGGCACCCACAACACAGGGAATCCTAGTGTGGGGCTATGAGTGTGAAGCGTTATTAAAAAAAAATACAAGAACCGCTACATTTGATATTGAAATTTGTTATAATAGGATGTAAGTAATGTAAGATAAATAAAATAATATTCTCATTTAAAATATAATAATAAATAATGTAAACTTATTAAACTAAAACTATTTGTACGCCATAGGTATTATGGCAAATGTGAGATAGATTGCATAATACTTGACCAACTTTGTACCTAACCACATTTCTACAAATAAAGATATTTCATTTCATTTCATTTCATTTCATTTCATTACAGAAACGGCTTAGCGGTTTCGTAGAACTATTGTATGGCGTATTATTATAAGAATTAATTTCTCACCACAAAGTCACAGCCACAAATTTTGTCAAACCATAACTTCATTTTTGTTTGTAGAGTCGAAAATTGTAGAGTTAGGAGCTTGGATTTTAATGACAAATGATAACTTTTTTACAGTTTGAACTATTATTTTGTCATAATAATATAAAAAACATAAAATAACGCATTAAAAATACATAGATAAAAAAATGAATAACGTATCATAAAATTTATTTTTACGGGTATTCCGAAATTGCGTTCAGTGTGAGCTACGGTAGACAATACAATACTTATATAAACAAGTAATGAATCAATTAAATCAATATAATTGAATCATAAGGATATGTTTCTGGTCGTTATTCTGTTTTCCTGCATAATGAAACAAGATTAGTTGAGTCGGTTGGCGTCAGTAAACGAAAGCCGATTAATGCTGTCGGATGGATACTTGTACACACACACAAACTTGTAAACACTTTATTTGCATGTGTTAAATGCGGTTTAAAGGTATTATTACAGTAAAGGGATCACGTACTAATGTATAAAATTGCGCGTAAAAGTACCTATGTAGGTATCTTGTTAATAACATTGGGAAGTGTGTTGACTGTTATGTTATAAAGGTCCCAGTAAGTGATGTCATTTAAATGTTAACAGTTGTAAGTTCAATTGGTTGGGACGGTAGCATTATATTGTCTCAGGATAACAAAAAAATAGTATAGAATTTACTAGGATAATTGCGAAGAACCAGTTGAATCTAAAGCAAATCGCTATCACCCTGGCTAATATTAAATTTCGATCTGCTCCATGCTCAATGCTCACAGCACATCAAAAATTGTTCAGTACGTAATTTATAACTACATCACCATTTAATTAAAAATAAACTAAAAAAACTTATAGATTAATTTTGCAGAAGTCCACCCTTTCCAAAACTTATAGATGAATATTGCAAAAGTCCACCCTTTTACCATTTAGTTTTAAGGGTATAAAGTGTAAATAAATCAAAACTACTAACCTGCAAACAGAACGAGTGTGCAGGCAACGGTCATGTGAAATTTTTTCGCTCGCTCCAACCAGAAGAAGAACAATCCCGGCCACAACTTGGAGAGGATTCTGTAGAGTATTTGGTTTAGCTTCTTGCAGAGTGGCAGCAGCACTAAGGCGCAGCACAGATTCAACACTGTAGCTGTGCCACGTGATACGCAAAGTCCTACCTGGAAACATAACTTAGCTTGAACTTGACTCGCTCCTGCGTGTCTAGTACGGACCTAAAAAAAGAAGGACGTAATCCCAACAACAAATTCAGTGAAGCACCCATAGTAATACCAACTCTCTTTTCGTACAAGTATACACACCCACACATTAACACCATACTGCTTCAATCGCGAATCAAAAATTACACACTCATGGTAAGCGGGCGGCCATTGCTGTGCTTCACTCTCGATTAGACGAGGTTACGTCCGTCTTTTTCTCAGGTCCGTGGTATCTAGTAATCTAATCTTCCAACATATTTCAAGTATTTTGCAACTCTGAGAGAGTATTTCGGGGTTACGAATCAAAAGCAACTAAAAAGTAAGGGCTCATTCCTACTTTGATGAATCGTTTTGCCGGATCGCGGTTTAAAATGATTCGATTTCATATTTTCTGTGGATTATAAATTCTTATGACCATATTCACCACAGTCATAAAACACGATCCATAAATTATGATTGTGAACATCTATCCGTCTTTAACGTAACGTTATTAACTTTGTCATAGTTTGGTAGATATTTTATACTTACACCCCAACTCAGACTACTCAGAGTCACTAACGGTTACTTTACTATAGAATGGTGATTCTTAATCGGATTAAGTAAATAACAAAAAATAATCGTCAATGACGAATATTATGTGGAAAGCGTGTTAATAATAATATTTTCATATTATGTAAGTTTTATCCATATAATTGCATAAACATATAATAAATTAATATGAGGAAGCCTGAGAGAAAAAGAGAGCTTTTTCAGCTTTAAAAGTGTAGCGGTTGGGGCTCTACTCCGCTTTGTACCGTGCACGTTGAGCTAAACAAAAGATGTTACTAGTTAAGCTTTGTTAACTACAGTAATTGCCGCTTACAGCCCTCAAATAGACCTGAGTGTTTGCGACGACCGCCATGTAAAGTTAATTGTCACTCACCCCTAACATCTGTCGCAAATAATAAAATTGTCGTCCATTTTTGTAAAATATAAACGAGTTGTAAAAAAGATATATCACTAATGAGATCCATGTTATCTGAAACAAAGAAATGTTTTTTTTTAATATTATTATTTCCCATTGTTATTAAACCATATTTAAAAATATAATTAATTTTGTTTATGAGCCTCTGCGGGTAAAAGCCTCCACCGTCTTCTTCCATTCTTCTCTGTTATTAGCAAAGAAATGTTTATAATTTAATATATTGTTATGTAGATAATGTAGATATGTCAAACCATGACTATCTCACAGTTGTCCCACCCCCTCCCCTTTTTAACTATAAGCTTATATACAAATTTCACCCTTTCTACTTCAAAACTGACGAAGTTGCATACTAAGTTCCATCCCCTAAATTAACCCTTGAAGCGATGATTTTCCAAAAAATGTGTTAAAATTAATTTTTGTTAATAACTATAAACTAACATAAAAAAATTCATGTTTATAACTCTAAAACTGACGAAGTTGTTCTATATGAAAGTTCCTTCTTCCAACCCTTATTTTAACCCCTTAGTAGATGAATTTACAAAAATCCGATAGCCTAGAGCCTTCCTCAAAATAAACTATACAACACAAAAATAATTTTTCAATTCAAACTAGTGGTTCCTGATATTAACACATTCAACCAAACAAACAAAGAAACTCTTCAGCTTTATAGTTAGTATAGATTCATAAACTTTTACTGTCCGTTATTTATAGGGGTATAAGGGTATAAGGGGGTCCGTTATTTAGGAGATGGATTTTGGTGCTGTGCTGTGCGTTATCTATTCGTCGGTTAAATAAGATCATACACGTATCTCATTCGCACACTAACGTCCCAACTCAGAGTCACTAACGGTTACTTTCTTTAATCGCTCCTTAGTAAAGAATCACCATGCAAATTCTGTACTAAGGAGCAATTTAAGTAACCGTTAGTAACTCTGAGTTGGGGCGTAAAACCTGTATCTATATAGTTGGTGCTCTACTGTTTCTCTATACTTAGTTGATGCGGCATATTGCACTAGAGTCACTAGACCATGAATAATCACTTTTATTATTACACTGACTTTGAGACCATGTTTGGAAATCCTACCATTCGCGAAACCTTTCACAATTTTATTGGGATACGAACTTATATACACGACTTGACTATAGAGCAAATATATAATTATGATCGCTCTTACCTAAGACAAAACCATTGCTTCCCCAGCAGACTTCATCATCACCCTTCATCAAAGAGTGCAATCATCGTCTTCATAAAGAATATTAACGAGTGCATTAAGCCGCGGAAAGATTTAGGGCCAAAAATTGACAAAATCTTCTAAAGTCGAAGGTGAAGGTTTATAATGTTTCGGTTGTTTTTACAGTCTGACGGTGATCATATTACATTTATTTATCTTTAAATGGATAATAAACACATTCGTAATAAATAAGTGAAATGTTTGTATTAAATATTTATCGTCTACAAATAGCCTGTAACTAAAATGTTTAGAAGAGATTGTAGCTAAGATATCCACGTTAAATTATAGATACTGCCTGCTAGTTTCCAGCCCAGTACATTGTATCCAATTAATCCGTAATCCCCTCGCAATAAAGATGACGTATTTATGTATCGGAGGTACCATTTACGTTATGCACACCTGGGCTCGGATGATTAATGAAATTAGTTATCTCACAAGAAATAGACTAAATACAGCCATTATGATAAAACTTGAGATGATAGTTACATTACTATGATAACATTTACTACAAAAGTTACCGTGAGTAAATTATTTTGTAATTAAAGGTACTCTCTTACAAAAAACCATAACAATGGCAAAATTTCACAGAATGTGTGTATTTAGTGAGACATTTGGTGATAAAACCCTTGTTCCTTATCATTCCACATTAACATACGCAGTCTTCCTACGATCAAGAAACGTAGTATTAGCACAGAAGATATAATAGTACGTCATGGTATTAGTGATAATCTATTTTTGACTGCTAGAAATGATAAGGAATTCTCTCTCAACTCTTTGGAGCATCGCATTTGTGACCAGTTTCAAACTGCATTATAATCCTCTTGAGTTGCGTATTATTGTCCATAGCACACAGTTGAACAGGAATCATCATTATCCTTACATCCCACAAATATCCTACAGTCTCTACTCCTAAAGGATAAAAAGATTCAAGGGTGCTAATTACCCATATTTTACGAGTCACGACTCGTAATAAAGACCATCGTAATAACTAAACATCCAACCCTACATTCTACAACCCTAAGTTTTCGGACATCACAAACAACCCAGAAGATTTATTTTAGGCTGTTAGATCTTTTGATATATATAAGTCAGCAGTTAAGCTTATAGCATAGTTACCTAGACATCAAAAAGTTTTGTAAACGGTGTAGAGTTGAAGGTTAAAGTTAGCTATTAGTAGACACAGTTCATGAAAGCCGTCAGTTAATACATTCAACGGACGAAGAAACCGTGTATTCATTCACTGTTACGTTCGTGCTATTTTAAGAATCATTTTAACTAAAATTGCCTATCCAAAAGCAAGTTTATTGTAATACGTTAGGATCGTTTACATTTGAATGTAAATAAATGTATGCAATAAGTACGAAATGAAATAAACTACATAATAGAATTAAATTGAGTCATGTTCATACCCAGTATTAATTTACTTTTTTCCTGTCTCTATTCTGCTTTCATGTATTATACAGAAAATGTTCAAAATAAACAATAAAGATTTGGTTCAAAGTAATCGCACTTATATTAGTTTCTTGACCGAATTCTCTGAATTTCACTATGCTCTACAAGTTGTAAGAATCCTGTCAAGTTTTCCCGTGCTTGCTCCCGTCCGAAGAAGGCATATGTATGACGAATGTTTGTTCAAAAACAAAGGTTCTTAGAAGTTCGCAGCCTCTTCAATGCGTAGGTCATTTGCCACAGCGCCCATAGCGAACCTTGGTGTGAATGAGTGTGTGTTGTAATGTAAGTAATTTTTTTTATTGGATATTAAAATCAGTAGTGTTCCCACGATATATCCCGGCCACTAGTTTGATCACAAATCAAGCTCATCGGATATTTCTCGCCTGACACTATAGACACTACACTAATATATAGTATTTCATTAGGGGCAATTTTGTTTTAAAGCATAAAATTCATTTTACTAATTCAGTCTCCCGTAATGTATGTAATGTAATTTACCGTATTGGGGCGGCTTAGAATACTAACCCCAATCCCACGCCGGATGGGTGTCGTAGAAGGCGACTAAATCCGGCACGCTGGTGGTAGGGCCCCTCGAGGGATTATATTGGTAATATTGATTTTAATTGTTAATTAATACCATTATTGCTATTATTATTCCTTCATGGGGTTCGCCTGGATAGCTACCACCCTCCTTCTAGAGTCAGCCGTGAAATGTTCTCTAACGTGTTTCGGTTGTAGTGTCGGAGAGCCAGTCTTCTTCTCTTCTTTCTCCCCCATCTTTTATACATTTTCCCTCCCATTCTTCGTCTGTCACCCGTCCTGGAGAGGTGTACTTCTGTTGGTGTCTTCCGAGTCCGGTATTGTCATTGGCAACTGATCTCGTGCGGTTGGGCATGATGGACTGGCTCGGCGGCCAGGGAGAGCCGATGAAACGTTACCGCTGGCGCCCGTTGGTTGTAGGGGACCCGAACCCAGGTGATCCCGCCCTGGGAGGCTGTCCCGCCGCCAATGTCAAAAGCCCGTCGATTAATTTTCTTGCCGGTTAGGGAGCCGGATGTGGACGAGGACTTTAATCGCGGGTCGGATCGGGGGTCCTTCCGTCCGCCGAGCCAGTGACTCAGACTACCCACCTTTCCGAGATAGTTTTTTGTGACTACTCTTTGACTCGGGTAGTGCTGACGATGCACTACTCCTATTCTTTCAACTCTTCCCCGCAAGCAAAAATGAGAAAGTCGAAAAAAGGAAAAAAGTTAAAACCAGCGGCACCCCCTTCCACATTTCTTGTGGACTTTTGTAATATTAGGGGCTTACATTCAAACCTCAACGCCGTTCACCACCATCTTGAAACGTCGAGGCCGGCCTTATTCTTTCTGACGGAGACACAAATATCAGCTCGAGAAGAAACTTCCTACCTCCATTATCCGGGGTATAAATTTGAACACAAATTTATACCACACGCCGGTGTCTGTTTGTTTTCTCGAGATGATATTTGTTGTCAACGTCTCGACTTTCTTGAAGGAAGAGACCTGTCCACCATCTGTGTACGCGTGGACCATGGTGGTCAGACACGTGTCTACATCGGTTTGTACAGGTCTCATAGCGGCAATACCGAAGTTGATCGACTCTACGAGCACGTTCAAGGGGCGATCGACTATGTGCAAGAGCAGATCCCTCGTGCCGAAGTGGTGGTCCTGGGTGACTTCAACGCCCATCATGTTGAGTGGCTAGGATCACGTACAACGGATTACGCAGGAAAATCTGCTCAGAGCTTTGCCTTGGCTAATGGCTTCAGTCAGTTGGTGTCCAGCCCAACTCGGATCCCTGACATTGACGGCCATGCTGCTTCCACCTTGGACCTCCTGCTAACCTCCCACCCTAACGATTATGCTGTATCCGTCGAGGCGCCGCTTGGTTCGTCTGATCACTGCCTCGTACGATCTTGGGTACGATTGGCACAACCCGTTGACAGACGACCTTGCGCGTCTCGTCGGGTCTGGCATTTTGGATCGGCGGACTGGGATGGTTTGCGGGAATTTTATTCATCGTACCCGTGGAGGCGCATTTGTTTCTCTTCAGCTGATCCCGATGCTTGTGCGCTTTCCATAGCCGATGTGGTACTCCAGGGCATGGAATGTTACATTCCAAACTCTGTGGTACCCGTTGGTGGTAAAACCCAAGCCTGGTTTGACAGAAACTGCTTTAAGGCAATAAGCCTGAAGCAATCTGCTTTTCAGGATTGGGTTGTGGCGCGTGAGCTCGGAGACGCATCTGTGAGTCGGCTGAAAAAGAAATTTAATGCTGCCTCGTGGTCCTCAAAAAAGCAAATAGCCAAGGCAAAATTCAAGCACATTAACAGAACCGGCAAGAGACTGCTGAGCTATCCGTGTGGTAGCCGAGCGTTCTGGTCTCTGGCCAAAGCCATTCAAGGCAATTTCTGTGTATCGTCCCTTCCTCCTTTGCGCAGAGCAGATAATACCCTGGCCCACACCGCAAAAGAGAAAGCCGAAATACTGGGTACCCTCTTTGCGTCGAATTCGACTGTTGATGATGGGGGTAACACACCGCCAACCATCCCGCAGTGTGGTGAGCTGATGCCTGACGTGCATTTCACACAGAATGCCGTGCGTCAAGCTCTTTTTTCCCTTGACATCAACAAGTCGAATGGGCCAGATGGTATACCTGCTATTGTGCTAAAAACGTGCGCTCCGGAGTTGACCCCGGTTTTAACGCGCCTATTCCAACTCTCTTATTCTGCCGGCATTGTCCCGTCTCCATGGAAGGTAGCTCTGGTCCACCCTATTCCCAAAAAGGGAGACAGGTCAAATCCATCCAACTACAGACCAATCGCCATAACCTCTCTGCTCTCCAAACTAATGGAGCGTATAATAAACACTCAACTGCTCCGGTATCTAGAAGATCGCCAGCTGATTAGTGACCGTCAATACGGTTTCCGCCACGGCAGGTCAGCTGGCGATCTTTTAGTATACCTTACTCATTGCTGGGCAGAAGCAATCGAGAGCAAGGGAGAAGCATTGGCTGTAAGTTTGGATGTTGCAAAGGCCTTCGATAGGGTGTGGCATAAGGCATTATTGTCTAAACTTCCTTCCTACGGAGTACCCGAGAAAATGTGCAAATGGATTGCCAGTTTTTTATCGGAGCGGAGCATCAAGGTCGTCGTTGACGGAACATGCTCAGATACGAAGCCCATAAATGCTGGCGTCCCACAAAGCTCTGTGCTTTCACCTACACTGTTCATCATGCATATCAATGATATGCTGGACATCGAGAATATTCATTGCTATGCTGATGACAGCACGGGTGACGCCCGTTATACAGGCCGAGCAAACCTTTCTCGGGTGCAGATTGAGGAGAAGCGGATGAAACTTGTGTCTGAAGTCGAGACATCTCTGGAGCGGGTCTCAGAATGGGGCAGACTAAATTTAGTCCAGTTCAACCCCGAGAAGACACAAGTTTGCGCGTTAACCGCTAAAAAAACCCCATTTGTCATAGCACCACAGTTCCAGAACATTCCTCTTAACATCTCTAAAAGCATTGGGATCCTTGGTGTCGACATCTCGAATGAAGTTCAGTTTCGAGACCACTTGGTTGGTAAGGCCAAACTAGCCGCAAAGAAATTGGGAGTGCTCAACAGAGCTAAGCAGTACTTCACGCCTAAGCACAGGTTGATGCTCTATAAGGCGCAAATTCGACCACACATGGAGTACTGCTCCCACCTTTGGGCTGGAGCCCCAGCTAGCCAAGTGGATCCGTTCAATCGAATTCAACGGCGAGCTATTCGTCTTGTCGACGATCCCATGCTTACAGACGGACTAGAATCACTCGAAATGAGGAGAGATGTAGGTTCTCTCTGCGTATTCTACCGTCTGTACAATGGGGAATGTTCTGAAGAACTATTTGGCTTAATACCTGCAGTTGGTTTTCGACACCGCACATCACGGGGTTCCAGGTTCCACCAACATCACCTGGATACCTGGCATTCGTCCACAGTTCGGTTCTCACGTAATTTTCTACCTCGTACGTGTAAACTATGGAACAAACTTCCTGCATCGGTGTTCCCTCTAAGCTATGACATGGGGTCCTTCAAAAAGCGGGTCTATCGTCATTTTCTTGGCCGGCAACGCGTTGGTGACGCCCCCAGTGTTGCTAATGTCCATGGGCGGCGGTGATCACTTACCATCAGGTGACCCGTCTGCTCGTTTGCCTGCTAAAAGCATAAAAAAAAAAAAAAAAAAAAAATGTATCTCGAAACAAAAGGGTAACCGATCTGACCCAGTTAGAGATCATTTAGGTCTGTCGTAGAAAGAGTATACGCTATACGCATCGGCGTAAAACTACTACACGCCTGTACTACAAAGCCCGTAGCCGCGAGTCGGAGAAAAGCTCATACATTCTCTATGTCACTCGGGGCCGGCGCACTGAGAAAGCATAAATCGCTGCAATCTGCCGACATGCGTCGGAAGTTTAAACCGGCGTGTCGCTAGCCACTTCAGTGCAGACTCTATTCAACGTGGTGCGTAACTCCGAGTCTATACATACGCCTTTGACAACTACTTCTATTGAACTACTGAATAGAGCCGATGACAGCACGCCTAGCCTAGAGTGTGGTCCCGCATTAATTACTGGATGTCGAACGCGCTATCATTCCAATCTCATTTGCATCTGACGATTTGATGACAGCTGCCGTGAACGTAATCTGTTACGCTCTGATGAATGTTGCCTTTGCTCCATGAATGCCATTCGTTCCTATGGCTAGTAAATATTCTGTAAGCATCAAGCTATGGAATTAGTTTTATATGGAAAAGAACGTACATGCAGATATAATAATGTTAAAGGCTATTACAAGCTGTTGATCTGGAATCTACAAAGACTCTGCCTAGTAGTTAGCCCTATAATATGTCACTAATTTAATTACACTGCGACTAACAAACCAACATCAAATATATGTTGTTTTGATAAAAAACACAAGTCTCAACGAAAACTAGAAGATAGGACGCAGCACGCTTTCTTTGAGTGCAAGGGGTATTTAAAGCTAGTATTAAAAGATTCGAACCCAACGACGCGACGTACGAACTGAATTATAAACGACTAAGCCATCTAGGCCACAATTAATCATAAACTAAACGGGAAACGGGTTCTACAAAATAAAGTCCATAAGGTTGAGAATCGATCAGTTATTGCTTGAGAACCTGATTAACAAAAAACACCAGGACATTAATTTTTAAAATCAAGGATCTGCTTGAAGCACATTTTTACTTTTTTACATTAACATTCTGCTAGCTTTGCATGTTATTTTTACACATTACTCACAAATGGATATCAACTAACTGAGTTCATGAGCTGATGATGACGCTGAGCTCTTCAATAATCGACAGACACTACATTTTGCGGATTATGTGTTATGCGTAAGAAAACATCGATGTAGGCCACACTCACAGCCTACACAAGTACAGAAGAACAACATAGTTATTACCTAGCACGGCTCAAATTATAAGCATCAACAGGCATGTAAATGGACCGTAGTCAATTAAATCGATCTGAATGTGCCTTGTGCCTGTGTAAATCTATTCCGGGCTGTTGTAGTGCCAAGACAAAGATCTGTACTGAAACTGAATTGATTGCGCCCAGGTGTATTACACCACACCACAGTTAAACTGTGAATATGATATGTGGTCTCAACGCGTTAGTCGCCCATTGAATGGAGTTGAACATCTGGTATAAACTACAGTGCACAACTCTGCATTTGAAGACTGAAGTACTCCACCACGCTGCTGCAGGGGGTTCACCAAATGAAAAAAGAGCAATAAAGTGTTCATGAACTCTTTGACTTGGATTGGTAGAATAATTAGTTAATGAAGGTTAAAAGTCAAGTTTCCAAAATTCTATGCCTCTCGAAGATATTCCAACTCAACAAAACCGAAGGATGGATGGATGAACGATAATGGATTATAAGAATGTAAGGTGTGAAAATACACAGAAGTACCCAAAAATTTCGTCACCCATCTACCGACGATGTCCGAAGTTGTTTTCGGTCTTCATTACTTACGATTGATAAATGCTGTAGATCTGTTTAAAATTCAGCTTGTGTTGGAGTGTGAATGTGTGAGGCGTGGGTTGAGGCTATGACAAACGTTGGCCTGTTGTAGATCGCTGGATTCTGTCCTGTGCTCCCATGCCGCCCAATTTAACCTCGTCGGTACTTTCGGTGGTAGAAACATCTAGAGCTATCCTTATTACTTCTATTAATCTACAGTTATATTTTTAAGTAACTGGCCGGCAAACGAGCAGATGAGCAACCTAATGGTAAGCGGTCACCATCGACCACCATTTGTAAAACCATAGTCATCCCCAATGCGTTGCCGGCAAAATGAAGAGAGAAGAATGAAGAAAGGTACGTATAAGGATATGTATATATCCTGGGCAAATATTTTCATTCTGGCTATCTTATCCAACAATGGGAAAATACATTTCGAAAATAAAGAAATCCCCTAACTCTTGTAACTAATACTTATAATCTTACTATAATAGCGCTCTGCCTGCAGCTTTCCTCGCGTTTTCCGGGATAATAATTACCCCATGTCTTATTCCAGATCATGGTCTGTGTGCTAAATTTTATTAAATTCAGTAGTTTTTTCGTGAAAAAGCACTTAAGTAAGTGAAAAAGTTCGTGAAAAATACAAACTTTCTCATTTACTATATTACTAGGAAAGAAGTAGGATCTAACTTAGGTATATGGGAAATTAAATTTATTTTCCTAACCTAAAACAAGTTAGGCTAGGATGTTTAAAATTCCATGAAAATCTAGGCAGCTCCTAAAGCTTTGCGAGTTGTAATACGGTACACTGGCCCCGTTTTCAAAAAGACATGAATTCAAAACGTTTCTTTGTAGACAGATTCGGCTAGGTACATACTTTACTAACGTACCTAAAAAATTGCTGGTTATATGTGTAACTATTACAGCTTTTTAACTAATCGGGCGCCTTCGTGTCAATGCGGAACGCCTACGGAATTTTATCTATACTAATCTATACTAATATATAAAGAGGAAAGATTTGATTTTTTGTTTGCATTGAATAGGCTCCGAAACTACTGAACCGATTTGAAAAATTCTTTCACTGTTGGGAAGCTACACTATCCCCGAGTAACATAGGCTATATTATATTTTCAAAAAAAATAGGGATCCTTCATAAAACTCCAATAATGTAACCCAAGGTGTAAAAAATAAGAAAACCGAAGCAAAGCGAGGTTGGTTACTCGTATACAATAAATTACTATTTATTGTATACAAAAGGGGTGCGTGTACTTTTGTACGCGCGTGAGAAGTTATTCTTCTTTGACATAATTAAATAAATATTTAATTTAATAACGTGTATCAGTTTTAATTATCTTTCAAAAACTATTTTTGTACTAAATAAAAATAAACAAGTACAAACTAGATGGCATTGTTCATGAACTCTGTGAGATTTGTATAAGTATTTAATAACATTAAATTTTAAAAGAGGTAAAGATAATAAGAAGCTAGGGCCATCTATCCAGTGCTTTCATATCCCCTCCATGGTAGCACAAACGTTTAACGCAATCTTTTTGCAAGTCGCATAAGAAGTATAGCTTCAAAAAGGTCATCTGGCATAAATCTCGTAGTTTCAATGAATTTCATGTCCACAAGCAAGTAAATATATACCAAAGCGGGACAAAGCAGGACATTTAGTACAAAGCGTGACTTTTTTGATCTTGCGGTTTTCTGACAGCGGGACAGACAGCCACAAAGCGGAACAATCCCACCCAAAACGGAACGTATGGTCACCTTAGGTATGCACCACTTGGTTACTTCCTCATTCTGGTTGCATAAGGTACAATGATCTTTTGAAGATGCTGTAATGTTTATAATAATTATTACCATTACAATTATTACTATTATTATTTCTCCATGGGGTTCGCCTGGATAGCTGGATAGCATGAGTCAGCCGACAAATGACTCGTCGTGTTCCGGCTGGGGGCTTGAGAACCAGTTCTTTCTTACTTTTTCTTCTCTATTTAAACTCAAAAAAAAACTAGTTAATTATAGATTAAAAATGACGTGCATAAGTGTATCAGTGATACCTATATGAATAAAAGATTTTGATTTGATTTAGAGTACAGTCAATGTATATGATACCGTGCCTATAGACATTGGACCGTAGAATTGTAAGCAACAAGCAGAATTTCCAAGAAAGGGCTATTGGCACTTCTCCTAAGGCACTACGCACGTTTATTATCAAGACAACGCGGTTGTTGACTAATTATTTATGTGCTAACAAACATATCGATCAAAGCCTAGATTAACCTAAATCTTGTGAGGCATCTATTCTCGGCATCTATACTAATATTTAGAGTCCGACCGAAACTGGTTTTTCAGCCGAAACCGAAACCGAAACCGAACCTTCGGCCTTAGGTCCAGTTTCGGCCGAAACCGAAACCGAAACCGAAACTTAGGGTGAGGCCAAACGAGCGTATTTTTGGTGTTGTGAGTCACGTGAAATGAGCTGGTTTCATACAAAAGATCTAATTCAATTCTTTGAAATTTGTATTTTACGCGATTTTACGATTTACGCTATTTTACGCGACGCACGGCTCAAAAAATACGCTCGTATGGCTACACCATTAGGGTATTTTTTGAGCTGCTCATTTGTGGACCCAACAGAAAAAAGTAGGTTAAAGGAGCCGAATTTTTTAGGTCAACCTTCAAGCTATCTGTCCCTAACGTTGACCCACTACTTACGGGACACCCTGTATAGGTACTGAAATCTTGCGTGTTTTTTTTCACATTTTTATTTGTAGGTACATTTTTATGTGTATTAACTGCCTTCAGTTCGGTAAACTTATCTTAACGTAAACGACAAAATTCGAAAAAATGTGGGTACCTATGGATGAACGCTGTTTTTAACCCCTGACGAAAAAAGAGGGGTGTTATAAGTTTGACGTGTCTGTGTATCTTTATGTCTGTCTGTGGCATCGTAGCTCCCAAACGGAGGAACCGATTTTGATCTAGTTATTTTTTGCATGAAGGTGACTTAATCGAGTGTGTAATTAGCTCTGTTTAGTGTATATCAAACTGTCGGGGGTTTTTTAAATTTTAATTTAAGATCATTTAAATAGATCATTTAAATCTTAGCCCCATTTTACTAAAATACGTCAGTGAAAACCGCATGCAAATTGATTTAGCCGATTTTGAAATTACCCTGAACAAACGCACATAAAATACAAACAGACGAAAATTCTAAAAATAATTGCTATGGTCTCTTTTGCGTTGACTTTTGTGTACAGACATATCGATCAGTTACCGTTTCATTGTAATGGATGATTTGGGATTTAGACTTCGAAAATACTACTAGTGAATGCCCTCGCTTTGCTTCCGTAAACCTTTCTGTAAGCCCTCACTCAATAAATGTAAGTATGGGCGAAATTGACATAAAGTAATTTATTTATTTGTAAACCGTTTGAAATAAACCAACCACTAAATGTTAACCAAAGCTCACTACAATACGTATGTATTGTAAGTTATAAGGGAGTGAAAACCGCAGGTAAATCTGTTATGTCGTTCCTGAGAGTAGCCAGAACAAACGCACAGATAAATAGACGAAAACTACTTTTTATATAATCTATTACGTCTAATTAATACCCCTAGTAAAAGTTTTACTTAAATATCTTCCAGGTACAGTTTCTATACCATGCTTGGATATGAGTTCCGTATCATTATCTATACAGCATTAGACACTATATTATATCCTTTTTTCTACCTGTTGCCGTTATTAATATCGAGCAAAAAACGACTAAAATCAAGCGCCAAAGCACCCTGTGCCCTGTCAGACGCTCTTCAGATTAATGAACAAATATAATAAACATGTTAAATCAATGACTTCACTTGAAAAGTCAGCGCCCACGGGTTAGCCACGAACTTAACCGAACGACGCACGAAAATTCACGAACACAGAGTTTCGGTTTGGCCGAAAGTTTCGGCCAAATTTTTCCGAAACCGAAACCGAAACCGAAACTAGATTTTTTGGCCGAAACTGGCCGAAAC